>OY293416.1:51164191-52364191 GCA_958502065.1 Chrysolina americana
TTTCTTTTAATTGTTTCTTACTTGCTTCACTCAGTATAATTTCTACATCAATGATTCGATTCAGATAGGAACAGAATTGGAAAATCACCCATAGATGATATTCAACCGATAAATTTTGATAATTCTATGTAAATACTTCAGTTATACTTGCATCGTTTTTGTATTATCATTATGATAAACGTAGTCTTAACTACTTCTAATTCGATATATGTTCTGATTTGTATATAATAGTTTCAAAATATATTGAAACATGTTCACACTGCAGAATTCCATTAATAAAATGGTTTGAATAAAGTGAATCCTCTCAGTTTTATTTGTATGATTAATTCCAGCTAGATTGTCAAAATTACACACTGTTTGACGATACAGTGTCCACTCAGAATTACAGGTGTTTGGATGTGAGATTCCATACAGGGTGAAGTAATCACGAAAAATCAATGACTGGGATTGTAGGTCCGAAAATGGCTTGTTGCCCCCTCGATCACCAGACCTGACTCCATTACATCTGTGAGAATATTTGAAAGAAAGTATTTATTAAAACAGACCACAAAAACCTGAACTAATTGAAAAAGAGGATAAGGTAAAAGTGTGGCGAAATTGCACCGGGCCAATTGAGGAAGACCCGCAAAAATGTCGGACGGCTTTATGTATAGAGCGTGGATTTATTGAAAACAACCAATATCTGAGAAAACTGTTTCATTTATTCCAGCTGTTGGTTGTTGTTTTTAAATTAACACCCTATATGAGATATATGAGGGTAAGCAGGTGTTCAAAATATGCCCAGATCGGATAGGCGATCCACTTTTTTGAGAAAAAATGGTTTTCGAAATATTGACCCATTTAGTACAGTAGGCCTAGAAAATAAGAATAATTCATGTCTGTCAACAGTTTTGAATAGAGCTCGTCGAGTACTACAACTTGAAATTTAAATATTTTAAAACTGGTCCATCAGTTATAAAATGACAGGGTGTGGCGGTTTCAAATCACACTTTTTATATGAGCAAACTGTAGTGTGACTTCATAGACAGAGTGATAATTAGTGTGCAGTCAGGTGTGGTCACTGTTGTGAGACAGACATACAATGTGTTCCGGACAATTTTAGAAATAACTACAAGATGAAAATGATATGACAGGTGTAATCTTTCTCTATCTTCAAACTGAAACTGTGGATAGAAAAAGATTGGCACGGAAATTAAATAACATCGGTTCTATTTGTGATGCACTGGCCATGACTGATGGATTCATGTGGAGAAGACAGAAATTCAAATTAAATAATATTTTATCAGAAAAAATACTGAATCTAAAGGAAGTCCCCAGGGAAGTGTACTTGGTCCTTTATTATTTCATATAATAATGATGATGTGGTGAAAAATGTTAGAAGGTGTTCGGTTCACTTATTTGCAGATGATGCTCTCATCAAGTTCATATTTTTTGGAAAATGTATACAAATAGTGCTGTTCGAAGCAAAACTGAATTCATGATGATAGGTAATAACAAGGAATGTAATAATTTCGAAGATAATGATTGTGAAATAAATGTAAACGGAAACTCAATTGATGTGAGGATACTTTCAAAACTCTTGATAATAATTACCGATCGAGAATTGAAATTAAAAATCATGAGAATTATCAAAACGATTTCATTCAAATTTATTATTGATTCAAGTAGCTTCAGTTTTTCTCTCGCAATATTCGAAAAGAAGGTTATAAAACACACAACACACTGGTACCTCCTCACTCCAAGTACTGCTCTGCGTTCTATATTTACTAGAACAAACTGATATGAGCCGTTCACAAAAAATTAAGACTGAAAAAATTTGATATGTGACTGTTGGGTTTCAGGTTTTGATAATGCAGAATGTTTCATAAAAAGTAACTTTTTCAAAATAAGTTTTCCATATGCTGCAAACTTGACTGGACCCACTGTATAACCGCAGTCCTAGGATATCCGGCGACTTTCTAGACGCCGACTATCGAGTGTGAGGGACATGATATTTCATGGACGGAAGACGAGTTGACCCAAATTCAATATAATCCTACTTTGCATTTCCTAATTATTCCAAAGTAAACTAGCAAAAGACGGTCACTATTTTCAACGGTCGTAATTGGTAACATTTACTGCTCAGAGTAGGTATTGCTATTAAATGTCATATTACCAGAGTATTTGAAAAAATCTTTTATTATTTTGTGGTTTTGACAACTTTTTGATTTAATCGAAACTTGATATGAAGTAGGATTTGAAAGCGTAGATATTTCACAAAACAACTTGTCATTTTCGAGAATGATGAGAAAACATTATTCAGCGCCGTTTAAAAATCATCCAAATGAATTTTCCATATCACCTAGTCATCTAGTTTTGCTGTTGTTACAGAAAAACAAAATCAAATGATACACCCGATGGGAAAACTAATTATAAAAAAAACAAAATTGTGTTGACTTATATTGGCCAGATTACCACCAGAAGTGAAAGAAAAGTTGTCCCTCCTAAATGTCATTTGATATTGTTTCCTCGATGTTTCCAAAACATTTCACATGATCTAAAACTTTGTTGAATAATTCTTTCATGCCAAAAAATACAAAGCACGTTAACTACCGGTTGAAATTTTGACTTCTTGATGTTTTTCCCAAGCTACCAAATGAACACCTTGTCATTTTATCATTGCCTTTTGAAAGCATTTTGGTAATATACTGTACTGAATTGATTTCTGCATTCAAATGTAGATATAGAAGCTCGGGGAAAAGCCTTGAAAATTCAGAATACAGAACAGACAGAACAACACCACTTGCTGTAGCCATATAGTTTCATATTTACACCAAGTGCATAAAACCAGGTGAATAATATGAATAATATAAGTAGTTGTAAAATTATTAACCGAGATGTTAACGCGAATTCCGATTGAAGAAGACCGCATGTCAACGTCTACAAAAAAACAGAAAAGTATGAAAAAGTAAGAAAAAGTATGTCAACAGAGAAAAGTTATACGAAAAGTATTAATTATTACAAAAAGTACAAAAAAAGTAGGGAAAAGTACAAAAAAGTAGAGAAAAGTAAGTTTACTTACGTAAGTTACTTTCGGAAAGTACAATAAATTACATAAAGTTGTTTTTAAAAGTAGATTTTATATCTGAATTTCATTGTAATTTCATCAAATTACAGAGTAGGTGTACAAATATGGAGAAGTGCACACCCCTCGTGTACGAGCCAAGGATTAACGAGGTCTTACCTTTTGACGTGCGATTCCTAGCACTTCCCATCAGAAAAATAAACCAGGCTTTGAACCGACAAGCCCGAATGATTGAAAAGCATTGATTCTAATTACTCGGCTACCTGAAATTGTACAAACTACAAGGGCACAGTAGCTTTTTTCAACTGAAACATGTATTCAAAATAAATCTTGTGAAGATCGATCGTTTTCCGTCTAGTTTGTACAATCATCATTTAGTTTAGCTAACCTTCCCTATTTCCACCTCTCACATTTCCAAAGAATACTATAGTGAACCCTCAAGTTTGTCACAGCCAGTAAACGGGAAGATTTTGCATATAGCAATTACGCGCGCAATTGAAAACTTAATGACCCACATCAAGCCGGAATCAAAAATCCTTCATTGCCAATCCGACCCTGCCTGAAACTATCGTCTGCAGTCTAGACGGTGCATTATAAATAGGAAGTTGTTTAGCCCGCGATATGTATTTTATGGTTATTGACTAATCATATTTTCGAGATATTTAGTATAAGAGCACGCTGCATGTTTTGTCTAGAAAAGCAGGCTCACGATGGTTTTTGAGGCCATGGCTCGGGGGTACCCGCACAATGTATCCTTTTGCAGCTGGTAATTGTTGGTACTCAATCACGAACAATGAGCTTCGTGTAGTTTGTTTTGAAAGAAACACGATTCTCGATGTTTGCTTTATTTGTTCGACATCAAGTAGATCCGGCTAGTTTTGTAGGGTTTGCTACATTGTTGAGAGTTTGTTGGGATGCAAGGACTTTTTTCTCTTGAATGTGCCATGAAAACAAAAATTTGATAAACGAAAAACAAACAGAAAGTATAAGTATTTAAATACTTCCTAAACGTCTAAATATGTTCTTTTGACCCGATAAGGCACTGTGTTCAAACGACTGTTGTCTCGAAAAAATTATATAATTTTTGTTGGTAAAATCTTATACTAAAATTTTGCCTGATTGAAAGAAGTAAGCGCATAATTACTAAATAATACTCCTCTTTTCCAAACAACGCCGTCGTTTAATGTTTCGTCTACATGCGTCCTCCGTTATCAAAACTTGAAAATCTCTCCTTGTATTAGATTTCGAGTCAAACATTAAGCTGTTTTATAATAAATACCAGAATCTGAAAATAAGGATTAGGATTTTCAGAAATATTCTGTATATAATGCTGTATGTTAGATTTTTCGAGTGGTTCCTATTAGCTCAGAATTAGTGTCAATTTAATTCAAATGTTCCTATAATGATGTTCATTCAATTAGCGATTTTTTCATTAAAGCAAGATGCTAGTCGACACAATTTTTTGTATACTATCCCAAATATATGCATATATAAACTTTACACACAGAGTACCATACAATTTTGGGGCACCCTCAACTCTTTATTTTCAAATATGACCCTATATTTTTATCGAAATATTGAAATGGTCCCAATAAATTATTTTTTTATTCCAGAACAGCTGTAGATAATTAAAAAAATTCATCTTGTAATTTATTCGCTTCAATATTGGAGCAGGTGAACACAGGTAGCTATTTTCATTACCAAAATTTCTGAAATGGCGACATATAATGATGACGATATGATGAGTTTATCAGTTGCATATTATCTTCCTCTGAAAGTTTCTGCTTATATTTATCCAATATCATATTGGTCATATATTTTTGTTTATTGACTTTTTATTTAACAGCTCAAATAACCCTTTTGAATACTTCACCTGGACTTCAAACATTCCGAGTTAATTGTTTCCTAAGAAAATAATTGATTATTTAATAAAATCAATAATAATCTAAATTTGGTTATGGTCTACAGCTATCAGTGTGAGAGTGACCTCTTGAATTATTCTTCTTCTTATGTCACGGATAGATTGTAGAGCTCAGAGAGAGAGAGCGAGCGAGCGAGAGCGAGAAGAGAAAGAGAAAGAGAAAGAGAAAGAGAAAGAGAAAGAGAAAAGAGGAAAGAGAAAGGAGAAAGAGAAAAGAGAAAGAGAGAAAGAGAAAGAGAAAGAGAAGAGAAAGAGAAAGAGAAAGAGAAAGAGAAAGAGAAAGAGAGAAAGAAAGAGAAAGAGAAAGAGAGAAAGAGAAAGAGAAAGAGAAAGAGAAAGAGGAAAGAGAAAGAGAAAGAGGAAAGAGAGAAAGAGAAAGAGGAAAGAGAAAGAGAAAGAGAAAGAGAAAAGAGAAAGAGAAAGAGAAAGAGAAAAGAGAAAGAGAAAGAGAAAGAGAAAGAGAAAGAGAAAGAGAAAGAGAAGAGAAAGAGAAAGAGAAAGGAGAAAGAGAAAGAGAAAGAGGAAAAGAGAGAAAGAGAAGAGAAAGAGAAAGAGAAAGAGAAAGAGGAAAGAGAAAGGGAAAGAGAAAGAGAAAAGAGAAAGGAGGAAAGAGAAAGAGAGAAAGAGAAAGAGAAAGAGAAAGAGAAAGAGAAAGAGAAAGAGAAAGAGAAAGAGAAAGAGAAAGAGAAAGAGAAAGAGAAAGAGAAGAGACGAGGAAAGAGGAAGAGGAAAGAGGAAGAGGAAGAGGAAGAGACGAGCAAGAGAGCAAGAGAGCAAGAGAGCAAGAGAGCAAGAGAGAGCAAGAGAGCAAGAGGAGCAAGAGAGCAAGAGAGCAAGAGAGCAAGAGAGCAAGAGAGCAAGAGAGCAAGAGAGCAAGAGAGCAAGAGAGCAAGAGAGCAAGAGAGCAAGAGAGCAAGAGAGCAAGAGAGCAAGAGAGCAGAGCAAGAGAGCAAGAGAGCAAGAGAGCAAGAGAGCAAGAGATCAAGAGCAAGAAGCAAGAGAGCAAGAGAGCAAGAGAGCAAGAGCAGAGCAAGAGAGCAAGAGAGCAAGAGAGCAAGAGAGCAAGAGAGCAAGAGAGCAAGAGAGCAAGAGAGCAAGAGAGCAAGAGAGCAAGAGAGCAAGAGAGCAAGAGAGCAAGAGAGCAAGAGAGCAAGAGAGCAAGAGAGCAAGAGAGCTAGAGAGCAAGAGAGCAAGAGAGCAAGAGAGCAAGAGAGCAAGAGAGCAAGAGAGCAAGAGAGCAAGAGAGCAAGAGAGCAAGAGAGCAAGAGAGCAAGAGAGCAAGAGAGCAAGAGAGCAAGAGAGCAAGGAGAGCAAGAGAGCAAGAGAGCAAGAGAGCAAGAGAGCAAGAGAGCAAGAGAGCAAGAGAGCAAGAGAGCAAGAGAGCAAGAGAGCAAGAGAGCAAGAGAGCAAGAGAGCAAGAGAGCAAGAGAGCAAGAGAGCAAGAGAGCAAGAGAGCAAGAGAGCAAGAGAGCAAGAGAGCAAGAGAGCAAGAGAGCAAGAGAGCAAGAGAGCAAGAGCAAGAGAGCAAGAGAGCAAGAGAGCAAGAGAGCAAGAGAGCAAGAGAGCAAGAGAGCAAGAGAGCAAGAGAGCAAGAGAGCAAGAGAGCAAGAGGAGCAAGAGAGCAAGAGAGCAAGAGAGCAAGAGAGCAAGAGAGCAAGAGAGCAAGAGAGCATAGAGAGCAGAGAGCAAGAGAGCAAGAGAGCAAGAGAGCAAGAGAGCAAGAGAGCAAGAGAGCAAGAGAGCAAGAGAGCAAGAGAGCAAGAGAGCAAGAGAGCAAGAGAGCAAGAGAGCAAGAGAGCAAGAGAGCAAGAGAGCAAGAGAGCAAGAGAGCAAGAGAGCAAGAGAGCAAGAGAGCAAGAGAGCAAGAGAGCAAGAGAGCAAGAGAGCAAGAGAGCAAGAGAGCAAGAGAGCAAGAGAGCAAGAGAGCAAGAGAGCAAGAGAGCAAGAGAGAAAGAGAGAAAGAGAGAAAGAGAGAAAGAGAGAAAGAGAGAAGAGAGAAAGAGAGAAAGAGAGAAAGAGAGAAAGAGAGAAAGAGAGAAAGAGAGAAAGAGAGAAAGAGAGAAAGAGAGAAAGAGAGAAAGAGAGAAAGAGAGGAAAGAGAAAAGAGAAAGAGAGAAAGAGAGAAAAGAGAGAAAGAGAGAAAGAGAGAAAGAGAGAGTTTGTACGCTTAGAGAAGATGTTGGCAGCGCTTTTTTTTATATGTAAATCTTGGGTAATAATGATTCAGAGAGAAAGTTAATGTTTTTGGCTGTAATGAAATTTTATTTTTGATAATCATCGAATCGATGAAGCTTATTAAGAAGTAACTAGCTATTCGGAATTCAAATTGTAATTAATCGGAAAATATATATTTGTAATTCATGTTTTTCCAATGAATTTTCATAATTTTTCAAATTGTGTCGTAGGACATGTACATTTCTGCCAGATAAAAAATGAGAAAAACTAAAGTTGATTAATTGAATTATGTATCAATTTATAATTTGGATTATAGATTAATACTTACAGACATTTCAATTTAATAGTAATTAAATTGATTAATTATTCAATTAACTTTATACCAGGTGGTGGGTTAGAGCTATTCCAGAGCAGCTGTTATTGAATGAATAGTACAAAAAATCCAAGTAGAGGATTGAAAATATAACCGCAGGAGACGAATTTTATCGTTCTATCAGGAGTACACTAACGTATTCGCCAGAAAAAGCATGTAAAGTTTAAATGCATTCAATCAGAAACATGTAAGTTGATTCGCCATTAGTTTGACTAACGAACATGTCAAAGAACTAATTTTTGCCACACAACCTGCTTATCACAACCGTTATAGACTTGTCAAAATCTCACCAAGCCCAGATTGTGGCTTAACAAATATAAGTTTGATTAACTTATTGAATATTATTTTTTGTGATTGTTTTATTTCTATGTCTGGAGTATTCTCCTTCTCGACTTTCTACAGAGACTGGCTCTGAAAATGAGATACTTTATCAGAATTTCTGTGGATAGCGTCCACATGACAACTTTAACAACAATCTTACCACGACCATCGTCTTGTCGAAAAAAGGTAGCCCTCCACAAAACCATAAAAGGATTACAAAAAAATCTATCAAAAAAGGTTTCAAAAATGCTATAACCTACCGATAATAGTGGACTGTAACTATAAATATCGAGCTTACCGATGGTGACCAGTATATACGGTA
Source organism: Chrysolina americana (assembly GCA_958502065.1). NCBI lineage: Eukaryota > Metazoa > Arthropoda > Insecta > Coleoptera > Chrysomelidae > Chrysolina > Chrysolina americana. The sequence continues at coordinate 51,172,368 of OY293416.1, forward strand.
ATAAGGGCCATTTCAACCAACGGAAACGGAACATTAGTCCAAGTATATAATTTTAGTTACATGTTGCTATGGCAGAGTGCTAGAGGTTTCAAAAAATCTTCACAAAATGAAAAGATGTGGACAAAAAAAGAATTACGAAATTTACGATTTTTCTTGTGTAACTCTAGAACTGAAAAAGATGGATAAAATTTTTCGCATATTTCACCCTTGGAATATGCTACTTTGCGTTCTTTCAACTACCCCTCCATCTTTTATCCTAATGTATAGACTCAAATTTGAATAGCCCTGTATATCTTGGAAGGCCGAAACACAGGAAACCTACAATTCCAACTAATTATATAAACTTTATTCTGTTATTTGTCCATTCTGTGCTGCTGCACCCGTTGCAATAAAAATAAATTGTATTGAAGAAATCATCATACTAATTGGCTATAAAGATAGTCATCTGGCTCACTGAAAAGTAACAAACAACCTAAAAAAACAATAAAAGCGCATGTGATTTCATTACTAGGAAAATATGTCGAGGGACATGACAAAAGAATTTCATTACCATGTTTGAAAAGCATGAAGCGTGGATTACAAATAGCTGGGCCTAATTAAAATCTCGAAAATACCTGCCTGTCTCCGTTGGCACGGCTTGTCTAGTCAATTACACTGGAAAAAAAATCACTTGCTACGAGCACGACAAAAGAAAAGCACACCCCACAATGGCAAGGGAGGAAATGATGGATTTTTGAGCGCATATGTTTTGACACGTTACTTGATATACCAACGTTCTTGTAGGATCATCAGTACACGTATTAAGAAGCTCAAACGAAAATAAAAGACTGTTTGTTCGTTCTCAAGAAAATGCTTCTGTGATTCACGTAAAAGTGTTTGATAGACATTACATAAGAAATGAAAATAAAACATTTTTTTAGCTATTGTGGGTGCATTCTTGTGGTATTTCTGTGTATGTGAATTGATTTTTTCATCACGAACAAAACTCGTTTAATTTTTCTGATGCAGGCCACTCCAACTGGTGTATCGATGGCGCTATCATATTTTCTCGGGGGTAACATAACAAGACCTCGTTTATCGGCGAATACATTTTTCAATTTCAATTTGTTTAAAAATGTATCGAGTTCAATTTGGAGATTTATGTTCTGAATAAAACCCGAGAGCTTTTGAGCTCGAGGGTTTTATTATTTGAACATAAATCTTCGAATTTAACGAGATGAATTTTTCAAAACAAAAATGTTTGAGTGGAAATTCCAAAAGTTATTCAATTTGATGAACGACGGTCGAGTTATATTTTTTGATCAGATTATTTCCCAAATATGTCAATTAACCAATATCATTTATTCCACAACGTACATAATCATTCACACGACTTGTAAAATGTGTTGTATACATTTGCAAAAGGAATGAAGCAGGTGTATCAACGAATAAATTTTGACAGATGAGGGAAATAATCAGCTCAATCGCAAATATACTATAGAATAAATACATTAATTGCTTCAAAAAACAAAAGTTCCAATATATACGGTACTCAAATGAATGAATAAACAGTAAACCTAATTACTATGATAAGTACTGAAAAGTAAAGAGAACAAGTTTTATACAAGTATTTTAAATTTTTTGAAGTAACAGATATATGTGAGAAAACCATCAGACAGTATCAGTAACATGTGGTTTTTTAATCGATCAATCGATCACAATATGCTCATCTAAACATGAAATTTCCATTGGTAAACCTTGTACTGGAGTATATAAAACATAATGTATGCCTAATCATGAAGTTGTATATACAGTGAGGACGTAAAAAGTCCTCACCCTTCTTAACTTTTGAACGGGAGAAGCTATCGAGTTCGGGTAAAATTCAGGTAAAAAGATACCACTTTTACTACTTTTTGGCATAAAAATGATTGTGGTCACGAGGCCTAGTGTCGACAAGACACCATCAACCGAGCAAATCGACCGAGTACTTCAAAACTGACAAGCGTTTGGAATTTGCTTCGAATATTTTTGGTTATATAGACCGTAACCGTATAACCTGTTAGTATTCTCCGTGAGTAGCTATTATTTTGAGGCAAAGCCGAAAACTCGATGTAACATCACATAATCTCTTTATTCAGAAACATAACCAGTTCACACAGCCGAGGCGATTCTATGTCGTATCAAGATGATAGCCTTTCAAAAAACTCCTTTTCGAATGAAAGACCGACTCTTCCTGAAATACTTGCGACGTGCCGATAAGCGGAAGAATATCATTCACGAAAAAAAAAGCATCACGACGGGGTCACCACTTTGGTTATATTGACCGTAACCGTATAACCTGTTAGCATTTTCCGTGAGTAGCTATTATTTTGAGGCAAAGCCGAACACTCGATGTAACATCACAGAATCTCTTTATTCAGAAACATAACCAGTTCACACAGCCGAGGCGATTCTATGTCGTATCAAGATGATAGCCTTTCAAAAAACTCCTTTTCGAATCAAAGACCGACTCTTCCTGAAAATCTTGCGCCGTGCCGATAAGCGGAAGAATATCATTCACGAAAAAAAAAAGCATCACGACGGGGTCACCACTTTGGTTATATTGACCGTAACCGTATAACCTGTTAGCATTTTCCGTGAGTAGCTATTATTTTGAGGCAAAGCCGAACACTCAATGTAACATCACAGAATCTCTTTATTCAGAAACATAACCAGTTCACACAGCCGAGGCGATTCTATGTCGTATCAAGATGATAGCCTTTCATATTTAACAAGTCAATTATTTTAACAATTAATTGCAGCAGAGTTTTAACTCCGTTATCGATTTTGATCAAAAAGCAAATTTTTTGTGGTAAAAATGATCCGCATATTATTTGTATTTTAAAATTTGTTTATATACCTTAGTTATTCTGCTAGGGACTCCAAACAGCATTTTCATGTCAATGTCAGTCTAATATTGACTTTACTCATAACGATACTTTTGACAGTTTTGATAGGTTTTTAGCATTTTTTTATAATTTTCGAAAAAAACCCGAAGCAATTTTATTTAAGCTGAAGCTAAGCATAATCACCATGAAGCAAAAAGAATATTAAATGAGCGCTTCCCAAATAATCTAGTACCTATACTAAATGGAATTGGTCACTAAATTTCGAAGGACTGGTTGTGTAACGAGGAAAAAAGGACCTGGAAGAAAATCTAATTCAGAAGAAAAGAAAATCGAAATTCTGGCATCTGTTGTTAATAATCCGCAACAAGAAACGAATAGTAGTTGGGGCAAACCCAAATGAATTTACCGTAGACGTCACCTTTCAACAAGATAGTACACCCTCTCACTACCACAGGCCTGTCCGAAAATGGCTTAACGGGAATTATACCGGATAGTGATAAGCCGACCGGGCCCCATTGAATGGCCGGCTAGGTCTTGTTGCAATTAAAAGTTATATAGATTATTAATTCATTGTAAAATATTTGAAGCAAATTTCAAATGCTTGTCACTTTGAAACTGCTTGACAGATTTGAACAAACGAAGCGGTGTTGGATAGAGAATTGGAAGGCTTCAATCAGGTGCCATGTGACCCACCTTTATATTCGAAAAAAAATTTATGGTGCCCTTTTGACACTAGGTCAAGTGACCACAATAGTTTCTATCCCAATAAGTAGTAAGAGTGGTTCCTTTCTACCTGAATGTTACCCGACCTCAATGTTCAAAAGTTAAGAGGGGGGAAGGACTTTTTACATCCTCATCTGTAACCAATCACAAATAATTAAAAATATAGTGATTTTAGTTCTAATTTAATAAACACATTCCTATAGTTCAGTCGACAGGTAGTTTCAGATAGAAAAAGGTCGGAAGTTAATGAAACTTTAAGATGTTGTTCAGGGATGGTTGATTAACATTTTCTCAAGTTTTGGACCTCGAGGACCCTGTGCTAAAAAAGTAGGGGGGGAAAACTGCAAATTTTTCGACCTTGGTGTGGTTTTTCCTTAATAACATTTTGCCTAACGTTCCACAGCAAAAACGTCGAATTACTTTTTTGTAGATCGTCGTCCCTACGAATTTGTTGCCTCAAACATGTTTGTATGTCAATTTGTTACCAAGATATGGCGCTTCGAAGAATAGGTATTTTTTCAAATTTCGCCAAAAAATGCAGAATTCCACCCTATTTCTTCTGTTATACAAGAATTATGATGAAATGTAGTTGCTATTATAATTCCTGCTTGGAATCACCAACTTTAGATAACCCCCACCCCTGCTTGCCTACCAGGTGTCAAGTCGTTCCTCCCAAGGACAAGAGAGTGTCGGGCCGAGGGGAGTGTGTGATTAGCTACAGCAGTAAAAAGCTGGAAAACAATAGATGTTAGAACACTGCTTCTGTAGAACTGCGGAATGCAAACGATGAGCCAATATTCAACATAGAAGGCTAAAATTTGTCTATTCTACCTGCGCTACCTAGACCTATTTGTTTTCGATTTTTGAGATCATATTAGATCACTTTTCATTTTATTCTTTCAACATGACTCTATTATTCATTAATTCCAAGAAGAAATCGAAAAATAGTAATTATAGAAGGGTATAAGTACCTCAGGTAGAATAGTCAAATTAGGTAATAAGAAAATTAAAATTAGGAATTGGTAAAAATGAGACAGAGAGTGTCTAACCACTTAGAGTATATATAAGATTAAGTTAAATAAGTAACCTTCAGCTCTTGAAGTGAAAAACTTTGTTAGCGAAAGGAGCATCGAGTGTTAGTGACAGTTTTGGTTTTTGGGTAATTTTCTGAGATGGCGTCTACATCTCGTGGATCAGACTTGTGTTTCATTTGCAAAGGAGGAGTTGAAGCAGGTGAACTAACTGTAGTGAAAGCCAGAGGAGTTGCCAGACTGTTGGAGTCCAGTGTAAAAAGGAAACTTTCGGCAGATGAACAGTTTCTGCGTGAGTTGAGTGAAGTAAGTGCACAGTGCTTACCAAACAAGGTACAACAACGAGAAATTAATTGCTGCATTTACACGTCGTGAATGTGATACATCCAAAGCTCCTTCTCCTGCACCTACCCGACGGTCACAGGTTACGAAATTCGACTTCACCAATGCGTGTTTTCTTTGTTAGGAAGCTATCACTGATGATTTCAGAGCTGAACAGGCAAGCACTGCACAGGCCACTCCTGCGAAAACGCCCCCGCAACTAATTTGATCGAGGAAGACTCACCAGAAATATTGGACGACAGCGACATCATTGACAGCCTTATCGCTCAGGAGGACGAGTACCTACCCACTATGATTAGCTATAATATCTTTATTCCTCAATATAATATATGCATTGAGAATAACTTAATATTGTTAATTACATTAATTTTTTTCACGAAAGGACTACGTCTTTTTTTCTTCCTATCCTGGGATAATTATGTAGGGGAACGGGGGGATATCGATCCGAAAAGAAACTAATATCAATACCAAAATGATGTAAATAGGTATGGTTGGCTTTCATCAGAAAGTTAGCTTTTGAAAATTGGGGTTGGGTGGGGGAAGGAGGAGTGGGGTGTCCAAAGTTGGTGACTTCAACTAAGAACCATAATTACTACAATATTTCATCATAATTCGGGTATAACAGATGAAATAAGCTGTAATTTTGCATTTTTTGTCATTTATTAGCAAATCTTGAAACATGACTTTTTTTTGACGTTCCATATGTCGGTAGCGAATTCATATACAAACATGTTTCTTCAGTCAAAATTTTATAAAATTTCACGCTCTACAAAAAAAGTATCAATATGTTTTTTCCGTAGGACGTGAGAGAAAAAAATGATCGAGGAAAAACCGGAGAGAGGTCAATAATTTTGCAGTTCATCCCCCCCTTCCTTTTATTCGCACAGGGCCTTCGAGGTCCAAAACTTGAGAAAATGTTGATTAACCATCCCTGAAGAATCTCCTGAAGTTTCATTAACTTCCGACCTTTTTCCACCTATCCCCACTTTTTTCAATCTGTTGACTGAACTACTAGTAAAAGATTAAAGATCTCGTAAAAATATGTCGTTTATTGGTATATTGATACTTAGAATAAGAATATGCTTAAAGAGCAAATTTTGGTTATGAATTTCAATCCACATACACGAAATCGTTAGTCTGATTGAAAATTGTCACATGACAGTTCGAAAAATATGATCTTGTTGACGTCATGAAAAAATAAATTGAATTAAAAATATAATAATTGAAACTTAAATACATGAGACTCTAATGAACATAGTCGAACACAAATTCATTATAAAATTTGCTATTCAAAATATATTAAAAAACTTTAAAAATTTTATTAGTTATGGAAATCTAAAGCCATTGGACAGTAGCTATAATTGCGATGAATAAACACAATGATAATAATAATAATACTCCCTCATAAACACTCGTTGAGTGAACCCAAAGGCATAGCCTGTGCGGGTAGAGGACGGCTATTATTATTTGCCGTGGCGCTCCGGGGCGACTTACTGATGTTTCTGGTGATGAATTCACTTTTCAGCTGTAGAAAAACCCGGAAAACCTACAGCACCACCTCGGGTGGTCGGTGTGTACTCCAAGCTAGCACCAGACGAGATTGGCATCTAGACAACTCACAATACACTTGCTTTTCAACAAGGCATGCGGTCGCCTATCGATCCGATATAAAGTAGTTGAGAAAAATTCTCGTACTTACATCGGACTCGAACCGACTATCGCTATGCAGGAGTCTCGAACGGCCTGTGCCTTAGACCGCTGATCCACCGACCACACAATGCTCAAAATAATTTCATATATATGTATGCCAGTCATATTTTTTAGCTGCATTACAGATAATTGAGTTTTTATCAAATTAGCTTGGTATTTCGTAGAGTGTCCAACCATATTATCGTAAGAAGATATGTTCTTATGCACTAGGCATACAGTTTCAAGGACGAACAGGGAGGTAAAGTTCTGCAAAACACTTTAGTACCAAAGTTACGAAGGTATCGTACAGCACGCTTTTGAATTTGTTGGAGTTTGAATGTGTTAAAATATCATTACCCATAGGAATGCTTGATACGTTGCAGTTTGAAGAAATGAGATTGGTTTCATCTGTGTTGAAGGGAAGCCGATTTGAAATACACCATTCTCTCACACTTGCAATATTTCGAGTTATTTTGTTACAAAGATTGTACATGCCACGATGGTTGTATCTTCTACAAAGATTGTGAAAAATCTATCTGATTCGATATAGGCTAGATCGTAAAAAAAATAATAAAAACCAACACTGGATCCAGTACAGATCTCTGAGGCACACCATGCCTTACAGAGCCAGCATATGATAGCGTGTTAGTTCTCACTACTTAGATACGATTCGATCCAGCTGAATCTATAGTGCGGGAGTTTGCGCAGCAGTCTTTCCTGTTTTTTGGTTTTGTTTTCTAGTCTGGAAGAGTTTTGTTACCATATATCAATTGATACTTGAAAAACATTTTGTGATAATTTGAATTAAATCAGTATTATGTTCGAATCCTAATCCATCCAAATTTTCAGTCACATTTGCTCCCTTTCTCTTTTTTTAATTGTCTTTGCTTTCTATTGCGGAGCACTTGTCCAGCTCTCCTCCCACTATGTAGGGATCCGACCTGCCCCAGCCTGGCCACTGGCGTGAACATAATGTTTTGCCGTTGATGTGTGTATTCATTTATTTGGATTCGATATGTACCAATATCTACTGAGGTTTCTATTACATCCCCAATTTTCACTTGTACTTGAGTCTTTGCAGGATCGATTTCTAAACAGATTGTTTGGATTATTTGGTTACTTCGTCACAAGGATATTCATGATCAGTTTTTATTTTGGTCAATCAAGTGTATTGCGGAAAGAGTGGAAATCCTTTCAATCGCAGAAGTTCCCTTAAAAGTTTGCATAATTTGTGAGAATTTCCGATGCCGATAACTATACGGGGCATTGTTTTCGAAAAACGTCTGCTACTCCACTGGCGGATGCTGGAGCCGATCTTTCTCTATAAAAGACATGGAGGATGGAAAAGTTCTTATGTTGCAGAGCAATATCATCAACTATAATCAGGTAGTACCATGTATGAATCTTACAGAAAAACTTCATTGGCAATAAAAATTGCAGCATTACTATTAATATTAACTAATAAGATGTTCTTAATCTTATGGGCCGTGATGGTCGTGATGGTAGAGCGTTCGCCTTACAATCATAAGGTCGTGGGTTCAAAGCCCAGCAGGGCCATCGGTCCCGGATATTTTCCTTGCTCGCAAAAGCTCCTAGGAGCTTCTGAGGGGTTTTCTCTTTCTGGAAACCTGGAAGATTCGTAACAGAATAAAAAAATGAAAAAATTAAAAGAAGAATAAATAATTATTGTATTAGTAATAAATTGGTGAAGATATTGATACGTTGCTCAAACCTGACGAATCCAGTAGAGAAACTTTAGTGAATTGGTGGTAAAATTTTTCATTACGGTACCCAATACCGTAAAAAGGTATTTATCGGACTGAAATCAAGTTTAGGTAAGTAAAAGTGTGTTTTACGGTAAAAAATAAAAAAAAAAAATATGCAATTAAATTGCTTGCGGGTCTAGAATGAATCACGCACCCCTGTAAAAAAATTATATTACTGTCGTTCGCTACGGCCACGATGAAAATTAAAGAGTTTGAACATCAAATAACTGTTATTTATTTGAGGATTATCAAGTATATTTTTTACCACCGCTAGTTTTTCATTTCTTCCTTTATGTATTAAATATTTGTATCATTCCTGTAATTATAATAGTTTTGGCTGTAAGTAATACCTTAATTTTAGTTCATTTATTACATTTTCAAATAGATTGGTCAATTGAAATTGATATTTTTTAAAATCTTGAGAATAATATCTAAAAATAGCAGTGCTAAATGTGATTTATTAACGAACTGTATTTCACAGACTCAATTATTAAACTGAAAAGTAATGAACCAAACCCCCACGCCACACAGCAGAAGTAAACACCACATTAAATATTCAGGTTGTAAATGTCAAGCTGGAGTTGTCGTATCTTATCCCGAATGAAGAACTTTTTAAATTAATTATCATATCCGCTCACGACAAATTAAATCGGTGCTGCTGTTTCAAAAGTAAGAAATTCTAGTCATCCACAGGAATCGAATTTAACGATGTTTTTTTTTTTATTTTCGGGTTCTTCGAGCCATTAAAAGAGAATTTCCCATTAAAACTATAAAATTTACGATCATTGCATGTAATTTCATGCCATACAAAATGACTCAATTCCAGTAATGAATTCATAAATGAGACGTATTAATATGGGAACCATGAAGCAAGTTGAGAAAACCTATACTGTTCGCTTCTCATGTGTCATTTTATCTAATGGATTATTCAGCTTCATGTGATTGAATTACCAAAATTGTATTCTTAATAGATGTTTAATGTCCCTTTCGGAATACGTGACTGATTTCGAATTCCAAGTGAGTTTTTTCATTTCTTGCCTGTATATCCATATTCAGACAAACGAATTGATAGTAGTCATAAATAATGAATACACCACCTCACTGAAAATTGCATAACATTTCGATTCAACTTCACTGGATTCATCCACTTGGTTTTTATCTTCCTAGACTAAAACTGTCATCAGTGGTAAAAAGCCCACTCAATAAGGAATTGCTGCAGAAGAAAAAAGGAATAATTGAAACGATTTTTGATTCTTTACTCACTGATGTATTCGCTTATTTTCAATTTTGAGACACAATCACAATCCCTATTGTAGGTAGTACCCTGAGGATGACTTAATATAAGGTGAAACGGCAATAGATCCATAATGGTTTCAGTTATCTTGACCTTATCCCAACCATACACACGTAACAAAATTGAAATGGTTTGCAAAATGTGTCAAAAACTAAAAGGCGCCAACCAATGAGTCGGAGAAAAAACGAACCATGAACTCTCCCCCATTTGGAACAAGTCACAGAACTAACAGTTAGATGCTTTACAAAAGCTGAAAGTACGTTCAAAAATGATTGTTTATAAAGTTCTCACAAATACTACATAAAAAGACAGGTGACGGCTTTTTACAGTTTCACAGAGAACAATATCTATACTTTCGATTGTTATGAGTTGCCTCTGAAGATTTCTGAAATAAATGACACATCCAATATCGAATATTGATGTTAATTTCGACTGCGGGTTGAATTTCATTGTGGTATACATTATAGGTTTATATGATGTGAAATTTTCAGCAGCTGCGGAATTTACAAACATCTCTTGACACAACCAAAGATAAACTTGTTACAGCATAAATTTTTTCATTTTATAGCTGAACGATACATATTTCGTGAATTTTAAGGATCACCTAATATTACTAACATATGGCTTCAGGTTATAGGGCAGTTTTATTACAAGAACAATGACTATATGGCTATTGAACTTCATCATTTCCATTCGTGAACCAATCTCAGAAAAAATTCAAATGAAAATTTCGAAATTGAGAACCGATTCAAAATGAGTTTGAAGTATCATTCAGTTTAAACTGTTCTTAGACTGTTTCAAGAATTCAACTGCAAATCAAAATCGGAACTTACAGTCTAACATCTATTGAATGTAAATACTATTCTAAGCTCATTATGAAATCGGGCATGAATTATTTTTATATGTGGAGAACGTTTGTGGTATTTCAAATATGTATTTCTATTGCGTAATTTTGCATTGATGTTGCTATTGCTGTGAATTTAACCAGTTTCGAGATCGAGACAACAGGATTTTGATCAGCCTGCATACTGAATAATCTTCCTTAGTCTGAAAATGAAATAATGTAAATTTAAGGAAATCTGTGCAAGTTTAGATTGGTAAATGAATTAATTTGTTCAGATGAGTTAGGTACTGAAAGTTTAAAAAATTGCTTAATTTTGTCAATAACAACGTAGGTATCAAATCCTGAATTTGCCTATCTTGAAAAATAAGTTCAAAATCAGTGGAATTTATCGTTTCACAGTCTGAAAATAAGAAAAAATTGTAATGATTTGTAAATATTTGCAGAACATACCAAATCTGACATTTTGTTATTTTTTAGGTATTTTCTTCAATACAATTTACTTGAAGGAAAATATTTTGTATTTGAAAATAATTATTAACGGATTGGGTCTGACATACACAGTCTATCAAATTTGACCTAACCTCTCCCAATTCTATGCCCGTTAACTGTTGTCTTCTACAGTAGGTACCTTCCCATCTTCAAGTAACTCACCGGTATAATACTGATAAAGAAAATTCTGTTTCCTCATCAGTTTTTGAAGTTATAAGCCATTGGTATATCAGGCTCATCCCGTGCTTATGTGTTGAGTTTTTTTGATTAAATTTTATTTCAATAAAATAAATTGTCATACCTAATTTACGAACTTCAAAATAGGTGACACGCATAAAAGATAAATAAGATAAGCTGTGTTTGATAAGGTTTCGAGTGATGAAGTTAAACTGGAATCCGATAGCCTCAATTATTACTGACCGACTATAAATTGACTTTATTTTACCCGAAATAAGAGTTGATATTCAGCTAGAATTTCTGACAATACGAAGACCTGCTGAAATTAGTTTGCTGAAATAGTTTGTCTTTCAGCCGCAGATGATCCCACTTCTGATTTTGTGATTATCTTATTCAAATTTCCAAAACTATTAGTACGTTTGCTTAAACTAAAGAGAAGAGATTGGTTTGTTATAAAGAAAAAAATTAAACAGTTGTATTACTTTCTACAATGCATGATAATGATCGAATAGACGAGGGTACCGGGAAAAAAATGCGAAAGCGCGTGAAGATTGTGGTGATCAGTTGGTAGCTTCATACGAAGATGACCAATGACAATTTGTAATTTTCGAAGTGAAAGCTTCTTTTGGCGCACCGCACACAGATCTTTCCGTAGGTAGTAAGTTAGGCTAGGCTGATCCGTCACGCTCTGAAGTGAAAGGCTTGATCGGGTGAACTCGGGACTGCCGAGAGTACCCGAGCGAGAAAGATACAGTCAGCTGATCTTTACTGTTGTGTTGCTGTTCAGTATATTCAATTCATACCTAATAATTGTGTTTGTTAATTCAATACTTATTATTGGTACGTAATAATAATTATTTTAACAATTATTTGGTTTACATTGTTAGGTTGGTGTATGTAGTTAGCGGTTTATCGTGCTAATATTATGTATTGAAAAAAACATTATAAACATTAAAGATTATAAAAAACACAGTAATAATGAACGTACAACAAAGTAAGGAGTTTTTTCTAGATATATATAAGTAAAATTCAATCTAAAGTATTTATTTCATATTTTAGTTATCACAAACCCATTGTATCCTTTGTAAAATACGATAACGAAAATAAATAATTTGATTTATATAGAATTTGATAAATAATAACTTTCATTTCTGACTTGTTTCTTATTTATTCCACTAATACGATCCAAATACGATATAAAATAATCGCTATTGCCAATGAAGTTTTCACTTCTGCCGTGCGGTCTTGAGCACACACTCTTTTTTTCTATACATCATTGCAATAAAAGCTTCTAGACGAAAATATCTGAAAGAACTGGGCATGAACTAAGTTATAAAACAACTTCAAAAAAGAACTAGCTACGAGCTAACACATCTAGGTATATGAGGTCAAAAACAATTTAAAATGTGTGGTTAAGCTAGAAAAACTACAAGAAAGGCTGAAGAAGCAAAGATTTCTCCTTGGACGAAATTGAAAAACAAGATTTTCATTGTTTTAGTAGCGGGAATATAATTTGTATGGAGCCTTCCAAACACTCTTGTTCAGAATATTTCCAGAATTACCTCTCTCCTTTTGTGAAAGATAATAGGCGTAATCTACGTTTTATTTCAATGATTTGTTTTCACTCTGCATGTGAAAAAAAGAAGAGGTATTTCAAATAGCTTTGTTTGATTTGAATAAGAAGTAGATGAAAACCATTTTTCCAAAATTACTGCCAGTTTTATTTAACTCCCCAATAACAGCAATTTCTTTTGACCCTTTTACTCAACGCTATAAATTACTTGTGTGAAAGTAATTTGTCATAATCGTAGTGTTCAAAACTGAATAATTTCTTTTCTATAACAAAGAGGTTTGCGAATGTGAGAGGCAAATACACGTTTGCAAAAATATACCATTCTATATTTAGGACGGAATTAGAAGAATGTATCCTATAAAAATAGAATGAAAAATGCGTTGGTAAACAATCGAGTAACGCATTAATGATTGTAGTCGGACATGGAGAGGGTGGTGTTAAAAATAGACGAAACATCTAAATTCGCTATATTTTCTTGGAACTAATCGCAACGTTCGTCAGATATTACGCACGATCAAATTATAGTATCACGTCACTGGCAAATTCTTTCATTCATAAATCGCGTTAGCGGAGGAAGGCTCACGTTGATTGTAATTTTTTTTTAGTTTTAGTTTGGTACGGGTACATTATTGTGGGTAGTAGGTAAATATTTATCTATTTTTTTGTAGTGACAGAACTCTCATCAGCACACCTATGCGGGATTTCTTGAATAATTTTTATAAAATTTTGGATAAAATAAGTTTCTGATATGTATTTTGTTTAAATGGTCCCTACGATGAGGTAAATTCTGTAGTATTCAGTATTCAGTAACATTGTGAGAACCAACCAGGTAAGAATATACATTTACAGATTAAGTGAAGCACAGATGAAAGGTATGAAACAAGTCGATATTGAAAAATAAACAAGTATATTCGTCTTCAGGAGCTCAAAGCTTACAGTAAGCTCTGCATGTAATTGGTATAACAATAGTTACCTCACGAACTTAACCTATACTCATAGATCAACGAATACAAATTATTATAGTATCCTAAGATGCATAACTCTGTATAACGAACTGGAGCCGGGCCTGTCTAGTTGATCTGACTATGGCGCCAAACAACGACGACCCCTTTCTTCCTCTTTCGAAGTATCTGGAGTTCTCTTGGAGAAGTTTACAGAGCCCTTGACCGGAGATAACAATCTGGCTTCAACGCATATAGTTGGCTTAGCGGCATATACAATTAGATAGACATCTTTGAGTGTATTGACATCACAACATCGAAATCCTACAACAAATCACCAAAAAGTGAGAAGAAACTTGACGAGATTGAACAACTTTCAGCACAACTTATTTTCAATAAAATGGGAATGATGTACCTACTTCATCATTGTATTCTAGACGTTAGTTCATTGTAAAGAAACTTGTAATTTGGGCATGTCCTGTTTGTTTCTTCATGAAGTAAGCTAGGAATCACACTGACCGACCAGCATCGACCGTCCGCGACCGTCCAGCAACGACCAAAAATTGAAAAGGATCAATAAAATCTCTCAAACTCACACTAATCGACCAAAATTTTCAGCAGATTGCAATTTTAAACATGGTCTTCGAAAACCGGTTGAAGACGATTATTCAGTGTGAGTTATCCGATAAGAATACACGTTTTGGAAATTTAGGTCGTAGTTGGACGGTCGCGGACGGTCGGTCATGGTTGCTCAGTGTGCCTGCTGCCTTAATAACTCAGGAACCGTACATTTTGGTTGCAGATATTGAAGATCAGTGTTTTAAGTTCTTCCAACTCTGATATCGCATGATGTACTTTCTCATTAAAAAATCGAAATGGTGACTACTCCTTGAAAAGAGATCATGTAAGGATCGAAACTTGTGTCATAGCTATGCTTCTTTTTTTAATATCGACCTGTCCTGGCGTACACCTGATAACAGTAGAAAAGTTAATAGAGGGGAGAGGGGTATCATTCACTTCAGTATACTGTACATGAATGAATAAAACGAATATCTTTTCAATAACGTGCATTTTTTTCGTTTTCGAGATTGGACCATGGACATGCCACCTGCATTTTTTACAGTAGGACTTTTTGGAAACCAGATGTCAACTACATCGATAGATTTCTCTTTTGGGAGCAATATGACGCATACAGCCGTTCTGAAATAAGTCTCGTTTATAACATCAGCAAGAAAATTCGTTTGTTGTTAAATATACTATTAATAATAGGATACTCCCTCAAGAAGAATATTACTTCATGAATTATTTTGAGAAAGCAACTTTTTTCTCTCATGCAACGAAAATGTCACTTTTTCAAATGACTAACCATAAATAATAACTGAGTTGTGAATGGTGCCGACATAGTCGAGAACAAGATGTTTAAACTGTTCAAATTATTTCCGGAGATGTTTTTTTCAAGAATTGAGTCCCGTACAGTGTTATCAGCCATGTAATATCGCAAAAAAAATATTTCGACAAAGGATTTGACTTTTTTCATGTCCTTACTCTCCGTACTGCACACACGGTTTACTTCTTTCTGTAAAGCGATGTTGAATAAACAAATAAAATTAACAAAGTACGAAGAGTTTTGGAATCGTTATCATTTTTTCCAATATTTAAGCAAATGCAGTTTGAAATCTACACGATTGTATCATACTAAGGCGTACACAAATTTCACTTTCATTAAAAGAAAATAGAAAATATGTGTCAATAAAATCTAACACTCAACCTAGAAAACGGCAGCAGTGTGAAAGCCAGAGTTCAACGCATCCACTTCGTCTGTATCACTTCTTCTAGACGATTAGACATAGAAAATAGTGGTAAATAGTTCAATGCCCTTTATTGTAAACATACCATGTGTTTGTAATCACGGCGGGACAATACGATGTTTTTGTTTCTTTGTTCAAGCTTGAATAAATACACTGCAAAGAATACTGAAACGCATAGTAGCCTATCGAAGTTTTTATTTCGATGATGTTAATAGAGAGTGGATTCATCAGATTTTCATTCAACGTAGGAGCATCGACAGATTTCTATTGCATTATTTATGTGATTGAGCAGACGTTGGCTTTATTTATGCAGTGAGGAAACTGGGTTATTTAGTTTTTCAGAATTTCTGCAATTTAAGTTTATTTATCACAGGTTTTATTTATTTCAGTGAATATGTTTTCAGTTCATCACCACCTACAGTTGTGCAACTAAAACAAATTGAACAAAGAGCGATTGCAAAGGTTAAGTTAGTAGTTGAGTGATCAAACAGAATTCCATAGTTTATCGATTTTATTTAATTGAGCTTGATCTCTTTATTTTCGACATATTGCCAAGCCAGTTTTCATCAAATTATCATCTACAAAAATATGCTTAACATATATATTGAATCTGTTTTCACTTTCATACAGCTTGTATGATGTTGCGGTTTTAGAATGTTCTTCCTGTTTGTCCAACAGTTACTTCAGGTTCAGACTGAATTGTGATTCCTACAATTTAATTTTTTAATACCTGATTTCTGAGATTTCATTATTTTGTATTTAATATTCATGTCATACCTTCTTAAAACGAAACCTTTTGTTGAAAGCCACTCTTAAATTCCGTTTATGCAAACATGAAATTTCCCTCCCAGTTGTTGACGCGAATAAACTAAAATATTGTGATTAATATTGTTATTGTAGTTTTTATGGTGGAAAAAACATACTGAATGCCTCTTTATGCAGTTTCTTAGGAAAAATTTTGTCCATGTTGACTATCTGCTTTAAAATGTTGAGCAGATTTGAGATGTTCTTTCAAGAGGTGGACCTTAACAAACCTGAATATTATAATATGCTATTCATATGTTGCTAATTTGTATTGAAGAAGATGTGAACAATGTTTATGAATGGAAAGGTTTCCGAAATATTAAGGAATTATATTTATTGCTTAGTTTAAGATATCGTCGAATTTCAAAACTGAACACGCGAGTTCATTGGATGAGGTGTCATGTATGAATAAGTTGGTTTGCTGCAAAGTCAGGAACACTTCAAAATTAAAAAAACTGGATTTTTCAGTATTTTCCAAAAATACTAGGTTTCTTGGACAATTTTCTGAAAAAACGTAATTGCCAGTCAAATCGATATGAAAAATGATTTTTGATGAAAATGCAATTTTTTTCGAAGGCACCTAACCTAACCTGAGATGCCCATCATTATGAAAATATTTTTTTTAGTAAGAACTTCTTTTCCTTTCAGGAATGTAAAGAATAGATCAAAATATCACCAATACCTCATATAAGGATTTTTTTTTATAAAGTTGCGGGCCTTCGTTGTTTTCATTTGATAACTTTTCAAGCGAATTGTGGTAATCAACCGAATTTATTTTGGTGATTACCTTTAAAAGACATTCGTAGGCAAAAGCATTATAACTTCATGAGATATCAGCTGTAGATAGAAATAATAACAACCATGAAGAGAATGTTCAGTCAGACAGCGAGAAACAAATCTCTTGAATTGTAAGTTCAGACTCTATATCACTGAAAACTAATAAGGACTCAGAGGAAACATTTTTCAGAAAGAGAAATTGGCAATAATTTTGATCTCATGGGGTTTGTGTTTGAAGAAATCGCAAAAGGCAAAAGTTTCGAAGATTTGCCATCTTTATTAAGAAATGTTTGCTTGACTTTCACAAAACTATGGAAATAATTAATTCATCAAGTTTATTAACGTAAAATGGCTAAATTGAAACTGTCAAGAAAGGAATGACAGAGAGAGAGCACACTTTTTCCCATAATTTTTCAAACATTAGTTGATATTACCGATGTGATGTATCTTATCTGATTGACATAGGTATTATTGAAATTGTGATATAAAAATGAAAAATTGTTGCTTTCTTACCATGATCATTCATATCTCAGTACTTAAAATGGAACCTTTATCGGGACTTACCTGAAATAAAAAATAATATCATTAGTAAGCTCACAGGTAATGGAAGAATTACATCAGAAATTATTACAGGAACTCAAGATTTTTAATTGAAATGTTTATCATCAGTGGTTTAACATTATTTTCACACTTTTATGAAAAATTTCTAAAGAAAAATTAACAATGATCTGTTGATATCAGCAGGGCATTTGAAACTATCAATCATAATTTATTGATAGGAGTTATGAGCTACATCGGATTTTGTGCCCTGTCACTGATGACTAATTATCTCAAAGATAAAAAACAGAAGGTTAGGGTATGGAAAGTAACTCAAAACTACTATCACTCAAACCAGGAGTACCTCAAGTATTGAGACTTTCGGAAATTTTCAGGATCGATAGATACACTAGAAATGAACTTACTGCACAAAAGGTGTCATCCTACATGATATACACTGCACGCCAACAGCGATGTAACCACCCATTTTTCCGGAAAGTAATATTAGGAGGCAAAATTGGCACGAAATTCCTTTGGATTCGTGTTTAGGATCCCCAAATTACTACTAATACACCTGTCTCCTGAAAAATTGTAAATTGTTTCACTTCTGAAAAACGCTCCCGTATTTTCCGTAATCTTCAGGATACATAGATACGCTAGGAATTAACTAACTGTACAAAAAGGGTCATCATACGAGATAAACACGGGGGCGTTTCTATGGGAAGTGAAACAAATTGGAATTTTTCAGAACTGAATTTTTCTCAGGAGACAGGTGTATTAGTAGTAATTTGGGGATCCTGAACACGAATCCGAAGGAGTTTCTGTCAAACTTTGCCCCCTAATATAACTTTCCGGAAAAATGGGTGGTTTCATCGCTGCTGGCTTGCAGTATATATCAT
Organism: Chrysolina americana; assembly: GCA_958502065.1. NCBI lineage: Eukaryota > Metazoa > Arthropoda > Insecta > Coleoptera > Chrysomelidae > Chrysolina > Chrysolina americana. The sequence goes on from OY293416.1 coordinate 51,190,929, forward strand.
GTACGATGACCCCTTTTGTGCAGAGAGTTCATCTCTAGTGTATCAATCGATAATGAAAATTTCATGACTCTTCGTCAAAAATCACAGAAGATACGAGGGTGTTTCCACGAGGATTGAAACACACTGTAAATGAGAGATTTTTTTTTGAACCACTACTGTCCATAATACATTCATAAAGTCCCATCATTAACCCTTAATGTTTACGGTTGGTAATAGTATTTGGTACTGTTTTTTATCGTTGAATTCGTTTTCATACCTCAGATTGGATTTAGGCACATCTAATATTAAAAAACTCTCTACTGCTTTCTCCTATATATAGGTAGATATATTTAGCCGATTTATCATTGGAAATGTCAAGCGGTATTAGATATTATCCTAACAAGTACGGGAAGAGTACCTTTCCCACATGGGACTGCCGTTACTCGAACGACACAAAGTGGAGTTCGGGTAAGCAGTCGAGTGCGGAAGAGTACCTTTCCGTATAATAATAATTATTATTATTCTCATTCCCGCACTAGTGCGGAAAAATGACACCTCTCAAACTAAATTGCGTGCGGGTATGATAGGGTGAATCAAGCACGCTTGTAGAAAAAATTGATTTCGTGATGAAAGAGGAACCAAAAAACCCTTTGACCTCAATTTCTTGGAATAAGAATAAGGACCCCAGTAGCTCCCTTGGAAAAAAACAGTTATTATTAAATCACATATTCAGTCATCTCAGAAATGTTTGTAGTTTGTATCGTTTTTGTATCGTTGATTTTCGGTTATTATTTTCAATGTCTTTGTACTTTATAGGAAGAAAATTTCATTCACGTATTACGACAAAGTCATTGTGACGTAGGATTATTTTTGTCATTTATTTTTCAATTCTAGACGAAATGAATATCGCCCGAAAAGAGAGGCGAAAACCAAGAAAAATCTCAATTCAATGCGAAGATTTTGTTTGGACATTTACGAACACCACCACATAAATGAGTTTTAATTTGTTTCATACGTATAATTGTGCTGTAGGAGAAGAACTGTTAACTTCGGTTAAAAATTGGATGCCGCTCTTTTATCAATTCTTAGTTCGAAGCCAAATTGAAAAGTTCTTGCCATGGAAATGAAATCTGAACGGAGAAACGTGACGTAATGAAACAACCCCTAACAACCCCTGTTAGATCTACTAGGACATTTCGGCAAAAGAGAGAACAAACACCCGATCAATACAAAAGTGTGTGTGAACCCACCCCCATCAGTCGGCGGCGGTCTGAAAAAGCGGCAGACAGCCCTGAAAGGTTGCGGGAGAGGTCTCACGTTTCAGTCGAAGGACAAAGAAGCACAAGGACCTTGTTCCTGCTTCCCTAGTTGAATTCGGGATCAATAGCCGCGCCCGCTTTACGCACTGGGAAGTGCGTGCGCTCGCTTTTCCATTCATCGCAAAGAGCTCTGCTAGTTTTGAATAAACGAGCGAGAGAGAGAAAGACCAGAGAAAGGTGAAGAGATATCCAAAGTTTTTCGAATATGTGTTTATTACGTTAACTTTATCGATTTCCAGCAGCAGTGCGATTCGTACAAGGCAACATTAGAAGGTGTATAAATATATTGTTATGTTATCATTTTTATGAGACAAGATTCTGTAAAACGTAAAATACCATATAAAATAAATGGATAAAAACAAGCATAGATCCTTTACCTGGAGTGAAAAATTCCTAATAAATTTTCACACTTATATAGAAACTAGAAAAGTCAACAAGAAGGGTAGCAGGCAAGGTTCTATTAAAATTTCACGTTACGATCAACTGAAGTTATCCCAAATAGAGAAACGTATAAAATATTTGAAAATTCATATTAGTATTCAACTTTTACAAAATTTCAAAATAGTTCAGACATTATAGAATAGAAAATATCAAAATTATTTATTATATGAACAGAAAAAAATAATGTATCCGTTGATCATGCCTGACAAATTTTTTAATTGAAAGTGACATGAAGGATGACAGATGAAAATTGATGAATTGAATATACATAGGTATTAAGTGGAAAAATAAGAAGGAAGTCGGTAATAAAATAACAAGTTTATTTCTATCCAAATTTTGGTTATATGAGATAAAGTTGATAAGTTTTATGTAATTAGATAATGTAAATAAGAAAAAATTCGTGAATCGAGTAGCATGTGAAGTGATTGAAAACGCAAATTGGTGAAAACATAAATTTTGTGTGGTGATAATGGACTTGTTGAAAAATAAGAAGGGAGAGAACTGAAGCCTTTTTAGAAAGAATACAGATCGCCAAAAAAAAAATATAAGTGAAATTGTATATCAGAAGGCTACGAAGAGACTAATAAAGCATAAGAAGAACGAAATAAGCATTTCCAACAATCAAAATGACTCATATCAAAGATTAACACAAAAATTATTCACCTGAAGGAACCAAAAACATAAGCCCAGCTGCAGGCAATATACTTCAAAAAGGAATTCCCCGTGTAAATAAAACCACAAACTATTTCCGAAGTGAAGAAATATATTTTTCCTACAAGCGTGCGTGATTCACCCTATATACCAGCACGCAATTCAGTTTGAGAGGTGTCATTATCTCGCACTAGAGCGGGAAAAATTTTCCGCACGCTTAGTTCTCTACAAGTGAGTTATTCTCGCACTAGTGCGGGTAAAATTTTTTCCGCACGCGAAAGTTTGTTCAAGAGCGCTACATATTTTTTTTGATTCGCTTGTACAAAAAATATTGATCCTAAGTCATAAGGAAAAGTACTCTCCCGCACTCGATTGCTTACCCAAACTCCGCTTTGCGTCGTTCGGGCAACGGTAGTCGCATGCGGGAAAGGTACTCTTTCCATACTTGTTAGGATAATAACTATTTCCTACAAGCGTGCGTGATTCACCCTATACCCGCACGGAATTTAGTTCGAGAGGTGCGGAAAAAATTTTTCCACACGCTTGAGTCACTTCAAGTGAGTTATTCCCGCACCAGTGCGGGAAAAAAAATTCTCGCACGCAAAAGTTTGTTCAAGAGCGCTACATGATTTTTTTTAATGCGCTTGTAGAAAAAAATCTTGATCCTTACTCATACATACATACATACATACATACATACATACATACATACATACATACAGATTCCTACAACTACAGCAATACCTTTTAGTCATAGGTAGGTGCACTCGCTGGCGGTAGCAAAGTTTACTAGCTACTACAAAAACATTGCCTGGTAGCCATACGTAAATGCACTCTATAGCGGTAGCAAAGTTCAAGAAACTAAGTTATTCGACAATTTTTATTTATTCCAAATGGGTTATAATCAGCAAAGTCGACTTTATAACACAGGTGATAGCTCGCTTGTCCCCTATGCTATCAGAGTTTTTTGCTAGGGTTATTGGATTTCTAGCTACGGTTAATAAAAAATTTCCTAAGTGTAGAAAAAGCAGTGAGTGATTGGAACATTCTTTTCAAGGCAGCAACCCGTGCGGCCGATAAACTGTGTCTCGTATTCGACACTGAACGGGAGAACTTAAACTCTGTCACCGAATTCGAATCCATTCAGGAAAAAGTCCACGTCAAAGCTGTGGAGAGTGAAGGTCTCCTACAGCTACATAAGTATAAATCAATGCATGAGGTCTTCTTCAAAAACATTGAAGATCTTGCCTGATACAGAAACCTGACCTTCGCATTTCTCAGGTCAAGTGGGCTGAAGTCGGAAATCGATGGATTCATAATGGCCTGCCTGGATGGTGTCTTCAGTACCCTCGTCTACCGTAGTCACGTGATGGGTATAGAGCTCATTGACACTAGATGCAGAGCGTATCGTGGGACAGCCGATACCTTAATGCATTTGCAGTCAGCCTATCCAGCTTGTGCGGTCTCAGCCTATATCCACAGGCATAACGCGGCGCTACGAGTGTTGTACTACCATCTTCGGCACTCCTATGGTATAGACGAGACACCGATGTTGTGGACAGAAGTATCAAGTCTATTGGAACTACTCATTCCCCATCTTCAGGTAAATACAAACAAAACAAAATGGTGGTTCTGATCATAGGGCATTACTTGGTGGACACGCTGGTCTCAAATTTCAAAAATTATACCGGCTTGCCGTGATGCTCCTCGGACTCAGTAATCACTCACCCCACGAATATGGGGAGTGTTTACTGGGGTTAATGACACACCAGCGCGCCCTCCGGATGTATATCGGGTCTCCGGAATTAGGGAAATAAAACCGATAGTAAACTGGATATTGAGTGTCGAGTTAGACAATCTCAAACCATATTTTTTTGTGAAAAATATGAGTAGGTACTCTAGAGGATGATGCGTGGGCAGTTTGGTAGTGTGAATCGTGCCTTATTGTCTTAACCAAGATCTACTGAGAAATCATTGTTTTGAAAAGGCGAGACACTATCTGAACAAATGTGACATGTTTACATTTGTATTCCGTTGATATCTCGAATGACCCATAAGCAAGACCATCCCGAATTGAGACATAAATATAAATTTCGTTAACCATGGCGAATGTAGGCGTCAAAATAAACAGCGGACAGCTTGATACCATTATATGCGCTATATTATGGTTATTAAATACTATTTGTATGGTAATTCTGCACTACATAAGTGACTTGATGGGATGATTTTTTTCAATAAACCGTTTTTCCAGTTGTTTGGGCGTAGGATGGCTGATGATTGAATATGTGGACGTGCCTCCATTATCAGATTGAACACAACAACTACAGCTAACTTAATGAAATACTGCTTCGAAATGAGATCTCCGCCCTTCTTCAATAATTACAATTCACTCTGATTCATTTCGCACAATCATTAGGGATTATCTCACCTGTAAGGAATTATATTATTACGAGACTTTCATTATCTGAAAAAAAGTTAATATCTATTTAGTGTAACAATTTCAAAAGTTTCAGTATCCAATTCTATTTGATCATACAGTGCGCACGTAGAGTATGGAAACATGAATATATTTTTGAAACCCCGTAAGATATAATTATTTTTAATTGGGACAACCTGTATATTTTACAATTTTCTCTCACAGTTTTTTATTGCAGATGCAGCATAAAAACTGTTAACGGCCAATACTGACCATTCATTTTAAAGAACCAGAAAAAAAATTTTTATTGCAACCGTTCATATTATTATGAAGAGAAAATAAAATGGACCAATTGGTTTGTTAAGGTTAACAGGCGCACTGTATAATCAATGGTGAAAAGTTTCATATTCACCATTTTCATTAACTCCTTTCCTTGGTTCTCACCCTAAATAGTCAAATAGAATATGATTTGTCTTCACGTGAATCTGAATTCAAAAGAAAGTCCAAAGCCCTTCTGAATATCAAAATTACGTTCAAGTCAGTGTTAGCATGTTATCTACCTATTTCAATTTGAATTGATGACAGCTGGAAAATTTTGGATTTCACTATAATAGAGAACTGAATAATAAATACTGTGATAAGCTGGAGCCAGTCTGCATCTGGCCATCACGCCGCTCGAGGGTATACGTGACGTCACCTCAAAGGTCTGAGATTAGAGCCCTGAGACAAGAGACGCAAAATGACGAACACTTGAGTCTAATAATGATCAGTCGCGTTATAAGCGGCTTCTCTCGTCGGTTCCAGAAGGCCCGTAACTCATCAGTAAAAATAGTTGGTTTAAATGATCAATGCGTAGCAAGAGACCAAGTTGAGTAGGACTAGGAAATTGTTTGTGCCAATCCCCTGCCAAAACAGCAGCAAGAATTGAACTAACTTATGCATGTATGTATGGTGGACTAGCAAGTCAACTAATTTTACTCATCACTCAATTGAAAAATCTGGCAGTAGTAGCGAAGATCAAGGACTATGCATCAAGTGCATCAAAATAATTCGTTTCTTTTTGTTTGGAGGAGTGTGTGTGTGTGCTCAAGAGGTACGAAACTATTTTCGAGGATGGTCTGGATGCAGGAGCAAGCAGTGGAAACATGGTAATGTTCTAGCACATTTTATGATAAGAAAATGGAACATCGGATTGCACTAGGAAAGATCTTGTTGTGTGTGGATTTGTGCCAGTAAAGATCATAAAGTAAATTATTATCCACTTCTTCTATGAGCGTATGCTGTACCCTACAACTTGCCCGTAGAATTGAAGAAGTTGACCACCATATCTATGAATAACAAAACCAGCTCAACAGTCCAAATTGAGCGATTGAGTCAAAAAGAATCAAGTCATCTTTACAAGGAAAAGGGGCAAGAATGAAGGTGGTTCAGCATGAAATTGATTTTAAAATCGCTCTTCGAGCGGAAGGTAACCATAAGAATGCAGATGCTTTATTGCGGAGACAATGCACAAACGACTGCGCATACTGCTGAAAGAAGTAGAGAAGGAATGGACCATTTGAAAACTACGAGAGTAAATAAATACTGGCCCACAATATCCAGGAAGACCAAGTTATATGGGAATGTTGATTTGTTGTTCCACTGGAGCTATATTCGGATCAAGGAGGAAATTTTCAGTACAACCCGTCGCAGCTTTATGGCCTAACGGCTTGGCAAGTGCAGCACACCTGGGGTGGTTTTAGTCAGTAAGAGTCTGACACTACTGATACGCGATGGACACCGAGCGATCAGAGTCCATGAGGATTTCCACCCCACTGAAAAAAAAAAAAAAAGTACAACCCGTTTGAGGAAAATCATGCTGGAGCGGATGAAAAAGACGATAAACCGCAAAATGTCCAAGATATCCTCTGACCACTACAGAGACAGGGATCAGAACCTACATTCGTTTCTGAAGCCATATCATTCGGTAATGTACGAGTCAACCAGCCGAATTCCCGCTAATATTATAAAGGACCAAAAGCTACCGTGACATGAATTTGGGACGCTAGCAGGTTAAGACTCTGCGGGACATGACTACGTCAGCAAACTTTGGCAGAGAAGGAAAGACATCCAAAAACGAGTCAAATAGAATGATGGAGACCTATGACATCAAGGAAGATGCTGGATTTAAAATTCGTACTCTAGTTTGGCTGTTCAACCCTGAGTGCCGCCATGGTCTTATCACCAAAATTGCGTGACTCGTGGAAAGATCAGTACTATGTCATGAAGTGAGAGAGATTCATGAATGTTGAGTGGCATCGCTGTAATGTTCTCCAAAAAGGTTGGTTGACGGAATTGATGAGCTGGATTGAGAATGTTTTATTATATTAGTTGTACTTTTATAGTATATTATCATTTCTGTCAGCAGTCTAGTGTTGGCTGCTGGAACTTGCATTGGATCCGGTTTGAGAACAGTTTGGAAATGTATTGGAATTGATAGGCGGCCAAGTGTCTGTTGAAAATCAAGTATGATGCGAGATGCCCAAATGCCAATCCCGATAAATAATTCTTGCTTGGAATGCTCATCGACTAGTCGAGGTGACGATGTGGGTTTTTTCGCTATTTTCTATAGCTGAAAAATGAATACCCCACGAAGAATATCAGTTAGGCCGCTCCAAAGCGCTACGGAAATAATTATATTCGCACAGGTTTATTGTGACAATATTCGGCGACTTTCATCGACGAGAAGTAAGCCTAGTCTAATAAAAAAAATCTCAAATCTAACTGAATATTAATTAGCATTATCACGAATAATATCAGAAAGTGGTCATTTAATTCAATCATGAGAGAAATTTTGATAAGTATACTTTTCATTATGTAAGCGGTTAGTGGTAGTAATTTGGGGAAAGTAGGCCCAGATGGACCTTTTTTACCACGTAACGGGTTAGATAGAAAAACAATCCATTCAGTGAAGTTTTCACTGACTAAGTTGAACTTCGACCATTAAGTTGTTGATTATTAAAAAAATATTTTTGATATTGTTTTTTTGACATATTATTGAAAATAAAGATGGCGTTCATTAGATTTATTGATGCGTTTTCCATCCTCTTTTCTAACGATGTCCATTTCATCTGTAGCTAGAAACTCTATAACAAAAATTGTCATACTTTCATGGTCGAGGATCAGGCTTATTGACTTGTTTTTGCCTGAGGGTAGGGAATGAACAGTTTTAATAAATTTGGCCTTTCTCATTCTCCACAACGGTCTCAATATCCCCCGGAGCATAAGGCAACGCCAGTGTTCCTCCTATACCGTAAATGTCGTGGTAGTACAATACTCGTAGCGTCGCCTTATGCCTGTGGATACAGGCTGAAACCGCATAAAACTGACAAGCCTACAGCAAATGCATCTTGGTCTCAGGAACCCAACGACACGCTCTACATGTAGTGTCTGGGACCTCTATATCAATCACGCGACTACGGTAAGCCAATGGGTTGAAAACACCATCTTTTCAGGCCATTATGAATCTCTTGGGCTCCAAATCAGACCACTTGACCTAAGGAATACAAAGGTCAAATTCTTGGATGAACAGAGGTCTTCGATATTCTTGAAGAAGACCCCGTGGTTTACCCATATAAAGCTGCAGATTTTTGCTGAACGGGTTCCAACTCGCTGATAGAGTTTGGGTAACCGTAGAACAGACGATTCAGGATTCAAGCTCCTATGGAGATGGATCATGCATTCAAGCATGTTATTGGATCAGATAAATCTTCGTTTTTTGGGATTAGCACGGTTCACCCCCCGACAAACTAATTCAGAATATATTGCTTCCCATCTGGCCATGAGTTGAAAACTTTTGCCAGATGATAGAGGGTGCTTGGAATTTTCTTCCAACAATAGTTATTCAGCCCATCAGGGCCTGGAGCAGCGAAGTTCTTCACATGTTTGAGGGCACGTCAAATTTCTTCCGGAGTTATCGGACTGCGCAGTTCATTGAGCTCAGGCTGCCGAAGCCTCCTGCAGAAAGCTTTCAAACTCCGCCAGGGCTCGGGTATCTTTGTTAAGTGATTGCGCATATTCTTCCAGAAGCTTTCTACCCATTCAGTGGCCGGCGGGATATCTTCAAGACGTGGAGGCTCTCAGAATGAGCAAGTTTTATCGGGGATCTTTACGTTTTTCGTGATGCTTCTCGCACGTCCCGCTAGTGACTCCTCGCAGCAAGCATCGTTTATATCTTATCAAGACAGTGCTGTTCAATGGTTGACAGTATGGTTCGATTCAGTATGTGGTGAGCTCGTCTCAAAACAGCAAGTGAAGGGCCTATTGGCCGCCACGTAGTCCACCACACACTGAATATTAGTCTCGGATTGTCTGGCCGACTTGATCTTACCTTCCATTTTGTGTACAAGCCAGTCATGCCACCAAATCAGAGGAGCAGTATCCCTCCTCTCTGTTTGAGACAAAGTCTGAGCGGCGCCATACAGGGCAGAGATGATCTTCCAGCTATCAGCTTCTTCTGGAAGACTATTTTGAATAGTCACCTCCACCTGTGCCAGTTGGTGAGACTCCAGGGGTTTGGTGTCATGAAGCGCCCTGCAGGTTCTGATTCCCTCGATTGGTGGTATAATGCGAGCCTCCTTTACGGCCGGACCGACACGTGGCATGTCTGCTATTTCTGCCACTTCTTTGAATGGCTGAGGAGGGGCTCTGATATAGCCTACACTCCGAAGATGAGATACATAGTCCCTGAGATTTTCTGTAGAAAAGGCGACATGCTTTGGGTGTATCTCACACCAAAGAGCATGAATTCTTGCTACGTATCTTCAACGAGAATATTACTATTATTATATCTCAGATTAGAAATTAATGAAGTGCCTGCTATCCTGCAGTAACTTTCATTCTCGTGCGTTAAGGAGGCTTATAACTTTTACAACCGGTTGAAGCTGAATATGTCTGATGTTTCGGAGAGAAATAAATATTATCTCGTGCTAGGATTTGAATTTTGATATTTGAATTTTCCATTTGAATTCAGTAGTCTGGTGAAGCAAATACCAGAGACTTATCCTAATACATTCGTTTCATCACACAGTTTAGCGATAAGTCACTTCAATGACAAATTCCTATTAAAAACGCAACTATCGGGATAAAAAAAGTCATCGCTTCATTAATTATTCCCGATAATGGAATTCATGAAAAACAATGATTTGAAATAACTACTTACGTACGTAAAACCTCGATTGCTGAACAGACATAACATAAACATTCTGTTGGGCAATATTTACTTTGGAAACTGTTCGTGTTGTAGTTATCAAACCAATGTTTGTTAATATATTAGTTTCTGATTAGTAGCAACTCTTCCAAGGATTTTACACACGTATGTGGGCTAATATTAATCCAGGTAGAGATCCGAGAAGAGATTTCAGCGTTCATATGCCACCTTATACATCATGAATAACATTGCAAATGAGATAGTGATTCTCCACACACAGGTATCATGCGTTTCAATTGAATGATATCAATGACAATTTAGGAATGTTGGCTTTCATGACTGGCGTCAAATGGGTCGTATGAATAAACCTTTAGCAGATGCTTCTACTCCTATTTCTTGAAACAGACTTATATCCTTTTTATTGAATTATGAGAGATACAAAACTATGGTAAGCTTTTGCTAGCTTTCATTCATACGACCCATAGTCAACAAGTGCTATTTGGGTAAAACTTTTTTATTCGCCCCCGAAAAATATGAACGACCGTGATATCATTCAATTTGAAATAGCGTGTAGATGATTTTTGAGAAAATTCTAGAGCCGCTTGCGAAAATTGAAAGAAGTTAATAACAATTAACTGAAAAAGAAAAGGATTCATTTTTTTGCAAATCTATTTGAACCTTCAATGAATAAATATTAATTTAACTGGTAGAATATTGAAAATTGGAAAATTTAAGGCATCCACTGGATAGATGAACGAACAATAATCCGCGGTGAATAAATTTTTATTGTGATTTTTCTAATAATCATGCATTAATTAATTACCAATTTGTTCCTACTTGAACATGAACATTGCAAGTGCGAGAATTTTTAAATGACAAATGTGATATTTTGTCCTTTTTTGGAGCTATTTTAGAAAGATGTCAGAAGAGATTCCCTTTGGAAAAATTGAAAAATTATTATTTTTCACTTTGTTATCAACAAATTACTTAGGTTGAAAATGAAAAAGCTTGATTTATCATTATAAAAAATGTTTCACATTACTAATAATCCGTTTTTCAAAATCAGAAGCCACACGAAAAGGATCTTTGAACGTTTTTATTTTGTATTGTTTGAAAAATTGTTATAAACAAATGCGTTGTTCATAAGATAATTAATTTTTTTGGAAACCTTATATCTGATGCAACTTATGATTTTTGAAAATAAAATCGTTCCTTAAAAAATTGTTTTATTGCTTAAAACGGATTTGTCAATTAACAATTTTTTTCTACTAAGGTAAGCTCGGGTAAGTGTGACCGTGATTTTCATTAGTTCGCATTGCATTTAGTCCATCTGATGAACCTGAACTAATATTTACAATGAAATTTTGCAGGTATTTACTTCGAAGATCAGTCTTTGTAATACGCCACAGAAAACTGTTGAAAAACGTATTCTATGAATTTTATTTATATATTCAGATATACATCTCCATAGGTCACACTTCCTCGAAAATTTGGGGCAAGTGTGATTCTGGCCAAATTTAAAGATATTAATGCACGTAAATCTCTCTTTGGGGCAGGTGTGAGTGAACAGTAAAGGAACTTTCACCACAATTTATTTGTTTCGAGATATCTCTATTCAAAACATAGTTAGGAACTTTTTAATATTGAATTTGAAATGCCCCATTGGAAAAAAACAAAAATAATCGTGAAAGTGAACATTTGTTGAAAAGAAAAATTTACAGGTAGAAATCTGAAAAATCGAATGAGAATTTAATTGATCCCCATCTTCTGACGGGTGGTGATGGAAGCACAGTTGTTATGTCATCCTCAGAAAGTGGATCAATGTCTTCCACATCTGGCCAGGTATATTGTTTGGCTCTCTGAGATTTCCGTATATAATATCGTACTATAGCTGAGGAAATATTAGTGTTTAGATTGGCCAAATGAACCAGTTTCACACTTACCCCGACAGATAGGTCACACTATCCCCAATAACATTTAATTTCGGGGTAAGTGTGACATGCAATGGAAAAATGTAAAAAAAACAACTTCATTGTTTAGGCAGAAGAAAAGTGTATAAAATGGATTCTTACCTTAGATTTTAACAATACACTCAAAGCTTGAAATAAACTTGTTATACTCGTTCGTTGATAAATTGTAGGTTAGAAAATTGGGGAAAATATTTGGATTTCACAAGATCTCTTTTGTATTTTATATGATGGTCATGGATTCATTATAAGTGTAGGCTATTCGTCAATAGACGGCATTGGGCTGTCGCCCGGTTTAGCGAAGATAGCGAGCAAACTCACACTTGACCAAAATTCACACTTACCCGAGCTTACTATACCTGTAATTACTATTTATGAACCATTTTTCCTCAATCATTACTCATCTTGCTCTTTAATAACTACAATTAATTTTTTAATTTGCTTTGTTCATTTATTAAACAATTTGTTGTTAACAATTTCTGGTAGAAGAGAGGAGAATTTATTGGACGCGATAATCAAAAACGGAATGAGGCAGTATATCCAGAAATTTCACAATCACTGTTGTTCGTTGCTGTCTTTGTATGGAGAGTTTACAAGCGATGTAACTGCGAGCCAATGTCGTGTTATGAAGTTTATGGATTGACCTAAAAAGTCCAAAAAAGCAATCAATTTAGCAACTTTTTCTCCAACTTCAGCAACACTGAGTTTCCATTCCTTCAGAGTGTACTACCAAGTACAATAATGGCTTGGTATTGAGCTGAATCCCTAAGGTTGGGGTTGGATAAAGATCTGCTGATCCAAACAACAGAAAAATTAGCTCCCGATAATCTGTTGAAATTAGTCTACTGCAATCGCATTAAAGACTGTTCAAACCCAGCATTTACAGTAACTGATGAAATAACTGAAAATATAAGTGCGCTACAGCTCGTTCAAAAATACTTGAACTTACGACGAAAAGTGTTCCTCGCAAGTAGTTTATGTTAACATTTAAAAAAAACACTCTCATACATTGCACAGTATCTACAAATTCCAAATGGTAATAGGATCATAGGTAAAATATTAAAAGAATTTCTGTTTCTCTTTTAGTTAGCTGATATTTTAATTTTAAAAAGCCATGAAGATTGGAAGTTCAACTCTGAGGCGGGAAAAATTAATAAAAATAAATATATCCAGTTAAGTTCTTGCAGGGGGACAATACTTCAGGTTTGCATTTTTCGGTTCAAAGAAAAATTAATGAATAATAATTGCCTGAAAGTAGTTTTTATATTTTCAAAATGTAATAAACGTACATTTAACCTGACAAGTGATAATAAAAAGATGCTGAAATTGTTGAAAGCACACGTTCTGTTTACCATACTACTGTTGGTAATTCTGTACCTATTTTCCTAAATATTTGAAACTACTTTCGCAATATCTTCCCTTTTCAGGAACAAAACAACTGTTGTTACCTACCTACGTGATGAGGTCAACTTAACGGCCTTCGTAAATTCGTAAATAAATAACTATTGAGAACCCAGTATAAAATGTGAACTTTTTCTATTATTATTCGCTCTTGTATTACTTCCACTATCCATGTCTGTATGCATCATCATTCTTTTGTCAGATGTGACATTACGTAATTATATATTAATGAAGCTCATTTGCCATATTCATAAACATCAGATTTATGAACATACATAGCAGAAACTTTGTTATAATGATAGCTACAAAGTTACACGTCTTTAATGTCGACTGCGTCTCCACTGGAAACAAGCATTAATCTCCGTTCTCGTTAATCACTTGTTTTACAGAGGTAATACATAACCCAGCCCTTCTAAGGACCAACGGGTCTCTCAGGTTTGTACTTACACACGTCGACAAGTTTTTTCAAAGTTGAAATATAGACGAATGGGCGTTAAGAAATAGTGAACATTTATAACTGTAACGCTGTTTTGAAATTGAGTGATTTCCAGCAGTTACTCACTAGCCTGATTGGGGACTGTTCATATATCGTTACTGATCAGATTGATTAAAGATTCATTAATAAAAAAAATGCAAGTTAGCTACGACTAGCTTGTATTCCAGTAAACTATGTGCATAAGATCAGTATCGATACTTGTTTTAAATATAAAACCATATAGAATTTACGAACCTTTCCTTAGTTTACTCTGTATATTGATTTTTCTTTGGTACGCTAATCTTGGATTGACAGAGTATTCAGTACCTTTTTATTTTTCAATGAAAAGTTGTCATCACAGGGAAAAGTTTCAATAAAATTGTATTTTCACATTACACTTGCCGTTAAGTTTTAGAAAAATTTAAACTCGGACCGGATCGCGTGAATTTTGCTTTCAAAATAATCACTTAAAACTTGTTATGTAAAAAGTACTTGCATGCAAGTATTAAAATTTGGTTGAATACGTAAACTAGTTCGATAATATTTTAATCAATTAGTCTGGCGTCATTTTATTACTGATGAAAATCGAATGAAATAAATGTTTATCCTAAATGCGATACATCAACTTCAAACTCAACAGAAATTTCAAACGGGTTTCTCATTTTCTTGGAGAAATCATACATTGTGGGATACTCAGTAAATAAAAGTTACTAGTATGATAAAGTTAGTGGTAAAAAACAATTTTTAATATATCAGAAATTTCGAAATTGAAAAAATGGCAAAAACTAAAAGTTGCGTAGTCCACTTTCAGTTATACTTATGAAATTGAAATTTCCCGAAAAAACACCTCGAGAAACAAAATTCCTCCACACAATTAACCCTTGTTATTATATTTTACAAGGTGAAACAATCAAAATGGAAGCCCCCTTATAAAACTCACATTTTTCAACTGATTTAAATGATTTTTTTTTCTTTGGGTATACATCCAAAAAGTCCAAGACAACAAATTTCATGAATAAGTCTTCATTTGCCGTGCCAACCATTCTTATTTGTCAAGGTCAAGAATCTGAAAAATGTATTTGCTTCTTCTTTAGATAAAATCCAACTGCATCATTGAATTCATCGTATTTTCAAAATCCTCATAATAAAATTACATTGGATTGCGTCCTACAATTCTCTTGTAACTGTTTCAAAAGAGAATATCATTTGAATATCATGTCTCGACAATTTCAGAAGATCAAAATCCAGTCTTACCACTGGACTGGAAGTCTAGAAATATCTCCAATAAGAATGTCATTAAAATCTTTTCATTTATGAAAAATGGCAAGAGAATGAAATAAAATTAAATAAAATAGTCGTGAAATTCCATTAAACAACATATTTTTAAAATTTTATCAATTGAACTTTTTTTTATGAACAGATTTTGATTCTTGTCAGAGATAGTTGATGACTATCTGAATGAAGTGGTGCAGTCAGAATTTTAATAAAAGTTCTGAAATTGAAGTGGTGGTGAACGTTATTTTAACGTGTTCCATTTGTCGTGATCCAGTGGTGTAAACGAATTTTTTCTAAAAAATGCATGAATTTTTTTAGATTTTCCACCTTGGAAAATACGAACCCCGAAAATAAAGACTCTTGGAATTTGATATCGTAGTGGACATTTGAATGTTTACTCAACAAAAGAAAATTCAATCTTTCGAAAAATATATGATGTTATTTAAGGGTCCTTCCATTTCAAACTCCTGTATATAGTGTGTTCGATTAAATATTGAACACTTTCTTAAAAAAAGTTGTGGTTATCTAAAAACTGATAGCTTTACAACAAGAAATTTAAAGTCTTCAAGTTTATACGAGCTGGCGAAAATATTATTTCAGCTTTGGGGTAAAATACCTACAGTGTGTTAAATATCGATAAATTCTACTCATACAAATTATTCGGAATTGAACTGCACAAACAAATTTGAAGGACAAGCACAAACAAATTTGAAGGAGAAGCACAAACAAATTTGAAGAGGAAGCTTCCCAGTTCAACTTTTTTATTTTGCAAATATTTTTATCATCTGAGGAATATCTCTTTAGTAATTACTGATTTTACTAAAAAAATGTTCCGTTTATCTCGAAACTGAGACCATAACGAAAAAGTTGAAAAATATTTTTTATTTCATTTCATAAAATCAGTTATGAAAATATTTTTCCTTGATTGGCAAAAATATTGTCAAAGTTCAACTTGATTATATGTTGCGTCAAATTTCTTTAAGAAGTTCAATTCTGGATAAATATTCTGAAGTGGTATTATTTGTTATTTTACAAATTGAAAGTATACTTCATGGAGCTCAAACAATTTTTATGTGATGCTTCCTATATAATTTGAGATATTTTAAATCTTGAAGCGTTAAAGCGCTCTTAGTTTTGAGATTAGCTGAATTTATTTCAAGAAATACTTTTTTAAAATTTGAAGACATCGTTAGCGGACACACTGTATATACATGACTCTAGCTATGTCAATAAGATGTGATGTTCATGGATACTATAACACAATTTGGGTAGAATTGGTTTGAACTTCCATTGCCTATATAAGAAATATATCAATTCTCTACGGTTCAGTCACGACGTTTCGACTATTAGTATCTACACTCGTTCTCAAACGAGTCTCACAAAGTGAATAGTTGAAGGAATATATATATATATATATATATATATATATATATATATATATATATATATATATATATATATATATATATATATATATATATATATATATATATATATATATATATATATATAAACAACTACTTTCCTGTACGAACGTTAAATAACATCTGATATTTATTCATGCGATGTTCCTTAAACAGATGCTATTGAGTGAGAGGGACGAATTTATTGGAAACTTGACTGTTTATAGTCCGTGAATAGTTACGGGTCCTCATATGGCCACCATCGTATAGGAATCTACTTTCTCGAGTATCTACAGGAAAGAAATTGAGTTTGACCATGGTCTTTTCGTATCCTCTGAATTTTCGGCAGTGCCGGGTCCATACCGTCCATCATACCCGCACTAATTTCAAATCAAACAAATTTGATTTTATTTTATTGGTTTTGACATCATCAATCGAAACGACAGTCACTTATAGAGTATCTGAACATGTTTAGACACATGAGGCTGCTGATTTCAAAACTTTACATCTTCTACTAAAGCTATCTCGTAGAGAATTTAATGTATGTGCGTCCCGAAGAATCTCTCTGATAAATCAGAACGAATGACGGAAAAGTCCAACGTCTAACGAATAATGGAGGTTCAGAGGAATGTGGAACTCTCCAAAGACAATGGGAGCCATTATCATACGCAATGTACGCCTCGTCATTCTTTTCTCGAAGGACATGTGTGATGTACCAGTATTCGTGAAATATAGCCTGGGAGATTCTCTAGGGATTGTCCCACATTTCTTGTGACGCGAATTCAATTTCATTTTCATCATTTTAGAGAAAGGACTCCATACTTCAGGGAAATTTATAATATCAGGAGTATATATCGTATAAAATGATGACAGTGATGTCACAGAAAAATATGTGTAAAAATGTTTCATCCCTACAAAAAATTTTGAAAAATAGCGATGGAAGGTTTTATCGTATCATTGAAAATTAAGTTTCCTTTAAGTTAAATCTTTATTACAAATTATTAACATCATAACATCACAACAACATATATAATATATTAGTTACAAAATATAATACGTTAGTTTCTTTTTCTACATTTATGCCAAAAGCAAAACTTTATTGAACTATATTCAGTGGAAAAATAAGCTCTTTATTGCACTAGTGCAATAAAGCTTTTATTGCACTCATCTGTCATTCTACTTCAACGTGCTGTCATCATGATAAACATAAACGTTTAAACCCACTACATATTTAGCAGATATACTGTGAGATTGACCATACGTTATAAACAGCTACATATTTTTTTATATTATTTTGTATCAATGTTAGCAGTCAGAGTTGAACAAACAATGCCTTCCCGAGAATAACTCCATAATCAAAACCGATCCACTATGTTCTAAACCGTCTACCCGTATAGAGCAAACTGTCTGTACTATGACCACACCTCGTGATAACATACGTGCTCATGGCTACTATGATTTTGATTTTTATAATGCAACTGTGGATATATATACGTAAGTCAAAATTTAATTCTGACAATAATTACAGAACTGAAAGTTTTAAAATGAGTAATATTAATGGAAAACTAGATGATGGTGATGAAATCGATGGTAATAATTATTTATTTAAATTGCGTATTTCATTTTCCTCCACCTAGTGCCGCACCTTAATGAATAATTTTTTGCTCTTTGCATGAACGTAGAAAAAATGTTGTAAGCAACTCGTGCAAAAAATGTTTATTGCACTTGTTGCATAAATAACTATTATAATACCCTAGATACCAATTTAATTTTAAAATCTATTTATGAAAGTTGACATGAATGTTTTGACAGTTTTTAAAATTGATAGATACACCTGCACCATTCTTGTCCAAAATGATAGGAATGTCCACTGACTCTTGGCCAACAACAATAACATTCTTACTCATTTCGATGGTATCTTTCGTAAATGAGACTTGAATTTTTTGCGCAAAGGAAATCTTCTTACTCGAGTTATCTCTTGCAACATTGCTCGACTCCCAATCTCCATGTTCTTGTAAATCTATTGTCTCCACCAGTTTTAACAAGAGGAGTTGTTGAAGATCTTCCTATACAAAATACCACAAGGCTGAACTGTGCATCTTCCGTTTCTGTATGATGCGAACAATCTTCTATGAGAAGTATGAGCTGGACGTAATGCTATATATCTTTTAAATACTGTCACAGGATTAACGTCTCCGTCAGACATCACCGCAAAAAATCTTCCCTTATGGGTTTTTGAATCAGGAATTGGGATTACTACAGTATATTTATATTTCAAATACGCTTCATGTAAGCAGTGATCAATGGCAAGAATTCCTTTCCACAACACTTCCCATTAGGCAATCCGCATGGACCAATCAAAACTCTATTTTAGATGCGCCTACTTGGTGTATTCAGCTTGGCTGCGTTACAATTACTAAAGCTGCGTTTTGTTTGAAGTTGCCACGGTGATTTGTTTTTGTGTTTTTGATTATATTATTGATTATTTATATCAAATATTTGTTTTGGTGTAAAGTTCTGGGTTGATTTTGGATGATGTTACCTTTTATAATTCATTTAACAAGCTTAATGCGCCTCTGTTCTAGTTTGGCGTTCACGTGCCTTTGTTGACATCGTCCGTATTTGAAATGTGAATGCACTATAGCTCTCTACAATGTCAACATTTTCTATGGACATTTTCATCAATTCATTGGTTCTGCAAGTCCTGCACAATCCAATCAAAAAAGCTACTTTCAAGTAGTAGTACGAACAAATTCACTAACCTGCTCTTTGGTGAATACTTTTTCCTCAATAAATCGTATCAAAGCGCCATACTTGTCGATTTCTCCTCTTTCACTCAATTCCAAACAAGCTCGTAACATAGGATATTCAGACCACAAAGATGATGGAGAGTATTCATTTGAGTGTTTTACAAAATAAGCAAGTGATTCCGTTTCTCTAGCACTTTGAGCCTGTTCTGTATTTCGCCACTCGCAAAACGGAAGATGTTCTTTTTCGTAATGGAATTTTGATTTATCCGGAAGCAAATCTAATCTCACAGTGTTAACAGCCGCAAGTATATTTTCAGGAATATCAATATCTGCCATGATATTTGCCACAGTTTTAAATAAGTTTCAGGTAAGACTATATTGATTTCCATATTGTCTGTAGTGAATAGGATCTTTTTGTGAAATCATATTACCAGCCGCATCTATTTGATTCTCTAAATTAGTTGTATTTGAAGGGTCTTATATCTCAATGCAGATTCAAGTGGAGCTTACGAGTCATATTTCTCTGAACGAATTACGGTTTGATACTAGCGACTCCAAAAATACCAGCCAAACGTAATTATTCTTTGGGTACTCATGTGGGTTCTCATGGGTCCAGTATCAACAATTTTGTTTGTTAACATGCCCATTAAGGAAAAATTAACATTTATCAGTTGAAGGTGATATTTAACAAAATATCCGTCATTATTTCACAAAGTTAAATCTTTCAGTAGGAGTGCTCGTCAAAAATGTGTCAGTATGTGGGAGGCTGTTTCGTCCTCCTTATCACAGAACTTGCATAATCTTGGTATATCCCCAGTAGACGCACTTCTCAGCACCTACCTGAGAGAGTTATGGCAGTCCGAACAGGTATTTCTTGGGTATTTCTAGAAGCATTTTTCAACAAAGATTGATGATTGTTCTGGACCCATTTCTTCGTGGCCTGCTTTATGCCTCCAAGCAATGTTCCACAGGAAAGGATGACTAGGGGTTGGTTCAAACAGAAATAGCTATAACATCAGGCTGGAATATAGAGGCTTAAGTAACGTCCTGTCTCAGTGACTTACCGTATATTCCAGATCTACCCCATTGCTTCATATAGAGCCATCCGTGTACCAGATTTGGAGTAGGTTAGAGTCATTTACTGCGATTAAGATATTTCAGCGCGTACAATCTCTGAACTTTCTATACATTAGCCAGACCATAAACAAAATGAATGTTAGTAAGATGTTCAAATGAATATGCTTCACTTTCCATTTTGGTGATAAATAAATTAAACAAAATGAACAAATACACTATGATGCTTCAAAACAAACCTAGGTAAATGTCAAAATCAAAATACCAGTCACAGCCCACTTATTCTTTTTTTTCTCGATAACGGTTGCAGAGGCGTAAAAATTCCATATATGAGAATCCACCAGTGATGCACTAAAAAAAAGTTTATGCGGCAAGAAAGGCAAGAAAAGGCTTGATCGATCCCAGGAAAAATATCCCCCTCAGTCCCTGAACGAAACCTTTGTTTCAAATTTGATCTTAAGGGTTGAGTGGAAGAACAATTTATTAGAGATCTAATCTCCAAATAAATTGAACTCCGCCCTTTTCTTTCGAAATGTGTTGCTGTCAAGACAACTGAATGTAATATTTGAAAGAAATAAAGACGTCAATTATTATTATTAATTAATAATATATCAAAAACTGAAAGAGCTATCAAGAAAAAAAATAAAATCTTGAAACTTTAACGCTCTGTAGATCAGTAACGAAGCTTTCACGGATATTAGTTTATAGAAAAAAATATCTTATTTTGACCTGAAAAAAAACGCCCCTAAAATCTTGATACTGAATTTTGAAACAACCTGTACTTTTAGGTATTTCTAGTTTTCCACCATAGTAAAACAGCCGTTAATATTCCAATTTTTTGCACTTGATCGACCGCACTAAGGTTTCTAGTTTAAATTCCATTCTAAAGTCATTCATCAGCCGAACGATAACCCAAGGAGGTTCTCATGTACTTTCTTGCAAGAAGAGATTCAACGATGCTATACTTCCTAGTTTCTCCATTTGGAATTCAAGTATGCGTGGAAACATCGCCTGAAATTTGTTGACCATTGTACCGTAAAGGATTTCATCTCAAATCGGTCGGGGCATAGCTTAATAATTTGTGTCGGATGTGTCTGACCGTTAGGAAAGAAAGAGTCACTGATAGATATAATCACATTGTATTGTAATTGTAATTGAAAAAAAATCACTCTGGTGCAGGAAAATTAGTCAAAGATAATAATACTAATAATAAATTGGCTAAGGCTTTCGCGGCCGAAATTTTCACTATCACTATTTTGATTCGGGTTTGAAGGCCGTCGTGATTTGGAGTAGAAAACTAGAAGACTATACCAATAGACGACGTCCTTTAAACCCGAATCAAAATAGTGATAGTAAATAATAATAATAATATAATAATAAATTAATTATGAAAACACGATTGAGTCTTGTCACTAGGTGTATAGGTCATGCCCTCTATAATATTGATCCACATGAGCTTATTCAATATTCTTAACCCGTAAATAAAATTCAAACCTACTGCAATTTGTGATTGAAACTTGATAATACAATATTGGTTAGAAACATTTTGAAGAAAAAAGTTTAGGTGAAATTTTCATACTTTGAATGTCGCTATCAAGAAAAATCGTATATCCCAAATATTAGAACCAAAACTGCAATACAGTTCTAATAACACTTGCAGAATACTATTCCCATAAACATTCCAAAAATAGGATTTTTGTACAGCAAATTTTGATCCTGAAACAAAACACGATCGACAATTTTCAGTACAAAATCGCGAATCCATGGAGTGCAGTTCGATTCGGGCTTTCAAGCAGTTCAGCGACCTAAACAAAAATGTAACACGCACCGTGTATCTGAATGAAAGTTAATATTAAAAAACTGAATTCATCTCAAAGTTTTTGGTGGTAATCGCATTTTTTTCACATTCTGCGTGTTCTAGTAGAACAACGTGTTACAATGTACATTTCTTCACAAGTAGTTCACCCCTAATTGGAGGGAAGCAACCCTTTGAAAATATTTAAATGAGTGATAGCTCATTTGAGAGGGGGTTTTATCCTCTTTTCAGCCGTGCAAAGGAATTGAAATTTGCTCCAATAATTCTCGAGTCATTATTGGTTCAGAATAACAAAAATTAACTTGGTGCACTCATCTTCAGAATTGAAGTTCGGCCCTGCATGAAATCGAGTTTGGTTCAGACGTCAAGTAAGACTTATTTGCCATATGCTTGGAAATAGACTGCACGTTTTTGTTGGTGTTTTTGCACTAATCTCAGTGTATTTGAGATGTGAGTTTAGATTGTTATTCATCTTCAAACAATGTCTGCGCCACGTGAATTGAATGAGAAATCGAAGCGATTGTTATTTTTGGTGGGGCTCATCGCAATAATCATGAGGCTTTACGAATTTTCAATGAACGGTTTGCAGTTCGCCCTATTGATAAACATATCAAACATTGGTGGTAGGTTTTCCGGGTTTACCTACAGCTGAAAGTTGAATACGCCAACAAAAATCAGTAAGTTGCCACAGAGCGCCACGGCAAATAATAATAATTGCCATCCTCTACCTGCACGGGCTATGAGTGTTTAAGAGGGAGTATTATTAGTATTATTATTCCATGAGGAATGTATCAGTCAGGCCGTGTCTCCGGAGCTCAGATACAACCGGAGGGCGCGCTGGTGTGTCATCAATTCCAGTAAACACTTCCCACGTCCGTGGGGTGAGTGATTACTGGGTCCGAGAGTCATGTGCCCTGAGAAGGCGGAATGAACCAAGAATTACGGCCTTCTGCATTCTTCCGGCTAAGTTTTCTGCCGCATCTTGGCAAGCTGGTATGATTTCAAGTTTGAGAGCAGTGCGTCCATCATTCCACCAAGGACCCCCATTATCAGAACCACCATCTTGACAAAATGGTTTGGGTAAAGCCTAAGGGTAGATCTCAATATTCAGTCCGTTTTTCCTCTTTTCGGACGATGTTCGTTTCGCCAGGAGCGGAAAACTCAATGACGAAAATCGTCTCACTCTGATGGTCGTGAGGGACTACATCAGGCTTATTGGCTCGTATCTGCCTGAGAGGGGGAATGAGTAGTTCCAATAGATTCGACACTTCTCATTCTCCACAACGGACTCAATATCCCCCGGGGCATAAGGCAACACCGGTGTCTCGTCTATAACGTACTAGTGACTTATATGGTAGTACAACACTCGTAGCGGGACAGGCTGACAGCAAATGCATTATGGTCTCAGCTGCCCCACGACACGCTCTGTATTTATTTAGTGTCAGAGACCTCTATATCCATCACGCGACTACGATAGACGGGGATGTTGAAGACACCATCCTGGCAGGCCATTATGAATCCCTCGGCTTTCGACTTCAGCCCACTTGACGTGAGAAAAGCAAATGTCATGTTTCTGGATAAGCCAAGGTCTTCAATGTTCTTGAAGAAGACCCCATGTATTGGCTCATCCAGCTTTGACGTGGACCTTTTGCTGAACGGGTTCCAACTCGGTGACAGCGTTTGAATTCGTCCGTTCAGAATCGAATACGAGACCGAGTTCATCGGCTTCACGGTTGAAGAGAAATGCTCCAATATCTGCTTTTTCATGATCGCATACTAAGCAGAGAAGGGGATCTGAACTCCTGATGACCTTACAGGTTCTATCCAGTACCATTCTGTTAGTAGACATTCTTAACTCAAAATTCCACGGCCTCCTCGTTGTCTGGGGAATAAAACCGTTGAACAGACGATTCAGATGCATCATTTAGCGACTTTTTCGTCGAGTTGTCGCAGCTCTTCCTGAGTCCACTTCATTACTCCAAAGGAGTAAAGTAGAATCGAAACGGCAGGCATATTATTATTATATTAGGTAATGGAAAAATGTTATTAGAACGGCAGTGTGCAAATTAAAAAACATTCCAGGCGATCAACTACTGGGAAAGATAAGTGGACATTATGAGCGAATTTGCCAATAATCTGTTCTGATCGAGTAGAACTGTTGCCTTGGATTGTGAGGTTTCGCAGATGTTTGATCAACAATTCCAATGAATTTCTGTTTTATTCAAAAAAAACGTCAGTGGTTTTCATTAGAGCTCTTTTCCAAAATTTTTAAAATTCATATTTCAAACAGAGAAAATTAACTAGAAACAAAATAAATTTCAATCGACTAGAATAGACTGAAATTATGATGCCTTACCAAAATATGACAAATTTTCTGAAATGGTGCTAGAAACAAAATCCGAAAAATGATCTTTTTGACTATGCTCCCAATAGACCCTAAAATACTTTAATTAATAGATAAAATTATAATTGTACATGTTAACGAGTCCCGATAAATGCATTGTCTGCCCTGAATTTGTCTTATTTTTACCAAAAAAACTGTTTTTCTTTTTTGTCAATCCCACCCAACTACGTTTTACCGAACTTTGACCGCTTATATCTCAGAATCGAGAGATACAAAATGATTTGAACCTACACATTTTTCTTATACAGTTTCAGTCAATTTGACCGAGAGCCACTTTTTCATGTGTTTTCGTGCGATGTTCTTTAATCTCAGCACAAAATGATGCTCATATTTGGAAAACGATTTTTTTTAGAATTTATACCCGTTTCAAAGTAGGTAAATATTTCGAACAGTAAAAGAATTTTTGAATAAGTTCTTTATACTAGTAGGTAGTTAGCCTTCATTTTTGCATTCAAATTATTTTCGTTTTTTTCCATGTAACTTTTGTCACGACCATGATGCATTTTCTTGTAGATTTCCATTCCATGTGTGGAAAGACATAAGAAATCGAACGATATAGGTCTTAATTTGATATACCAAAAATATGGGCCAGTCTTCGAGAGAATTCGCCGCTGTTTTTTCCCACCGGACTGAAGAGTTATTTTTCATTTCATTTTTCAAAAGTATTCATGTTTTTCCAGTGAATACGATCATCCGATGACTCCCGTAACATGCGATCGAATGACATGACACCGTTATGCCATGGTAATAACACGAAGTACACTCGAAAAATTCCTTGTATGGACATTTGAAATTTACGATCTGGTCTTAGGCCGAGTATCGTAAAAGTTTTATGACACTTGAAAACTGCCAATAAATGATGCAACAAAGGAAGTAAGTACTCGGAAAAAATATTAGAATAAAGCTGACCGTTTCATTGTTTATGCCGGCAATAAGGAAGCGGTACTTGTGATATATTAGAGCTATAAATCTTTGGTTTATTCCTACAAGCGGTGCGTTTTTGGATGTTCTGTAAGAATTTATGAGGAATGCAGGTAGGTACAAGTTGACGAACTAACTGTAAAGTAGGGTTTGAGATGATATTTCTAGAAAAACTACTTATTATTAGAGTATGAAGCTCTGAAGTTATCATGTACTTGAGTATTTTAAAAAACATAATTTCAAGATTAGGAAGGGAACAAATACATGGAAAGATTAAAGTAGGAACAAGGAAGTTTAAAGTAGTCAAGGAGTTCTAATATCTAAATGTGATAACTAAAACGGGGAAAAGAAGACCAGAAACACAGAAAAAATAATAAACGCAAAAAGAGCATATTTGAAATGTGTTGGATTACTTGGATAAGTAAATGTAAATTCTTTCAAAACTTATTTATTTATCAGTTTGTCTGTGGTAGAATAACACTGAATTTTTGGTGAAATGTGTTGGATGAATTGAAGATATGCAAATTATTTTCAAAATGAGGAAAAAATCGTTACTTATTCATCGATTTGATTGTGGTAAAACTGAATTTTTGGGGTAATGAATTGGTTATATGCAAATTCCTTCATTAGTGAGGATAAAATCACTATTTAACTATTTATCAATCCGATTGTGGTAAAAATGAATTCTTTAGGAAATGTGTTGTATAAATTGGTTATACTTTTGCAAATTCCTTCAAAAGTGAGGATAAAATCGTTACTTACCTATTTATTAATTTGATTGAGGTAAAACTGACATTTTGGTGAAATGTATTGTATGAATTGAATATATGAAGATTATTTCAAACTGATGATAAAATCGTTCTTTTTTTAAATAATTTGATTGTGATAAAACAGACCTTTAGGTGAAATGTGTTGGATACATCGATTATATGTAAATTCTTTCAAAACTGAAGATAAAATCGGTACTTATTTATCAATTTGATTATGATAAAATTAACGTTTTGGTGAAACTGACTTTTCGAGATAAGTGTCTTTCAATAATCAAAATGCAATTGAAGAACTATGCTGAAACGATCTTTTATGCTCAGCTTGTGACGAACTATTAACAACTAGTTCGTTAATCAAAATCATAAATACTCCTTTATTCAAATTCAGATTTTGTAAACTTTGAAGTGACTCGTTCCATACCTAAAGGTACCAACAGCTCATGTTAGAAAAAGCCACCTTTGAAATGACATTCCTTATGTTTTATATGCTTGACTATGTTAATGAGTATTATCTTTAATAATTTAGTTGTAAAATATTCAAGTTTGAGTGCAAGTAGTAAGTATAGTTTTGTGATCACTGTCATCTAGTATTTTGGGTTTTTATGCATCCTAATCTAAATATAAAATACATAAATAGTCTCACGTTCAATACAGTAGTTATTATCCTAACAAGTACGGAAAGAGTACATTTCCCGCATGCAACTGCCGTTACTCGAACGACGCAAAGCGGAGTTCCGGTTAGCAGTCGAGTGCGGGAGAGTACCTTTCCGTATGAGTTAGGATTCAAATTGTTTCTACAAGCGCATTAAAAAATGTTATGGAGCGCTCCTGAACAAACTATCGAGTGCGGAAAAAAAATTCCCGCACTAAGGAAAAAGTTATTACGATCACATTTGAAAATTAGGTAACAGATTACGGTAAGTTTGATATGGAATTCCCTATGGAATCGAGCAAGAAAAATAATTTTTGCTATTGATGTATATGAAAATGATCACTCTAGAGATGAAAATGAAGCAAATAAACATTATCATGCGACACCATGGGAATATAGTAAAAACAATTTGATGGATTTTTGACACTAATGGCAGTTAATCTCACTACTTAGCACTTGAATCAGCAAACGAACGTCACTTCGTTTGACAGTTCATAAACATTTTCACGATTATAGTTGAACTTCTCTTCAACTATAATCAATAGACTCTGATAGCAAAATTCCAGTATTTAGTAAATATCTATCGTAGAAAAAATTGCATTTCTTACTCGAGATGAAATAAGTACGATTTTTTCGTTCGTGAGATATACTAGCGAGAAGGAACATTTACGTTTCCTAGACTGCCTAGATTGCCACTGAAAAAAATATAATCGAAAACAAGATGACAAACAAGTTGGAGAATTAAAAAGTTTGTGGAAAATATTACTTTGACAGGAAACTGGTTTCTATGTTATTACTTTTTTAGTTACCACAGCATCCAGTGCTTTAGATACCAATCGCAAAAATATGAATCAATTGAATTCAAAATTATAACATTTGAAATAATAAACAAGGAAGGTGGTAGCTAAAAAACAAAAAATGTTTAAGGTTTCATGGAAAGAAAATTTTAAATGAATAACAACGTTTTTCCGAGCAGCCTCTGCCTTATTATCTGCAGAACAAACTGTTCTATGGTTCCTTATTGTTTGGTGCTTGACTTCAACACTGTCTTTTAAAAGCACTGTTATTAAAAATGAATTGGTTGGGTTGACCCTAGTCTGAGATCTGCATCAGAAACTGTTTGCACATTTAAGGCAAAAAATGTTCTCTTGGACAAAAAATGTAAGTATAGCACCAAATGACACGTTGAAAACTAGCAATGGCAGAGAATGACAAAGTTTTCAAAATTACAATAAAATCACCTGTCGTCAATAAAATATTCCAAGTAGCATAATGTAATAATTTTAATAAACTTCAGGCAAAATATAGGATATGTTCACCTCATAATTATAGTCTTCCCAGATAAATACCTAGCCGTTATCCCGCATTTGAAGTGAAGTTCACTTTTTCAAATAAAGAGGACTCTGATTTTGATTAGGGAACTTGGCACTATGTTATACATTTATATTTCTGGTAGGCAAAAAACTGCTTTGTATCCATAATAGTACCTTGATATTAATTTGTCTGCTGCACGAGTACATTTTCTAATATCCGGACAGCACAATTCATTCATATTTCGGTACACTTACGACAAGCTCATCATCCTCTTTGCAATTTAACTGAAATTAAATATTATTGTTAGTACGTCCGCCCGCCTATGCAAAAATGTCGGGTCGCAGTCGGTCTATTTTGGTTCGTTTGTTATTATTCCGAATTGCTTATTTGAATTCTAAAATAGATTTCGCGTGATCCGTTATATGAATGAGAAACCAGACCAATTATTATACATAGAAAATGCGCGATATCGGAATGTATAGTTTGACTTCAGGAGAGATTTACATATTTTTTACCTAGAATACAACTGAGAGTTTGACTTTCAAAGTTATGAATAATCCTCAAACTTGTTCCGTTTTGATATTTGGTTTTTGAGATCTCATTCAGATTTCAGAGTTGAGACCAATCAAGCGACATATATTGATCCTTAGTCCAACTCTGTTGCAAATTTTCATTACTATTACTCTAACGCTTCGTGAGTTGGACTCAAAGAATCGAGTCAATATCCATTGCGACTTAGACTCCACTTCAGATAAATATCATGAACCAAATTCAACATTGAAAATAGTTGTGGTTGCTGATATTGTAAATAAACCACATCCTACGACAGATATATTATTATGTATACGGAGTAATTCGGTTGAAATTAATACAAACTGCTGAGAGCAGCATAAGCTGATTTTTTTTCCTCAGGAATATGTTGAAGTTCTCGACGATGACAATTTCACGCTTCTCGTGCAGTCTTACATTCAATATCAGTGAACAGATCAATGGTTCCATTATACTCCCTGGAATATTTTTCCTTGATAAGTTGGGAGGTTCCATTTCAGGAAGTTTTGACAACAGAATCTTTGTAGTGTCCTCCATTTATTTGCGCATGTTATATGCCCAGTCCTTCATAATTGATGCGATTTGTTTCAACCCTGGAAACTGTTTTGGTGTTGTTTGGATTTCGCTTGTCATTATTCAGTGGGCGGCGTTGGGCAATAGTTAATTGGCCTCATGTATTCTCTTCCATGTTTCGTTCAACCTGAGATTGCCTGTATAAGTAGTTTAAGTTTTAGGAAACTCTGTCATGGATCATGGGTTGGGCTAATAAATATTTCAGTGTGTTTCGTAGGGAAAGGATTGATTTTCATGATATAATGACTGAATCAATTCGAACTGAATAGTATATTCCAACCGAGTAGCAGACTATACTTTCTCCACGATCAAAAGTTTTAAAATATTTTTAAATGGAAAAGAACAAAAAATAATTTCCACACGAAATAATAACTATTATTTAAAAACACTGTTTATCAGAAAGGACTAATCCTGGACTAACCAGAACTAATTTTTTTATCGCAAAGATGCATTAAGAATAAACTATTGAATTAAAAAAAATTGCCTTGTCGGTGACTTGAACACACAACCTCTCGTCTACTATGTATACCATCCGAGCCATCCGGCCTCTGATTAAAACATGTTTGATAAATATTATATTCGGCATTAATATTTTTCATACTAGCAAACTTTCCAGTATATTATTTGTACTCTTTGTAATTTCAGGTGGTGTATTTTCACACTCTGATCCTGACTCACTGGATAAATTCATGATACTTTTTATATTTTCGAATGAAAACGTGACAGCAATAATTTTGACACTACTGAAATTTTCAAATAACAATCAACTGCGTCAAGGCTGATGTTATTGTTGCTAACCAGTGTGAGAATATTATTCTATTACAAGAGAGAGAATGTAAATACATTTGAATTGCATGGGGGCAGAAGTGTTGCAGAATATTTCTTCAATCTCAAGTGAGAGAATCCCAGCATTCTGTAATCAAATTCCATTTCAGAATTAGCAAATTCTGTGATGATCGTGGAGAATATTTATTTCAGTGATGAAGCAACAATTGACATACAAGAATAATGAAATTCCGTGGTAGTCGTGATGATAGACCGTTTGCTTCTCAATCATAAGAGCGTGGGTTCAAATCCCAGAACGATCACCGGCCCCGGATCATTTCCTTGTTCGAACAAACTCTCAGGAGATTTTGAATTGTTTGTTTCGAAAGGATCATACCGGGTATATTCAGAAGATCAATGTCTGATTTGAAATTCTTAGAAATGAAATAAAACGGTCTAATTTAGTGGAATATAAGTGATCCTAGGATAGAACCCTGTGGATTCCCAATGTCCATCAGGTAATAATTGATTTTTCAGTTTCTATTTCAACATATAATCTCCTGCACAGTATTGTATTGTACATATAAATCCTAGGAAATATAGTTAATTTTGAGTTATGGTGATGCTGATAGTATCGAAGATAGATCTAAGAGAGGAAAATCCAGAATAATTTTCAAGCTTCTAAAAACTCGTGGAAAGAAATGGAAAAATAACTTCAGAAGGTTTCAGTACAAACTGGAAAGACATTCGAGTGAAACTGGCAAAATTTTTGACATAGGGGAAACATTTTCGGAAAATAGAATAAAATAGAGAAAACTTTAGAATGTATAGGCTTCTGGATGGTACTGAAGATTTCGGAAAAAGCATGGAATGAATCAAAATAGATCTTCCGGGTTTCAGAACGTACTGTGGAGTTAACTAGGATCGTAGTTCTCATCCGAAACGCCGAGTATTGCAACTTTAGTGTCCTATATATAACTTTTTGTTCGAATCCAAAAAATAATCTGGTGAAAGTTCGATAATGGAAAATAAAAAATTCAAATATAATATTCTGGATGTATCAGTGAACAATATTCAAAAATACTACCTGCGAAAAATAGCAAGTATTATATAGTCTAGAGAAATGGCCAACAAGCTCACCAGCTCCGCTCATCAACCCTGTATACGTTGTACCAGTACAAGGGTGAATGCATTGATGCACTTGCAGTTATCTTATCAAACCTAACGACACATGCAGTTTACAGTGCGTCTAGACTTGTTATTCCGGGAAATACGATGTCTTTGTTTCAGTTTATACTGGTATCCTGAAATACAATGACGCCTGATATGTCGTTATCGCGTTTTGTTCATTGGGAGTAGCAGTCTGCCGGAATTTCTCACGAATATGTTGTTTGTTGTATCGGTTTGGTAGGTGGTGGAACGGCAATAAACAAGCATTCAGTGTAAATTAATTACCAATGCCAATGGGCGTAAGAACGGACTTCTAAAATATCAACATTTCCGCAATATGAAGATCTCTTTCGACTATTGAACGTCACTATGACACTAATTCGAAAAAAATTATGTTCAAATGTATTTGTTAGACCACATATATCAATATTTTTCGGATGAACCGATCCGATGAACCTATTAGGTACTAAAGATGAATTAAAAATAACTATTAGTGAAATAAAAAATGAAAAAGCATCTGGCATCGATAGTTTATCTGCAAAGATCTTAGAAAATCTTCAGGATATTACCTTAACGGCTTTATTTCAGGCTGGTCATTCTCAACTGGTGTGTTTTCCTCATGTTTGAAGAGGGCTGTAGTCATTCCAATCACAAAAGTGTTGCCTTAGATAATAATATAACTTTCCGACCAATCTCATTGTTATCTACTAACTGAATAAAAAATTACTGAGAAAGTATTCAAAACGCAATTGTTGGTCTTTTTAAATCATAGAAATATTTCATACTGCTATCAATTTGGCTTCTATACAGCAAAAGGTAGTAATGGTCCCATATTCTCATTCCTAGAAAAGGTTTATATGCAACCATGATTAAGAAAACAAGAAATCGACTCCTACTAGAATTCCAATAAATAACGATGTATATTTCCATTAAAACCATTATACAGGGCTATTCAAATTCGAGTCTATGCATGGGGATCTCGGTAACGGTAAAAGATAGAAGCAGTAGTATTTTCATCTGAGTTACAGAGTGTTTTGGAAGTTCTGAACTATTAGCAGTAAATTTTTTTTTCTTCTTTCACTTTTTATTCTCTGCTGATATTTATCAATTATAGTTGTTATGGAATTAAATAATGTTGATTTTACTGCTAATAGTTCACTACTCCCAAAACATTCTTTAGTTTAGATTCAAATACTACGCCAACATGAAACACAATAAATTTTATAAAAAATACAGGTCCGTGTTTGAAAATAAAAAGTTGAGAGTGTACGATAAATTGTATATAATTTTTTATTGCATATTTGGATAGTCTACAAAAAGTTGCTATAGCAAAGTGTCAGCAGTTTCAAAAAATCTCCACAAAATAAAGAGATATAAGCAAAAGAATCGAATCGAATCCGATTTTTCCTGTATAATCCAGAATCAAAGAAGCTAGATCAGATTTTTTTGTGTCACGTAATTGACCTCTGAAATACGCAACGCCCTCATTTAACCACCCTTCTATCTATTACCGTCACCGAGATCCCCATGCATAGACTCGAATTTGAATAGCCCTGTATATGTATATATATATATATATATATATGAAAACTAAAAGTTCGGGTTGAACCGCGTCTAGAATTTGATGAAATTCGACGTTTCGGCTCCGATTTTGGAGCCATTTTCAAGAACTGAAAAAGAAAGAAAATTAATAAATGATTGAAACGTAATTCTACGCTGAGGTCTCAATCTGCCTACTCCTCAGGTATAATTACGTTAGGTTTTTGTGACTTGACGTCGGGGTCTCAATCTGCCTACTCCCCATGTCTCGTCACTGGTTCTCTCTAAGGTCTCAATCTGCCTACTCCTTCGAGAGAACTGAGGAATTGTGGGTTGAGGAACTGTATTTATAGTGGACGTGGCTGTAATGGCCGTGTGCAATGTATTGGCGCGAGGTGAACTATGGGCGGGAACAGAGTTGGCGCTAGATGGGCTGTGTGCGGGAACTTGGTTAGCGCTAATTGAGCTGTGTGCGGAAACTGGGTTGGTGGGAAATGAGTTGATGCGTGCAATGAGAGGCTTCCAGGTGTTGGGAAGTCTACGTCCGTCGTCGCGAGTGTTGAGGCAATTGGGGCGCTTCTCTATCTCAAGGGCTTCTCGGATGATCCTGGTTTGCACAGTTTTCTCGGTGGAAATTGTTTTTGTGTTTTTGAAGTCTATTTTGTGACCTGTGTCTTCTCGATGTTTATAAAGTGCGGAAGTGGAAGATGCCTGACGCACAGCAAGTTCGTGTTCGTAGACTCTGGAAGTTACTCGTCTGTTAGTCTGGCCAATATAACTTCTCGGGCAGTCGTATTTCATATATACCTTGAGAATCGTTTGGTATTATGTCCTTGGGAGATCTGAGGAATTTGGATATTTGGTTGTTGGCCGTGAATATTGTTTTTATCTCGTGTTTTCTCAAGATATTACTGATTTTGTCTGTCACACCTTTGATGTATGGTAGGAAAGCTTTGTGTGGCTGAATACTCTCTAGTGGATCATTTGTTTTTGGAGGACGGGTCAGTTGATGGCGGATAGACTTGTCGATTAGCGAATTGTTGTAACCATTTTGAAGTAAGGCTGATTTCAGTTTGTCCAGCTCTTGTGGTCTATTCTGATGCAATGTTTTTCGGCAGGTGTTATGTTGGATGGAGGGAGTTTCGCTCTCCTAAGTGTGGTGGCAATATCTTGTCTGGTTTCTTCAGCTGTGTTTTCTGGTAGATGGGTTATAGCGCTTTCTATTTGTGTGATGATGGTTTCTGTTGGGATTCTGTTTGGTGTGATGGAATAATTGAATCCTCTTGATAGTAGTGCAAGGCTAGTTTGATCTAGTGGTGTGTCGGAGAAGTTGTGTACTAATACAGGTGATGCAGCTGGGACCAAGGGTGTGATGGTATTCGTTAACAAAGCACAAAATGCACGAATACCATCACACCCTTGGTCCCAGCTGCATCACCTGTATTAGTACACAACTTCTCCGACACACCACTAGATCAAACTAGCCTAGCACTACTATCAAGAGGATTCAATTATTCCATCACACCAAACAGAATCCCAACAGAAACCATCATCACACAAATAGAAAGCGCTATAACCCATCTACCAGAAAACACAGCTGAAGAAACCAGACAAGATATTGCCACCACACTTAGGAGAGCGAAACTCCCTCCATCCAACATAACACCTGCCGAAAAACATTGCCTCAGAAACCTCCACAACAACCCTGACATAATCATTCTCCCAGCAGACAAAGGCAACGCCACAGTAGTTCTGAATACCTCAGATTATGTAGACAAAATGAGTACACTATTAAACTCATCCGAGTATCAGATCACCCAACGAGACCCGACAACCTACCTCGAAAAGAAGACCAAAAATCTGATCAATAATTCTAAACTACCAGCCGAAACCAAGAAAGCCACTATCCCTAGAGAGAAGTCATCACGCACCCCTCGTATCTACGGACTACCAAAAATACACAAGCCTGATATCCCACTCCGACATATCGTCAGTGCCTTTGGATCACCAACCCAGAACCTCGCCAATTATCTAGCGAGTACTCTTCAGCCACGAGCAGAAGAAGCTTCATCCTACGTGAAAAATTCATTCCACTTCTTAGACCTTCTCAAATCCTATAGAATCCAGGACACAGATATCCTAGTGAGCTTCGATGTTGTCTCCCTCTTCACAAATATTCCCCTAACGGACACGCTAGAAATCCTTAAAACGAAACACAGAATTCCAAAAGACACCCTGGACCTCATCAGTCACTGTATGAACAACACGTACTTCCTCTTCCAAGGAACTTACTACAAACAAGTGAAAGGTGCTCCCATGGGTTCCCCCCTATCTCCAGTCCTTGCAAACCTTTTCATGGAAGACTTCGAAACCAGGGCTGTAGAAGCATTTGACCACAAGCCTACTTGCTGGTTCAGATACGTTGACGACATTTTCGTCATATGGCCTCATGGTTACGAAATCTTAAACACGTTCTTAGATCACCTAAACGATATCCATCCCAACATGAAATTTACAATGGAGACCGAAATGAACAACTCCCTAGCTTTCCTGGACGTTCTCATCACGAAATCCAATAACTCTTTCACCCACACAGTACACAGGAAACAGACCCACACCAACCGATACCTACACGCAAACTCTCATCACCATCCAGCACAAACAAACTCCGTATTGAACTCCCTGATATACAGATCAATTCAGCTTACCGACAACCAGAATAGACCACAAGAGCTGGACAAACTGAAATCAGCCTTACTTCAAAATGGTTACAACAATTCGCTAATCGACAAGTCTATCCGCCATCAACTGACCCGTCCTCCAAAAACAAATGATCCACTAGAGAGTATTCAGCCACACAAAGCTTTCCTACCATACATCAAAGGTAAATAAATCAATCAAAATCAAACTGCAGGCCAATGAAGCTGATGTAGCTGCAGTGTTCTGTGATTTTTCTAAGGCAATCGATTGCATCAATCACAAAATAGTGCTTAATAAATTATTCTGTTATGGATTAGGGGGGAAATTCCTGCAACTGGCTTCGGTCTTATTTCAGTGACCATCATCAGATTGTTAGGATGGGAGAAAGAACGTCAGATCCAGCATATATTAGTTGTGGTGCACCACAAGGATCTGTACTAGGTCTAGTGCTATTATTGTTATACCGGGTGCCCACGAGGTGAGGTACGCCCCCCAATTTTTCTATAATTTCAAAGATAGAGGTTTCAAATTTAGTACGTCGATATATTACTCAAATACGCATATTTTGACTCCATTATCAAAAATTCACCACTTTCGGTTTAACCGGAAGTGATCCCAAACTTTTTTTTTCAAATGACGCCCTGTACATTTTTATTCATTATCCGGAAGAACACGCAATTTGTGATAACACTATTCTTCAAAACTGAAAATCGGTTGAAACATGGCGGTGATACAGTAGATTGTTCAATCGAACAAAGTTGGCCATGAACATCAAACTGAAATCATCACAACTGACGAACGGCGTCAACATTTACGAGAGGAAGGTTCGAGGTATGCTACAGCTGAAAACTGAGCTTCTCATGTAATTGCAGCAACCATATTTTCCAACAATTAGCAAAAATTTCCTCAAAACGGAGTAGTAAGTACCCATAAAGAAATGCTCTCGCCATTTCTCATATGACAATATACTCTTTTCACATTATCGTATTAAAAAATGATGAATTATCAGATTACTCGAATGAAAAGATTTGATTTTTTGTTTTGTTTTCGTAGGTTCAAGCCTCATCCTCTGTTAAAAAATATTCAATTTTGAGAATAGTCATAATAAAACATTTCGTATTTTCGATTCCTTTCAGAATTCACCGAAACTTTTAACACAATTATTTGCATAATTCATAAATTTTCAATACGACAATATGAAAAGAGTATGTTGCCATTTGAGAAATAGCAGTTGTGAGCTTTTCTTTACGGGTACCACTCCGTTTTGAGGAAATTTTTGATATTTGTTGGAAAATATGGTTGCTGCAAATTACATGAGAAGCCCAATTTTCAGCTGCATCTTACCTCGAACCTTCTTCTCGTAAATGTTGACGCCGCTCGTCAGTTGTGATGATTTGAGTTTGATGTTCATGGCCAACTTTGTTCGAATGAACAATCAATTGTATCTCCGCTATTTTTCAACCGATTTTCAATTTTGAAGAACAACGTTATCACAAATTGCGTGTTCTTCCGGATTGTACCTACAGGGTGTCGTTTGAAAAAAAAAAGTTTGGGGTCACTTCCGGAAGTGGTGAATTTTTGGTAATGGAGTCAAAATATGCGTATTTGAGTAATATATTGACGTACCAAATTTGAAACCTGTATCTTCAAAACTATAGGAAAATTGGAGGGGGGGGCACTTCGTGGTCACCCTGTATATCAGTGACATAACCCGAATCATCATGCTTTTTGCTGATGATACCATCACAGGGCAATATGTTTTTGGTGCCCACCTCTGATTTATGGAAGGTTGGAATAGCAAGGTACTCCAGTTTCATAAATTCAGAAAAGTATATGAAAACCAGGAAAAGGGCTTTGATTTTTTGTAGCTGGGAGCAGTTATAGGAGTAATTAAAGTTTTGTATTGATTTTTCTTGAATGAGCATTTCTTAGACATATTATTTTGAAAATTATTTCAATAATCAGCTAAGATGAATTAATTCCATTAATAAAAAACCTCGCTTACGAACTTACCCATTTCCCTGAAATATCAAAAGAGAAATAGATGTTATTCCTTCTATGTGCGATCAATAACAAAAGATAATTGTAATTTCAATTCCTGAGCCATTTTTTTTTCGACCCCTATCCAAATTTTACCATGTACTTTTGGTTGATTCGGCCCTAGAAAAAAAGTCATAAGGAGGGAGCCAAGTTAATCTAGATATCCACGGCATCTCTGGCAATTGACGTCAAAACATCTATAAAGTCTAGTTCCTAAATTGTAGATAGTGACTCATCGGTTGTACGGTCCATACTTTGGCTTCAAATCAAGTTTTACTATGCCACTTTCGTAAATCCCCTCCGCATTTTCAAATTCCGTGAAAACCAGAAAATGTACGATGAGTCACTATCTACAATTTAGGAACTAGACTATAGTTCATGTATTTACTGAAGGTGAAACTACTTGATCTGAATGACGAGAACAGTTACTTATATCAAAAATTTTACCAAATGATAACAAAAACAGCAGTTATTCAAATAAAAAATACGCATCCTGTACATCCTTCGTGACATGGCGCGACTATCATAACCATCTCGTTAAACGTCTAGACCTGATCGCTAATTTTCTTTTAATTGACCCTTTATTTACACAGTGTAACTCTTGTTGTCATTGTACCTCCAATGCTATTCCCAATTAATTAAGCCAAATTACACCAATTAAATAGTGGATTACTCGATGACTTCCTCAAATTATAACTTGATGGTACCTTTCGTCAATCAGTCAGGTGCGGAGATCCCACTCTGGCAGGAAACACAATCGTTATAAAATGACACAAGGTAGATTTGAGCGGACAAAATGTCACTTTGACAAGCTATGAGTGTTTCTGAGTGATGAGCGTTATATTATCGAGAAAAAAAAAAAGAAAAAGTCATCTTGTTTTAGTCATTACACCAAAAATTAAAAAAATTGGAAGAACCGTAAACGGTAACATTTACGGAACATTGATTACGTGAGAAAAAGTATGATTTTTTTTTACATGAGGTTGACTGTATTGCAGATTACCAAATGTACCTAGTTCAGTAAAAATTGAGCCTCTATAACGAACGGGACACACACCTTTCAACATCTCCTGTTTAGACTTCATAACCTTATTTCTGCATTTTTGATTCTCGGCCACTTTTAGATAAGTCGTTATTCACTAGCTGAATGGAGAATTAGAGTGATTCTTAGAAAAACCTCAGGAGCATTTCGCTTCGAACAAAGTTGTTTGATGAAGGTATCCGTAAAACAATTTCAGTGAATAGGGAAATACAGCAGCTCGAAAATTATTGCATTCATCGAGCTTTTCATGCGACGTTTTGTCACTTCAAGAGCCAAAATACATAAAATTTTCTGAGTATATGGACTTTGGTTCAATATATTATTCATATCATCGTAGTTGGTTGGAGGAGCTGGATACCTGTAAACCCTTGCCTTTGCCTTAGATAATACCAAGTACTTCAAAAATGACCAATAATTCTGAAAAAAACGTGTTTTTTAAAAAATGCACGAGTTAATTTTTTTAGTTGTTTCAACTCCAAAATTCATGTATATTCCATATTTTGTGTCTGGTATACTTTTGTTCAACCCATGTATTACTGATCAATTCAAACTCTTTCAGTGCTCCGCTATATTAAATGTCTCGGAAATCTTATTTTGTTAGATGCACAGACAATTATATTTTCTATGAATTTTCAACGATGTTTCAGCAATTCTATACTGATGTATTTTTTATTCTTATTACTATTGTTATGTCATTTTTTAAAGCTTTTATTAATTTATAACGAAATTCATCCACGTGCTCAAGACTTACAATCTCCATCACTTACCCATTTCCAATTCTTAATTTTCAGTTTCAAGCTATCTATATTGTATAATACACGATAAAAAATCTAACTCGTCTTATTCGTAAGGTGGAAATTGACCATAGACAAGCTCCTTTTTTGGGCCAGTCTACTTATTTACCATATGATTTTGAAAACTCTATGTAGTCTACCATTAACATTATTCCCCTAGGAACTTGAGATATTTGTACTCTGCTTCATTCACATATCACAATTCGTGCATTCTAGTGTATTATTTTTATTTCCATCATTAGTGAAAGTTGAAGTAAATGTAACTATGAAGTCACACTTTTATTTTCTTACCGTTCACTGATAACTGAATATAGTGTGATGTACAATTTTCAAAACTTCATTCAGAATAGGTAAAAAAGTGTATATTTTTTAAGATAAAAGATTTGACGAAAAAGTTGTCTGCGATTCAATTTTAGGCTAACAGTCAAAATTTCAAATATCTTTTCTAGAATAATTGAAAACTAAATATATTTCAAAAATATCTTTGGATTAAAAAAGGGGTATTCAGTTGGTCAAATAACTTTAAGGAAACTTTATGAACTTTAATCAATAAAATATTTTAAAACGTAATTTATTTGGCGAAAATAATAAAACAGAATCTTTATTGAAGAAATAATGAAAATGAAGAAGCTGTAGCAGATAACCAGCCCTATGCAGTATCACTTCTGTTAAAAGTAACGTCACCGTTATTCGACATTTCCGTTATTTTGCTAATGCTTGGTAACAGCAAAATAACGGAAATGGCGAGTAACGGTGACGTTATTTTTAACGGAAGTGATACAGCATAGGGCTGAATGTCAAGACGTATTGTTTTTTTCAATAAAACTGAAATCAGGTCGTGAATATTGATTTATTGTGACTCATAAGTAAAATAACAATATCAAGGGCCATAGTGAAAAAAAAAACACTTTTTCATATTTTGAACTAGCAATTGGAAACAGACTTAAAAAATTGTATTTCACTGATGAAAGATTGTAATGATTCCTCAAAGTTATTCAAGACCAAAAAAACAGCATTTTTTGATTAACGAAAGGATTATAGGAATATCGCAATTTTCATTATTTAAGATAGATAAGTAATTGAAATTTTGCATGTGGGCCAAAAATTTAATCGAAAACTAATTTTTGAAAAATCATTTAAGCAATCTTCAAAACTAACCCCAATTTTTTCTATTCGAAATGGATCATTCGAAATTGCCATCATATTGGTGACATGTGTCCAAATCAATTTTAAAGTGATTCGATATGCATGAAACGATCCTCTATAAAGTGTTATTTGAAACTGACAGTTTTTCAAATAAATTGCAAACAGTACGGTCTATACAATTATAACACCCAAAGAAGTAAAAGATTATTGAATAGTAATGATGATAGTAAACAGAACTGAATAAACGTTTTTTTTTCGACCTCTGTAAAATCCCGAATAACTATTATAACTTACCGATGTCTTTCCTAAAAAGACATGTCACTCCCTATCTCCCATGTTTACGCCAATGTATTCAACGCAGACCTTCCGCCCAATTAAATGCAATATAACATTGTGTGACCATATCGTTTCAATGTTGATTCGGTTGTGGCTATTTAATCTGTAGACTACCTACTAATAATCTATGATTATCTATTTGAGGGAGCGAAATGTTTATCTGTGCTTTTTTATCAAATCCTTAACACATTAATTGGTATCTTCCTGCCGTTATTTCTTTGTGATACTTTGAAATGATAGTTGTGATCTTTTATAATAGTATAAAAGTCCATCAAGAAATTTTTCTCGTGAATAAAAGAATGCCAGAGACCATCAATTTTTCATTATTTTGGTTATTGTAACTTCTACCTCCTATAGAGAGGAGTGGTATCTACCCTGTTCTTTTGCACTACAAGGGTGTGTTGTACCAAATATTGAAGGACAATGTCCATTGTTCACTTCCATGGAAAAATAAAGGTGCTGTTCGGAAGGAAAATTTTGATTGTTTTCGCAGTAATAAATCAAGGTGGGATAAGTCGAGAGATCTTGCAGGTTAAATCTATAATGCTCTTCCTGCCTATCGATTGATTGATGATTGATGTTCTCGAATTGGAAATTAATGACTCAGGTTTCATATTATACCGATACATACGCTGGTCAGAACATCAAAAAAAATAAGGGTATTGATTTATATAAATTTTACATTCCAGGAAAATTTTGTACAGTAGTCATGCAGAATCCATCATTTGATACTGACTGTATAGGTACATGGGGTGCTGCTTTCAGTTCCAATTTATAATCATAGAGATAGTCTGGACCATCTTGACCAAAATTATAACCAGAAAAAATAGATTATTGTCCACCCAAATTCTCTACAGGGATAACGACTTGCTTAATATATAACCACTGTTCGTTTACCAACGCATACTACGGATGTACCATACACATATTAAATTCACGGTAAAAAATACAATACAGAGACGACCAGCTCGACCTAAACAATAACCTCGACGTTCAATTATTTAAAAAATGAGTAACACAATTATGAATCATGTAATCCA
This sequence comes from Chrysolina americana, assembly GCA_958502065.1. Classification (NCBI taxonomy): domain Eukaryota; kingdom Metazoa; phylum Arthropoda; class Insecta; order Coleoptera; family Chrysomelidae; genus Chrysolina; species Chrysolina americana. The sequence continues at coordinate 51,232,836 of OY293416.1, forward strand.
GTTGTAACGAAGCATATTTCAATACCTGACCTGGAGTGAGTTAAACTATTGTTCTGTCCGAATTGTATGTATGGCCTTCAGCTTAGGATGCTTTGTTGGGCCACCCTGTAACTTTTCTAGATATATTCGCACTAACATTATCAAATAGTGTTATAACGACAGAAATGTCTATGGAGTAGTAATTTAAAAGAATATTTTACCAAGGTAACAAGTTCTGAGATAGTTTCAGAAAATCCGTAACTTGATCTACTCTCGGTTGTTTCATACTTCACCATGTTGTCCCGTTTTTTGACCTTTCGAGTAGGTACTTGCACCGAAAATATTTACCTACTTTTGTTTAGCTATATTTTTTGGTATGATATAAAGTCAGGATAGACTGCTGGCAGGAAGGGGTGATAAGCGAATATTGTTTTCTTCAGTGTCCCTAAGATGTTGACAAATCAATGTGTTCGAAATTTACTATAGACAGGGATAGTGTTAACCTATGGACCTTCTATCTATCATCAGCCTCGCTGTGTGTCACTAGTATCTCAACACAGCCTTGCATGGTGTTCATAAGGTGTTATAAAGTCGCTGCCAGCTGAATACTCGTGAATTTTTTGTATCAGAAGGGACCTCCGTTTTATGTTCCTTTATTAGAACCTAGATTTCGTGAACTCTAGTACCCTAAAAACTGCGTGTTTCCAGTATAACCGGGACTAGTAGAAGTACCTATGTGGACGTGGGTCGTGTATGAAGCCATTTGTGGGGGCAAATATACCGAGTATTTGCTAAATTTGTTAACCAGAACACTACAAAGATACACCGTGTGATTGTAAAATTGCCTAAATCGCTGCGGGTACAAATCAACCTGATTAGAACACATGTACAACATCTTTGAAAGGCCTCACCCCGATAGCATCTAAAAGTACCATGCACAACTGAATTGATTCAGATTATTGTAGATATCAGTGTCTACCATTTATCCTTAAGTTAGAAAAGTAGGTGTTCTTAGTGGAGACAATAACAATGAACGTACAAATTTCATCGCATTTCTCCTGTCATCACATTGCTATGAGAATTCTGACATAAGCAAAGCAGTATTTCATTAATTACTGTTTTTGGCCGGTAAAGAGAAAAAGCACGTTATACAGTCCATCATTCTTCCACACTATTTCAACCGACTTTAAAGAAATAAAGAAAAAACAAGCTTTTCAAAATAGAAATGAGAAACATTTTGAAAGCCACATAAAATATTGATTTATTACAAATTCTTCCGTTATTTATAATACGAAAACCAATTCTCTAAGTCTTCTTTGGTTTCTCCACATCATAGCAATAAACTAGTAATTATTGTAAATGCATTTGCCTACTCTATTAAACACATATCTTTCAAGCATCTGTAAGGACGAAACAATGATTCTGAACCATATGCCACTGCTACATGAGGAAAACAATATTCAATTATAGTTAAAGTTAATTGATATAAAACTGTAAATAACTCGAAAATGAACAAACTGTCTTCATTTGGATAGATGACCGACGTAATTGGAAAGGTCTTACATAGTTTGGATTCTAATCCGCGCATGGCAACACACGTTTAAAGGTAAGGACTTCATCTTCCCTAGCTCGCGCAACTATCTGGAATACTTCTGAGGGTTGCTCGTAGGGGTGCAGCAGGTTGACGGATAGAAGAACAAATTTATTACAAACACATTTTTAGCTTGAACTTTTTTGGTGGGCTCTGAATAAACTAAAATGCAATAAAATTTGTATCGACATTTTAATAATTTGTTATTTTATACTTATAACAACTATGACAAACATACATCTAGGACTCAACTCAGTCTCTGAATAATTAAAAAAACCAATTATGTTTTCCCGCAACAATGAACAATAAACACCAGATATGTTTCGGTCACAAAAAATACACATTGGGTTCGTTGTAATATTAATGAACCATTGTTCAAAGCATTTTTAATTTTTATGGTTTTGGCTCATTTCTTGAGTTCACTGTTTACATTAAATTTATATGATTATATTAAAATTATCTAGTTAAGAAAAAGTTACTCTATTCCAGTATGCAGAAATTGCAGGTATTGTGGCGAATGCGCTGGTAAAATCTGCATTTGATGAAAGGCCTTCAGTGTCATTCGTTATTGAACGAAGCACTTCGTCGAACTGAAATCGTTTGTAAATCTATATGCTCCAGAATATCAGTTCGATATTCCGAAAAACGGTAAATCCTTGTTTATTTAAATTGAAATTTGAAAATCTCGTATTTCGGACCCAGATGGGGAGCAAAAACACTTGAACCGGTCTGTGTATTGTACTTTCGTCCTTGACAGGAAGCACTTCTTATCTACGATTACGAGATCACTTCCAGCAGTGTCTTTCCAGAAAAATGTTGCTCGAGAGTCTGTTAGATGTAATGTAACATTCGTAGAATTTAATCTTCGTTCAGATATTTACTTTGTAGGGATTTACAAATATATCTATTGAAATCGAAAACTCAATAACATCAAATAATCTGAGGTTATACATTCATTGGAATACACAGGGTGTCCCACAATTCCCTCAACAAGCATTATCTCTTTTATCCGAAAGTGAGGGAAGATAAACTTGAAACAATTTTGAAGGCATCAAATAGTTCTTCATTCTTTACGGTAATAAGTTACCTATAGAATACGGAGTTTTCCAGGGTACAGTCTTGGTGACAATTCTATTCTTTGACTATATCAAGAACCTGTACAATATAAACAGTCAAGATGAAATCATAGGTTTACAAATCGATGTTGAAAATGATATTCCTCATATCAAATATTGGTTTGATGAAAAAAACTCAATACCTTCCATGTAGCTGCTATGACTTTAATTAACCAAAATTCAATCCTACAGATATACGTGAGCGAGAAACGATTAGTCCCATTCTACCGCCAATCCAACAAACAACAAAAAAGTCTACTTCCCATACCGTTTATGTCAAAATCGGTCAAAGATCTAACGAATAATAGCACATACCTCGTCACACACCATTATATCCAATCTGGGTAGTAGAAGATAATTCAATAATGCTGTATTGTGTTCTAATCATCTTTCAATGAATTTTTTTTCACAGAACAAGTACTTCATTCATTATTTCACTTTCATATTTACCCAGAACTATCTATTTTATTGTACGTTTGTTTTGTATACCTACTGTACCATTGTCTATTGTTAATTTTTATTGTATTCATTTACCACTCTATATTAGATCTTCTGATCTGAATGACTCCCATTTCAGGAAGGCAGTAAAAAAATTCTTATTCGACAGACCCTATTATAGTTTGCAAGAATATTTTAACGAAAGCTTTTTGCTGACTTTCAACCGTAGTGTCCATTTTATAACTGTTTTTACATTTATACCATTTATATTTTTATTATAATTAATTTTGTACTCTATGCTTCGTTTCTATGATCCAAGCTTTGTCATCAAGATTCTGTCTTCTGATAAATTTTTTGTTTTCTTCTGGAATTTCCTAGCCAGGCTCTGTCTCCGGTCCAAGAGTCACGTGTCCTGAGTAGGCGGAGTGAGCCAAGAATTACGGCATTCTGAATTCTTCCGGCTAAGATATCTCGCTATATTACGGCAAGCCGGTATGATTTTTAGATTTGAGAGCAGTGTGTCATTCCACCAAGGACCTCTATTATCGCAATCATCATTTCAACAGAATGGTTTGGGTAAAGCCTGCAGAGTTCAAAGAGTAGACCTTCTGTCCGTTTTTCCACCTCTTTTCGGACGATTTTCGTTTCGCCAAGAGACTAAAACTCTATGAAAATAATCGTCCTATAGTGATGTTTTAGAGGATTACATCAGGCTTATTGGCTTGTATTTGCCTAAGGGTGAGGAATGAGTAGTTCCAATAGCTTCGGACCTTCTCATTCTCCACAACGGTCCGAAGCATAAGGCAACACTGGTATCTCGTCAATACCGTGCGAGTATCGTAAACGATAGTACAACAGTCTTAGTGCCGCGTTAGGCTTTTTCAACATTATTTAACTTTCACTATCGTTATTTTCAATCGAGTTCACAGACCGGCCTTCTTTCGGAATTGTTTCCTTACGTTTCGTTACGAGTGGTTAACTTCTTCAGAGGTTCGATCTTGATAATTCACCGATGACTCAATTTGTAAACTCGAATACAAATAGCGATAGTGAAAATTTCGACCTCGAAAGCCTTAGCAATTCTTTAACGTTTTTAAATTTCACATCTATCATTATATATTTCACATTTTATTTTATAGACCAGTTTTTCAAATGTGAAATTTTGCTTCGCGAAACAAGTACCTTGAACTTATCACTCAATTCATTCATTCACTTCCTCAATGTCGTCATCCAAATTTTGTGTATCATTGTTCATTCCATTCAAAAAATACCCCTATAATTTTTAAATGTCACTTTCTATTTCTACTCAATTCCGAATACAATGGTATGCCTAATTCATTCCAGCATGTACTATTGTTCCATAGAAAAAACGTCCAAGAGTTCCAATACGATCGATTATCAGGTGGGTTGATTTGGTAAGAAACAAATTGACGGAGCAGTATTGATCAAGTGCATCGTTTTCATGAAAATACTGGACAACCACTGCTTATGCAAGGATACCAAATTTGACCAAGAAAGGAATTTATCGAGTGTACCTGTTTTATTTTTCAAAATCAAAAATTAAGCTGAACAAAAACGACGACCATAAGTCAGTGAAAAGCAGACAAATGTACATGCTCGAGAAATTATGAAAATTAGGTACTAACAAGCAGCATGATAACAGGCCAAAAATTGATCCTTGTGGTACTCCGAGGTTACAGATGAGGCATTTAAGAAAATCTAAAAGAACCAAGTATGTCAATTCTATGTCAGTATTTCGTTGACTATTACAATTTTTCACTTATATATGATTTCCTAGACTACGTAAGTCGAGGCACCGATTTAGTGAGGAGAGATTTATACTGTTCGTTACCTTCAGAAATGCTTGCAAAATAAATGGGTCTATTTATTATTGCAAATTGAAAACCTACCTGAGAAAACGAAAAAAATATCGATTATTTGAATCCAAGCATACGTACACGTTATAACGACCACATGTGCGGCATTCGTCTCTCCACTAACCTCAAACTCACTATACATGCACAAATTACACTCATTTCAAAACAAGTTTCATCTAGATGACCTTCGCGAATAACAATCTGAATGTTAGTGAGTTTATTTTAAGATCAGCAGTTACCAGTTACATCACCCGCGCAAGATGAACGATGGACACTCACTTCACTAGAAACAACAATTGTAGAAACGGCCTACTACGGATTTTGTGTGGAATCATCTACTCGACCGGTAGAAAGTGAATGACAAAAGACGACGCTGCGGTAGGAGAAATGATTGCCGCGTGCTTCCAAGATTTTGTGGCCAATTACGATAGATCTGGAATAATCGCAGTTTAGCACCGTTCCTTCAATTTTCGTCAATATCACCAGACAATTTGAGTTACGGGATTTGAGGATGATTTGAACGCACACGGACGACAACTAGTGTGGAAAAAATCGCTTTCACGCAGAAAAGTAAAATATATCAATTTAACGTCATTATATGTACATTTCATTGATTTTACCTGTATATTACCATTCAGAATAATGTATGTTTCAATATTTAATCTAACCCAGACTATTTTACTTCCATTAGAATGAAATAAAAATTGGGATACTATTATATAACCACCCCATGCATTTCTCAAAATCACATAACAATCTAACTAAGCTGAGTCAAGTGGTTTGTTGTGGTAACCAAATATTTGCTGTGACAAGTGTTCATCAAGTGACAGATTCTGCACTCTTCAAATTATTTTCAATAAAAGCAATATTTTAATGGATTCGTCAGGCGAATAGCTCCAAGAAGCCTTTCCTAGCAAATCAAGAGAAAGATACGGACAGGAAAAAGCAGTGAAAAGCATTCGGGAAGAGCTTATTTGGCATGTTTTTCCGATCTTAGTAAGGTACTAAAATGCAATACTTTATGGTCGCGTTACTCGATGATGAAATGTTCAGTTAAGTAGTCTCGTGCTAGGAATCGCACGTTAAAAGGTAAGACCTCGTTAATTCCTGGCTCGCACAAGTTTCGACTTCTGAGGGCTGTCGTTCATAGAGGGATGACAGCTGGTTAACGGAAAAAACAATTTTAAACAATTAAAAAAAAAAAATTAAAACAATTCATCGATATGTTTCGAATGGCCATCGCCCTAGAAATAAGCAAGTTTCATAAGTTGACATCGTTCCTAAAAAAGCAAAATGTTGGTTGGTTGGGAAACTCAAAGTCTGATAGATCTGATAATATATTACCATCTCCAAAGGTCCATTACCAAATCCTTGGAATTTCTATTGAATCATAATGCTATTTCTATATTCAAAAATACATTATGAGTAATGACTCGACAATTTGAATAAACTCAATGTCTTATTGATAATTATTATTATCAGTTGATAATATTCCAATCGTGTGGGCGCCAACTTCAGCCTGATATAATTTCGGTAGCAAACAAATTGAGCTGGCAGTTTTGATTCATTATTGACTGAGAGCTAACAACACTAAGATCGGTTGCGTTTCTTTATGAAAAAAACGTGAGTTTTAATTTCATAAGATTAATGTGCTCATCTCGATCCGGATGATTGAATATTACCAAATAAATTCGAATGCCTGCCACTCAAAATCGGTTGCAAAATAGTGGCTGTCAATCGAAACCATTGAAAAAACAGCATGACCGCACAATAAGAATTGATAATTTTGACCAAAGCACAAGAAATGCATTGATGATCCTGAAGCTATTGAATCTTTAATGAAAGTGCATCTTTCATATTCTAAATGGCTTTAGATTAGAAGAATTTGTCTATCTTGGGGAAGAGTATTCTCTCAGGTCTCTCAGGTGAAGTTTCTGATGGAATAACCTTGTAACTTTCTTCTGAAGCTGAACTCGCTTCGATGCTTGTTGACCATTACTTCTCTCACCAATAGCTCCTCCATAAATGGCATATCCTTCTGCAGCTATAGCAGCATATCTCACTGCTCACCTCTGGAGGCACTTGTCCATTATCTTATTCAATAGCACTTCATTCGTGGAAGAACCTTCGTGAAGTTCAACTCGTAACATGGGTCTCGTATTCCTTTTGCCGCTCCTAACTCTAGTGATGCCATTAGCGCTGCGCTTATGATTTGAAGACTGTCAAGTTGAAGGGCTTGCTGCATGCCAGTATCATTAAGACCACCGATTGAAGTCTGCACTCCGATCCATGAACTCCTTCGGTACTTGTGGGTGAGCCAAATTAAGGAGTCGCTCGCTCTACATAACCTCCACACTCCTGCAGGGTTTCGTTGGGTTATCGGAATTGACTCTTCAGTTGACTCTAGAACACTACTTGTTTGAGATACTGCTGCCCACATCCTATCTCTGAAGATTCCATAATTCTGGAATATTCCTTCTGCTCACTCTCGGCGATATTCTGCAATATGTATAACACTTGCCCTCGTAGGCATAGGATTGTTGAAGTGGCCATATTCTCCAGAGACCAGCCGTTTACATTTGCTGCTGCATGCTTTAAATTGACTTCGACACAAAGTCCACGAGAATTATCCATCAAAAGTTGGTTGCTTCGAAATGTTCGGTTGTAGATATTAGAGCTGTCAGTGAAAACGGTATTTGACTAAAGGGGGAAATTTTCTCAAAAGGTGCTCGCTTGGGTGAAAGATATATGCTTCCAGACTCTCACTCTACCTTCCATTCGTCTAATTTGTAGAGGCTAATTTTGACCTCTTGAACCCTTTTTCTGACTCCTTGGACTAAGACTAAGACTTCCTGTACTTATTTTTGACCTACTAGAGTTTTTTGATTTCATAGACTTCCCCTTTGACTTTCTGGACTATTTTAGTGCTCTCATCTTGGGAGCACCGCTGACTTCGATTGATTTGTTACAGGAGTTCACGATATTCAGCTCTATGCTGTATCACTTCCGTTAAAAATAAAGTCACCGTTATTCGCATTTCCGTATTTTTGCTATTGCTTGGTAATAGCATCACAACGGAAATGGCGATTGTTGCAATTGCTAACTAAGTGTTCTTTTTGCTTCTCTTCATCTCGGCTTCCTCCCCTTTCGAGCAGATGGAGGAGCTCTTAATGTTTCTATATCCTCTTGAGTTCTTGTTTTCCTTTGGCTTCATATTCTTCTTGTTTTCCCTGCAGTTCGAATTGATAAAGATGGTTATTTTCTCCTGGCTTCTTGTTCTTTCATAATCAGAAGTATGTCTCCTCTTGTCTTATTTTTTTGATTGAGTGTTTACCACCCAATACTGAAATACTCCTTCACTTCATAATATTGTCTCTTCATGATGAACTTTTTCATTCAAAGATTTGGAATTATTTGTTGAGATTCATATTATTCGATAACAGATCGAGGAGAGGATCTGAGTGTTACTAAATTGCTGTTTAACCATTTTCAACAGCTGTAATTCTGGAGAACTAAAACTTATCGAATACATGTCACTTAGGTACATAACATAACACAGCAAGTTCTTTATGATGATTTTGAAAGATGCGTATTTACCAGATTACATACAATAAGTCAGTGATATTGTTGTTAACGATGCAATTTTATTCGCCGAATTCTTCAACCATAATATATATGAATTAAGGGAAAAAAACAATGATCCTATATGAATGATAAGTACATTTTTTCTATGAATTGAAAATATCTTCTGAGGCTGTTCTAGCCAGAAATACCACTCTTCAAATGTTTCATTTACCGTGGTAATATTCCAAAATACGGATATTGGTCAAGCTACCAAATTAATCTGAGCTAAATGATGAAATGATGAAATAATGAACGCTTTGAAGTTCATCTTGAATACTCACCGACATATCACTAGTAGGTACTACATTTTTCCTAACTCCAACTTACCTAAAAAAAAAATGAAAATATATTAAAAATAGAGTTGTTCTCAGTCAAATTAGATAAATATACACGTGGTTAACCGATTGATTCAGCAGTTTTCTGTTAGGAAAAGACAATTTTGCAAGAGGGGTCGTAGATACATGAATCAATACGCCTTTCAATAATTATCTTCAAGCTAGCTTGTTTCTCAAATAGATTTCATTTGGTACTAGAGTTGAATTTTTCCAATGCAGTTTCGAAGGAATGCACAATTAGTTATTTATAATGATAATGATGATATTTTTTCTTTATTGACCATAATAAGTACAATAAGTACAAAAATAAGATGTAGGTGAAAAGGGGGAGTATTGAAGGGAGCTGGTTTTGAACTCTAACCCTATAAATTATTATTTTATTTTGGAAAATTTCGACGGAAGGAGTATCAAACCAAATAGTCAGTTCCTTTGTCGATAGGACAATACCAGGTGATGGATATCAGACGATGTTTGATAAGTGACAGCTGCTCGTAACAGGTGACGGACGACGGGTGACGGACGAGGAGTGACAACATTCTAGAGGCTAAGTGAGAACTGATAGGTGCTGGAAGAGGGGTGACAGTTATTATTGGAAGCCAGCTAATGAGTTATCAGTGATAGCTGATGGTTAGTGACAGATCATGGCTGACAGATGCGTCCAAGTAACTAACGATAGGTGAAATATGCTCGATAGTTTATATCTTCACTTCTTGAAACCCTCTTTTTTCGACAAATTCGTTGTCATCCGGCCTGGGTACCGGCGTAGGGACCGAGAGGACTGATCATTTCACAAATGAGTCCCCTGTTTCCGACAAATCCGTTGTCATCTGGCCTGGATACCGACGTAGAGATCCAGGGGGCCTGCCAATTCCATAATTAATTATTGGTCTACATAATCAGATAACAATTTGAGTTTCATTCCCACGCAACATCCACGTACCATCTTAGTGAAATTGAATTTTTTTAAATTGTATTTTTCTATAACCAGCTGTCGTCCCCCTACGAACGACAGCACTCAGAAGTCGAAACTTGTGCGAGCCAAGGTCTTACCTTTCAATGTGAGATTCCTAGCACTTTCTCAGGCCATGAGAAACATAAATGAAGTCACTGGGCCTTGAACCCACGACCGGCAAGCCAGAATGATTGAAAAGCATTGATTCTAACCACTCGGATGCCTCTCCTCTCACTGTCGCTGTCGGACCGGAACTCTTTGGATGATAGGTCGAGATAACAGGTGACACGTGAAATATGCCAAGATAGTATGGGTGGGTGCTATTACGTGATAGCTTGGTGCGCTCTGATTGGTTATGTTTTTTCTACAATATATCATCGAGTTAGACACATGTGATTATGATGAGATTCTTTGGAAATAACTTTTCAAAAACTGATGATCTCCTGTAGTTTTATTTCGCGTTTATTCGCCTTCATCATAGCTTTCATAACAATGTTTCTATTACACGATTTCAATCTGTTTGAAGATCCTTTTCGATATATGAACATTTTTGTATAACTTCCAGGTGATTGCTGCTGTTAATACCGTTTACGTTTGCTGGGTTAAGGTCTGGATTCTTTGCGACCGTCGACGGCGACCGACGAACGCTCGCTGTAGTTGGTTTCCTTGACGCGTTTGTATGCGACGTTTGGCAACTACTCGCTCACACGACTGAAACAAGAAGTGTCTTATATTTGTCATCATAATGGAAAAAAACAGTGGCTAGTTTGCCTATGGAAGAGGAAGATGATGATTTATCATTGCTTATGCAGCGAGACAGAAAAAATAACTGTGTTATTCAAGAAAAGAATTGATGGACAAACGTCACAAAGCAGACAACTTGTCGGCAGCGCTCGACGGTCGCGTATATCGGCCGACGGGCTCCAAGGAAACCGTTTCTACATGAACCCATGAGAGCAGTACAGAGCGTTTATCAGTGACCGTCGAACGCCGCCGTCGACGGTCGCAAGGAAACCAGTCCTTTCGGTGGAAAAACATTCATTCTGGACCCTTATCAGGATTCTAGAACGAATTGAACCTCGCCCTATCTCGATAATTTTCTTATATATTTCTATTCACTTTCTGATCGATAAAGGCCTTGATTATTATAAACAAAATCAAAGTTTTTAAATATTTTGATAGCCAAGCGTACCGCTTGTGATGGTTATTACGTTTTTGCATGATCCGTGCAATAATTTTATATCGGTTTAATGATCTAAGTAACAATTCTGTGACAGCTATCACGGACTTTCGGAGATATTCGTAAACACAACCTACTTATTAATCGCACAAGTGAATTTACGCAAAGTTAAATTGATGTTTTGATAATTTTATCCGGATTTCGTATGGAGCAGGAATAACAATGGTATACTTAGGAATAAACTGCTATGATAAAATATAGTTATTCGGTAGCATCATTCAAGAAAGAAAAGTGCTTGTCTGCGTCAAAGTAATTGTTCCATGAAAAATGCATTTTATTATCTGATTATTTCATAAACATGTAATATTATGTTAAGATCTATGTTAGATATACATTTCATCATCAGTCAGTTACACAGCCTACATACCCAGAACACATACTGGCTGATGATGATAAAAAAAAACTATTATACTTGGAAATGAGTTTCCATATAGTTACCTGAGATTTCGGGTTCCTCGAACTCAAATGAATATTTTTCGAAATATAATAAACACCACAGAGATTCCTTATGACCTATGGAGATAACGAGTCGATAGAATGACAAAGTTGCAGTGTTTGATTTCCCGGAAGGAATACGAATACAATTTCCTAATTTGCATTTGAATACGATATCCTTCGGCTAGGGCAATATTTGACTTCGAAGCCATGAATTTGAAGGACCGTTGACATACAAATTTTGTTACGAAATGGTATACTTATTTCCGTGTTGTATTCTGAAACTACAGAAAGGAATACAAGTAAGATGGGTAATTGAATGAAACGACACAAGTACAAATATACGCATCAGTACTAAAATTAATATTACTTTGATACAAAAGTTTCAAAGGGAATCATTATCACCCTTATTTTTCTTTGTTAGTTGGAATTATTTCCTAACGTTTCGTTAGTGCGAGTGGCTAGCTTATTCAGTGGTACATCTTTGATACTGACACCGATTACTGAAGATTACCTAAATCGGAGACACACATATCGTCAGATTGAACTATATTAAATAAAGAAACTAATTACCCCGAAAATTAAATGGACTAATCCATATTTCTCCCTACTGCCAAGAGAAAAACTCCACCATATCAAACGTTTTTCATCTGAGCAGTCCTAGATTTATATTTAAATGGTTCGGCTGAGATTTTCAGAGACTTTAATCACAGCAGAAGTAATATAAATCCTCAAATTAATACATTCTCCAATTGACGTTTTACAAATCCAACGTATCAAAATATCCACAAATATCTAAATCGGTATCATAACCGATTGGACATCCGTCAGCAATTATCGTATTGTATCAGATAGTGAAGGTAGCAGAAAAGTATTCTGTCAGACTGAGTCTTGTACAGTGTTGCCGGCGCTTGTAATTAGAAAGAGAATTGGGAAATTGTCCATTTTCAATGAAATAAACTGTTAATTGTATTCTTAGGTGAATATTGAATGTGCCATGGAATAATGAGATGTTATTCAATAAACATCGTTTTACAAATGAACGTTTGCTTTTGAACACTGGTTCAACCGACATGAGAAAGGATTCTATATATCTCATATTAACTGCAGTTGACTGGATTGATTACTTCTTGAAAACTCCTATTGAGAGCCTTCTGCTGAATGTGATTATAGAAGTCAATTATCAATTCCAGTTTATCACAGGGCTAGACTCATAAAGAAATCAAACCAAAAGCCAGTATTTCTACTTAGAGAAGTGACTGTAAATTTCCTTTTATTAATGTAACAGAAAAATAAATATTTTTCAGTCTCTTCAAATGAATAATTACTGTGCAGCCTGGCAACAGGGCCATGCACAAGGTTGCCTACCGTTTTGTCTGACGGCACATGATATTGGTTTGTAGAATCTGATGAATTCCCAGTCTACGATCTACAGAATCCGGTTCGATGAAATCCGGATTTGATAAATTCCGAATCTGCTTGAGTACGCTTCTGTTGTATTCCGTTTCTGTTAATGAACAATTTGGATGGAAAATCTTTCTGATGATTCCGACAGTATTGAGTGGCGACCGAGTTAGGGCAGTGGCCAAGCGCTCGATTCACGACCTGTGGGTCGTGGGTTCGATTCTTCAATAAGGCAGATTTTTTTTCTTTAGAAACTTATCTGGTTCATTGAAGAATGACTCTACCACGTTTCATGTTTGACGGGACTACGAATAAACCAGCTGCTCCAAAGGTGGCGTATGGAGTTAGTAACAAAGCCTAACCAGAATACTTATTATATGTTGTGAATGTCCAATATTGAATTACGGGTGAGGATATTGCTTCGAGCAAGACAATCCTCATCCACCCGACGAAGCCCGTGTTATTTACGTCGGTTAGAGTGAGAGTGAGAGTGAGAGTGAGAGTGAGAGTGAGTGAGAGTGAGAGAGAGTGAGAGAGAGTGAGAGAGAGTGAGAGAGAGTGAGAGAGAGTGAGAGAGAGAGAGAGAGAGAGAGAGAGACATTATTGAGTAATGGATTATATTTTTACTAAGGTAAACTTGGGTATATATATCTTTATTCAAAACATAGTTATGCACTTTTTAATATTGAATTTGAAATGCCCTATTGGAAAAAAACAAAAAATACTCTCACATAATTGCATATTTGTTGAAAAGAAAAGCTTGCAGGTAGAAATCTGAAAAATCGAATGAGAATTTCATTGATCCCCATCTTCTGACGAGTGGCGATGGAAGCACAGTTGTTATTTGAGAGTGTATCAATGTCTTCCACATCTGGCCAGGTATATTGTCTGGCTCTCTGAGACGCCGTTATAAAATTTCGTACTATAGCTGTACGTAAGTGTGACATGCATTGAAGAAACGTAAAAAAACAATTTCAAGAAAAAACGGAAATCTATAGTCAAATTCATTGTATAGGCAGAAGAAAAGTGTATAACATGGATTCTTACCTTAGGTTTTAACAATAAACTCAAAGCTTGAAATAAACTTGTTTTTCTATTTCGTATTGATGAATTGTAGGTTAGGAAATTGAGGAAAATATTTCGAATTCACAAGATCTATTTTGTATTTTATATGATAGTTATGGATTCATTATGAGAATAGGCTATTCGTCGATAGATGGCATTGGGCTGTCGCTCGGTTTAGCGAAGATAGAGAGCAAACTCACACTTGCCCCAAATTGACACGTACCCGAGCTTACCTTAATGTACATTTTCACTGTTATTACAGAATGCAGTCTGCATTTTAGTATTATTGAAGTGTTATTTCTTATAGGATCCACTCGCTATATTTACATTTAACAATTGTATTATCGTCAAACTACTGTTTTAGCATAAACCGATTTTATTCGTTTATGTTTTTGCAATTGTTAATTATTAGGAATTATCTGTCGGATATTTTATTCTTCTGATATATTGGGTGAATATGTGGTAAAAATTCAAGGGGTTATTCTTTGACCTATTCTATGAATATTTCGCCCTGTGATAATTCTTGAAAAACCCCTTTGTTTCCAATATACAAAGCGAACAAAATTTGCAACAACCATATTGGATATTTGTTGAAATGGCCTGCACGATCCCTAGAATTAAACCCCCTGGATTATTTCTTCTGGGGATATCTGAAGTCATTAGTTTAAGTTGTTTCATTGGTTAATTTGTATGATTTGCGAAATCGGATAATTGCTGGGTATAACTCAATTAGAAACGTCCCTGAAGTGTATGAAAGAGTTCGGCAGTCCATGACAAGAAGATTGAATGCTTCTATCCAGGCTGGAGGGAGTCATTTCGAACATTTGTTGTAGATTAAGCAAACTATACATGTACTTTTTGATAATGAAATGTTAACGTCGTGAATTTGATATGCCATGTATCTTAGAAACAATGAGGTTATTAAAAAATCATCATAGGGCAAAAGATTCATAGAATAGATCGAGTGAATTTTTGCCGCATGTTTGCCTAACACCGTGTATATGGACCCACCTATATGTCGTCATCGGGAATATTATTAAAGATGAACAGATCCCTGAAGAAGCTAGCCACTCACGCTAGCCAATTTATCAAAATGCGTCCATACATCGGGCTGAAATGACATATTTTAAAATCAATAACCATACTTTGTTTGGGATTTATCGCTGGGTAATCATTGTGAGTGGAACATACTTTAGCCTCCTTTCAACTAGGCTATAGTCATTAGAAAGATGAAAGATAATAGATGACTCAACAATAACAAAGGGTAAGAGCTGTTTATTAATAATTCAATAATATGGTTAATACCTAAAAGCGATATTATTAACAAAAATAGATATGCCGGTGAAAGTGGGGAAAATAAAATTATTTTTCTCGAGTTTGATCAGAAACCATTGAATATAATTTTTGCTTACTGTACCTCGAGTTTCTGAAGTCTTCACCATTTCAGTCCTCTACCTGTTCGAAACTATTAGGTGAGGGGTTTGATCAGAAAATGTTATCGGCAGACAACATGGTGAGATGTATCGACAGATGATTTGTCGGAAAGGCGTTAAGGCGAAAGTACTCTCTTCTCATCATATTCAAACTAATTACATCCAGGGTTCTTCGACTTGCCTTATTTCGATAGAACGAAAACTATTGCGATGTATGTATCAATCCCAAAGTTATCAACACTGCAAAAATAGTCAGTGACAGAAGTTAAAGGTCAAATACTAGGTCGCCTTTGATGCTGACTCAGTGAAATATCTAGGAGTCCAACTGGAAATGCAGAAATCAGTATAGAAGGTAAGTTAAACGCGTTTATCCCCTCATAACAAGAAATTCCAAACGAAACTTGGAATTCAAAGTTAAAACTATATCACAATGTCATACGACTGCCCAGTGTTCTGTAGTCTGTGTAAGACTCAATTCGAAACCTGACAGATGCAGAATAAAGGATTCCGTATCATTTCGTCAACTCTCGTATGATTTTACCAAATACTTTCTTTACAGAAGACCTCTCACTAGCAACCTCTACAGAGTTGAGCAATAATCCACGCCATTTCTAGAAGAATTCACGATGTTTCTATCGAAGTGTTTGGTATTGTATTTCATGATGCATTTCACGCCATTTTGCTATACCAGCGCTGCTCTTATAGTTTGAAGATGTCCTAGTCGAAAGGCTTGCTTCATGTCAGTATTTTTTAGGCCTTCAATTCTATAAACTCCATCAGTACTTGTGGGTAGGCCAAACTAATAACTTGATCTACATATCTATGACTAGTAAAGTGTCCTTCTCCTCCTGTGACCAGCCGTCTGCGTTTGCTGCAGCTTCAAATTGATATTGATACACAGCCCATGAAGATTGCTCTTCAACTGTTGGCTATTCTTGCCCAGCTCTCGTGCCACCTCACTCGTTCATCTATCTCGGACTATTTCAACGTCTTGGATTCTTTTGTTAATTCCATCTCTGACTTCTTGTCTCTACCTATGACCTCTTGGACTCATCTTTTGACTTCCGGTACTATTTCAGTAATTTTATTCTGGAAGCACTGTTACTGTGACTGATCTGTTGCAGGAGATGTTGAAGCAATGTTTTGATTAAATTCATTAAAATATTCAGGTTGACCTCCTTGTGTTATCTTGGAGATGAATATCGTACTCATTTAGAACAATCTATTCGCTATTTGTAACCATTTCAGTGAATCCAGCATTGAAGCTATTTTTAATAATTCATTACATCTTAAGATTGCCCATACTCCTCGGTTTTGCATTTGAGATTTTTCATTCAAATTGAGTGAGTATATATAATCATATAGAACATTAGCGTTTTCAGATCATTCGTTGGAGTTTTATGGAGGCTTCAAAATGTTCCACGACGTTTCTAGAGAAATCCACCAGGTTCGTAAGAATCTGCATGTATCATCGTAACCGTACCATATGTAGAGGTGAGACATAATAGACGATGCAATACATGACATATTCCGTAAAATTATGACCCATCGGATAGTTCATTGCGTGACAAATTGGACTCAAAATCACGCCTCTGTATACTTAATGGCTACAGCATCAGATTATATGATGCAAGGAATTCGAAAGTATTTGTGTCTCACAATGTATTTTTTTTTTGTAGCAGAAGAGCAGAGCAGAAGAAATGTTTCCAAATTTTCTCCAGTCTATCAGGACATCGGCTGTCAAATAATATATGAACGAGAAACTGAAGTTACTCCAGCCGTTCTGGATGGTGCCACTGTTAGTGAGCCGATGAATCTGAATATTTTTTTAATTGAAAGAGATGATGGATCTGACAACGGAAACAGTTATTCAGATGATTCGACTAAGCATCAGAATTGATTACAGAAAGTTTTGCCAACATCATTTTGACGTTAAACTTTGCAGTTAATATTACGATAATATTACGCCCTCGCAACGGTGAACATACAAAAGATTGCAATGGTCTTTGCTCGATAATATCAAATGACAATTCTATAGATGCATCTGACCATATAAACATAATTTACACCATAACTAAATGTCCTTCCGCATATCATCTCATCCATTCACTAAAAACTGGCTTTATATATACAATAAAATATACTCTCATCGTAAATCACGCTAGTTGTAAACATTCGGAACAATAACATAACGGTTATAACTCACGCACGTACATATAATACATCCTGTATCATGACGAAAATTTATGGTTCCGATAAAATATACACGGCATATTATTTTATACAGTTATATTTGGATGAAAAATCCGTTGAAAGTTACGATGTACCTCGTTAATGTTTTCAAATAATACTTCTGAAATGTATTCAGCTCCTGATGCAGAGAGGAATTTGGTTTGATAACATCAATTCATTGGTGATCCTAAAGACGCACAAATCTTTTAAAAATTTATGGTTTTTGTTTATTATACAGTATTCTTTCCAAAATTTTTCCAAAATGTATTTCATATTTCACTGTATGTATATGACTTGTCGAATATTAGTGGAAATATTATTATTGTCAAACTTGTTATATCCATCAACCGATTGCACCCTCAGAAGTTAGAGTATTGTGCTAGCTAGGGAAGAAGTAAAGGAATGCAATATTATTCTGTTCTATGTGAAATACTTAAGAGAAAATTAACCTTCTTTTTTCATTAATTATGTTCGAATATAGTATTTTAACTTTGACATAGAGCGCTAAATTATTGTAAAACTGAGATTTGTATTAGTCCTTCATGTCGAGTGCTAAATTGTATTATCCCTTCAAGTTGGGCACTACATTTCTGTAATATTGTGGTGTGTTGTCCTTCATATTTAGTTAAATTTGAGTTATGATTTGAAATTTGGAGTTTTTGTTGGGATGCGTTATTGTTTTTGAAATTGATATTTTGTTGATTATTTTATTTTATTTTTTGCTAGTTCAAGGACTCAGGGGCTAGTTTCATAGAAATGGTCCTACCTTGTTTATCATATTTATAAATGAAAATACCAGACCACCCTTTGTTTGGTAGACAACAAAAATAGTACATCACTCATTGACTTTATTATTGAAATGATTGTAAATCTTATGAGAAAAATTCATCCATTTATATCTAATCACTTCACTTATTCATCAATTTAGATATTATTGTGTTGCCAACGACCAATTTTTTATAGTTTAACGCTTCTGATACTATCTTTTTCATTTAATTATTTCTATAAATCAATGTGGAACGGATAACAGAAATTATTATTATTCATCTTCTAGATAAAATGTGAGGAGAACGTTTGTTTTTTAGTACAAACTATTGCATATGAAAATAAAATCCTTGTTTACAAATGTTTTCTCATTTTGCCTCAGTTATCGGAAAAACAAAATAAAAAGTTTGATCATATATTTTTGCTGTACACGTATTTGTAAATCTAATTGGTAAAAATTGTTTTTAATTGTGAGCTTCTTCTTGTCTTCTGTTTCCCACCTCAATTGCCCAAGTCTGCTCCTTAGTATATATTTTCCTTTCAATAATTCTCTTCTTTTGATAATATTGCTGTTTGTAATTGTTGGCCTCAACTATCTTGTAATAGGTTCCTTCAAATATATGGTGTATAATGAGACCATTCACAATTCCTATTCAACAACAGAAGTAAAAGAATAAATTCAAATCAAATGAGAAAAATATACGTACTTTAAGAGATGGTGGTAACCTATAGCTTCATTGACTGAGTCCACGTTGGTAATGCCCTGCTTCAGAGACACTTGCCAACATTTCAGTAGTACTCTTATTGTCTTGAGTGGAATGTGAAATAATTCCAATAGCGGTGTGACTTACACTAGGCTCGTTTTCCTCATTTCATAATATATAAATAACTATGACATACCGATAGTTCAGTAATTTGTTTCCACATATCTTTCATCGATAGTTTTACAAAATCATCCACTTTGATTCGTAAACTTACCGAAAACTGTTAATTTTGAAATTTTACTCTGGCCGTAATAAATCTTACAATGAAGAATATACTATTTATATTTATTTATTATCATTGCATAATTCTTATTACCAGATGACGGAAACCAGAGAACTACAAACACCTTGAAAATTAACCACAACTGTATTCCTGAAAATAGTACTCATCAGTGTAGCCAACAGTATGCCGCTTTAAAGAAGGCTTTATTTAACAGGAGGTGTTGGTACGTTTATGGAACCAACGGCACTTTAAAATGTACTTTAAAGAACATTTTATCATAAAGCCGACTTTAAATACAGGAGTTTTGATGATGTTGATTATGGAACTGACTGTTAATCCATCATTTGAAGGATTAGACTGTCATTTTTCAGGGATTGAATGTAAATTTTATCCCTGAGGGATTAAAAGTAGAAAAGTAAAAGTAAAAGGTATATATATTTCCCCAGATTTTTGTGGCAGGAGCAAGCTGACCCAGAGCCTCTTCTGATGTCCATCTTCAAATTATATTCTATTCTTTTGACTGAATCGATAGGATACGAAAGAATGGACGTTTTCGACAACTCCGTTTGTAACCGTGATACTGACATTTCTTCCCAAACGCCATAGCAACACTTTCAAGGCACATGTTTATTGGATGTTAACAACAATATGAACCACCCATAGGTCTGCAAAGTTGACATTTTCATACCAAAGTACCGCTACGCCTTTAATTTTTTTTTATTATTTCAATTTCTTCAGTGCATAAAATAGTATAGAAACCACGGGACAAAAGTTCTACTTTGGTCCTTCGGTTTATAATCAACTATTATCTACTTGCGCGAAAGCTACTAAGCTGGCACAGTGGTTTGAGGAGAATGCTCGTGCGCTGGTCAGAGATGTTACGTCGGATATCACAAGTTTATAATTTTCAGTATAGGTTCAATTAAATATGTACTTCAAATTCAAGTTCTTCAAATAGTTGCATTTCGTGGCACTGTAAAGGTTCAATAACTATTTATAGTAGAACATAATAACATCTGTTTTGTGTGGAAAATTTGTTGAATTGCCATAGTGCTTCTTTCCACTTTGAAACCATTAAATTTTTTCGGGAAAATCCGAATGAAAAGTTGTTTGTCTTCGAAGCATTATCATTGATCGCAAGTTGTGGGAAGTGAACAACAAAAATATTGAATCAACCACTACATAAATGACCCATTCTACGGCAAATTCAATCAATTCGGTAATATTTCACTGAGAAACTATGGATACCTACTACCTTAATTTACCTCTCCCATCACCTCTCACGACAAAGAGGATTATAATACAAGTTCCTATAAAGCAGAAGCGAAATAACCGTGGTGCTGTAGAATTTTTTTCTCAGACACCGAGTTCTTATGAAATATAATTATTTCTTAAAAATCGGATAACGGTATATCCGTAATGAACTTCGGTCGGGTTTTCTCATTCAAAAATGATGGGAAAAATTGCCAACTTTTGAAGACTTCACCAATTAAAAGTTCGAAGCTGAGTTGATGAAAATATAATTGTCTGATAATAAAGCTCAGGAAACATCGAGAAAAACGTTAATTATTTCACTGGATATTTCTATCACAAAAGAATCAGATTTTCATATAATACACATTCTTCCAAGACAATTTACACAAAGTTTGAACATTTAAATCGTAATAGTATATTACGTAACAAGTGTTGGAGTAGTAACGAATATTTTATAATATGAACGAGTTTCCAGAGAAGTTTATAAATGCGTTACACCGTAATTTTTCCAATTAGGTTATCACGAAAATTTCAATTGACATACCAATACCAACTCTGTCAGGTAGGTTTTTATTCACTTGAATCAAACATTCACCATAGTCATGTATTTAAGGAAAGGAGTTGCCATGGTAATGTTTTAAAGAAATTGCTTTAGACACAAATTGTGAATTTGTGACTAATCAATGTTTTATATCAATTACGTAATTGAAAACACAATTTTTTATTTAAATTACGTTCCATTATTATTCCTGTCTGATACCTCGGCGATATTTTAATTATATTTTTCAGAAAACTATGCAAGGGCTGTTCTATTTTCATCAATATTTTGATTATTTAAATATGAGATGAAATATATACATATAGATTAGCTATAGGTTCATATACGCGCCAATGTTTCAATTGGAGACTGCTTTTTTCTATATGGTCTCAATAATTTTGTTTGTGATTATATTTTATTATTTGCCATATATGACAGATTTTCAATCAATTAGGGAAAGAATCACTTCAAAATTTTGTACGGAATGTTATCTTCCTCGTAGGAAGAAAAGTGTATATTACTTGTGTGAAAAGTGCCAGTGCGACATATTCCCAGTCATCTCAAATAGGTCAGTTTCCACAATAGTTATGTTATAAACTATCTTACTGCTGATTTCAAAACTAAAATCCAACTTTTTTGTATCACGTCAGGATATCTCACAGAAACGGTTTGAAGTTTTGGTTTATTGCAGTTTTGTTGAATTTTTCTTGATGTTGAAATTTTGATAAACAAATAAGAGATCTCGTGGTTTATATTTACACAAAAGAATATTGAGGAGAGAGCACAATTATAGAGTGAAAGATACGTAAAGAAGCGCTTTTTCATTCACATCCAAACTACTTTTTGTGCTTCAAAAAATACACCAATTCGACAAAACTAGACCTGTTTATTGCAAAAAAACTTCAAGTAATACAATTTCCTCAATAAGTTTTCCAAACATATCAAAACCACTGTTAACATTTAAGATAACTTTTGTATCACAGACCTGTGCAATTTGTCGAAAAGTGGCATTTCCACGATTTCATGAATTGGTCTGGAAACGCAGAATTGTACGAAGCCCTGGAAGGGACACCAAAAATAAAAAAATTGTTTTTCTTTGAAATTATGAGTTATAATTTTAAATGGAATTTTAAAATTTCGAGTTACAATTCGGAATTTCACATCAAAATTAGTTATTACTAAGAATTTCAGAGAAAAATATTTTTTTAATTTTAGGTGTCCCTTCCAGGGCTTCGTTGTACGGTCTAAAGAAGACATTACTAAATATTTTTTTGAAACTTCACATAATACTCAATGATGAGATGACTTGGGCGTCTACAGTGTCTTTCAAAAGTATTGCAATGGTCTCATATCTCAGAAACGGCCCAGAGAAAATTTATGAAAATTTTGAGAGGGTGGTTTTAGATTTAATGGTGATATCGGCAATGTTGCCAAATCAACAGTTTTTTTAAATGGAACACCCCATTTGTTTTCATTGCAATCAATTTAACGACGCCTCATTACTTATGTCTCCAAATATCAGATTTTAAATTGATGTAGTTTTAGCAACCAGCAAATTTAGAAATAAAAATAAAATATGTCTGGCAGCTCTTTTAATCACGCCACAAATACTAACTAATACCTTGAGGAAATTTTATGACCGCTTGGGCTAATGTTTAGCAAATGATGGCAAACATTTTGAGAATTTGGTCAGATAGTTTTCAGATTCTGTTATTTGATTCAAAACTCTGTTGGAAAAGAACCCAATTATCAAAAAGTTGTTTTAACAAAAACCATTTTGTATGAAATTTCATGATATTTTCTCGAGCCCTTTCAAAAATATTGGACCGTTCGCAGACATTTCAACGAACCATGTTCTCCTATTTCAAAAACCACATTAATACACAACCATCTTATATAAAATTTCAAGAATTTTTCTTGATCGTATTGAAACTATTGGACCGTTCCCAGACTTTTGAATGAAAATGCCATGTTGTCGTATTTCAAAAACCACATTGATTTTAAATCTGATATTTGGAGACATAAGTAATGACGGGGCGCTGAATTGATTGCAAAGAAAAATGAATATGGTTTTCCAATTAAAAAAATTGAGTTACCCTCAATATCTGAAAAACTGTGGATTTGGCAACATTGCCGATATCACCATTGAATCGGGCATCATCGAAAACCACCCTGTCGAATTTTTCGTAAATTTTCACAGGGCCGTTTCTGAAATATGAGACCGTTCCGATACTTTTGAAAGACACTGTATATTGTTTCCACATAGGAATGAAATAAGCCGGTATCTGATATATCAGGATGATTCTGAGTTATTTTAGAAAACATTTTTCCACTATTTTCTTTCAACACCCCTCGTAAAGAAAATGAGGAGTATGTATTATCAGTTTGTAATGATTAAGAAGTATTGGAAATATAATATTCTGATGAATATCAAGGAAAATTCCACTTTTATATCCAAATATTTGCTGACCACCGTATATTCCTGACAGTTTTCAAAAATTCCTTTGAAGAGCCCCCGAATTTCTTTCTTTTGACTATTTTACCAGTTCGAATGAGAATGCAGGTTACTATGAGGATTTGACTGTTGTTTTTCTATGAATATGGTGCCAGGGGAATATTTTGTATACAGCTCGCTAAATGTCCTTAAACCGGCACTGGCCGAGTCGCCTGCATTTATTCACTTAACGTCCATCAGATTCATGCTCAATGATCTAGTTGCTATGCCATGAATCGAAAATATTTGAACAGATATAGTTCGAGAGCTAGAACTATTGAGAGTTGAGAAACACATAGGTACTAGTTATCTCAGTTCAGCCTTGACACTTTTCTAAAATACAATACGGAATGAATATATACGAATGACGAATGACTTCCCTGCACACAGATATCGTAATACATTAAAGTCATGTTCACGTAATATCTCATCAACGTCATAAATTGTATTTTTTATGGATTTTACAATTAAAAGAAATTCCGATTTTCACAAATTTGCTAACACATTTTGCTTCAAGCTGCTTATAAAATTCACATTTTCGTCAAGAAGAATCAGACAGTTTATTTAATATTTTTGAATTATGAGATGAATCGTCCAAATTAGGACGCTTCTTTAAAATTTGGTATTAACGATTCTCTAAGCCACTTTTCTAAGATGTCACATTTATTTATGTTGTGATAATCCAAACTTTATGATTTTGTTGAAAAAACCGAAATTTTTTCAGGAACGGAGCCTTTTGAAGAACCGGCATGTAATAAAATGTTCCCTTTCGTCCAAACCGCATCCTATTTTTCTTTCAACGCTCTTCACGGACTCACCCTGTTACAATTTTGACCCATTCCCATTCGAAAATCACCACGTTTCGTCTGAAACACTACACCTCTCAATCTTTTTTAAAGCGGAATCCAAATATTTTAATCAGTTCAGACAACGCACTGAGTCCAATATTTGAAACACCACACTTTTTTGAGCATTCTTCAAAACTGGAAGCGTCCTGTTCTATTTGAAATGCATATAAATTATAAATCACATAACGTACTTTCATTTTGATACCATTTCTCAAATCTTCAGTATTTGGAATTTTCTTTTACATTTTTCAGAAATTGTAGGGTATATTACTAGTTTTATCGTACACAATGTTCTGCACATATCTCAAACTTACTCCCAGTGCTCTTGCTACTGTTTCCTGTGCAATATCACAATACGAAATAATTCAAAATTCCAGTGCCATTTCTTTGCTTGCGGGTTTAAGAAACCAGAGAATTGTTTTTTTTTCTTCATTTTACGAACTTCAAACTGTCAAATATACAGAACTGTCATCCATTTATCAAAACGAAGCCTGTGAGTCAAAAAGTTCAGAGCCACTGAAAATTATTATCAATACATCTTCTTTTCGCATGCGAAAATCATCTATGTCTGTTTCATTCATTAAAGGGAATTTAATTTCAACACAATGGAATACGATACAACTGAAAAGTTAGTCGGTGAAGAGCGGATTGTGCAATAAAAGTTCAACAACACATTTTTCCACTCACTACCTAATGGAATAAAAAAATGTAAATTGTAGACTCAACAATCGGTTGGAATTGCATTGAGCTGATGAATGTTTTTATAATGTGAACATTTTCAGCAAATGATTCAATGTTTTTGTTTAAATTCGGGAACCTCAGTGATTTTTGGTAGGGATAATTAAAAAAAAATGAAATGGTAAGTATGATGAAATAAAAAATTGACAAGTTTACGAATTCTTATGGGACCACCGAGCCCATAGAAAAAATATCTCATGAATTCAATGGTTTTTGAAAAAAAAACGATCCTACGATCCTGAAATTTGTACATGATCAGCGCTGCCCCCTACATATTATAATTAGCATTGAATTAAGACTTGCCGAATTTGATATCTTTCCTAACTTGTTTCATAAATACGTGTCACATCTGTTCGGTGTGACACGTTGATTCTCGACCGATGTCGGCTATATTTTTTCTCTTCAAACATAAATATTAAATCTTGAGAGAAAAACACCATTCCTCAACAGAAAAAAATCTTCTGATGCGGAAAAACGTGAAACAATAATTTCAGCTCTTGGACTAAATCCTGATCAACCTTGGGTACAAGGAAGTGCGGCTGTATACCGATAATGCAATGTCCACAATAATTAGATATGCAAAATTATTTTGTGCGAGTATAGACTGATTTGCATAAGAACAATCAGTCTTACATAAGTTACATAAGCTCAGGAGGAATTATATATTGCACACCACATACAGCGTGAGCTAATTCCAAAGCTGGAACATGAACCATTAATCATACGAAGTGGTTGTGCTTCACGTAGGTGGATGTGTTCATATGTAAATGTAAGAAATTTGTTCCATGTATGCTGAAGTGAAACATGGCATGAGTTCATATTCTAGCAATTTTTTTATATATTTCAATCGACCTTCGACACTTGTTTTTTTCCGAATTTTTGTCAGTTTCTTAGCAGTTCAATCTAAGTTATCGTGTTTTATTTTCCATACGTCTTTGCCGAGATCCTGGGGATATGCCAAAGAGGACTCGTTTTATAAATGAGCAGTCAGATTTGGACTACCTGCCAGAAGAGGTATTTATCAAAGTTCAAAATCCTCACCTTTAGAAAAAAAGCCTGAAACATGTCCATTTTTATTCCTCCGAGTTCTTCATCACTGATGAGTGATCGTGAAGCGATTATTGATTATTTTGACGTTGAACGATTATGACGATATTTTGAAGAAATGGTCACGTAATGATAATTTTAATTTTATTTACAGTCATAAAAAACTCTCGTATTATTTATATCTACTAGCTGAACTGAAGTCTATTTTGAATTAAGCATTGGATAACTCCTATGTAGATCCTACATTTCAACAGTAATGATGAAAATTAAATAAGGAGTACAAAAAAAGTCGAATCTACTTTACTGTAGTTGAACAATATGGGAAAAGTATTTTTATTCCTAAGTATAAAGTATAATCAAACAATATTTGTAGATTGTGTCTAAATGAATATGAAAGTAAAAATATATACCGGGTTGGTAACTTTTTAAACATGTAAGTATATTGATCTGAAAGCCATAATAATTTGTTCCACCCTTTAGGAGAGAATCGAAGATTTAGTTGAATTAGCTATTTCAGACATATTTCATTTTGAGTAATCTAATTTCGACAGAATTTATCTGAAATCAAGTCGGTTTTCCAATTTTCAAATTGGCCTCCTCTGATTTCATCACTCATTGCTTCTTACATTCCATCTATTTCTGCTTCGATGTCTTCTTTGGTCTTATCACTCTTACTTCCTAAATGATGTCCATTTCTGCTTATGCAGTTCCTATTCTTTCTTCTAATCGGTTCGCCACATCGAAAAGTTTTCTTTTGTATTTTCAAGGAGCTTCTCTTGTCTTCGAATTGTCTAGAACCCTTCCTTCTAGGTTTCTGAACATCCCTGAAATGTTTTTCACCCCTTCTAATTTTCTAGAAGTTTTATTTTCATACCCTTCGAATTTTGTTCATACAAATCCAAAGGCCACAGTCCTAATTATGGCAAAATTTGGTATTTTGAGATAGTACGCGTAAAAATAGGAATGAAGTATTCTGTCTATGTTAGGTTAGTCAGCTCAGGTTAGATTAGCTAATAATTTACGCATATTCAACTAACAATAATTTTAACTTTTCTGCCCGAAGACGTAAGTTTTCCAGGCGAATTTTCCATTTGTTCGTCTATTTACACGATTCATTTAGAATAGTGAAGCCCGTATCATAGTCATGCATACAATACATGCACTTTAAATAGCACAGTCAACCAGACCGTTTTCGGATTTATCATCCATCGTCACGTCAGTCAGGTGGCACTTTATCACGTATATATTTGAAAACGCCGTAAACCGTAGTATAAATACTTTTATTGAACTGAAGCCTAATTGTTTTTGAACCAGGTATTTTTCTGTTAGCTTTTCCGGTAATAACATCATATACAAACTTTCCAATTTGAAATTTTGAATTCCAGGCAAACTTGTAGTAGCGCATTTGATATACCTCGATGCCTTGGACCGTTCTCTAGATTAAATGTTACATACATTTTTCTTTTATTTTAGTTATTTTCATATAATAAGTACTTCACCACTAAAACGTTTCGTGTTATTACACGAAATGGAATGAAACGTTTTTATTCATAGGAGGTCAAACTATGTAAGATACAAAAAAACATTTTTTTAGACTCGTGAATATTTGAAACAAAACGAATGTTTTATCAGAACAAGATTGCTGAAACCGATAGTATACAAAATAAACAAAAACAGGTC
Source organism: Chrysolina americana (assembly GCA_958502065.1). Classification (NCBI taxonomy): domain Eukaryota; kingdom Metazoa; phylum Arthropoda; class Insecta; order Coleoptera; family Chrysomelidae; genus Chrysolina; species Chrysolina americana. The sequence goes on from OY293416.1 coordinate 51,260,907, forward strand.
TGGAAAATTGTTTACAAATTGACAGATAAACATATCCAATATAAACAACCTCAGGAGTGTTATATTGATAATAATTTAGTGAAAGAAAATTTAATTTTAGCCAACAAATTTGCAGATCATTATTCAACTACAGTTTCGAGTTGTCTTCATCAACTGTTATGAATAAGATGCTGAATACTTTCTATTTTTACCCAATTACTCAAATTGCAGTTTCCAACGATATCAATGAACTCAAAAATAAAAATTCTACCGGTATGGACTGCCATACCACAAAACTAATAAAATATATTTTAAAAAAGTCCGAAAGTGGGAAAAGTAGTTCTATATAATAATACTTCCTCATAAATACTCGTTGAGTGTACCCAAAGGCATAGCCTGTGCGGGTAGAGGACAGCTATTATTATTATTGGCCATGGCGCTCAGGGGCGACTTACTGATGTTTTAGGTATTGTATTCTCTTTTCAGCTGTAGAAAACCTGGAATACCTACAGCACCACCTCGGGTGGTCGGTGTGCACTCCAAGCTAGCACCAGCCGAGATTGGCATCTAGACAACTCACAATACACTTGCTTTTCAACAAGGCATGCGGTCGCCTATCGATCCGATATAAAGTAGTTGAGAAAAATTATCGTACCTACATCGGGCTCGAACCGACTATCGCTATGCTGGAGTTTCGAACGGCCTGTGCATTATACCGCTGATCCATACCGACCACACCTTTCTATTATATAAAAAGAATGATTCGCTCATCATTGATAACTACAGACTGACCACCATTCCAAGTGCTATAAGCAAAATAATGGAAAAAGTATCTAACTAGATACAATAAGTTTCATCTACTATTAGTGCGATACAATCTTGTCAGCAAATGTCGAAACGGTTTTTGTCCTGGTAAATCAACAGAAAGTGCGGCTGCACCTTTCCTAGAAACTATCTATATCGGTATAAGAAAAGTATGTTGCTGCACTTTTTTTCGATGTATCCATAGCTTTCGACTCTGTTGACTTGAGATACTCGCTGATAAATTGTATGCGCTAGGTATCCGTGGAATTTTTTTTCCATGGATTATGTCCTATAGGAAATAAAGGAAAATAGTTGTTAATTGGAATGATACTAATTCAGAATTATTCGACGTAGCTATTGGTGTACCACAAGGATTGGTCTTGGTACCTTTAATATTTTTACTGTATATCAATGATCTTCCACAATATATGGGATGTACGCCGATTATCTTTGCTTATGATACCTACTTTGATTTCAGCAGGATCCGACAGCCTCGAGTTAAACGACAGAGTTGAAAGATTCATCGTATGAGAAGAAGAAGACTGTGCTAATTGAGTACTTTTGTAGGAAAACTACAGAGTCACCTATCGCCGTTATAGTTGACACTGGTTTGAAAGGCAACATCACATCAACCAATTTATTTAAAAATAATAAATATTATTTTTATGCTCTGCATCAGCTGAAAAATGTTTTTTATGTTAATAATCTTATTGATGTTCATTATGCGATGGTGAACTCAGTACTTTCCTAGAATGTCCTTCTGTGGGTTTATGGAATAAGTATTGAACTAGCTTTCATTGATCAAAAACGCATACTTAATTCGACTTATAAAATGGGTCTAAAGTTATACCGAATCATGTAGACCTATTTTTTTAAATATAACAATCTAACACTACCCTCTATATACATTTACCATTGTATCTTGTATATGAAAAAACATGAACCCAATTTTGAAACAAATCGTAATTTTCCCATTCAAGGGGCGGTAAATTACAGATAGTGAAACAACATATAACTCAAATATTTTAAAAGTCGCCTTTTGCAGCTAAACCTAAGTTCTTCGAATGCCTGCCTTCAGACATTAAGAGAATATCAGCTTCTATTGGCTTCAAAAAGAAAGTTAAACAACATTTGCTGAAAGGAACCTTCTTTTTTATGAAAGAATTTCTTCAAAGGAAAATGTAAAGTTTTGTATCTATTTCAATGTAGTAATTGTTCTCAATGTATATGTACCTATTTATTTATTAATACATAGATGTTCCATTTTGTGTGTGTTCTGTATTTTGAACTTTTTTTTAAATCTCATAACGATTCCTATATCATTCTGTATGATCGATTTGAGGAATAAATATTATTATTATTATCATTATCACAATGAATAGGTAAATACATTCCAGCAATCCAGCAATCATTCACGACAAATATAAGAGAGCAACGTCGGAATAGGAAGGTGAAATATGATAAAATTATTCCGACCGTTAAAATGACTAGAATCGAAACTAGTAAACAGCTAGCTATGCGTAGGGTTCAAGGCTGAATGGATACACTTTGGCGCCTAAATTTCAATGTGATCCATGAATTATGTTCGTTTTTATAACATTTTTTTTGTAGTGCGTAGAACCCGAACGCAGTCGGTGACCACGAGGCACATGACGAAATGAATTCATTCGTAAAAATTCCTAAGACACACGCTGAACCGGAGGTATCTGGTTTTAGCATTTCGGAGTTGATCAGAATTTCTAGTTGACCGTTTGGAGGGACAATTTTTATTTCTGCAAAATAATTACTTTTCATCTAACGAAATAATGTCAGAAAATTAATTTTATACATTCATTGAGGTTTCCTGTTCGCTCGCCCTTTCTCCAACATTGAAGACATTGGCTTATCCAAATTATTGCCTTCTCAATCCTCAAGTCAAGTAGGCTGAATGAAGTCAATGGCCTGCCAGGATGATGTCTCAGCACCCTGGTCTGCCATAGCCTCGTGACGGATAAAGAGGTCCCGGATAGAGGACAGCAGAGGACCGAGGACAAGACGACAGAGGGCAGAGGAGGACAGAGAACAGAGGACCGATGACCGAGGACCGAGGACCGAGGACGGAGGACGGAGGACGGAGGACGGAGGACGGAGGACGGAGGACGGAGGACGGAGGACGGAGGACGGAGGACGGAGGACGGAGGACGGAGGACGGAGGACGGAGGACGGAGGACGGAGGACGGAGGACGGAGGACGGAGGACGGAGGACGGAGGACGGAGGACGGAGGACGGAGGACGGAGGACGGAGGACGGAGGACGGAGGACGGAGGACGGAGGACGGAGGACGGAGGACGGAGGACGGAGGACGGAGGACGGAGGACGGAGGACGGAGGACGGAGGACGGAGGACGGAGGACGGAGGACGGAGGACGGAGGACGGAGGACGGAGGACGGAGGACGGAGGACGGAGGACGGAGGACGGAGGACGGAGGACGGAGGACGGAGGACGGAGGACGGAGGACGGAGGACGGAGGACGGAGGACGGAGGACGGAGGACGGAGGACGGAGGACGGAGGACGGAGGACGGAGGACGGAGGACGGAGGACGGAGGACGGAGGACGGAGGACGGAGGACGGAGGACGGAGGACGGAGGACGGAGGACGGAGGACGGAGGACGGAGGACGGAGGACGGAGGACGGAGGACGGAGGACGGAGGACGGAGGACGGAGGACGGAGGACGGAGGACGGAGGACGGAGGACGGAGGACGGAGGACGGAGGACGGAGGACGGAGGACGGAGGACGGAGGACGGAGGACGGAGGACGGAGGACGGAGGACGGAGGACGGAGGACGGAGGACGGAGGACGGAGGACGGAGGACGGAGGACGGAGGACGGAGGACGGAGGACGGAGGACCGAGGACGGAGGACGGAGGACGGAGGAAAGGACAGAAGACAGAGGATCTTTCCCGATAAGAGGTACCCATGAATGATCCATCACGGTGTATTGAAAACCAGTTCTTCGATAATAGAACGACGGCAGTTTCTTTCAACTTACTGCTTCCTTGGTTATGTTACTCGGATATTTTTGAACCAGTTAGTTTTTGGTTTCTTATGTATGTGTTCATTCTGGCGTACAGTTAATTATCTCTATGTTTCACCTATGTAAGTTTCAGCACATGAACAAAGTATATTTTGAATACAAGTATTTGTCAGTGTTTTATTGTTTCGTATGTGTAAGTTTGGAATTCAAGGTATTGGTTGTTTCAAATGTAGTTCTTACATCTTGCGTATGGCCAATCCGTTTTATCTTTTCGGACAATCCAGAGACAAATGTTATTTTGTTGGTTGTTGGATATGTTCGTAGTTGGATTACTTCTGTTGGTGTGTTGATTGTTTGTTTAGTGTTTTACCGTTTTCGATATATTATATGGGGATTTCCATGAACTGATCTTAAAAATAGACTTCATAGGATACATTTTTTTTTGAGATCCTTGTTCAATTTCAAATTAGTTGTGCCCTATTTGACAATTTACTTTTTTCACACTAAGAGTAATAGTTATAGTGAAGATATCTGTTGGTATGTTTTGTGTGTTATATGTTGGTTGTCGTCAGATACTTGCCTAATTTCTCAATGGCTATGGGAGAGAAAGGTATTTCGTTGTCAAAATAATTTATTCGATTTTCAAATGACTGAATTGTAGACCGTTTATTTTTTAGTGCACTGAAACACAATAGATGGAAAAGAAGTGAATATAAACACAACAAATAGGTTGGACAAAACGAATTGAAGAACGTATCTCAAGAATGTCGAAAATATAAATAAATAATATATTATCGGTAAACAGTTCTGTAATTCGATCATTTCGTTTTATTGTCCTTTCCACTTTTACGTTTTATCACATCTCCGCAAAACTGTTCACTCTATTTCCATAGGTGAAAGGTCTCTTAGCCAATAGACTTTTATCGAAATACAGTCTAAACAGTAGCAGTGTTTTTTTGCGACTACTTCGAACTTTTGGTCTACCAATAAATAGACAGAGTACCGTTTTCCCTTCACTTGCAAATTTAAATCCTTGAAAACTCTCGTGTCGAGCTTCCATTTGAAATAAATAACTCAAGTCACATAGAATCACATCTGGGATCCATCAATTCCGTAAAAAAGATCGATTGTTTTGAATATCTGCAGCATTTAACATGATATGTTTTCAACATTGTATCGAAGCTAATGCCCTTCGTAATGCTCTGTCATGATATTTTCGTTATCTTAATATTTCCAACATACAACGGCAGAGATATAATTAATATTTATTACCGTTTTGTTTTGTACTCAGCACCATAAACATATCCAATTATATATTCTTTCGACATATGACTTCATAAATTAATCTGAGCCGTAAGTTTGGACAGTTTACCACTACTTGCATACTGATTCGAAGAGATTCGTGTTTCTATGCGAGTTACAAGCCAGTGGAATGATCGCGAGTTACCTGTCAAGTAAAAATATATTGGAAGGAATGATTCATTCAACTCAATGCGATTCGAATCAAGATTTTCACATGAGATTGCATACGTTTTTGTGAATACGTTGAATGAAGGTAGTTTTTATCAAAGATTGATATCTAGGTGTTTAGGTGTGGAATGATTTTTCTACAAGTTCAAATGTTGAGACTGTCAGACGGATTCTGTTCAACTGATTTGGGCCAAAAGTATTTTGGTCAAATGGAATCATCTCCAACTGTGTTTGGCCGCTACAAAGATCTCTGAATATAACTGACGTATTTCTTATTTCTATTATGTCACAACTCTGTTGTTCCGTAACTGTTCATCATTGAACCTCTACACGTTATGATAATAATAACTGCTTTTATTCACCACAGCGATCAGAGGATCTAACAAAAATTATTCAATCTATATAATGATAATGATGTGATCAATAGATAAAATAATAGAACAAATGAAGGCTCAATATGAGAAAAATAAAACATTTGTGATTATACTTACTCTAAAAAAAATTAAAATAGGTTCGTGTAATTCAGATGGGTTGATTTTTAAATTATTTTTTATTTATTTTATGAGCGTTATTTTGATTTGAATCGAAATGGTGGAATTGTTGTGAGGAAGTCTGGAAGATTATTGTAATAGCTGAAATTTTTGTGAGAGAAAAATCTTTCGAACATGGAAGTAGAATGTCTAGGTACAACGATTTTTTCCCCGAATCTAGTATTTAAATCGTGAATGTTATTCCCAAATATCACTTTTCCATAAATGATATATTTCGATTGCCAGCTTCAAATGGTCTATTAACACAATTCACAATGCTTCACCATTGCTTAATAATAAAAACTAACGATAGTTCAACACAAATTAACTCAGAATTTCCCATTTATTCGTGAAAAAACACTCCTATGAGCCAAAGACGAAGACATACAGAAATGTTTTGTTGTTGTTCTGTCGAATATCAAATGCAGCGTTGCCGTACTGACCAGACTATATCGACAATGAAGAATCTCCATTCGGCGATGGAAATTCTATCATTTTTACATGCTCCTAAAAAGCTTTCATTGCCATGAATATACCAGACAGAAATCAAAATCTAGCTGACGTGCTTATTGTATCCTTGAAAAATTGCGACATGGCAACAATGACATGACTTGAGGGATAACATGAAAAGATGTTACTCATCTAGGTTGTGTTACTTGATCGGAGAGAAATACTCTAAATTTATGGGAAATGAAATCCTTCTGCATTTCAGGCTCGAAAACAGATGTTTTGGATGGATTGAGAATTGACAAACGTCAGTCATATGCATCGAAGCATGCAGTGTAAATGGTATAATGCAAGAGGCTCAAGATCAAGCCTTGTGATACTCCACTGATTACTGGGATAGCATCCTCTCAAATCATTTATTTCGGATGGTGTTTCAATATAAAGATCGGCATAATATGTACCAACTTCCAAGCTTTGGGAAATGTTTCAATTTGAAAGAAGAATAATTAATGATATGGGTGAGGAAACGTATAATGAATGGGCAGCATAGTATAGTAATAACATATTGAGACTTATGTCATCGCATCCATCAGCACTTGTCTTGATTGAGCTCAAATGATTGGAAACGTCATCGGTTCACACAAGAGTGGAGTTGAAAAGTTCAATTTCCGTTCGCAAATTTCTACTATAAAACCCAAACATGTTCATATCGGCGTAGGCGGAGCAGTGTGATTCTATAAAGTATCCATCCAAAATATTCACATCAAAATGACTAGGCGAACATTCGACTTTTCAGGGGACTCCTAATTCTTTCATTCCTTTCTATTAGTTTTGTTTTTTCATTTTTGATCACTGTATTGGTGAAGTTTATCAATTCTTTGTTGTAAGTTCAGTGGTTTTTCTCTATTTTGAATTTTTTGAGTGCTTCAGAGATTTGATGTTAACAAAATTATTTCAATTTAAATATTGTCATAAAGAACAAATAAATATTCCATCCTAATTTATTCTATCTAAAGAATTTATAGTCAATAGAGTGTTTTCGATTAAATTCTGAGAGCTCATCGTCCGTGGACAGCGCTGATTCGTAGGTACTTACTCATCAGCACGGCTTCATGAAGTCTCTCGAAATTGAAACGAATGCGCTCTGAATTAGTATCGTAAGGCAAATACAGTATAAATGAAAAGTGACTTGTGACATCTACAGTAACTATGTAACTATTCAAATTCAAATGGATTATTTATGAAATTTTCATAAGCATCTTGGTGTAATTGATATTAATGAAGTGTCTTGGATGCAGCTAATATTGTACAGGGTATTTTAGCGTAAGTCCTGATAAATTTCGTGTGATGAATAATAACATAAATATTCACAAAATGTTCTTCTGATAAAATATCTTACTTTTTTTCTACGAGTAGTACAGGGTGATGAATTCACGTTTGTAGTTCGAGTAAAGGTTCTGGTTTCTGATTTCTTCAAGGGTAGTCTTCCGGAAGAAAAAAAATATAAGGACTGGTCTAAAGTTATACAGGAAAAAATCCATTGATAACACTCTCCGTTCTTGAAGTTGTTGAAAATGAAGTCTTACGGATATCCGAAAATATACAGATCTGTTACCGCAGCTAATTGACGATGTCACCTCAATTGGGAGTTATTTTTGGTTTCTTCAAATAATGACAGATGTTTGAAAATATCACAAAAAGACGGTGACTTATCGAATTTGATAATGAAAAACCAAAAAGTTAAGTTGTCTCTGAATTTCAAAAAATATGATATGAAAATGTTTTCTTCTGATTGTCTCCACACCTAGGTACTATATTCGAAAGAATTCGAATAATTTTGATTTTTCCATACAATCAAATATTTTTCGTTGTAGCCTTACTCAATCAATAAAGGTAGTGGGAATCTACCTGCTCCTATCTCTACATTCTAGAACTCATTATTAACAGTAACAATGTAGCTGAAACTCAAATTATAATCATCTACTGAGGAAACAAATTCAGCAAAGAATAATTATTACGATCGAAATGCTTCTTGAGTTTATTCATCCCTAAGAATTATGAATAGTTAAGCTAAATACCTTTATTCTTGACATGAAGAATTTGGAAGTTTTCATGAAAGTTTTCATGTTTAAAATATGATTAGTTTCTTCTGAAGTTTTTTCATTTTTTCCACAATTTATACGATGTTCATGTATGCGGTTTTTGATAATTTGATAATTAGACGTAAACAGTTCAATATTTTTTTCGGAAAAAGTAAACATGTGTCGTGGTGGATAAAAATAGCAGTTTGCTGTCGGAATAAAATTCCAGTATATTCATTACTGCAGCAAAGGTTCCAAACAGTGCAATGCAAGTTGCTATAGTACGTCCAAAATGTAGACATGTTAATTTAGAAGAGAAACAACTGTATCCGAAAAGTTAATTTTAAAATTTAAATTGAACATAAATCTTTCGTAGGTAACTGAGCAAACATTTTTCCGTACGTCAACTTTTTTACCTTGTACTCTATTTTATTGTTTTTTGCCTAGAAGTTTCATTGGGACCAATTTGAAATTCCTAGTTTCTAGTTCTTGGAGAGGTTTGAACCAAAAATTGCGTCTTTGAAAAATAATACTAGTTTCAACATCCATTTCGTTTCTATAATCGATTTATTGCAACATTGTCGAATTTTCTATTCAATTTGGTGGCAGCGCTGAGGATTTTTCGAGTTAACCTGCTGGAAAGTTAATACACCACCAAAAGCATTACGTCGCCCCGGAGCGCCAAGGCAAATGATAATAATAATCGTCCTTTATCCGCACAGGATATGCCTTTGCGGCATTATATTATTATTATTTACGTCTGAAATTAGGAAGCAAATATATTATTAAATATCCACGATGTAGCGGGTGAAAAAAAAGTTGATACAAAAATTTTAAATTCCTGCAGAATAGAGAATCGAGAGTAAAAATAATGGTGCACAAATAATGGACCCTGCATAAAAGCAAATATTTCAATGGACACCTCTCATCATTTCACGTTGGAAAAGTGTTTATTCATCCTGAGTGGTACGTATCTCTCTGCACGAACGCATTGAACTCGACGTCAATATAAAACAGTTGAATGTATCTGTGAGTGTTTCAAAGTAGTGACTGCGTTCTGACCGGGACAAACAATCAAATAAATTGCAAATTGCAGCTTCCCTTTCACACGTGTACAGGAATGGGGGAGACAAGAACAACATTTCATGCATGCTGATCCAGGAAGGACATATCGCTTGCTTCTACAGTGAATGATAGAGAAAAGTATTTTCACACATTCCACGTGTCTACCGCATCTGGAAAATAGCTGGCTTCGGTGAATTTGCTTCATGAGTTTTGATTATGGTCGAAGCTAGGCGAATTTTCAAATGAAGCTATTTTTTTTTCACACAAACACAGTTTAAGTATACATAAATATGAGCAAGGTTCCAAAAGTGTAGTCGAAATCCCTTTTTCTCCAAATTGGAAAATATGAGATAAATATCCATCTACATTGAATTAAAATCTGCATTGTGCAATGTTCCTTCAGGGGGATACTATTGCAAGCGCTAATTCCAACCAAGCATTGGATTCTAACCCAACCAGATGGGAGATAGTATCCAATGCTTAATTCCAATTAGCGCTTGCAATAGTTGAGGAACACTGCATAAATAGATGTCAGTTGTAGTTCAATTTACGTAGAATGAAGCAGTTTTTTGCATATATTTGTCTAACAATTTCCACTTTGCAGGATGGTGTGGAGATAAGGGGATTTCGACTCATTCGAAATTATTCATTACAATCCACACAGCTATATACAGTTATATATACTATATACAGTTATATACTCAACAAAGCCATATTCCCACATTTCAATTGAAGGTAATCTTAATCAAACTAGTAATTGTTGAGTACAAATCCCCTGAATCGTTAGTCTCATTTTAATGTAATCTTTATAATTTTCAACAATTTTATTCAAATACATATTGGCTAAGCTATACGTAACAGTCCCATCGAGACTGCCAGTTTTTCTACATTTTCGGCTACCACCTGTTCTGCGACAGCGAAGAGCATACCTACTAATTCCATACCTAGTCAGGCTGTTCAGGGCCTGCCTGGTCTACATGTATTTACCTAACACCTGGCGAAGGTCCATGGTAGTCTTCACACCGAAGCCGATAAACTAACCTACGCGCAGGTTAAGGCATTCATCGTTCATGCTTAAACCGATGAATGAACTAGTTGATTGGAATTTTCGAAATAATGATGCAGAGAATACTATTTTCTCGAAATACCAATACTCATATCAAGCTGCAGAATCTTTCGAAATAACGCTCCACAGCCTATTCGGTAGGATTAGGAAGTAGGAATGGCGTTATACATTGACTATGACCAGGAGAGCAGGCTAGGGAATCTACGAGCAAAAAAATTTACTTTCTATATTGGCAGCTGTGAAATGTTTATACTCGGGTTCAAGTCAAAAAGGCTATTTTGTTTATCTCAAAGGATTTGTATTGAAAATATGTTCAACACACTTTACAGAAAATTAAGCAACATTGTATAAGCTGATAGGCGGGCAATGATATTGCATCTGTGATAAAGAGTTTTTGTGATCGTTTCTCTTTCGAAGTATTCTCAGATGAAACTTGTTTTGTAATGGGGCAATCATATAGATAAGATGTCATGATGGAAAAATCAATATGTAAATATATTTGAAAAATCCATAGTTTCTAAAGCTTTTCCGACACATAGCAACCATTTTGATTCCAAGGCGCACCGCTGGACTGCCGTCAGTATAAAGGCCATATTCTGTTAAAAAGTAGAGGTGGATTCAACAAGAGCTCTAAGTAACTAAACCCATAGTGGTCTTTGCTGGGAGATCCTGAAACTTAGTCGATAATTTGGGTTTGAATGAGTCAGTTGTAAGATTTTGTTTGAATAATTCACTCAAAATTTTGTGTAGAAATGAGCGAGTCAAAATTGTTGAATAAAAGATGGTCAGAGCTTTGAAAGCGTATGTCAATTCAAATTCAATCAAAATACTTGGTTTGATATGTGGTCCGAATGGTGTTAGTAAGTCGAAGTTTTGCATTTTTGTTCTAGTATTACTATATGGTTGACATAACATATTTGAATTTGAATGGATTAGTTTAGTCAAAGCCGTTGATATTATCAGAAACATCCAGAATACTAGTGATTCCAGTACGCTGGAATTTCGCGTTTGTTATACGCTTGGGGGATACCAGCCCTTTTCCAGAAGAAATACGAAAGAATATTAAGTAAGTGTAACCAGTTTTAATCTACGTCAATTATTATAGTCAAGTGAATCTCCACACACAATTTCACATGCAAAGGTTATCATGGTACTGTTGATCAATTAGAATAATTTGTCAATGATATCTTTCAGAAAACCACAAAATATCGAGAGATTGTGATTCCATTACGTTCAATGAATTCAGGTATTATATCTAGAACAGCATTATTATCCTAACTAGGATCCACGTATATTGGCCAACCGACTGGAATCCAAAAGTGGTAATATTCTGAATCAGTAAGTACTTGCCGCGGCGATAGCCATGATATTGGTACGATACAGATATTCAGCCCTATGCTGTATCACTTCCGTTGAAAATAACGTCACCGTTTTTTGCCTTTTCCGTTATTTTGCTATTACCAATCATAGCAAAATAACGGAAATGGCGAATAACGTTGACGTTATTTTTAACGGAAGTGATACAGCATAGGGCTGAATATCATCCAAAAAGTAAATTAACTGAATATTTGTCTGGCGATAGGAAGTATACGGTGTGTACATAAAGTAACCTTCTTGGTAACTTTTGAACGCATTGGAATTTTTGGATAAAATTTCTATTGGTGAAATGGCTGTTCATAAGCTACTTTTTGGCAGCAAAAAAATGTGGATAGATAGAGTAAACTTTTCAGTTTTTTCGAGATTTTGTCAAAAAAAAAATTCATCTAATTAAAAATCTGCTACGTCAGAAATTACGGAGATTACGAGGGTTTTTCAATGAGAAGAACGGCAAATTAAGGGCCGATTGTACAGAACAAGTTCACCAACAGTTCAACAGAGTTTTCAGAAATGAGTTGTTTCCAGAAAAAAAATAAATAGGAAGTGAAATGGTTGCCCTGAATATAAATCCAAACGATTTTTATAAATTTTTTATGTTATCATTATTGATTTAAAATGTATTTCAATTTATTTTAACTGCATGTATTGTTTTGTATTTACCTATATATTTTACATTTTTGACTAGTCCGATGAATATGCATTTGTCTTTAGTCCTTATTGTCTACATTTATTTGTACATTTTTGTGATGAATAAATTTATTCTGATTCTGACGAAATTTTTTGGGTGATATTTAATGGGTTTTATGTGAGTAGCATTATTTCTGTGAATTCTATCCAACTTGGATATATCTGATGCTTCAGAATCTTTGAAGAAAGTGTTAAAACTCTAGTCTCTTTGAGGCAATTCAAATTTTATCACGACCATCTATTTTCATAAATCATTTTTATAATTTCAACTATAATCAAAATTCAAATTCTGAATTTCAGTTGGTTGAAATTGAGCAAGAATATAACTAATATCAGATGATAGTTATATTGAAACTGTGTTTGCAAGAAGTATCATTCTCTTTTCCGGAACATCAGTGCCGCACTCTTCCCTACTGCTTTACGATAGTTTATTGACCGCCGAAAAAATCGCATTCTAGTAGTGTGTCGACCCATAATAATTATTTGAAATTCTCACGGCCAAACCTTGTCATCGCCATGCATAATTCGAGTATGATTAAACACCTCGAAATATAAACAAGTATTCCACTCTTAATTCTCTTAGCGAATTCACTAGGTTCAATTCAATGTCATTTGAGAAATTACAATACGCTGGTCAATGCTCTTCGTGCGTGTGTGCCTCATAACCGTTGTACATATCTATAAGAAAGTCATACAGGTTGTACGGAGTAAGCCTCTCTGATTTTTGAAGAATGAACTGAAGTAAACGGAAAAAAATTAGACGTAAAATATCCTCAAGTAGACAAAGCTGATTTTTTTTGCAAGAAGTCGAACAACTTAAAAAGGAATATGATGACGAGAGAAATATATCATTTATTCAGCTAAGAGCTAATAGAAACAAGAATAGAATAGAATAGAATTCAAGCAATAGAACAAATAATACATAGTTCAAATTGAAACAATTTAACGATCACAAGTTTAAAAAAATAACGATCACTAGAAAAGTCATAATGAATAACGTCACGTATTTGAAAATATTAACAAATAATGCTCTTTCAATCTATCAATGAATATAAGAATGTTTTCGATGCTGCAATAAATTCAGGTAAGTTATTATATTCCTCCAGCAAATATATTCCGTTTCGTTTTCAATAATGAAGTAGGCAATATTTGTACGTGATTGTTTTGTCTGGTATTATAATTGTGAATATCTTTCCTGAATCGAATATTTTTACTAAAATGAGTTGAAAGCAAATTATTTAAAATTATATGAAAACAAATGTTGTGGTATCTGAAGTTTTTTTAAATCTGTTCTATTACACATGAACATAATTATAGCACAATAATCAAATTGAGGTTTTATATGAGTGTGTTATATACAGGGTGTCCCGAAACTATGGTGCCAAATTGAAACAGAAGATTCCCCTCGAAAAATAAATATGACTTTCCTAATATTTTTTTCTCTCAAATGTCGATCATTGCAGAGATACAGGGTGTTGAATATGTAAAATTACAAGTAATTTTTATTCATAACTTCCACAGGTGAGAAAATTTTTCAAAAAAAATTGAATTAATGTTTGTGTTCAATAGGTGCTTCATTTTGAAAAAGAAAGCACATTTTCAGTTGTTACCAGTGGCGTACAAGAAGGGCACCATGGTCCCTTTTCTCCCCTATTTTTTACGCCACTGGTGAAATCAGAAAATTTAATAATAATTTGCATTTCTCTTTCAATTTTGAGTAATAAATGTATACTTGTTGGATTCCAGAAAAATCAACCGTTTTCAAGATAATTGCGCTTTTATGAATACAAACATAACTATAGTAATGAAAAAAATGTTCGGCTGAAGTGAATTTTACAATCTGGTAATTACTGGTTAAACTTAAAAATGGATATTTTACCAAAAAAATCAATGACATTTCAACATGCATTTCTCTTGCAGAGGTACAGGGTGTTGAAACTGAAAAATAAGGCATTTTTCTCGCCACTTTCATAGTTACAAAAAAAAAACAATTAAATTTGAAAGTGTAATTTTTTTTTTGTGAATAACAAGATGTTATTTGGACCAGTAATTGGGATTGTAAAATTGATTTCTGCCAAACAAATGACAAAATGACAATTTTTAATAGGGGATGATTCCCAAATACCAGATTCCAGTTTTTTCAATTCTACACCTTCAAATTCCAATTTGAAATTATGTTGCTATACTGGATATTTGCTTTTTCCTGTAATCATATTTGCTGATTTATTTGGATTTACAAGCAGCTTGATCGCTTTCATCCAGTTTTCGATATTTATAAATACATTGTTTAACTTTTTAATTGCAACATGAACGCATGTATCAGAAACATGCAAATATCATGTATGAACATTATGGAAAGCATGCAGAGGCCCCAATATACTACCCTGAGGTACTCCATTCTTCACATTAATTTTGAATAAATATTGTCTTTTGTCTTTTGGTTCCTATTTATCAAATACGATTGAAACCACTTGTGCGTTGATTCATCAAAGCCATAGTAATATTTCAATTTCAACAGTTAAATGTTTCTATCGACCACCTCAAAGACCCTTCTCAAGTCTAGAAGTACTATTATGGTGACAAGATCTTCATCCGTTGAATACTTTAATTCATTTACTTATAATTTTTTAGGAGCGGTTTCACATTAATGTCCTTCTCTTAAACCAGAATTATTTTTTTATAACAGGTCATTTTCAATAATAAATCGACTTAATTGTTGATGAACCACCAATATTTTTTCAAGACAAGGTAATGTAGCTCCTCAAGTAACTTTATCTTTCCAACTTTTGATATAGTTCAACGATATTTTCAGAATAACCGGAAATTGAGATTTTGTCAATGATGTGTTGATAACATTCAGTGGGGGGATAACCAATATCACCAAAACTATTTTCAATCAGCTTGAAGTAGATTTCATTTTTAGAGTGTTTATTTTTTTGTGCAAATATAATTTCACGTGAGTTTGATAGTTCTTTATTCCTGAAAGTAAATAGTACTCTTTCATTTTCATTTGAATTGCAAGGATTTATAGCTACAAGACGCATTTCGTGAAGATTTTCCAAAACCAGCTGTTGTACCAGAAAACATCGATGCTGTGCTTGAACTAATATCGCAAGATCGTAGTGTGAAATACTTTGAGTTTGAAGCATACTGAGGTTTAGTTGTTTGCGCACGACACCCAAACAACTGATTGCTTGTTTTTCCGAATAACTGGAAATGTCGCCACAGTTCCGTTAGAGCAACGCAGAAAGGTCAATTCTGAATGGTACACCAGCATTTGTTCGCCAGAAGTGTTCGGAAAATTCAGTGAAACCAATCGCAGAGATGAATCATTCACCACCATGATAATGCAACCACACATCAGCTCAAACAAAAAAGTTTTTGAGCAGTGAAAACATCGAATTTATAGGTCATCCGCTGTATAGTCCTTGTTTAGCACCCATTGATTTCTTCCTATTTCCACAGATCAAGAATAACTGCGACGTCAACGTTTTTGGACGGATGAAGAAGAAGTTGACGCGTTCAATCCACATGTTTAGGAGGAGGTACCTCAATCGGAATGGAAAAAGTGCTTCGAAAATTGGTTCAAAATCATGCAAAAGTGTATTGAACCCAATGGAGACTATTTTGAAAAATAGTTAAGCCATTTCCGACTATAAATATTTGTTTTCATTTGTCCATCTCGAAACTTGAGTAGCAATTTCCTGTCGAACTGAACTGGATTGTTCGGAGCTTGATAATTTGGTTAAAATGTAAGGTATGAAATCATCCGACATACTGAAATGAAAAAAAGATTCACTATGTATATGCCAACCGATTTTTCAGATTCCACTGAATTCCTGTTGTAATGTTCACAAAGCTGTCTAAGCACTGTGCTCAGTTCACGAGCACCCAATATCTGATCCCACAAACTCCTACAAACTAATTTTAAATTAAATTGGACCATGAATGACGAAACTCGCCAGCTATATTGAAGCTAACATTTTGTGGCATTGACCATTAAAAGTCATGACACATTATCATCAGAATAATCTGCCAAATTTCAAGTCATTCAATCGACTTAGATGACTGGAAGTGGTTCAGAATTAGACACATGAAATAAAAACTTTAAATATTCATAATCTGCGTCCGCGACCCCCTGACACCACTATTGGAATTGATCATTTGAAGAAATATAGAGTATTTCTAAAGCCTGTCGAATCAACAAGCTTATAGAATAGATCTCTATTATTCTATGATGCTCCCTTTGGGTAGAAAGTGTTTCTGCAAATATCTATAATTTTCTGTGAATTTCTTGTTGTAGAATTTGTTCTGTCCGTCAACTGGCGGCACCCTTACAAGCAACACTCAGAAGTTTTCGCGAGGCAATAATTAATTGTAGCAATATTTTATTTTTTGTATTGCGATATATTTATTTTCGAACAAACACTATATATTTACAATAAATATATAAAATCATGAATCTACATATATTTTTTAATTCGATGTATTTGATATCGTCAACAGATGGTGCAACTAGTGCACACTCGAGCATAAGGCAACATGGCAACAGGGTAGAGTCATTAGTACATCATTTAGCTAATAGATGGCGCAGTAGAATAATAGTGCAGTCGCAAAAATGCATTCTCAAAACATTTCATTAAGTATTTTGAAAAACTGGATTATTTGAAGTCAAATACCTTAGAACTGAAATAAAAAAAAGTTGAATACTTTTAATAACACAAAATTGCACAGTTACAACTAATCTGGAATAACAGCATGATGACATTTGTCAACTATTACTGATATATCACTATTTTCAAAATAGTTTGTTCCCCTACGTCTTGAAAACATCCGTAATTACCACTTTTTACAAAGGAAAGGAGGCAGTGTAGATGACCACTCAAATTATCGACCAATCTTCCTCATCCCATCCATCTTTTTGAGAAACGGTTCAGCACTTTCCTTATGCCGCATAACAAAATCAGTTTGAATTTGAGGAAATTGAAAACATGCAATATGCTGTGTTTATATTTCTTCATGCGATCTACTTCATCATAAATGCTGGCTGGAGATATTACAATAGCAGTGTTGCTCTAGCGAAAACTATAACTATGGATACAGAAAAATTACTCTGCACTGGTTCAAAACATATCCTATTGTCGCGATCAATTTGTTAAAATAAAATAAGTGAATAATCGAGACAAAATAATTTTGCTGAAGTGTCTCAAGGATCTTTATTGGATCCTAAACTATTTCGATAAAAGTTAAAAATTTCATAAAAATCGCCAAGACTTGTAAATTATCACACATCGCACATTATCCCACGATATTGTGGTATAGTAAGACAGTAGAAAATTCAATAGAAATAATATATAACGTTGTCAAAAAGAACAAGTTATGGTGTGATTTAAATATTCTTTCATTTCGGTATATTTATAGTGATTAACCTGGTGGCTCATCGTATAGACTATTGTTAAACTAAAATGAAATTTTGCTGGTTTATCGTAACTACAATGATTTTATGACGTCTCTTTTTGAAAACTTCTTGGCTTTTTTCAATATACCGGGTGGCTACGGAAGTATTGCCTACGGAATATCTCAGTTATTGTATGAAGTAGGTTTGTGAAATTTGGAGCGTCTATATAATGACATAAGAGCTAGAATTTGAGCATATTGACATGTCGAAGTTAACTTCCGGTCTGACCGAAAGTAACATCAACTTTCTTATTTTAAATGGAAACCCTATTTTTTTTTCTTTTCGCTTTATTCAGCATTCAATTCCCTTTCTAATGACATATCACAAGTTGGTATCTAACCAGAAACTAGATCAGAAAAAAATTATTATTGAAATTCACTGAGTAGGCCGTGGAAGCAAAATGAAAGCAAAAAATTGAAAAGTTGGCTATGGAAACCATACGTCACTTGATAACAGTTGCTACTACTGTGATATTTTATTTTCATTCGTCGGCGTTATAAAAAGCCGCCAAAAAAAATATTGGAAAAATTGGGAAAAAAACAATACTCTGTAGGTCCATAACTTAAATAGGAACATACAACTTTTTCTTGCCTGTAATATTCAGCATAACCATTCCTTTCTAATGATATAATAGAAAGTAATTTTTTGAAATGAAATACCAAAAAATCCATTTATTATTATTCAAATTACAAAAAAACAGATTTATCGAAAAAAAAAATTCAAATTGATAGGATTAAAGATGAAATAAATTCAAAACAAATGTTCGAAATGCATTCCCTCAGCGTCAATACATTTATTGACTCTGGTGATATTTTCATGTAAAATGTTTCTCAACATTTGGGGCGTGATATCTTGGAAAGCTCTACGAATTTTTACTTCTAGCTCATGTAGAGTTGTGAGGCTGTGTGGAATACACCCTATTTTTGGGATGCCCCCATAGAAAAAAGTCGCACGGAGTAAGATCAGTTGACCTTGGTGGCCACCTGACTGGACCATGGGTTGTTATAAGTCTCTCTTGAAAGCGATTTTGAAGATAATTTCTCGCTATTCTTGAATTATGCGGAGGGGCGCCATCTTGCTGGAAGTACATTCTCTCTGTTATTTCCGCTGGTAGGTTGTTAATGAATTCCGAAATTTCATTCGTTAAAAAATTAAAGTATCTCTCTCCGGTTAGTTGGCCTTGAAAAAGAATGGGGCCAACAATATGAGTTCCAACTATTCCTGCCCAAACATTCACACCAAATCTCTCCTGGAAGCCACCTTGTCGAAACCGGTGCTCGTTTTCTATCGCCCAGTACCTGAATCAAAAGACCGTTCACACTTTTAGCACTTTACACTTCGACTATCGACAATAATCCAAATAAAGTACAGTACCTACCTTGTATTATTCCTGTTAAATAATCCATTGTTGGTAAATCTTGACTCGTCCGTAAACAAGATATAATAGTTAAATAGGTGATTCTCAGCATTTTGTCGAAGAAACCAATTACAATATTCCAGGCGCCTTTCACCGTCATTTTCATACAAATGTTGATGCAACTGATACTTGAATGATTTAAATCGATGTTTTTTCAAAATTTTCCTAGCAGAGTACTTACTTATAGCTAATTCGGCGCCAATCTGCCTTGAGGAAATTGTGCAATCATATTGTACTGAAGCTAATACATTAATTTCAGTTTCCTCATTAATAACAAATGCTTCTTGGTCTTCGTGAACATCAGGCTCAGTTCTTAATTTTTCTTCAAGCCACTGGAAATACCTTCTTGACGGTTGCTGCCTCCCTGGATATCGCTCTAAATACAATCGTTCAGCGGTATAAGAATTTTTTAAACATTCACCATAAATGAGAAGCATGTCAATTTGTTCGGTTCGTGAATAACGGGGCATTTTTTGAATATTCCACTAACTGATTTCGATTTCCAAACCCTTTTAAAATGGCAGAATCAAAAACACTACTTCGAACGTCAAAATAATATGGATAGCAGCGTTCGTGAGAGCTCTCGTTTCTTTTTTGTTTCATTCCAAAATACATCTTAATCAGCCTACTTGTTAATATTTTGGTTCGAATGATTATTGCAATAGAATGATTATTCTGAATAGCACAAACATCGTCCATAGGTAGATATTAAAATATCTATGGCCGATGGCACAGACCAAGTACGTTTATGTTCCTATTTAACCTAGAACCTACAGGATATAATTTATCATTCCACATTATTTTTAATGTTATTTTTGCGTATGGCGATAATAGAGCAAGAGCAACTGTTATAAAGTGACGTATGGTTTCCATGGCCAACTTTTCAATTTTTGGCTTTCATTTTGCTTCCACGGCCTACTCGGTGAATTTCAATAATAATTTTTTTCTGATCTAGTTTCTGGTTAGATACCAACTTGTGATATGTCATTAGAAAGGGAATTGAATGCTGAATAAAGCGAAAAGAAAAAAAAATAGGGTTTCCATTTAAAATAAGAAAGTTGATGTTACTTCCGGTCAGACCGGAAGTTAACTTCGACATGTCAATATGCTCAAATTCTAGCTCTTATGTCATTACATCGACGCTCCAAATTTCACAAACCTACTTCATACAATAACAGATATTCCGTAGGCAATACTTCCGTAGCCACCCGGTATATTTTCAATATGTTTTCGTGCAAATGTACCATAATCATGTTTGTGAATATTTATGTGTTGATTGATATTTTGATATGTTGGTTTCCAATGAAAAATATATACCAGACTATTCCTCAGATTTTTAGTTTCAAATTTATATTTATTTTTTACATATAATTTTCTGTTATATTATGCTAGTTTCCTAGGGTCGTAGCCTTCAGATATCAAAATAACTACGAATTATTGAGTAATTATTTTTTTTTGTTTCAACAATTATCTGTGAACATAATAGAATAATATGCAACTATATAATATGATATAGTCGTAAAAATAATAATCGATTCTATTCATGAAGTTTGGGAATCACTTGATTGTACGTTGGGATTTTCGTGATTTCAGAATTGCAAATGATTTTTGGATGTTTTTAATGAACACTCGACGAATCTTTTCATGCCTATACTTCCAGGTGAACCAACTGCACGACTCTCGCCAGTTTTTGAAATTTCTTTCTTTGCTGAATATTCACGTCATATTCCCAAGAGCCCTCGCAGCTTATATTTGGGATGAGTTTTTACGTCAGCGCGCAAACCGAAAGCACAAAATACAGGAGAGTGTACTTGAGATGGGTTCTGAAAGAATTCGTTAACACGACATCTCATTAAGCAAGCAGCCTTGCAGCAAACTCAGAAAGAATATTTGCGAAGTAAATTAGTAAAGCGTTGCCGCCAGATCTACATCCTCTCGTTTCTAGGAAGTTCCTGTCTCATTCATAGTCGAATTTGTTTGCCTAAGCAGCAACGTATTCACGTTTTCAATACGAATATACACTGAAGTTTCATTTTAACGTCACAAGAATGGTGGACAGATTGGAAGTGGCATAAGTAATAATAGAATTTTATATTCCAAGGAATCATCATCATGAAAACTGAAAGAAATACAGGTCGGGTGCACATCTATACATTTATTTCCGACATAACATGTCGTCAACATGTTGTATGGGTCCGCGACCGGCCTTCGTAGTATTAGGGTAATCCTAGTGTAATTAGCTATAGTTTTCATTTCTTACTATAAAAACATTAAAAAAAATTGTGAAAAAGTCTGACTCTCCCTAACCATAAGGAAGAAACGGCCAGGTAGGTGAGGTGGTCATCATAGAAAAAATAATGATAATAAGACTATTTCTAGAAAAATTACAATTGTACATAAAAGTAGATATGCATCATAAAAACAATAATAATTGTTATAAATTGAAATGCTTAAATACATCCTTAAGCACATGAAATAAAAATATCCTACTGAAATCATTGTTGATTCGTGCGTAAGTGTAATTTTATAATTCGTTGTAATAGTTCTTTTAAGCATTTTGCTTAATATAATGTAACGTTCGAGAGCTGGACCCGTATAAAGTACTTAATTAATCGCCTGTTTTTGGATGAACGACCTCGCCTCGTAGCTAAACAATGCATGACACCCTCGCATTTCAACACACCAGATTTGCGAAATGTCCTATATGACTTCATATGGACGCGAGTGGAACAATAAAGAATGTTCGTGAGTCTTCAAGAAGAGGTCTGCCCCGATATACAAGCAGGAGGCTCAACATCAGGAGAGATTAGTAGCAGAGTTTACAAATAGACAGCGATACTGATATAAATGTTATAAATTATTAAAAAGTTATTGTTGAGAGTCAAAATAAAATCAAAATCATATGTAAGCGTATTTTCATTACACTGGTGTCAGAAATGGATTTTTTCAAATAAATAAGGGTTTGCGTAGTGGACAGTCTCCGTGCTATGTAAACAAAGAACTGATAGATCTCTATCATGCCTAGTGACACGTTGAAATAATAAGTGTTCGCGAAGTAGATATAGTTTTGCGCATTACGGGACAATGAACGGAAAAATATTGTGTGAAATGAACCGACATTTCGGTTGAAGACAATAAAGAACAAAATGGATAAAATGAGGGACCTGAATTGGAACTTGTGTCAGTTCTGAAATACCGCAGTTTCACATGAAACCGCCCCAGATGAACTGAGAATCTCAATGGGAAAATTACCGCCGACAGTTTGAACTGCGGCCAAAGCAAATGAATGGAATGCAGGAAAACAATTTGTAGTACTTATACTGGAATTCTGCGGTGAAGCAACGAATATTTTACAAACCCTCACCGCCCAAGAACTGGTGAACATCTGGAATTGCGATATGGTCAGATTTACCTGAAATACGTATACCATTACAGCTGAAAAACCGATGCCAGAAAGAGGACCAATCCTTATTGGAGTTCGAAACTGACATTGCACGCTAAGGTCGCCTTGCATACCCTGCCACACCGAGAAATGTAATGGAACGATTAGCGGTTCATGTATTCTTGGATGGACTTTATCACTAAAAAATCAGGCAAGTAGATATTGATATTAACGTCCAATATATCTCGTAGACGCACTGACACGCGTTTTGGAATTCGAGGATGCGAAACAATACTGCAAAAGCCAGAGTAATTTCCGAATGGTTGAAGAGGATTCACAGAGGCTCCTATTGAGGCTGCAATAAGAAAAGTAATAATAAAAGTAATAAAGTGTTGCCCGAGAAAATACTGATAAGATGCCGAAATTGTTAAAAACTTGGGTACGTGCGTAGCAAATGAACAACATTAAAAATATCGAAAAATCGACACTGACGTAGGTCGAGAAGGAGCAATCGTCAGCCTGTATCTAGCAAGCTCCAGTTAACAACGCATATGTCGCTGTCCGTCAACGACAAAACAAACGTATCATTGTAGACGGCCTCATCAATAACGAGCCCTGCACCATGATCCTAGATACAAGTGCGACTAGGACGATTCTTGGGTATACCTCTGCTAAAACAATAGCAAGAGTTGAACCGTCAACCTGAAAATTACGCACAGCAACCGGAGAGCCAGCCACTGTGTTTGGCGAGCTATCGATCCAACTGATTTTAGGCAGCACTGAAGTGGAACATCGGGCATTAGTAGCAGACATCGAGGACGAGGCAGTAATTGGTATGGACTATATTAATTCCAAAGGGTTCGAGCTTGATTTCAAAGACGGCGTCCTACGGGTGAAAGGCGAAGAGCGGATGCTTCATGGGAGAAGTGAAGAAATGGTTCGTGTCCTGCTGGGTGAAGATCTGAGCGTATCGAAGAGGGCTGAAACCATTTTGGAGGATGGGGTTGTGAGCAACGGAAACAAGGGCATAGAAAAAACTCAACAGCCCAAGAAAAACAAAGGTCGTTCAGCACAAAATAGACATTGGGGATGCTCGACCGATCCGCCAATCAGCCAAGAAGGAAGAGACTTACTAAATAGTTTGCGACATCAAAGAAGGAGTTATCGAACCATCACGCTTCTGCGTTGATTATCTTCGATTGAACAACGGGACAGAGGAGGATAGTTACCCTCCACCGAGAATAGAGAATAAACGACACATTGACACGCTGGCTGGTTCTACGAGTTTCTCGACTCTAGATTTGAAGAGTGGATAGCGGCAGGTAGAACTGGCTCAGGAAGATCAAGAAAAGACAATTTGCACCGTCGGCTCAGGATTGTAGCAGTTCACAGTAATGCCATTCGGCCTATGAAATGCTCCAGCCACATCCGAAAGATTGATGGAGGCGGTTTTGAACGGACTCTCATGGAATACATGTCTGGTGTATCTCGACGAAATAAATGTAGTCGGCAGATCGTTCAAGGATTACGTCAAAAACCTGGAGGAGGTGTTTTTGTGACTGAGATGCTCTAAATTGAAACTGAGCCTATGAAATGCCATTTGTTCCAGGAAGAAGTACGATATCTTGGTCATGTTGTCTCTTGGAAAGGAGTAGCAGTAGATGATAATTCCGTTGCCAAGTTGTTATACCGGGTGGCTACGGAAGTATTGCCTACGGAATATCTCAGTTATTGTATGAAGTAGGTTTGTGAAATTTGAAGCGTCGATATAATGACATAAGAGCTAGAATTTGAGCATATTGACATGTCGAAGTTAACTTCCGGTCTGACCGGAAGTAACATCAACTTTCTTATTTTAAATGGAAACCCTATTTTTTTTTCTTTTCGCTTTATTCAGCATTCAATTCCCTTTCTAATGACATATCACAAGTTGGTATCTAACCAGAAACTAGATCAGAAAAAAATTATTATTGAAATTCACCGAGTAGGCCGTGGAAGCAAAATGAAAGCCAAAAATTGAAAAGTTGGCTATGGAAACCATACGTCACTTGATAACATTTGCTCTTGCTCTATTATCGCCATACGCAAAAATAACATTAAAAATAATGTGGAATGATAAATTATATCCTGTAGGTTCTAGGTTAAATAGGAACATAAACGTACTTGGTCTGTGCCATCATCCATAGATATTCTAATATCTACCTACGGACGATGTTTGTGCTATTCAGAATAATCATTCCATTGCAATAATCATTCGAACCAAAATATTAACAAGTAGGCTGATTAAGATGTATTTTGGAATGAATCAAAAAAGAAACGAGAGCTCTCACGAACGCTGCTATCCATATTATTTTGATGTTCGAAGTAGTGTTTTTGATTCTGCCATTTTAAAAGGGTTTGGAAATCGAAATCAGTTAGTGGAATATTCAAAAAATGCCCCGTTATTCACGAACCGAACAAATTGACATGCTTCTCATTTATGGTGAATGTTTAAAAAATTCTTATACCGCTGAACGATTGTATTTAGAGCGATATCCAGGGAGGCAGCAACCGTCAAGAAGGTATTTCCAGTGGCTTGAAGAAAAATTAAGAACTGAGCCTGATGTTCACGAAGACCAAGAAGCATTTGTTATTAATGAGGAAACTGAAATTAATGTATTAGCTTTAGTACAATATGATTGCACAATTTCCTCAAGGCAGATTGGCGCCGAATTAGCTATAAGTAAGTACTCTGCTAGGAAAATTTTGAAAAAACATCGATTTAAATCCTTCAAGTATCAGTTGCATCAACATTTGTATGAAAATGACGGTGAAAGGCGCCTGGAATATTGTAATTGGTTTCTTCGACAAAATGCTGAGAATCACCTATTTAACTATTATATCTTGTTTACGGACGAGTCAAGATTTACCAACAATGGATTATTTAACAGGAATAATACAAGGTAGGTACTGTACTTTATTTGGATTATTGTCGATAGTCGAAGTGTAAAGTGCTAAAAGTGTGAACGGTCTTTTGTTACAGGTACTGGGCGATAGAAAACGAGCACCGGTTTCGACAAGGTGGCTTCCAGGAGAGATTTGGTGTGAATGTTTGGGCAGGAATAGTTGGAACTCATATTGTTGGCCCCATTCTTTTTCAAGGCCAACTAACCGGAGAGAGATACTTTAATTTTTTAACGAATGAAATTTCGGAATTCATTAACAACCTACCAGCGGAAATAACTGAGAGAATGTACTTCCAGCAAGATGGCGCCCCTCCGCATAATTCAAGAATAGCGAGAAGTTATCTTCAAAATCGCTTTCAAGAGAGACTTATAACAACCCATGGTCCAGTCAGGTGGCCACCAAGGTCACCTGATCTTACTCCGTGCGACTTTTTTCTATGGCGGCATCTCAAAAATAGGGTGTATTCCACACAGCCTACAACTCTACATGAGCTAGAAGTAAAAATTCGTAGAGCTTTCCAAGATATCACGCCCCAAATGTTGAGAAACGTTTTACATGAAAATATCACCAGAGTCAATAAATGTATTGACGCTGAGGGAATGCATTTCGAACATTTGTTTTGAATTTATTTTATCTTTAATCCTATCAATTTGAATTTTTTTTTTTCGATAAATCTGTTTTTTTGTTATTTGAATAATAATAATTGGATTTTTTGGTATTTCATTTCAAAAAATTACTTTCTATTATATCATTAGAAAGGAATGGTTATGCTGAATAGTACAGACAAGAAAAAGTTGTATGTTCCTATTTAAGTTATGGACCTACAGAGTATTGTTTTTTTCCCAATTTTTCCAATATTTTTTTTGGCGGCTTTTTATAACGCCGACGAATGAAAATAAAATATCACAGTAGTAGCAACTGTTATCAAGTGACGTATGGTTTCCATAGCCAACTTTTCAATTTTTGGCTTTCATTTTGCTTGCACGGCCTACTCGGTGAATTTCAATAATAATTTTATTCTGATCTAGTTTCTGGTTACATACCAACTTGTGATATGTCATTAGAAAGGGAATTGAATGCTGAATAAAGCGAAAAGAAAAAAAAAATAGGGTTTCCATTTGAAATAAGAAAGTTGATGTTACTTCCGGTCAGACCAGAAGTTAACTTCGACATGTCAATATGCTCAAATTCTAGCTCTTATGTCATTATATCGACGCTCCAAATTTCACAAACCTACTTCATACAATAACTGAGATATTCCGTAGGCAATACTTCCGTAGCCACCCGGTATACAATATTACGTAACATGAGTTGTAAGTAACCCATTACGCACGAAATGAAAAAGTTTTTGCACGAAGCCGCGCAGCGGCGATTTCATAAATTTCATGAGTGCATAATGGGCTTACAACTCGAATAAAGTACTATACTTTTTCTTCGCCCATTCATTTTCTTCCATTAAATAAAAAACATCGCAATCATTTAAACTGTATTATAATAGTTGTTAATTGAATTGAGAAAATGTTAGAATACAATTATTGTTCAAGAAATTGACAATATAAATGACATATCATTTATTTTCATAGTATGCTACTTAAGAAGACTTGTCCTATTTTCAAAGAAATTGCATAACGTGCTGCCTACATTTAGAGGCATCACTCTTTCAATCTTAAATATATCTCGCTAATGCTAAAAGTTTTTATGTTTTTAATTGATTAAATTTGTGTAAATAGATCAAATAAAGTCTTACGTACATAAAAATTTTACTGTAATTCAATTAAACGAAGAAGTTTAAGTTTTCTTTTCAAAACGCACGTGTATTTTTTGAGATCTAATTACGTGCATGTTATTGTTAAATGTCATTTACAAGGAATGTTGACAGTGCAATTTTTGACGTTTACAGACATGGGCGTGGAAAAAAATAATTATTATGGCCCAATGGGGGATGAATAATTTAACAGACGATTTGAATTTGTTTATTACTATGGCCATCTTGCCATATGGCTTACAGCTCAGCAGTTAGCAATGTTAACAGAAAGCAACCAGCCCTAAGAGTTGTATTAAGTTGGATAACATCTTCCATCAAGAAGGTGATATATTACTTATGTTGGAAACAGGTAAATGTCAAACTTCTGTAGGAGTTTTTCTCTGTGCTTGGTATAATTCTTCTCTGTTGTTAGTCGATTTGAATTTTTTTCCAATTTCTCCTCCACCCTAAAATGGAAGCCCTATATAGATGGTTGAAGTAGCGTTAATTCATCCCCCATAATGATTTAGGCTGCGTCTCTCTCTGAGGATCACTCTGTACATTTTTAATAAATAGGGCTCACTTGATTTAGTATGGGATGTGGCGTTCCATGCAAATCCGCGATGTAGGCGCCTGCAAACAATGTGAGATCAGGCGGACACATGCTGTGCCAGCTCGGCTGGAATATTACGTAACACACCATAATGCCAGAACATAAACAACCATGCTGTATTAACAAAATATCGCGCACACATACAAACAAACGGCCAACTCTAAACCTTACGTGCGGTGTGAATACTCCTGAAATTGATTCAGAATGCGTACGCTTGAACTTTGGCGTTTGTGCTCCAAATTTTGCTCGCCTGATTAAATCCTACACGATAAGAAAAAGCGCAGACAGACAAGATATTAAACTTCCATTTTCGCTATACATTATTAATTTTTAGTTTCTTTAGAAGGCGTTGTTCGTCTTGATTATGGACACTCTCTCCTATTTATATCAGAGCTAGTTTATTTTGAATAACTATTTACCTACTATTGTAGGAGTTCCTTTTAGCTGATTACTCTATCAATTATTTGAAAAAGTGCAATTAACTTTTTTGAATCACAACACGGGGTACTCACGTTTTTAGATTTTTTTTTATAAATTCATTGTAGTCGACTGGTATTTCTCATACGGACCTATTTGAATGACACTGCAATATTCTGATGTGTCATTGAAGCAAAATAAAATGAACTGAGCTCGAAAATGTGTATGCTCCTATTTCTGCAGATTTCATTTTAATCGTTCGAATCGTATAAGTTCAAAGATATTTTGAAAATGTTGTAAGATTTAGCGGACTTCCTATATTCTTTAACATTTGCGTATTACTTTTTAAATCGATTGATATTAGCGAATGACGAGCCATCTAAAATGCATGGTTCATTGGGACATCACACAAATAGATGACAGATGTAATTCACTCTCCGTAGGGGGAAGTATTTTTTTTCGTACAGATTCGTCTCAAATTTTCCACTTCGTGGGATAGTGTGGATAGTAGGGAATTTCGACTCAGTCGAAATTATTCGGTTAATTTAATGAAGTGCTAAAGAAAAATTACAATAAAAGAAATATACATATAATTAGTAGTTACTTAGTTGACACTGAATATTTTTGATTCACTCTCAGATTCCATAATAATAGCTTTGCTCTTTCATGTAAACAATTCTTGGTATTGCGTTACACTATTCATCTATTACCAAGTATATTTTTGTATCTTTGAAAGGTCTTGAAGAACCTTTTAACATTTTTTGTGTGAGTGAAAGTTTATAGATCCGGTAGTATGTATTAAGCGACTCTCATATTCTCTTCCTCGAATTTCTCGTTCTCAAAACCCAGCCTGTCACTGATCTTTTATCGGCACGTGGCTGATATATGGCACTGTCTACCAACGGAGTTACCATGCAGAACCATAAATTAGAGTGGGTATTTACGATTCTTCAAATTTGGCAAGATAAGTATTCCTGCTGAGAATACAATTCACTTCACCAAAAAAAAGTTGCTGGATCAACAATAGAATTCCATTGCCTTAACGAACTTTTTTAGTATTGCTCTAACGAGACAAGTCGAAAAACTTTCTTCTGAATTGTTACAGTAATGCTAAGAAAGTTCGTTAACGCAATGGAATTCTAGTGTTGGGCCAACAGATTTTTTCGGTGAAGTGAATTGTCTTCTCAGCAGGAATACTTTCTTGCAACATTTGAAGAATCGTAAATACCCACTCTAATTTATGGTTCTGTATGGTAACTCCGTTGGTAGACACTGCCATATATCAGCCACGTGCCGATAACAGATCAGTGGCAGGCTGGGTTTTAGGAACGAGAAATTCGAGGAAGAGAAGATGAGAATCGCATAATATTGGGATACTTCCGGATATATAAGCTTTCATTTACACAAAAAATTTGTAAATTTTTCCAAGGTATATACAAATATACTTCGAAATAAATGAATGGAATCTGATAGTGAACCAAAAATAAAGTTTCAGCTTAGTACTTATCATATACCGGGTGATTATGAGGTGAGGTACGCCCCCTAATTTTTCTATAGTTTTGAAGATACAGGTTTCAAATTTGGAACGTCAAATACGCATATTTTGATTCCATTACCAAAAATTCAATTTTCAATTTTTCAAATGACACCCAGTACAATATTTTTCATTATCAGGAAGAACACGCAATTTGTGATAACATTGTTCTTCAAAATTGGAAATCGGGGTACTACTCCGTTTTGAGGAAGATTTTGATAATGGTTGGAAAATATGGTTGCTGCAATTACATGACAAGCTCAATTTTCAGCTGTATCTAACCTCGAACCTTCCTCTTCTAAATGTTGACGCTGTTCGTCTGTTGTGATGATTTGAGTTTGATGTTCATGGCCAACTTTGTTCCATTGAACAATCAACTGTATCTTCGCCATTTTTCAACCGATTTTCTATTTTGAAGAACAGTGTTATCACAAATTGCGTGTTCTTCCGGATAATGAAAAAAATTGTATAGGGTGTCATTAGAAAAAAAAGGTTGGGGTCACTTCCGGTTAAACCGGAAGTGATGAATTTTCGGCAATGGAGTCAAAATATGCGTATTTGAGTAATATATCGACGTACCAAATTTGAAACCTGTATCTGTGAAACTATAGAAAAATTGGGGGCGTACCTCACTTCGTGGTCACCCTGTATTTATATAACAACAGTTTTCTATTGTTACTTTTCTCTAGCATCTCATTAAATTAACCGAATAATTTCGACAGAGTCGAAATCCCCTGCTATCACACTACAAAGTTGAAAATTTTAAATCTATCCGATAACAACTAATTTCCCCGACGAACACTGTGCAATGTCCCAACAAAACATGCATCTTAGATGGATGAACTCGTCATTCGCTATTATTAACAAATTTTAAAAGTTATAAGCAAAAGTTGAAGAATATAGGAAGTCCAGGAATAGGCACATATACACATTTTCGAGCTCAGTTTATTTTATATTTTGCTTCAATGACACATCAGAGTAGTGCAGTGTCATTCAAATAGGTCTGTGTGAGCAATACCAATCAACTACAATAAATTTATCGTGAAAAAAAAATCTTAAAACTTGAGTACAGTTGCGGACAATGAAAAATGGGACAAATCTCAAGACAGATTTTTGTTTAATTCAAGCTGCTTGAATGTATGAATGTGTGTTATGAATATTTCATAAGTATGACAACATTGAGTATTTGACATCTGTTGAACATTTCCAAATAATAAAATAATTATGCCGCATATAAATGCAGGGACGAAAAGTGGAATAATTGGAAAAATAGACAACTGTCCCATTTTTTATGGCCGCAACTGTACCGGTTTGGTATTGGTTTTTCTCGTGAGGATGATAAGGGTTGCAACCTTGAGACCTCCATTTTAATTTCCAAAATTCATGTTTAGTTGTTTGCTCGCTATGAAAATTTTAACGTTCTATGGTCACTTAAAGTGTCATCTATTAAATTTAATATTCAAAATTTCGTATCTCAATTTTCATTTGACATTACCTTTGTCAATTAACGAACTGTCAATAGTGTTCATTTTCACTTTCTTCCACAAGTGCACGTCGGACATGAAACAATTTTTAACAAATTGTCACAATATTTCAAACCCAAAGGGTACTCTCAATGTAGTGTCTGTTCAGACTATTGTTTATACAATGGTTGTCTATTTTATGGAACTGCAGGTATATACTTGACGAGTAAGTAATCCAACTTTCACCTTTTTATCAATTTACCTAACTTCAAAATTTCAAATTACTTATTACTTATTTGCAGGTATCGCACTAATGATGGCATAATAGCCGAAAGCGCTCTGCAATTTCTCTTGATTTATGCCTTTTCTTCGCTTTTTCTTATCGTGTAGGATTCAATCGAACAAGTATAATCTAAAGCCACATGACTCAAAACTGCTACCTCAATAAATTCGATCCTTATAAGACGTTCTGGATTATGTTTCTGATTGACCAAAAACCCAGTTCTTACAAATGTATCATTCAACGATCTAATATTGGTATGAGTAGCATTTTTCCATGGATGCCTTGTGCCTTGCATTGGAAACACTAGCTGCAGCTATCAGACAATCATTTCTGTGGTGAAGTTTCACTAACCCCATTCGAAAATAGCAGGAATATTCGATGAAAAAATCAACAGAACAAAAACTGTGTCAAAAATTCCTAGCAAATAATAGATGAATTGAATTTCTATAAGAACAGGTATTATAATGATCATTTACATGGACCCTGTTGACAACACTAATTTCAGTTACCTTCAATTCGATTTTGAAAAAACAAAATCTTTTGGATAGATAATGAGGGGAGATTTAAGATGATATATCACTCGACCCATGTTCGCTTTCGTCATGGGGATGAAGTTGCGTGACTGATTCTATCACTGACATATGTCCCTTTAGAAATGAAAATCGATAAGTTTTAGCGTTTCCGATCATGATTTGTCATTTCCCAGTGAATCTGGTTGGAAAATTTTCGTTGAGCCACCCTGTATAGATAGATATTTATGGCAGGTGTGACGAGAGTGTTCAGTCATTGGAAAGTGTTTCTTCATATTGTATTAAACATTTGCTTTGAAATGAAAATTCAAAAATCTTTATTTAAATTACTTCAAGTAGAAGAAGATGGGTGTTCAGTGCTTCGCCAGAACAAACTATAGCATAACCTAGGTGACTTTCAACTAACGCATGATACAGCCCTTTCAGGTGGTGGAATGGTAATATATTCTTGAAATATTTGAATTTATGCTAAGAACCAAACCTAATTTGAAATATCATGATGGGGGACGCAGCTTTGAAAAACAACCTTCTGTATCAGAAGGTGGTAAATAATCCATACTTATGGAGTTATTTTTTGATTTAACATACCTATTATTCTTCATCACCTCTTGAGGAAACAGGTATAGGGCTGTTGCTGTTCCCATCAATTTCCATGAATTACTTTTCCTTTTTGCTCAATTTTTTCCCATGTACAAATTCCAGGATTGACCTATATTGTAATCATCTATTGTCTGTGGCCACCTTTGATGATAACCCTGCTGTTTGAGCAATTTCACCTCGACGCAAATTGCACCACGGAATTTTATCAGGTCACCGATCTATATCTAGTTTATCTAAAAATACGCGGCCAAGGTAAAAGTGCAATGATCAATACCGGTCCTTGAGACGCTATTATTTGCTTTATTAAAAATATCTATTAGCATACGCCACGTTAAGTGCTCAGAACATCTAAATTTCGGTTTATGTAATAAAGTGCATTGACTCTGTTATTGACTGGGTTACATCACACGAAATTATGCTAAACAAATGAACATAAAAAGTCTGTCTACACCTACGTCGACGATAGTTAATAGGTCTGAAACGTACCCGGTTATTAGTGAAGTGGAAATATTAATTACATGGGTCTATGCACCGAAAAAAACTATATGAATTCCGTTGGAGGCTATCAAGCAATTGAAAAATTACATGTTATATTCATTCATGGCTTCATTATGATTGTTCATTGGAAATCTTTTCAATCAAGCGAAAAATCAGCTACGATCAATTAGAAATGGAAGCAAAAATAAGGAAAGACGTAAAAGGAAAAAACCAAACAATTTTTGGAATCCGGTCGAGATAATTGACAGTACCACCACAATGAAACAGGGCACAACGCTTTTCTAGCAGAGAGAGCAATACAAAAATACAGTGCATTTCATTTTAAACGAGCCATCCTGAATAACTGTTGGTACAATGATTTTCAGGAAAAATAAAAAACACGTCAACAACTGTATCTGTTGTTGACACATTCTGACATATTCACATTTGATCTAACTTTCCCTATCGCACCCAAGAGCATGTCACAATTTTTTTTTGTTGATCACCCTATATTGTTTTGCATTATCAGATGCTCCATGATGAGCAGATTTCAACAAAGTATAAAACATATGGTCTGAAGCGTATGATTCGAGACCTACAAATTATTTGAGTTGAAAACAATAATTTGCAGTAAAAATCCAAAAACAGGTCAAAAATTCTACAGGAGGCCACATTTCGAAATATTCGTTCTAGAGACAAATATGGAAGCAATAAATCAGATTTTTTATTAAATTCTTGAATCAAAATCTGATTACTTGACAATGAGAAGAAACAAACTTTCTATGGTAAATGTTAAAATCGTTTCCAACAACTTCCATACAATGGTACAAACGAGCTTCTATTGCCGCCCTCTCATGGTTGAGAATCTCTGGAGTTATTTCTCTGCAATGCCTTATGATATTCTCTCTCAAATATAATGTTGTTGATTCTATCTCATACACTTTAGACTTCGAATGACCCCATAGAAATAAATCCAAAGGAGTGAGATCCGGATACCTTGATGGACATTCTGTAGGACCTCTTCTGGCAATCCAGCAGATTGATGATATTTATACTCATGAAGGATCCTGAAAACATTTCTACGACTGCTTCCTGATTCTCGAGATAACTTAGTAAGAGATTGCGTATTTTCCATTGGTCCAACGTGCCCTAAAACTGCAATAGAAATAGCTTCATCGTTGACAACTCCTGAACGGTTATGCTTTTTATTGTTAACAGACCCAGTTTCCATAAATTTGTTCAATAATTCCGAAACGTATTTGTGTCGTACATTTCTTCCTGGATGATTATCAATGAACATACGGGCACTATTTCCATCCTGGTATTAGTACAAACTCAGTATTTCAATCAGCTCTCGAAGCGTATAATCCATTGCTTCTCAAGAATTCACAAAAAAAGATAAACCATTGCTTCTCAAGAATTCTCAAAAACAGATAAACCATTGCTTCTCAAGAATTCACAAGAACAGAAACACCAATTGTAACTTCACCTGGTAGGTAATCGTTATTGTAGAATGAGACAAATACAAAATGAAGAGAATATCGACATAACTAGGCAAAATAAGACTATTTTGAAGTAGGTATACTTCAAAAAAACACCTATGAAAACTATAGGTAACAGATTGTGCAGAAGTTCATTTAGGGCTCGTTTTCAACTCAAATAATTTGTAGCTCCCGAACTATAAGCGTCAGACCATATTGTATTATATATATACTTTGTTGAAATCTGCTCATCATGGAGTATCTGATAATGCGAAACAATAATCCCTTTAAAAGAATGGTGACATGCTCTGGGGGTGCGATAGGGAAAGTAACATCAAATGAGAATATGTCAAAATGTGTCCCCATGTATACTATTGTTAACGTGTTTTTTTATTTTTCCTGAAAATCATTGTAAAAAAAGTAATTCAGGGTGGCTCGTTTTAAATGGAATGCACTGTATATTAATAAGACGACCATGACGGATAAACATATATGGAAGTTCAAATAGAATCTGTTCAATATAATATACTTCTGTAACTCTATGACTCAACAGGGCGGGGCACATTTCCTGTTGTGTATCTACAGAGTGTTTGAAAATCAAGTATCAAGATAAGGAAACGAATAAAATCGACAAAGTCGAAGTACCTTTTCTCTCCACACGTTTCCACCAAGTGGACAAATTAGGCAAACATCTGTTAGAAAACAACTACCTACTTCCCTGGCTAATACCACGACGGACATTGAACTACATCTGACATATATTTGTGTAATGTTCTTCCAAGAAGACCCAATTGCAAGTGCGTATCTTGTAATTGAACATTAGATTATCTTTCATTTGGCTGGAAATGACCACCTGCAGATATGCATGCATGTTTCGAGGTGTTTCCTCTCATCATTGTCAGGGTACGTCCGGACAACATTATAATTGTCCTGTCGATTTTATTCGTTTCATTATCGTGATAATCACCAGCATCGAATCAATACTACAGTTAACTCTTCTTGATGGAGTGATTTTCGATGAGTGTGTTCCTTGATTTTCCATGCGGATGGGATCAACTCGGATGTGAGTTGTAGCTTCATCCGTGTGGAAATATTAGTTGAACAGTTCATTATCAGTGATTTGGCAGGCACAGGACAAATATAATGTGGTCCGACCTACCCTGGCACTGATGAGAGGCAAAACCTCGAAATATGCATGTCTGCAGGTAGTCATTCCCAGCGAAATGAAGGATGAATCTATTGTTTAATTACAAGATACGCACTTGCAATAGGGTCTTCTTGGAAGAACGTTTCACAAATATCTGTCAGATATAGTTCAATGTTCGTCGTGGTATTAGCCAGGGAAGTAGTTGTTTTCTGACAGATGTTTGTCTCATTTTTTCACTTGGTGGATACGTGTGGAGAGAAGGAGTACATCGACTTTGTCGATTTTATACGTTTCATTATCGTGAAAATTTTTTCCATGTAATTTGAACCTATCATATCTACGTATTAGTGACCAAGTGACCTCAAATAGCCAATCAGACAAACATTCAACTGATAAATGCCCCGGTAAATTATCACTATTGAACAATCGAGTCACCATGGTTATGACATAGTTTACTCAATTAAATTTTCAAAATATCAGTCCCTTCGAGTAGATATGGAAATATCCAAAATGAGTCGATCTTCGGCTTCGGGCTGTTACCAAGCAACTCGCTTTCAAAAGTGTACGACAAATTATTTCAAAATTATCAATAGCCTTGGGATATTATAAGTGATAATTTCCAGCACATATTTTCGAACTATGTTCAATTGAATGCAATTGAAATTCTTTTACGAAAAAACGGAAAAAAAAATTTGTTGGCTTTGAATGCTATTTTCCTTTTGACGTTTATGTTTTTTTTAGGCATTATTTGAAAATTGGTTCATGTCTTATTCTGCATTTGTTAGTTTTGTTTAACATTAACATGAACCATATTTGAATATTAGGCTGAAATCCCAACAGCTCCTTCGGGAATTCAGCAAATATCAGATTCCAAGCCAAGGCACGATGCTGAAAGACCGCAACAAGCACGAAACCCTGTTATAGATAAAGAGAACCAACGCGTTTTTCCTGACATTTGGGAAATGGCAAATGTAATATCTATAGCCAAAACAACTGCATCTACATCATTCAATGACTTGGGTCCAATAAGCATATCAACCAAGACTTACATAATACGTATGTTCAATCCGAAAATCACGGTTTGACAATAAATCCTTGCAAAACAGTTGCATCATGCTTTGGACCCTCAAGACAAAAAACAGAAATACAGAGTTATCATAGGCTCTCATTGAATAATACTGAAATCAAATGGGATGATTGTGCAAAAAAAATTTGGAATTATTATCAATTCTTCTTTGTTATTCGATAAACATGTTGATACACTATTCAGAACACCTATTTTCAAATTAGAAAATTTACATAAATTTAAGTATCAGCTGTCGGCAGAAATGAAATTAAGGCTAGTTAAAACTCTGATTTATATCCTCATATCGATTACTGCTCTACAGTAATTATATTATAATTCTTTACTACAATATAACAAGATTAAACTGTAACGTAACGATTCGTAGAGCACGTAACTCCTTATCTACTGAGTATGGAAGAATTCAAGGTCAAGACCAGAGTACATTACCCAACTAGTATATTTTTGTATGAGTTGCTACAAACTGAAACTCCTAAACACAAAGTTGAGTGTGTGTGAGAAGTTTCTTGTAGTTAATAGCCTTGTTGACATTTGGGTATCGCAAAAAGTCAAGTGTGCACCCAGGAAAGAGATTCGGGGGAAGGGCTGAAAGAAAAGCTTTACTTAATAAAACTTATTCTTATATACACATACAAATTTAAGGATTTCGAAGCCCCTTGCTTCCCCCTGAATGCGTCAATGTAAAAAGCAGAGATAGTCAATTGAAGGGACAAGTGGAAGAAGGAGTCAAGTAACATTTCATGAAAATATTCTGTTATGTCATGGTAGAAGGTGTTATGTGCATATGTAACTTGCCCTGTCAGGATTTGCTTCTATTCTTCATATCTGAGCAGATACACAGTGGTAGAAAGGGCTATGTTACATCAAACAACAAGGAAGCTAACTTCACTAAAACCTATTTTTCTCACAAACACATATTTGTAATATAACTCCTTCTTCCACTTGCCCCTTCAAATATTTCGCAATGAAATGGATTGCAGTACCTACAATTTTTGTTCATTTATTGCAGAATCTGAGTATTTTTAAGTTTTATTTCAAAAATATATACGGTGAGTAAATGAAAGAGAACCCACAAATAGGTATAAATCGAGATTCCTATAGGAAGTATCTGGATACACTTAACATAAAATTACATTCATATCTATATCTGGCCCAAAGCAGGTATGTATTCAATTCAAATAAGTAGAACGAACAGAACGAATTATCCATTATTTTTAACTATTGAATTTTTCAACATCATTCCCTGTGTGAAGC
Organism: Chrysolina americana; assembly: GCA_958502065.1. Taxonomy (NCBI): domain Eukaryota; kingdom Metazoa; phylum Arthropoda; class Insecta; order Coleoptera; family Chrysomelidae; genus Chrysolina; species Chrysolina americana. The sequence goes on from OY293416.1 coordinate 51,299,258, forward strand.
AGCCCTATGTTTATAAGTTTTTTTGTTGTCTCGAGCAATACAATTTAATAATATTCAATAACTACTGTAATAAATTAATAATGAAGCACTGATAAATCAAAACACCATGCAACTAATTAATATTAATTAAATAACTTCGTAATGACAAATTTATGTGATTGTCAAGTGAAGTTATAGCCAAGCCTCGACAAGTCCATTAGAGGCTTTCTGAACTAAAACTGAACGACATAATCACTTTATGAATATCAAATCATTCTGAATGTTCGATAATATCTTGGTGAGTTGGTGATGACATTCGCATTAGGAGAATATTATCCACATACTTTAGAAACCAGACTCATATGCAGATTAGTGACCATGATTTATCAAATGTCATCTCGTATTATTTTGCATACCTATTCAAAATTTCACAATGTTGTCGAATGACATGTAGAAGAACATCTCTCATCTTTAACACTAATTATATTATTTTCCATCTATCGGAAAATACTACGCCAATATGAAATATGACTCCTGTCATTTGAAAAAATGTAACAAAGGATACAGGTCCGTATTTGAAAATAAAAAGTTGAGTGTGGCACAATTTGTACGATATTATTTTTATGATGTTTATTCACTTTTTTGGGGTAGAATACAAAAAGTTGCTATGGCAAAGTGTTGAAAGTTTATAAAAATCTTTGCTAAATGAAAAGATGTAGGCAAGAGAAGAATTACGAAATTTTTTTCTGTAGGTATAGTTCAGAACCAAAGAAGCTAGATCAGATTTTATTGTGCCACGTAATTGACACCTAAAATACGCAACTTTACCCCTGTTTAATCAACCCTCTATCTTTCACCGTTACCGAGATCCCAATGCAAAGACTCGAATTTTAATAGCCTATATGACTTTCTATGATTAATTACAATGACATTTACGTGGCAGTTGATTGTTTCCAACGCAACCGCGGGCGCCATGGCCAACTAACAATAAGTAAACGAGAATTTCTGGAACTGAGACATGTTAATTTCAAAAACTGTTGAGTGTAGGCATATAAGCGTAATGAAAGTTAGCTTCATTTTCCGAATCGAATGAGAATATGAAATTGGGGGTTTCCATTTGAAAAAATGGACTTTCAACCGGATCTATATCATTTTCTGGCGAATGCCCTGTATAACTCTAATCGAATTGATATCAAAATTCTACTGAACTTGGTCCTCTCCTACGAATAAATCGTTACATAATCAAAATTGAATGTACATGTCCAGAAAGGAAAAAAAAAAATTTTTCGGTCGTCAAACGCAATTTTCAACTTAAAATTTGAAATATTTCGAAAACTGTTAGACTTGGGTATATGACATTATACATGAAACATATTCAGAGTCATGCGTAAAGTCTAAAATTTTGATAATATACAGGGTGTCCATTTAAAATAACGAAGTTGGGGTCCATTTCCAGTACAACCGGAAGTGCAAAATCTTCAAAATATTTTAGCCGGATAGCACTTATCAACAAAAGTAAACTCCCAAATTTTCAAATTCGGCCCACCTATGATTTTTATATATTGATCGATGCAGTTCCTGGAGGGGCCCCCCTGTATAGGTCCATCTGTGACAATTTCAATCACTGCCATTATCATCGTATTACACTGGATTAAATAGAAAACACGGCTAATTTCTGAATGAAAATATGTAATATGTAAAAGTTCTTTTTTTCTTTCCAGAATGTAATATTTCCTTAAAATTTTGATATTCGCTTGTATATTACCTATTCATCAAAATGTTTTTTACTAAATTTTTTTTCTATTCATTCGAGACATTTTGTATAGAGACGACTTTTCTATTTCTATGCTTGTAGGAAACATCCTTTATATCAATGTGGAAATTATCAGATTGTTTCTGCAACGGCCTATTTCCTTCAAGTTTTTCATTTGCTTCCTCTCATCGTTTTTTCCGCTCTAGCATATCCCACTTACCGTAACAAGTGCGTAATTTTTTTACTTTCGACACCGGATGGGTGTTAAAATGCAAACAATCATTTCCCGTTTCCGCGGAATGCACTAAACATAAAAAAGTACACATTTTTTACATTTTCCGCTACATTTCCTTACCGTAGGTACGTTAAACTTAGAACGGATTTTTATTCAAAACAGTTAGTATTATTCCGTTTAGTTCGAGATACGGAGCGGAGATAACATTTCCGCAGAATGAATATATCAGCTGAATGTTGAATTCATAAATTATAGTTACCTATTAGAAATGAATTACTGGGAGCAGTCTTATTTCCTGGTTGTGAAAATATAAAACACCAATTTTCATTCATTGCTCTATAGCGTATTGTGGGCAAGATGCAAAATTCTTGTATCTTGTGTTCTTCAATATACGGTTTACTGCCGCCACCACAATTTGATTTGAAGTTTCTATGATAAAGGAAGTTTTGGCTGCTTGGCGCCTAAATATATGTATGTAAGCTCAATTGAAGTTTCTGCACGTATGACATACAAAGAAATCCGGAAAAAAACGCCAAGATAAACTCTACCTCAAATATGTTGTAATAATCCAAATGAATAACTGAGTATTCATTTTCCTTGACATCTTAACTTTGAGTCGGTGAACACAATTAAAGAATAGGAAATTAAAAAGAATCAACAAAAGTTATAATGACACAAAAATCATATTTTTGAGCTCGAAGAGCTCAAAAACAAAATAAGTGAAATGTTGAGTACTTAGGTATGGAGTTAGCGAGAAGTTGCAGGGATGGCCTTGAGGGTCAACCGTTTTCCTAATTTTTTTTGGTCAGATTAGGCGAACCCTGATAAATAATCGTCAGCTTATATCTTAATCTGACGCGCTCGAGTATTTCAAAATGGCGTTTTTTTTTCATATTATAATAATGTCCGCGAGTTTGCTTCACATCGACATCGTCAGATTATTGCATAGGAGCTTTTTTTTACTTAACACCCCCTAAGAAAATGTGACGAGCTCGATTACTTTTTTTCGTTTTCAACCCTTATCTACGACCATCTCCATCATGCAAACGATCAGATTAACATACGTACATTATTAAAACTAAATATGTAGGACATTGATGCTATCAATATCTGATGCGCTGGAGTATGTCCATGCAACAGTATTTTTTTTACAAATTTGAAACTCTATAACCGCTTTTCCCACTGATGAAAGGGTATACATTACATACATTTTTTTTCTTCTAATCATCTAAGCTTTGCAACCCAATAGGTCTCTATAGCGCTCGAGTAAATCCACATTTAGCATCGTGGGCTCCCCTACTATTAAATTACGTAAAAAACTCGATGATTATAACATGGTCTACTGCTTATTCACAAATACTGATCCAACAACTTACAAACAGACAGTTGCAGAAAACTCAGATTGGCAATATGCAATCGACCAAGAATAGAAAGCACATGAAAAACTTGGAACTTGGAACGAGATTTTAACAATTCAATCGCGAAATTATTTGAAAAAATCCCAGCTCTGACTGCGGCTTGTACCCGTGACCTACAGCCCCGAACCCGGACGCCATACCACTTGCCCGACCTAAAAAGTGATATTGTGCTAGGGTTTCATTTTATTGCCTACTTCGTGATCCAAAAACACCTTCCCTCATGGATAACAGTGTTCAACCATTACTTTTAATTCTGAATAAGGTCCATTCACAATAAAAATAAATTATCAAATGCTTCGACAAACATCATCTGACCGTTGCGCAATACGAAAATATTACTGAAATTCTAATCGAGTCAGTCAAAACACACAAAGTTGTTATTCTGCTGGAACACGACATCGAGGAATTCAAACAGTCAAAACATTTTATTTTGTTTCCAATTAAACGTTTTTACAAGTGCCTCAACACAGGTAAAAACTGCAGTAAAAATGTCCGTGAACTCTCAATCATGACAAAAAAGGTATTTTCGAATGTCAAACCGTCACATCTGCATTTAATTTAATCGGTCTGGTCTGGCTGAATGAGTAAGTGGTCAGATTCACTCGCGTACATTTTGAAAGGGCGTGAATAACTCTCTCAAATGAACATTTTTATCGAGAGGTTACCTCAGTTTTTTTGAGCACGGTAGTACAGGGTGTTTCTTAATAAATTGCTAATCCTAAACGGTGTTAATCCTTGCGTGATTCCAACAAAACATCTTTCTATGAACATCAGTCCGTAACTGCTCTATTTCTGAGACACAAATAATTGAAGTTTTCTATCAAAGTAAAGATATGTCACTATTCCTTTAAAACGATGTTTTAATTTTATAATCATTCTCTATCTCTCCTGTCTTTTTTTGTAAGGGACGCCGTTTTTATGCAATAAAATAAAACATCTTAATGCGTAGTTCTGTTGTCATTATTTTAATACATTATCTAGTAGCGAAGTTAGTGGGCTGCTGTCAACATTCTGTTGGATACGAATATTTCAAGGGAATGTCAAATTAGCGTTTCCTCCTTTTTAAAGCTTCTAGTTCAGTATAACATTAATGTAAAACCTTTTTTTACAGTTTTTTAGTAAAACAAAAATTACTTATATGTTTTTGGTTCTTGAGTTTGAGAATGTTCCGCAGAAGGGACGAAATGACTCTATGAATTGAATGATGAAGAAATGAGACACTTGAATTCTGGTTATAGGAAAAGCAATATTCATTTATCATGACTCTCAAATGCTTATTACATTTATTACAAAGAATATGTGTTTCGAGGTGGAATTGTTTTTCTTTGAGTCAATATCTTCTGCATCTGCATCTGCACTGGGTCTATCAAGTTGCGTTGTTCCCCTACACTCTGGCGAAAGTAGGTCTGAGGTTGGTCTTTCGGGCGAATCCATCGCTTCAGCCTGTATTTTTATAATCCATTTTATCTTCATTTGCAGCTTCGTGCAATCCAATTCAGTTTCATCATCGCCATGTAACACATCTTCATCAAAATTTTCCTCTCGTACGGATACACCATTCTATTTATTCACCTCTCCACCAACATTTTCAATATTATTATCATTCATATCCTCTGATACGTCTTTGGTCATGAAAAATCAGAATTCTCCAAGTAATTTTGTCCTTTTTCATGGACAAGCATTCAGAAACCAAAATACAGAATGATGAATTCATATTATGTATTCAGTTTTTTGTCAACAAAAAACTGTTTGGCTTACCTGCTGACGATTTTTCCAAGAATTAACAGAGTGATAATTCAAAAATACAGCACTGAACAATGCGAGTAAGAGTGTCGATCACTATGCGCTAACAGGTCAACTTATTTGTCGTGAAAAATTATTGTAAATAGAGCTAAAAGATATCACTACCATATCTACCCGACATGAAAACGTCCCATGTGCGGGACGAAGTATCTAGAAGGAATAAATCGAACTGTTCTCTTCATTTCATTTAATTGAAGTTCATGTCCCGCACGAGGGACGTTATGACTGAAAGGGTTCATGAATACTTAATTTATCTTTTGTCGAAAAGAATGGAAAATTATACAATTTCGGAATTATCAGACATGCATTTTGTCTATGGTCGAAGTAATGGAAATGATCGGCAAGCTCGACGATTATATGCTTATCACTCTGTTAGACAACACTTATGGTTCAAGCATTATGGTGCTTCAGCCCAGTTAAGCATTAATCTACGTAATCTTTTAGATTAGGCGTTGGATAGACGTGATTCGGCGGTCGTATGGCTATTGAATTATTTCTGTTCGACGTTTGCCGACAATCCTATTGTATAGGATGGATTATTTTTATAATAAAATTTTGTTTTGAAATGTATTGCCTTTCGTCAAGTACTCTAGTTCCACATGAGAAATATTTAAATATTTCTCATGATGCAAATTTAGATTCGAAGAATTTTTTCAGTATAGTACCGTAAAAGGACACTGCCAGGGTTCTTATGGAAAAAGGGAGCCAGTCGAATTGGCTGAAAATTTTGCATAATATTATGTGACTCTAGTCTATTTGTTGCATTTTGTTATTCATAATTGTGATGAAAAATTCTTACTGTCAAAGATATTATTTTCAATGGTATCTTTGATATTACTAACACCGTGCGCTTCATATTTTCAACTTTTGTATAGGGTATTAGACTGAAGCTGAATACCGGCGATACATTTAGTCGTTATAATGTACAGAGTGATACATCAAAAAAACCGGCATTATTATCAGTATATCCAAATCGTTGGATAGGTCGGGGAGGTATGGAACATTGACTGGTTCGATTGCCGGATTTAAATCCTTTAGATTTTTGCATATGGGGTTTTCTCAAGCAATTAGTTATTTCCATTCCCTTCGGAAATATTGAAGACCTGAGATACCGAATTATAGCCGGAATTTTTAATAAGTGTCTGACATTCCCAGGGAAAATTATTATCGGATGAATACTTCAATTTTCGATATGTTAAGAGAAAGAACGCTTTCCAGCACTTGGAACTTAGGTACTCTGTTTAGTTCAGGTTTATGCAAAACTATTCAGTAATATCTGGCATTTTCATTAATACTTTTATAACTAGTTTTTTTACGATATATACATATTTTTAATTTAGTTTACAGATTCTTCATTACCATTACCAGCTACTTTCGTGGTTTCGAAGTACATAACAATTTTGTTTTCGAGAGCAGTTGCTTGACATTTTCAACAAAGAAAATGATGATATCCGATGAGTATCTCGATTGATTTTCAATTTGTTTTTGAGTATTTATCTGTCATCAGTATACTATATTGAATAATGTTCTGGATATTTCTTCAACAAAATAAATATCAGCGTTTTTATGACTTTGTCAATTGTTGTGTTTTGTTTACTTTTTATATGAACGTTTGTTTGATGTAGATCATTACAATATTTGTTGACCACATCTCTAATTATTGTGAGCATTTCCATGATATATGTTTTTTCGGAGAGAGAACGTCAGTTCTCGTCCTTCTGGTTTGATGTTCAGAAATATGTCATTTAAGTTAATCTGCAAACAGATTCAGACAGATATTCGTTACAATACCAACAATTCAGTAGTAATTACTGCCGTTAATGTGGCTAGAGCAAAAAAAGCAGCACAAAATTGCGAAATACTACAAGTAAAAGTTAGATTCGAGTTAATCATATTTGGTATTTATGAATAATTTTAAATATAACATGAAAACGATGTTGAAGAAGTTTAGAGTTTCAAAGTTGCACTGAAAAAAATCAATATTGTGGGCCCCACCGAATTCATATGATTAGAGCATTTTCAGTTACTGCGGAACCATTATTCTGGCTAATATAACATATACAGTGTGGTTCTTCTAACGAGAACCATTTTACTCACTATACAGTGTGTCTCACTTTTCATGGAAGCACCCCCGTAACTTCCGTAATTATCGAGGTAAAATTATGAAACTCGCAGGACTGATGAAAATGCTGGAAATGCATCTACCGGCTCAATGGTGTTGGCTTAAGTGATATACATTGCCCGCTATTCGCGATGGAACAGCCCAATTTTACGGTAAATCATACTAGGGGACAAAATAGGCTGAAAATTCTATCAGATTCGTAATCAGGACCACCAAATTACTACAGATACACCTTTTTCCTGAAAAAAATTCACTCCTGAAAAATTCAAATTTTTCTCACTTTTCATCCCTAATTGTTGACGTATAATTGTGGAATTAGCGGAACTGAAGGATATACCAAAAACCTTTTTCACCTGAACCAATACTTCTGATGGAGGATAATAATTAAATGTGGGCATTAGTTTATGGGGCTCTCAGTTTAGAAATAAATCAATTCAACCGACGGAAATATCTACTGAAAATGTTTTTTCGGGATAAAATCACATTTTATAACAACTCAAAATTTGTTCAACCTAATAAATTATTGCCATCCTCTTTCGCGGATTCAAATTCTTATATTAAATGAAAATCAATGGATGTCCTGACGTTGCCGTGGAAAACAAACGAGGATTGATATTAACCAACAATATTGCTGATAGAGCGTATTAAATTCATTCTTACTTCCTAGTGTTAATTCTGTTATTGTTCCTGTTGCTTTGGTTGTTAATGTTGTTTTTGCTGTTCCTGTTGTTCCTGTTGATCCTATTGAACCTGTTGATTTTTTTATCGATTTAGTCTGAAACATGTCCCGACGAACTATACACGAGAAAATTGAAATAATACTGATGATTGGAAGCTTCTGAATTTAATCGAAGACACCCACTTGTCACTCCTGCACACTTTGGAACACTTTCGAAAATTTACAACCAGTTCAAGAGAACCGGCCAAGTAATGATGGTGAGGAAATTCGAAAAAAAATCATGTTGATGCTACCTACCATTTTGGCAGCATATCGAGCTGATCCCCATATAAGTTTGAAAAATTTGTCACTCTAACTCAATATAGGATGAAGTAGAGTTTGGAGATTCTTGAAAAGGCATAAAATGCATGCCTTCAAACCAAAATGGTTCTCGTTAGAAGAACCAAGGTTTGGTTAGCATTTACTTGTTCCTAGAACAACTTAATTATTTAGACGAATTTGTCGTATTCATTTCAAAATAGTAGTTTTGATTCAGATAGTCTGGTTGTGCTAGCTGAGAAAATGAAAACATAAAAAAAACATTAACAATAATATACTTTTTTTAAATCAGCTGAAACATTAATTTCCGGTTGAATATTTTTCCTTCAAGGGTCTAAGCAGTACCATTATTATTTTATTTTAGTTGCTGTGGCTATTTTCAACATTGAATTGAAATAATTGATAATAGAGATGAAGTTCCGGGAGTCGACATTTTTTTTGGGAACTCCATCCTCCTTCAATATATTCGTTTCAAATTCCTCTTATAGTCTATAAGTTATTTGTTTAAAATTAGAACTCTGCTTTGTAGTTTTCAATTGTATGAAAGTTTTGCAGTTGTTTGCAATTGAAACTTTCGCTCATTTTTGTAGGTAAAATTACGAACCCAATGGGCCATCGGCATTGCACACATTTTATTCCACATTAGCAAGAATCAACACTTTTTTGAACTTTAAATAAAGTTCTACCAACACGATGTTCCCTAGTGGTGTTCATTTAGAAACATCAACAAATTTTTGTGAAAACTGTTGGGTTCTTCAGTATAGAATCGTAAATCTTCTTGAATGTTCTTGGTGTATTTCCATTCCCCACTAACAGGAACACACGACATAATATCGTAGAAATGTCAGCAAGATTTCTATCAGTTCAAGTTTTCCCGAACACGCCCATGGTTAACCTCATAAAACTGAGGACGAAATCATTTTGACATCCTGCCTGATACTCATCTGGATTACGTGGCTCGAACAAATAAAACTTTACAATAGCAGATTCGGTCTGTTTTGTAGTCTAGACCTCATAAAAATATCTGCATGTATAATGATTCGACATGAACGTAATGGCGGTTAAATTGGGACAAACGACCTTGCTCAAAGGAACTGTGAATCGAAACAGTTTGTGGTTAGTGGCCTACGCTTGCCCGTGAAAAAATTGGACTCTACAATTAGGATAGATGAATGAAAGTGTTATTTATCGGCTATTTTTAGTCTCGTTGAACGAACCGAATCATTTGCACAAGATTCAGGTTCGATTCTGGTGAATTCTTCCGCGATAAGTAAATGTGAAAATGGTATACCATAGTGTGCACAAGATGAGGATGAACAAAAAGTTGCGCAATCAAGGGGTCGAAAAATAGATGCTAAGAAATCCCAAAAACAAATTCACTTCTAAAAGAACCGAAATTTATCGATTTGGTTTTTAATTTTTTCTGAAGGTATTTGAAGAAGTTTGAAAAAACTTTCTCATCAACACTTTCTCTGCCATTTACTCTCAGGAGACAAGTTGTGAGCATTCGCTGTCGCTTCAATTCGACGTCGAAATAACGCCCACGAAGACTGTTGTATGCTGGTTGGTTGGTTAGTTTGAAGATGACTGGCTAGATGCAGGGTTCACCCATGAGGGTGTCCCTCAACACTGAGACCTGCTGGGGTCTATTGTATTATTATGTCGCATTCGAAGATGATGTGGAAGCTGTTTCCTTCTCACCACAAAGTCTGCACTCCACGGTTTCTCTGTTTATTTACATGGCGTGCAGGTGTTTCCTAGGGCCGCAATGTCCGGTTGGTAAGCCGGTGATTGTGCGTATCTTAGATCTGTTTATGTTGAGAGTGCCAGCCATCAGTGTTTGGCTTAAGTGCCTCACCATGGCTGCGCCCTGTCGATGCCTTTCGATTTGGTTCCAATATTCCAAACCCGGTTTTTTCTCGTTGCTTTTTCGGGAGATCAAGGAAAACTCGACAACAGATACTCCAGACAGCCTGATGTCTTACACATTAATCATCAAATCCCCCTGCATAACAGGGAGGAGGCAGGGAAGTGAACCAAAGCAGAGACGTGCTAAGGTCTACATAACACCGTATGGCTTGCGCAAGCAGGCGTGAGTAGGTAGTAGGCAGAAAACATAAACCCAATAATACAACATCCTAACCCCTGCGGCTTACGGATGGTTTTAATATTGGTTTATTTATTCGTTTTATGAGTTGTATATATTTTATTGTAAATTTTATATTAATAAACTGTTTTGTTTTTTTTTGGGTCCCAATATGTTTGGTGTTTTGTTAGGTTTCCGCATCGGGTTTTGCATATTCCATACACTTGTTCTGTACCTGTGAATGGCAATTCAGATACATATGTCTTGCACGTTGGTCTGCTTTTTCCTTACCTTACCTTACCAGGCACCCACACAAGTGTTACCTTGTTGTATTTTGCCAGTTCATTGAGGCTCTGAAGCCATTCCCAATCCTGCTTTGACTCAATCTGTACTGAATTCAGTGTTTTTTTTTAATCCACTGTCTAGATTCATCTGTATGCATGTTCTTATAGAATTTGTTTCAATATGGAAGAGCTATTCTCATCAATAAAATACCGTTGAAGTGAATTGAATTTTTCCTTGGAATATCACTAGGGAGAAATTATTCCACGAATCATCAGTTCCTTTTCATCTGAAGCCAGGTGATCTAAATTGTCGCAAAATTGATAGAAAAATATTGTCATCTTTGTACAAATTAATAATGAAAACCCATTCTTCTCTCAACAAAAAATAGAAAGTTACTCACCAGTTATTTGTAAAAAGGATGGTGTACTTACCTGAAAAACAAAGACAGAAATTAAATCATTTATTACGTAAGATAATGAATTTTTGGCAAACAATCGATTCATTTGAAAAGTAGAGAAAAATTAAAAAATAATGTATTGATACTGACATCTATAGCACCAATTCTTAGTAAAATCGAGATGCATAGATAGATAGATATACTTTATTGTCTAAGAATATTCTCATGGTCAAAGTAAGATAAAGAATATGAAAGTAAATTTTGGTTGAAAAGGTAGGTAGGAATATAGATTCATACATACATACAGTCAAAATAAACAATGAAAATAAAATAACATTTATAGTAACTTTGCATAATAAAATAATTGCATCACATACATATACAAACATCTCAACAACCATATATTTTAACAAAATGCAGATTTTCAAACGATCTTCTGAAAATATCATGATCTAATGTGTTCTTGGTTAACTACGTAGATGATTGAATATTTCCTTTCCCACATAAATATAAGAGTGTTTTTTATTATTATTGCCGCTCTGTCTGGTATTATTGTGAGGAGTGTCAGTACCATAATATCTCTACCAGACAATAGATGCTCACTGCAGTTGAAATTCTTTGTTATGCAGAGGATGTCGACAGTAAATATTGTATTTCCACACAAAAATCTAAGAAATCTCTTTTTCGGTTCAAATATCTACGATGTGGCGTTTTGGGGTTTCTTTAGTTAGGAACTCCTTTTCTTGACTACAGAAAACCCAAAACGCCACATCATAGATGGGATTCTACTAGGGCGAAGTAAGTCAATCTAGTTGTGGACATAATATGATCTGTTCATTGTTCAACTTGAAAACCAAGAAACCAAGTAAAGCGCATTTCTACGATATTGATACCATCCAGTAGCAAGTTACCATTGCTGAATTTGCAGTTGACAATTTGGTATCGTCTGCGGAAATTGTTAAGGATCCATCAATATTTATTGCAGTGAGATTGTTTATATGAAAAAAAAAAATAGGTCCTGAAACAGATCCCTGAGATACTTCGCACCATGTAGCAGAAAGATCAGAAAATACGTCGTTTATTTTGACCATTTGAGGTATGACCATTAGAGATATGTTTCTCTTATTCCATAGCGATGAATTTTCTCTAGCAGTATTCCATAATTCCATTATTAACACAATTCAATGCTTTTCTTCGAATGTTTACTTGGCACATCAATTAAATTGGTTTTTGATGTAAATTCAGTTTATTTTCGAATTGACTACTTGTTCGTTTACATCACTGTAGAGCAATAGAACTGTTACAATCAATTATTATTATTGGTTCTCAATGTATATCTACTGATTTACAAAATCACAGTATATGTGTGAATATCTATAAAATTGCACAAAATGTAAAACACTTATTTTTCACAAAACAAACGAAAAATAATGAACACAAAAAAAATGAAATTTTGTAAATAATAACTTACCCGTCTTCAATTAGGAACTAGGTATATAATATAAAATAAATGAAATCTGGTAAAACAAACTATTTTTTGTAAATCATATTTCACATATTGAACACATTTCTACATATTAAATATATGAAATTATGAGTATCTCAGCTATTCGCTCAGTGACATTGGTCATTAGTTTCTTTTTTACCTTTATTTTAATGAACTATTAGCAACGCAGGTTTTCAAAAATTTTGCAAATATATGTAGCAAATTATACCCTTATAAAACAATGATTTTTCTGTAATTTTTTATTTTTTTTCTGAACTTATATGTCATTTTGTGAGCATGTATTGTAGTCGTTAATGCTATTGTTCAATATTAGATTAGACGACAAATACGTAGGAACAAGAGATGTTTTCATTTCATGTATAACAATCAAAGCTGTTCAACTGATGATATCCAATTTGAAGTACATAACATTTTTCTAATATGATGTATCTTCAGGAAAACGCAAAATTATCTAAATTGCTCGTTTTTGAAGTTTCGGAAGTCTGTCCTTCTAATTTGTATGTGCTGTGTATAGTATTGAGGATGAGAATGATGAATGTGGAAGTATAATAGTATTTATTATATACCGTTATTATACATGACCGTTGACTCAGAAATGCTACATAGAAAGTTGGTGTTTTTTGCGATTTTATCAGTTTAATGTGTGATATGGTCTATGACATCGAAATATATAATTTTTTCAACAGTTCCAATTTCATTATTGCCAACATTGATTTGGTTTTCGATCAATTTGAGCAAGTTACCATTGCAATAGGATACTATATTTTGTAGATCGTCGTTAATCGTGTCCACTAGAGTTAGTATATCTTCAGTACAAAAATAAATCAATGTATCATCTGCAAATAAATTAATTTGACAATTACTGATAGAATTAACAACATCATTTATATACAGGGCTAATTCAAATTCGAGTCAATGCATGGGGATCTCGTTAACGGTAAAAGATAGAAGGGTGGTTGAATGAAGGCATAATTGCGTATTTCAGCACGTGAAACAAACACATCTGATCTAGCTTCTTCAGTTCTGGATACAGGAAAAATCGAAAATTCTGAAATGATTTTTTTTTTTATTTTTTTATTTTGTAAAGGTTTCTTTAAACATTTGAAACTTTGCCATAGCAAATTTTTGTAGACTATCCAAATATGCAAATACAAATTATATTCAAAGTTTCGTACCACGCGGGTGACCCTCAACTTGTTATTTTGAAATCTGTATTTTAAATTGTATTTTTGCAAATGACAAGGGTAATGTGTATTAATGGCGTATTATTTTCATCTGAATTGGTAATTTCGAACAATTTTTAATATTTTTTTTTATTCTATATCAGCTATAATTGAAAAATGTCAACTTGTCACTGATTCACTTTTCATTTTCTATTATTTTCTACTGCTAATAGTTTACTACTTCCAAAACACTCTGTACGTAATTCACCTCTGAAATACGCAACTTTGAATTGCCCTATATAACAAGAACAAGTGTGGCCCCAGTGTGTGTCACCATGGTACACCGTTTTAATTTGAAATTTCTGCAGATGATATTTTGTTTATATGTATAACCAGTTTCATATTCTGTGGATAATAAATAAGCGCCATTCTAATGTCATCCCTGAAATACCATATTTTTGTAATTTGCATATTATATAGTTTTTGTCTATTTATTGTCTCAAATGCGCGTTGTAGATCTAAGAATACAGCTCCAATCATGATATTTTTATCTTGCTGCTGTTTCCAATTATGTGGGACATTTTGTACAGCACTTCCCCAACCATGTATCTTCCTGTAACCTGATTGATTCACGTAAAAAATATTATTATTCGGAACATAATTAGTTGATCTAGTACTTTTTTCGATGGCTACCAGCATATCAATGATCCTTGAATCGCTTGCTCTTTTGAAATTTATGATTTTTGGTATCGGAATTACGGTGCCTGTTTCAAATGAATAATTGATAAAACTGATAAGAAGATTTTGTAGGTTATCGTAAATTTTCCTTAGGAAATCCGAGGATATTTCATCACGGCTCCCTTTATCTGGTTATGCAAGACTCTATCCTCAACTGTTCTCTATATTGACTAGACTAAAATAATACATTACTACGTTTGTACGGTTGCTATAATTGAATCTAGGCATTAAGTTAAATTTTCAGTGTCGATTGTTGAAATAATTTTATCAATGCTGTTCATGTAAAATGAGTTCGGAATATTATAAAATAGTTTTGGTTCATGCATAATTTGGTTATCAATTTCAATATTATTAATAGTATTCTATTTTTTCCAGATAATAGTGGATTTAACGTCTACTACATTTTCTTGCAATCGTCTATTTCCCTTTCGAAGTACCCCTTTTTATCTTCTCGCATCATTTCCTCTGGCAGTTGTTGGTTGGACGATACTTTTAACTACCCGACACCCTCACTACAGCTCAAATTGCTAACCATGACGAAGTAGTATATCAAATGACATACCTCAGATAACCAACCCCGCAGTGCTGCCTCACCAGAATTATGTCTACTCCACTCAGAATCCCAGTCCTGAACCAACAAAAAAAATCATTCGAATGCCTCACTTCACACCGTTTTCCACATCACAGACACAAAAAAAGAACACAAAAATCGCGAGCTGCAACCTCACCTAGAAACCAAGCACTGCGTTCATGCAATGTAACCCTAGACAAAACCGCTTGCATTTAAAAGCAATGAGTGTGTTAACGAGCTTCAAGGATATTGGATGCATGTCTAATCTATTACTATACAGTATTGCATTTATGTCATCATCGCCACAACATTGCCCGTTCGCCGTGAGGGACCTTCGAAATGATTTAAATCGTTACAATGTGTGTCGTCTTTCATTCTCCCGTGCAATGCTATTCAGTTTCGTATTGGTGAATGTAATATTACGAACTTGGATTACCAGATATACCGCCAAGGAATATTGGACTAGTGCTGAATTACAACGAATTAAGTTGGAAATGGCATCTAAAGAAGAAATATGTGATTACGGTAAATTCTTGATCTTGTTCTCACTATTGGGAACACGAAAATCCACATTATATACGATAGATAAATCACCAAAATAAATTATTATCTGTTAAGTTTTAAGTTATACTTTCGAATTTATTCTGACAGATTATTCAATGTCAATTACAATTGTTTTTCAGAACAGTATAGAAAATAAGGTAAAGACAGATTGAACAATTTCCAACAGTCCCCCCCAAGCTGGGTTCACAATATTTCTAAATGAAACATCTTGAATTCCCAGCATGTCATATCATGCCATATCATGCATTGATACATATTTGACAGTAACCATTTTATTTTCAATCGCCTCTCTAACGAAATGATGTCGAATATCAATTAGTTTTGATCTCGCATGAAAAACTGGAATTCTGACAATTTATTGTGCTCCTTGATTGTCGCCATAAATTAGAATATTTGTCACTTCCCGCAATCCAATTTCATTTAATAATTGTGTCAAATATATAGCTTCTTTTGTTGCTTCTGTTAAAGCCATAATTATATATTCTGCTTCCATAGTTGATAAGGCTACAGTTCTTTGCTTCTTTGATTCCCAAGTAATTGCAGCGTTTCCAAGTATAAAAACAAACGGCCTGTACTTGCGGAATATGTAAATAAATGTCCCAGAATGGATTGAACTTGCAGAACAATGAGCACATTTCTTCTTCTTTCTTTCTTTCTTTTCGGATTTTTCCTGCTACCCAATTCCTCACCCTTTGTCAACATGTTTACAGGCTCCTATTCTATTTACGTCTTCAAATAGACCCTCCAGCACGTTCTCTGAAAACTCCTGAGCATCTTGCTGGATAAATCAAGGTGCAAATATTTCGAATTCGACTTGTCAATAACTCAATATGAAGAATCTTCTATCCATCACAGTTTCTTCGTAAATGCTTTGATTACAGCTCCTTTTATAGCATAGATGTTCGTGTTCATATCCCAAATGCTCCAATTTTGCGTTAAATAAACACTAGATTATACTTTTCATAAGCAAGAATTTCCAATATTTCTAAATCTATTGAGCCCAAATAATTTGGTTGTATTAGAAACTGTTCCAGCTGCATTCGCCATTTCTATCTTCCGAAAAGTTAATAATGAAGTAGATCTCTATATTATTGGAGCAGTTTGACAACAATCTTGAATTCATATTAACGCAGGACATTGAATTGGAAGTATTGCAGATCTTGTGAGGTTTGAAGGTGACGAATCTTTCTGCTGGAATTTGTCTACAAGGTGACTCTCGAAGATGTAAAGAAATATCATCCATGCAGTTTTTCACGGCGTTTTCCCATTGAATTGCGATAGTCATACTCTGAATCAGAAAGGCATAGGATCTTGGATCATCAGTAACTTCAATTGTTCAATTGTTCTTCTTCTAATAGTTCTAGGGCATGTGAATAATACATATGATTTTATTGATAATGTTCCGATCGATACTTAATAATAAAATTCATCAAAAAATGGATGAAACGGTAAGTTTATGTGATATGCCGAATATATTTCATAAGATTGGCTCCAGGATCAAAACTATTTATGTTTGGGATACCATCAATATGACGGTTCAGTATTCTGGAGAAACATTTACTCTTGATTTACATTTACATTATCGTCGTTAAAGTAAGGAGCGTTGTTTCTTCCTCATCACATAATTCAAGAATTAGAAAACAGAATTATTTTAACAGGTGATGAAAACGTTGAGAATACAACATATTTGATTCTAAAAGAGCTTGGTGTTTATGAATATAGCATTTTTAAGGATATGAAATAATATTCAAGAAATAGATGGGTAGTTTCTATTTCTTGAATTTTATTCAAACGTTCCAAATATAAATCTTTTTAATGATATACGTATTTATGATGAAATGTGGAGAATTTCAATATTCGTCAGGTATAAGTCCTGTGTTGTTAGTTGAAATAGCTTTCATGTGACTGTTGGTTGATTGTGATCCAGATTGGTATCTATGAATAGTTTGCATTAGGTGGGAATTTGTTTAAGAGTGACAAGCCATTTTTGAAATACCCCTCCCTCCTGTTCCTCATTTGTTTGTTTGAAAAATGTACCCAGAGGTGTAGCTTGTGAAAGCTGATATTATTATGACGTGACTTACTGGTTTCTGGTGGCGGATTCATATTTCAGAATTATCGGTAATTTTTAAAGCACTTATGGTATTATCCCCGATAATACAACTGAATCATTTTTTAATTTGGTATATTCCGTCAATACTTTTTTTAATGCAAAAAGTATTAAGTATCTCATGACAGATGTGAAAATTACAAAATTGACTGCCTTAGTAAAAACTAGTAGTAATGTCATTGATGTAAACTGCAGCCTATAGTTAGTAGAACCTCCTGCATTCCAAAACATTTCAGAAATAAATCCGTCCAAAACTATATTTGAATTTATGTATGATAATGTTGATTAACCCTTTTTTACCTTGAATTCTTGTTACGTTAATCAAACACATTCGATTTTTAACAAAACATGCTGAAGTTGTTCCAACGATAACTCTGTGCGGAGAGAATGTAATAAAATAGTCGTTTGTCCATGGCCTCAGACTAATTCGAATCGTTCTATTATACATTTTATAAAACATTCATCATTTGCTTAAAAAATTAAAATGAGGAATGCTGATTTTTTATTATTTCACTTTTTCCCCTGTTGAGGCATTTGCCCTAATATTCCAATATAAACGTTACTGGAATACTAATCATTATCGAAAAACCCAAGTTACGTGTCGAAACGGATTTGCCTTCCTAATTAAAATCACAAATCCCTCCATGTAACTCTTGCTGGAAAGGAACAATATAGAAACAGAGGAAAATCCCTACTTTATATTCCGGGAAAATTCATTATGCAAGACATGCTAGGCAGTTCGTTCACTGTTAAAACAATGGAACCAGAGATCCAGCCTCATTTCCCTAGAGATGTCTAAAATTTTAGCTATCCGTGGTTGGATCTCGCTTGTATGCAGAGGATCAACCCTTGTATTTATGAACTTGCATAGATCCCATATAAGTATGTCAATATAAACCAAGTGTGGAGAAGTCATTAAGGTGTTGGAAAGTAAAACGTAACAAGAAATGTATTATTTTTCGAACAGGAGAACTGCGGTTAAAAATTGTCAATTCGATTAGTATCGTACATAGGTTTTTGAGGTTGATTAATCCAAAGAATAGATATATTTTCATTGCTTTGAGATTTCTGATAAATTGTGAATAATACAAATTAGAATTAAACAAAAATTGTTTCGAATATCCTGTGATGTTGAATGTAGAATTACTCGAATAAAAACCATTTTTGTGATTTTCATGAAGTATGAATAAACATCTCAGATAATGATTCAATAATACATAAGCATTATTTTTTTTTTCTCAGATTACCATTTTCCATACCTATATTCTCTAGTCTCCTTTGGTTACTCACTTGATATTCTGCTTGTCCTCTTCTGGCTAAGGGCTGTAACAACCACTAAATGGTAATCAAAACAGATGACTGTTTGTATACTAGTTTCACGGTTCACCCGATCTTCAGTGCAAAACTTGTCACAACATGCAATCGATTACCAATGTGATTTGTTAACTGGCCCTACGATGACTTCAGCACCTACTAAGAAAGTGAGCAACGGAGCCATCTATATGAACCACAGAAAGCACCCAGACTTCGTTTAGAGTCAAAGGAACTCATTTCAACAAGAAGAAGATTTGATTATTTCTCATATGGAACAGGGACTTTAGGAAAGAATCTAAAGTTATCAAATGTAACTGAGTGATATACA
The DNA here is from genome assembly GCA_958502065.1 of Chrysolina americana. Taxonomy (NCBI): domain Eukaryota; kingdom Metazoa; phylum Arthropoda; class Insecta; order Coleoptera; family Chrysomelidae; genus Chrysolina; species Chrysolina americana. Next base: position 51,318,628 of record OY293416.1, read on the forward strand.
AGATATTCAATTATGTTATTTCAACCATAATACTACTCAATCAAGATGCAAGAGCCTGACATACTAAACATCTCCACACCACATAGCGTACCAAGAATATAACTTGTACTTAAATTGACTTCAGTACATAACAACAGAAAGACCAGGTTGGAGCTATTAAAGCTTCGACGATATGTTTCTTAACCACCTCGACTTGTTTACATAAACGCAAAACTTCGACTCATTCTCCCAAATCTCTCAGCCAAGACTATCCCAATGTTTCCCCACTAGTGACTTAGTTAACTAGAGCCCTCGATTCCTATTGGCTGAGCATTTCCTGGGATTCGGCTCAATATGAAATTTACCACGATTTGATCTAAGAACTTAAACATAAATTTAAACCAGTGAATAGACTCCGCTACTATTCCACATGAAGCGATACCTATTCTTTCTGCGTTTTCATTATTTCTTTTCATTTTACTCCACCATGAATGACGCCACAAATTAAAAATTAATACATTAACAAATTATAGTTGAGTAGGTATTTCGACAGTACTCAGTACTGACATATGGAGTTGTTGAAATTAGGAGTACTCAGTAATTCTGATCACTATAGCTAACGAGTAACTATTACTAGTACTTAGTAGTACCTACCGAAAGTATTATGAAAGTAACAAAATTTCAGGTACTGACTAAATTTACCATATTGAAATTATAAAAGCAGATGGTTTATTATAATTATTATATACTTACCTACTACGTGCCTAATTGCTAAATACCTTCAGTACTATATTAATTATAATTATAGTAACTAGGTCATGTGCAGTGTCATGATAGGTGTGAATAGTCATTGTAATATTACTGTAACGGAGTGTGCTAGTTGGTAATCTGGTGGCTTTGCTTTCAAGTTTACTTCCAGAGATCATTTGTTGACCTAGGGCGGTTTCCCCAACCCGCTACCCTAATAAGCAAGGGATCCCTCAAGGTAGATATTTGATGCAAATTCCCGAATCCCAACTAGTGCTGTTGCCATAACTTTAGATTCAAAATAAGCGAGAGTTGCGCTAGTTGGGAAACGGAAATTTTCATATTGCAGAAAATGAAAATCATTTCATGATTATCGATCGGATCCATCGAAATTTGTAACGGTTCAAAATCAGATTTTGACATTTTCTTGCAGATCAGACTATGTGTTATCTTTCATAGTGTAAAATTATGAAAACTTGCCAACGATTCTACATTCCGTATTGATTGACATTAATCTGAAGTATAGAATAATTGACCACTGTTTTCATTTCTTGATTCTTGTAATTGGGTAGTTGGTCAAGTGGTTTGTGTATTTATTCTGTGAAGTTTTCAATCAATTCATTTTTTCACACTGGTAACTACGTAGATTCTCAGCACATTACTGTTTGAATGAGACCTGGAATTCATAAGATTACCTCTGACGTTCAAACAACAGAAAGTTCATGTTTGGATAGGGTGTTCCCTAACTACGGTTCCTAACTGCAGGGGGTGATTCTTCAGGTCATTTAAAGAATAAAAGTTCCTATGAACATATCCGTAGTTGCTTTTTTTCTGAGATACAGGGCGTTGGAATTTAAAAAAAAACGGTAATTATAAAATATCATGAATATCCTAGAACCAATTCGTTTGACAACTAATTAGGCATTCATTTAGCCCTAACTAGATACCAGTGGCATCTCAGTATCCCGTAGTTAGGAAACACCCTGTATATTCACCTCTAGCAGTAATGTTTGTAGAGGTAGTGGATTTTCTTAGAAGATATGACATACCGTTGCAGAGAACAAATTTACGTTTCGGCAGTCGTCTACTGAACGTAGGCTGTTATAGGCAAGGCTATTATAGTGAAGTAGTTAAGTCAATGTTTTTGGTTTCTATTTCAATTATTTTGTGAGTTGTTGCCTGTAAGCGACGCGCAGATATATTAAACGTCATATAGCTCTTAAGAAAATCCACTACCTTCTAATATTACATATATACTGACCTAAGTTATCTCCTTATAATGAGAAAAGTCATTATAATGAGTTGAATTATCTCATTCTCATTTTTATGAGATACGGTAAGTCATTATAATGAGTTAACAGGTGCTGATTTTCCTATTTCGTTATGTATTTGTGAGCAGAAAAGGTTTCTTAGGTTCAATTAAGTTTTGATTTCATTTCAGATTTTCAATGCCTGGATATATTTATAATCTACAGGATGTTTTTTTGTCTCCCTTCAAATGGCCCTACCCTTAATCTTCAGTTTGGTTTGGTGTGATTTGATTTTCAGAGAAGAACCATAAACTACTGAACAGTCTCTTCTAATACCTATTGGAACAGAGGAATCGATTACTTGAAAAATCATAATTTTAATTTTTTGAACCGAAAAGCTACCAAAAACTTGGGACCATATGGGAAACTTTTTAACAAATGGTTTCTCAAAAAATTTCATTCCGCATAAAAGTTGGTGCATTCAGTTTGACTAAATATGCGCATAGCCGTTTTTATCAGTGGCGTGCGGTTAAGCGGGAATCGGCCGATATTCTAATTTCACTATGGAGTGCAGAGGCATTACTATACAAAATATCGAAAAATGTTATTGAAAAAAGTTGGTTGCAATTAAAAGATATTTTCAGTTATTCAGTTTAGTCTGCCAATTACTAATTTCACTAACGTCTCAATGAGTACCGGTGTTAAGAAAGCCAGAATTACCGATGAAACCCGAGTGACCAGTGGCGTTCGTCACATGAAAGTGCCTAATTCTTTTCTTGGCATTGTATATTATTTCCTTGAACGAAAATTAATAATCATTTAGGTGAATATTACAATGATTTCAAAAAAGGAACTTGTATTGCAGAAATACACGTATTATTCGTTTCGAATTAGAAATTTTCCACATCTAAATAATGAATAGAGAAAATAAGGAATTCGCTGGAATGAGAAAATAATATGTGTGTGCCAAGAAATTGTTTCTTCCCAAAATTGAAACTTTTGTTCAAGAATCCTACATAAAATAAAAATGAAATATTATTGTTCTCCTGGAAATATTTTCTTCTTCTGGAATGCTACATACTAATAGATTGAAATTTTTATAGTAATATACAGAAAGAGATGATCAAAATAATGGCTTTTACGAGAATGTCTCCCAAGATTTCATAAAGGGTGAAATAAACAATTTCTTTTAAAAATTAAAATAGATTATTCTGAAAACGACACATACTCACAGACTGAAATTTTATAGTAATATATAAAAAGGAATGGTCTTTAGAAGTGGAAAATTTCTCATTCGAAATGATATTTTTGCAATACAAGTTCGTTTTTTGAAAACTTTGTAATATTCACCCAATGATTATTAATTGTCTTTCAAGAAAATAATATACTATGTCAAGAAAAGAATTAAGCACTTTCATGTGACGAACGCCACTGGTCACTCGGGTTTCATCGGTAATTCTGGCTGCTGGCTTTGGCTGCTGTCTTAACATTAGTTCAATGAGTTGTCTTCTATTTTTAATGGGAAATATATCGACAATAATTTTTGCGTAGGAGGGTTTTCATCTACGAACTATCTTTTAAAAGACAATACAGTTTATTTGCGTCTTTATTTAAGTGTGAAAAAGAGCCTCCAATTTTATCTATTACTCATTAAGTAATTATTGAAATCATTAATTGGCAGACTAAACTGAATAACTGGAAATATCTTTCAATTGCAAACAACTTTTTCACAATAACTTTTTCGATATTTGCTATAGTAATGCCACTTTACTCCGTAGTGAAATTAGAATATCGGCCGATTCCCGCTTAACCGCACGCCACTGATAAAAACGACCATGAGCATATTCAGTCTTATTGAATGCAACAACTTTTATGTGGATTGAAATTTTTGAGATACCAAAAATTTCCCATATGGTTCCAAGTTTTTGGCGGACACTGTATATTATTATTCTGATCAGTGGTCTTTGAAACTTCATTTATTGAAATATAATACGAAACATCGCCAGATGAAACATTCGAGAAAAGTGGCAACTCAGCACTAGCCAAAATATTTTTTCTACGATTTTTTTTAATCTCATTATAACTTACGCTATCTCGTTATAATGAGAAGGCTAATTAAATATAATGACATAGCGTAAGTCATTAAAATTAGTTAAATTATCTGATAATTATGAGATAACGTAAGTCATTATAATGAGTTAACTATCTCATTATAATAGATAACTAATTCATAATTATGAGGTAGAAAAAAAATCTACCATGTCCCTTCAGAGCCATCGTAGTTTTTAGACTAATATCTGTCCTCTAGATTCAGATAATTTTCTCACTTATCGACAATTGTCTCTGCCCGTCTCATGAATTCAACCATACTTATATCATCTCACCTGTTTGATGAAAAACGTAATTTAATGATCCCACTCCAGTACTATGACGAATTATTGTTTCTTGGAGTAGGTGTTTATTTGAATTGGATACTGGTTGCATTCTAGTTGGGTCATATATTTGAGTGTTATTTTAGTTCGAAAATATTATTGGGCCGGAGGGTAATGTATGAAAAATTGGATTTTGAACCTGTAATTCTTTGCTGACTTTTCATTTAATTTTCACCAATAATTGTTACCACTAATAATTCTTAAAAATGCCTTCTTTTTGACATTTTTTCCTTCGTGGGTAAAGACTGACGAATATATTTCCAGTTCCAAGTATTTACACTAAAACTATGGCAAGAATAGAATTTTGCTTGGCTGGTTTTCTTTCGTTGTTTGGACCATCGCTCTCTCTCTTGTATGTGGTACGTTGCTAGAGTATGTGTGGGTGAGGAGAAGCATGTAATGAATTTTTGATATTTATTTTGTAGATAATTTATGAACTTGAATAGTCGTGTTTGGTTAGATATATCACTGAGACATGATATTGTTTGAATTCAAAGTTGTACCAAGCAGGCTACCCATTTCTGCACCAGCTGTTACTGTCAAACAGCTTGACATCTGCTTCAGGAAACTGCTAGTCTATCTAGTAGGGATAAGAAGGACCGTTCGTTGGAAGTTTGTAGTGGTGAATGATCCAGAAGACTGGAATCTTTGAGTCGCAGTACCTATGTTGATGGCAAAAGAATGGAGGAATCAGTAGATTATTGACCCTCGCCTCTATATTTATAGTAGAGACTGTCTGTCTTATGTTTAAAAAACACAAGTTGAATAATTACTCTATGAAAAATTCTCGCCTTCTCATCAGACATACATGTAAAATTGATCTTCCTAATCCCAACTCTACACAAGTTAGGAATTCAATTTTCACAACTCCAATAAAGTCTTCAATCATCTACCACACCACAATGTGACGAGAAGTTATTGTAATTTCATGTCGCTGTATCTAATGAATAATTTCATTTATATGTTAAATGAGTTTATACTTTTTGACTAGGGAAAACCAAAATCATTCACACTGGTTTCTGAACATGGCTGGTTTTAATATATTTCTGACCACATACGTTTACACGTTGATTTATATTGAAATGTGGTTTTGTTCTTAATTTTAGATATACCATTTCATGTCCATAACTTTATATATCAGAGCCATGAGGATGGCAAAATATATCGTCGAAGCGTTGGCCTGTTGAAAAATACTGGTTTATTTTTAAGACTACCTAACCCCAACAACCCGCAACGGATTCGTCGAACTCACGTTTTACATCTAGTTTTCGTCACTTTGGAGACGTTGATCATCTCTTTCCCAGTGCTGATTCTTCCAACAAACTGCCAACTATTGGACATTATTGAATCTTGAGGTGTTCCCTGATGCATACGACCAACAAAAATCCAAGAGGATCACAGGATAAACAACACTTAGAAAATCTACACATCAATATGTGAGAATAGGTCCCATAATCTCGGTGCGATGTCTTTCGTTACAGACAATAATAGTAATTAGGTACCATATCCGTGGGTAATGCTATCATCGCCTATTTTCAGACACTGTGAAATTTCTAAAAAATGTCCCAGTCATTGAACATCATGAGCTGCAGACAGACAAGTGATTCAAGAATGTCGCATCGACGAAACAAAAGAAATCATGCGAATTCGCTGTGGCAATTTAGGAAAAACTCGGTGTAACAAACCGTGAAGGAATAAATTGCGGAGCCAGACAAGGAAAATATCGCGGTGATTCTGTGCAAATTAGAAACAGGCCAGCCTTGCAAACTCGTCTAGCCCGATCGATGTTATACCGCTGTGATGATAAATGTCGATATCAATGAATTCAACTGATAATCTTTATGCATTATTAACGAACATTCGCTACTGAACGACTGTGCATGTAACTTCATTATGAAACAATTCAACATTTAAAATGATACCTTCCTTCATATCTCTTAAAGTCGTAGAGATTTGAGAAAACAAATTCAATGAATGAATGCATTTTGTTATACACTGAATCAGTATGGAATATCATGAAATATATTTTTTTTTTAATAATTTTAATTTGTATGTAATTTTATATTGTTTGTGGCAATCCTAAAATCAGTTGCTACAAATATTGCAGAGCCCTTATCCTAACTAATGAACGATTCTTTCACATAGGCTCATTTCCAGATTTGAAAGTAATCAAAGGGAATCCTATTAATGAACATAAAGGGTCAGCAAGCGATATTGAAAACTACCGTTCAATTTGTATACCAAGCCAAATCACAAAAATATTTGAGTCAGCTCACTCTTCACGACGTATTGAATACCTCGAACATTTTAGGATGTTACGAGTTATTTAAAATGAGTTCTGGTAAAAAAATCGACAATCACCGCCATTGAAGTCTGCCTCGAATTAATTTATAATGCACTGATGATAAAGAAATAATAAAGAAAACACGCAGAAAACCTTATGAGGGGACAGAGTGGTATCTTTCGTAATAGAATTCAATTCATCATATACAACAATGGTAGATCTAATCTTCTTCGACCTACAATAATGGAGGTGCCACAAGGTTCGATACTCGGCCTACTAATCTTCATCATTTGTGTCAGAGATATCAGAAAAGTCGGTTCAAACTCAAATCAAATTATAGAATATGCCGATGATACAAATATTCTTATGGCAAATGATCAAATGGAACAACTTAGCAAAAAAATTTACAGGGAATCTCACGAGTTTGACCAGTACTGTAAGAAAAATGGGCTGGCATTAAATGCAACAAAACTTATTTAATACATTTTCTGAAATAGGATGCGTTACACCTAATCATGAATTATACTTACATACCTATAGATAACAAACCCCTCGAAAGCGTTGAAACTGAAATGTTTAGGAATAACATTGAATTCTAAACTGTAACTCACATAAACATAGTAACTACAAAACTAAGCACTGACTGTTCTATAATGAGAAATGTAAGAGATACTGTGATATTTCCCATTTTCAACCTTTTCTACCATAGAATAAAGAATAGAATATGTTTAATTATAATTCATGATTACAATTTTTTTCAGTGACAATTAATACAAATTTATGGAGATAAATTATGAAAGGAATCCCGTTAAGCTCAGAAACTTGTCTGAGGGCGGTCATATTATATGAAAATATATGAACATCGCTTTAATATAAAAATTATATATAAAATATAGGTGGAGAAAAAATACATATAAATGCTAAAATGTGGAATACTGGATCACATAAAATATAAATTTTTTATCCTAGTTTCAATAAAAATAAGGACAAGGCTGATATGATATCACAATCAAAGAAAAAAAAGGATGATGAGTCCTTTCCATCCAACAATGTATTATTATAATTTCTGTTTTCCATGAGTCATTCAAATATTCAATTTTTGAAAACATAGTAACACAGGTACTTTCAATATTCAGGTAGCATATTGAACAGCTTCTGCACGATATATTTGGTTTGGTTACTTTTGGTTTTATCTAGTTTGCATTGTTTCTTTACTTAATGTCTGGTCTCGTATGGATGATTTAGAGATTCAGGAAAATTGTAATTGAAAAAAATGTAAAATAATGTGTCCTATGTGTAGTAGTTGAGCCTCTGTTTTATAATAATTCACTGGAGTATTTCTGTGGCTTGGTGCTAAAAGGGCCAATGTCAAAATTTTTCCGTTTTGAGTTACGTATTGCATGAAGTTACTAACATTGATATCTTCTTGATGCACAACTTAGTAATAGCTAAAAGGGGCCAATGTACATATGGTCCTTTTAGCACCAAGCCACAGATTTCATATCGTTTCTCATCATGTTTTTTTGATTCCCATTTTGTTTGATATTGAGAATGTTCAAATGAGTCTTTCTTGCACCACCACCCCAAGCATATACACCATAACAAAGAATAGATTGGACCAATAGGCCTGAAACTGTAATTTGAGGGACGTAAATGTCACAGTTCTCTCCTCACCATTGATAGCAAAATGTTTTTTCTTAATTGTTTGAATTATACACTTCTGCCTACGTCTCAGTTTTTTAAGAGTTTAGTCGCTTTTTCTTAGGCTGATTCTTTTTGAGATGAAAGCTTACACTTTGTTGTTGAATAACAGAATTATTAATTGTAGCTGCAATAGAAAAGTGATCTGTAATATTGGTTTTCATAATGAAAGATTTAGTATTTTCCATTTCAATATTTCCACGATATCTTAAAAATATGGATTAGTACAGTCAACCCTTCAATATGGTTTAATATTCTGGGGAGCATCATTCTATTTAGATAGAGCATCTATAGCCCAGATTTTTTTTGATAGTTATGAATAATGTGCTACCAGCAACATCATACAAGCTACATTTAAAAAATCCGAGATATTATAGTTACATCAAAGAAAATTAACAGTTCCTGAAGAACGATGATCTAAATTTATACAATACAAGAATGAAACAAATATTCGTCAGCCACTTTCACGCCAAGAAATAGGTCAACATTCACCAAGGCACATGAGTATCAAGTGTTTCAACAAGTTCAGTAAAATTTGGATATTCATTCTTACATTATTGGTAACATCAGAAAATGGTTCTAATCATTCTTAGCAGACCATGCGTTTCACAGTTTAGAGGAATTACTCAATTTTTGAAATATTACGTTAGTCCAGTATATGTCCTATGTACAGTATATTACATATTTTCATTATGTTTTATCTGAATGTTTTTTTCAAATTATTTGAATTTTGTAATTTTTTTTGTTTATTGACTAGTTGGGTAGGTTTGTACCTTACTTATTATATAATGTTTGAATGAGAGAAAAATTCCCATGTAATTTCTTACAACATAAAAGGAATTTTTTAACTTCTGAAATATCTGAAAATTGACTTTCCTGGCTTTTTACCTTTTCACTTTAAGTTGTTTTCTTCGTTCTAGCCCAGTCGGAAATTGGTTATTGCAGCTAGATTTCTGTATTTGAATGAATAAATTATGAAATAATTGTTTAATTCACCCAATATTTAATAAATGTTTTCAGAATACAAGAAGATCAAGAATCATATTGAAAGTTATCCTATCCTGTTTATTTATTACTACGTACTAATGTCTAAATCAACCCAATATTTACTGAATTGACTAAAATTAATCATTTTCATACATTTTTCCAAATTTCGATAAATCTATCTCTAAATTCACTGAAATCTCTCAGTGAATGTCTGTAACGTTCATAAAACATTTGTCCTACGACCTCACAGGAAAGTAACATATATATCGCACTATGCATTCTCACGGAGAGTAACAACATTTTTGGGGCATTTTAGTTGTCGGATAGTTCCAAAAGTTTGCGGGGACCCTAAAACGAAAACACGACCCTGCTACCAGTAATTTATTTAGGCAAATGTTTCCCAACTCCTCATGAAAAATAGATATACGAAGACGTTTTGGAAGCACCCAAGGAGATTTGCGGCAATCATCACTGTCGTACTCGTGATTCTGAATGAGTACATAGAGTTCAAAATATACAGAAGAAAAATAATATAAGTATATACAGTGTGTTGCAATTTAGTATGCCCCACCCCCATATTTCTGTGGATTTTGGAAATTTATATATTTTTTTCAATAAGTACTTCTCGAAATGCTCTATCTTGTCAGGTTAAAAAGTTTCATCAATCACCTTTTCACGACCTACAACGACCACAGGATGACAAAAATCGAGAAAAGGTATTAGGCATTTTTTTAGAAAAATTTTGGTTAAAGCATTCGATTCGAACCATTCTCGAATATCTCCGTGTGAAATTTCAACATGATATCTTTTACTATACCTGTTACAATTATCGAAAAAAGAAATCTTTCAAGTCACTCTGTATACAAAATTCCGTGTAAATTGGTATGAATTGAGGCAAGGGGTCGAATTCAGACGATCTTTTCATGATTGTTGATAAAAACACAATATTTCCACACCTTCTGTGCAAGTTATGTCCTACCCTCCGCAATTCTCCTTGTGAAATTTCTCTGCACAGTGACACAATTCATCGTCGCAACTCTTCTTCATTCTGTTTGATATTTCCCCAAAAGTAGAAATCCATAGTGGTGAGATCAGTCGAAGCTATCAAATTCAACTACCTTCACACTCAGACCTGGTGATACTGAAAGGAGAATGGAGTTCTGTTTGTGGTCCCAAGGAATGATAATATCTGCCTCAAGAACATTTTATTCACAGCTACGTTAACAACAAAATTCGAGATAGTGGGCATCGGAATATCCTCATTGGGTCATCAATTCTAAAAATCAATATTCTGAAAAATTGAATGTATGGTGCGGAATTTTAGACACCAGAATTATCGGCCCATTTTTCGGACATTATCGAAGAAATCCCCATAAATGTTCGTACAGCTATCATTTTTCAATTGGATGGTGCTTCCATCTATAATGCTGGTTATGTACGAAGACGGTTGAACCAAAAATTTCCTCTGAAATGGATTGGTCGCAATAGTCCGTTAAATCATTGGCCGCCGCGTTCACCTGATCTCACCCCTCTGGATGTATACTTTTGGGGAAATATCAAACAGAAGGTTCATAAAAGTGACATAAAAGAAAAGTTGCGACGAAGAATTATGGCAGTTTGCGAAGAAATATCATCCGACGAACTGCGAAGAGTTGGACAGAACTTGCGCAGAAGGTAAGAAAAATGTATAGAAAATGAAGGGGAATATATAGAACAAACAAAGATTTAGAATTGTTAGTGTTTCAGTTTTTCATCCGCTTTTTTGATACATATTCAATTTCTTCATGTTTGTTTTCAAAAGTTGTTAGTATTTAAAAATTAATAATTTATGTGGAAATAATGTGTTTTCATTAACAATCAGTAAACAGATCGTCTCAATCCGACCCCTTGCCTCAATTAATTTCAATTTACACGGAATTTATTTTACAGAGTGACTTGAACTTTTTCCTTTTTCGAAAATTGTAACAGGTATAGAAAACACCGCGGAAAAGATATCACGTTGAAATTTTGCAAGGAACTATTTGAGACTGGTTCGAATCGAATGCCTCATCCAAAATTTTGCAAAAAAATTGCCTAATACTTTTTCTCGATTTTTGGCATGTATTCTGTGATCGTAGTAGTTCGTGAGAAGGTGACTTATGGAACTTCTTCACCTGAGAAGATGAAGCATATCGAGAAGTTCACACTGGAATAAAAATAAAATTGATTATCTGAAATCCACAGAAACACAGGGGTGGGGCTTAGTAAAATACAACACACTGTATAATAATAATAATAGAACGTTGGAAAGTTTTGCAGTTTTGACTTGTGTAAAAGCACCAATAAAATTGTATTCTATTCCATTCTATTAATATTCATATTAGAGAGAGCAAGTTAGTTCTGTCAACTAGAAATAAGGGTGATATTCAATCTGCATTTATATGGTGAGAAATTTCTGAATCCAATACTTATAATTATTGAAGATACCTCCCGGAGTCCCTAACAATATTCGGTTCACAGGTCATTGTGCTTCCTCCAACTCTCACCATAAGAGGTCCATAATTTATTCTAAGCTCATTTTTCTGCTTCATTCTAAGATAATGTCGGTACAATATAATTATCGATAACTGTACCTTTTTTTCTACGAGCTATGGACAAATTGGTTTTTTCTGATTCACGTGGCTATAATTGCATATTGCAGGAGTGATTTCGTTTCTATAAAAACAACTATACAACTATAATTATCGGGGGCCTACATGTTATTATGGTTAATAAAAATGATGACGATGACAAGAACTAGCGGATGTATATCTTCAGAGACATGCACTTGCTTTTATATGTTCGTGGTTGAAGTGCTTATTTTTATCCGCCAATTTGCTTTTGAATAAATTTGGTAGATCTTCTTATTGGTAAAAGTTTTCTCACCATAGAAAACACATTAAATTCATTGTTATGGCTTTTCGATGCACCTATGACGAACAATTGCTTGTAGTATTCAACAGTTAGGTTAGGTTTATATTTGAATGCGCATACATCAGGCTCTCCACCGTGACCCAAGTCGTGGTGTGGCTTTATTGTTGATTCTATTTTTTAATTCATCTCAGTATGTCCAATCTTTCGACGAACTTGATAAGTGTATTGGGAGAACAATTTGCCAGACTACCATCAATTATATTGCCAAATACGGAAAATCTGGTTGTGGCATAAGCATAAAATATTTTTGATACTCATTATATAAGATTTTTGCTGAAGGTGGGAATATGTGATCCATTTTTCATTATTAGTTTGAAGGTTTTCTTTCAGGTATAGTGTCGTCCGTTCTTCATGAATTAATTATGGGCTTCATTTTGAAGTTGACACAAAGTCGAAGTGCATTTTATGTAATCTAGAGGTGGCGTTGGATACATACTTCAGCATTCCCAACAAAAGCTGAAAGGATTTTTCGTTTCAATTACGTTGAACCAGCATTAACTGATGTATGGCAAGAACCATGAAACCTGTACGTAGGTGTTTCCTCATTTTAATCGAAGAATTATTTTATAAATCTGTGATATGAAGTAGAAGTAGGAGCATTTATTTCACTATAATACACAACAATAATAGTAGAACGTCGAAAATACAACACAAAGCATAGATATAAATGTGAAGACCCAGTGTTAATAAACATAAACATATTAAAATATAATTTGAATTGAATATAACTCAGGTGTGGACCTCACATGCATTGCAAAGTAGTTCTCATTGAAAACTTTGACAAGTATCAAATACTTAGTGTATGGGTGTTTTTCGCGGAAGATTGGATCATGTGAGCCACTTTTCCTAAATTGTCATTTTTCTGTTCACATGTCATTGACCGCGCTGTGAAAAACAGCATAGCTGCTGTGACGCGAACACTGCTAATTCGAATTTAGTTCAATATTGAAAACGTTTTATACATGCGGGCTCCTGATGATAATTTAAATTTTTTATTAGTATTATTGATAACAAACACGACCTTAGATTATTGTTCAACTGGCAAATTTAACCAAATCATATCTGTCTCATCCATCAAGTCAAGAAGACTTTTTATGACCCCGTACGGACCTCTGAATGAATAGGTTCTGATTTTTTTTAAGAACTACGTTTTTCAAAAAGTTTAAACAATTTTGTTCATCTTTCTTTGGGAATTACAGTCGCATATGAGGTAGGTCAGAAGATTAACGGAAAACTGGACAATCAAAAAATTAACAATATGAATGAAAAAGCAAATGTTTGCTTTCAGATTTTTTTTTTGTTAAGGTTTTCTCACAATGATAATTCGATATACTTAGTTCAACGTTCAGCTTGGACTGAGCCGGGGAAGTAGCTGTTTTCTGAAGATATGAAAAAAAATATTCCTTATGTTTATCGTAGGTTTTTTTTCACTAAAAAAATTTATGATAATTTTGGTTACCATTTGAGGAACGTTTTCATTTTCAACATTCACGGATGATCTTCATGTGAACGATATCAGCAAATTTTCTCATAAGAACATACTATATGAAGGTTAACATATATCGCAATGTACGGAAAGTGGCTTATAAATACACACGTGCCGAAAATTACTGTTCTCAATAAATGCTTCAAGCTGACAAGTTCATAATTTCTAAGCACAACAAAATATCTATCTGAAAAGTAAAAAAGTTGAAATTGTTTTCATCGGTGCAAATCGATGCGGCCTACTACCGACTGGAAGTTTAAAAAATCACATTAGGTGAGGTCAGAGCTGTCCCAAAGCACAGTGCTTAGTACTCGTGAAAGCACTCAGAGCACTTATGTGGTCCTAGCACTGTGCTTACGAGCACTTTCTTGGACCAGTGCTTAGAGCACTCTTCAAGATTACTAAGCACTAAGCATTTCCAGATTACATAATATCAATAAAAACGGTAAAATATAGATCTGATATAGATATAAAACTATCGAACCAACAAAGTTCAGTAACGATTTTATGAAGAATCGAACTATAGATAAGAAATAATTTCACAGAAATAGAAAAGAATTGAAAAATAACTTTGTAAATCCAAAACATCACAATAAACAATTTTTATCAACAACGAATTATCCCAGAATCAGAAATGATCACATCAAACTTTTGAATAACCAAAATTTGATGAACTGAAAAATCACAAGACGGTATATCTGCAATACCATAAAATGAGAATGAACACAAATGTGAAGAAGAATATTCGATCAATTCGTCAAATTATAGAAACAATATCTCATAAAAATGATAAAATATTATAACAGAATATTGTGTCTGCAAAGCGTAATTTTCGAAAGTCAAAGGAATTATAATCGTCGAGTCAGTATACCACAAGACCTAAAATTGGCATATCAAAAATCATCAGATGAATAAATGCTTCTTAATACTGAAAAGTAAAGAACTGAAAATTTTCAGAAATTAGATTGGTTATAGCGTAGCAATACGCCGGTTGAACTATTCTCTCAGAGATGGCGTAGCGTACAGTTAATATACTTAAATAAATTCTCATGTCCCCATTGAATTCCTTCTCATTTCTGTCTCACCACTTAATAAATAGTACCAAAATGCTAAGGCTCACATTTTATTTTATCACCAGTATTAGGTATCACGAAAATATTATGATTCCGCCTGCGAATGTTTTCTGGATTGACACTCCACATCCTCCGAAAGCGTTCTTATTAATAATTGAGATCGGACATTCAATGTCGAGGAAGGAACGAGCAAATGAACGATCAATATGAGTCCGAATCAGACGATTCGATTTGTTCAACTAGAAGTTAGCGCCATCTAGAGCAAGTTTCTACCAGACTGGTACATTATTCGACAAAATTTCTGCTAAATTTCGATTCTGATAATTTTATATCTTACACATTACGTTTCCATAAATTTCACGATACTAAATATTTTTTTCCGGATAATTTGTTGGTTTTACGTTTTTAGATAATATTGAATGATGTTTCGATGAAATTTTGATTTGTTAGTTTTCTAGTATGACGGTTTAATGATATGAATAGTTTAGGTTATTGAGATTTGCAATCACTTAGTTTTATCATTTCAGTCACTTTCGTTTCTTAACTAATTCAGATTTATGAAAAATAATGATTCTTACCGTTTTCGCGTATGATGCAAACTCATTAGATGCATTTCTGTTCGGATTATAAATCAGTTCTATACATTTCATTCTACTATATTTAAGTCTTATAAAAAGTTATTCTGATAAATGATCAATTCTCCATTTTATTGGTTTTACGTATTAACGTTTTATTCATTTATTGTTATTAAGAAAGAAATTCCACTATTCTTTGGGCCATCCATTTCCATATAAATGATTGAGACCCGGCGGCACCCGCTACTTAAAAGAATAAGGGGATGCTGGAAAGAAAGCAGAGGATTGATTAATCTGTAGAATGGTCAGCTTTTGAAAATGTTTAAATATTAAATAAAAATCAAATGAAAATTAAAATGAAATAAAACAATTCAAAATAAAATCGAATAACGACAAAAGTAAATAATAGTGATTGTGAAAAGTATATATAGTGTGGAGACGATTGTAGGTACTAACAATCGAAACGTTGTGACTTATAACTCGGTTTGAATTCTAATTGAACTATTTCATTTCATATTTCATCGCTATTATTTACGTTTTTTTTTCGAATTTTTGATTTTGTTCTGATTTATTTAGATGTTTATTCATTAGATTCTCCTTATGTTTTTTTTAATATTTAAAAATTTTCAACAGCTAACGATAACATAATTTTCAGACTAATGCGTCTCGTTTTTCAGCTTTTCCTTATTTTATTTGCTGTACAGGTGAAATTATGGCGGTGTTGTGGCTCGTGTAGTTCCGTGCTTCTATTTTCAGTTAACCGAGCGTGAATATTAAAAACGTATGGAAACCGCTTTGGAGGGAATGAAAAAGCGCGGAACTACATGCTCTACACCATCACCATAATTACACCTCAATTACAACATATCAACAAACCTATAAAGACCTTGTATCATCTGAACTTGTCAGTATTCACCTGAAGACGATTGCGGATACAAAAAATCGAAACGTTGTGAAAAAGTGAAAGAAGTCAAATATCTTACCTATTATATATTATACAGTGCGGTCCAAAGGTATGGAATAAATTCATTTTTAGCGTTATTATGTATTTTATGAAAAAATCCTGAAACAGGTCAATTTTTATTGGCAATTTGACAATTTACAGTATGAAAATATTACCCCCTTCTTGCACCCCCTCTGAATTATGAGCACCCCCTCAAAAATTTTAAATGAGAAGGGGGGTCGTGTGGCATCTTGTTCGAAAGGGATTTTCATTATCTGTTCAGCAATACTAAGTGTTTCCAATTTGGTGCAACCATAACTGAGAAATTTTTTTATTAAAATTTAAAAATATTGACACTGTAAATTATGTATCCGTTGAAAAAACCTGAAACAGGTCGATTTCTAATCTCAATTTGACAATTTATACTTTCTTATCTGTCTTGCTAAAAAAGTCAGGAAAAAGTCGTTGAAGACACCAAAAAATTATTCACAAAACCCATAAATAATATAATGTCAATCTAGTAGACTACTGTTATTTTGATATTTGTGAGTTGCTGGCAGACGTCAGTGTATTGAAAAATATTTTTGTGTGTATTCGATTCATCTATGGCTCATTTATCCGAAACTCAAAGAATAGACATTTTAATTATGCTTGGATGCGGTAATAAAACACGAACTCAAACGGAAGTTTGTGAAATGTTCAATAATAAATACCCTGGTCAACACGTATCACAATCTACAGTTAGCAAAATAGAAACAAAATACCGTGAAACTGGACATGTAAAAACTCGTCAAAAACCAGGTCGAAATGCTGCATTGGATGAGGAGAAAAAGTTAGATGTACTGTTAGCGATTGAGGAAAATCCGCATATGACAAGTAGACAACTTGCCGCCGACAATGATGTAAGTAAATCATCGATATTGAGAGCTTTACATAAAGAAAAATACCATCCTTATAAAGTTCAGTTGGTTCAGGAGTTAAATGAGGATGACCCTGATAGAAGGCAACAATTCTGTGAACTGATGATGGATAGAATCGAAGCAGATTTGCAGTTCATAAACAAAATTGTGTTTTCTGATGAAGCTACTTTTTATTTAAATGGAACGGTTAATAGACAAAACTGTAGATATTGGAGCAGAGAAAATCCTCATTGGATGTGTGAGGCTCACACACAAGATCCCAAAAAAGTGAACGTTTGGGCTGGTATCATTAAAAACAAAATTATTGGCCCCTATTTTTTTGAAGGCACAATTAATGGTGAGGTTTATCTAGGTTTTTTGATGAACTTTTTAGTGCCTACATTAAAACGACTTTTTCCCGATGTTAATGATCCAAATGGAATAGATAGATCAATTTGGTATCAACAAGACGGAGCTCCACCGCATTACACACGTATTGTTCGAGATTATTTGACAGAAGTTTTTCCCAATAGGTGGATTGGCAGACGTGGACCGATTGAATGGCCGCCTAGATCCCCCGATTTGACTCCTCTCGATTACTTTTTATGGGGTTATTTAAAATCAAAAGTATATTTCAATAGACCAGACAGTATTGCAGATTTAAAAACTAGGATATCGGAAGAAATTAACAACATAACCCCTGAGGTCCTACAAAATGTTCTACGAGAATTCCAAGATCGCCTTGCTTATTGTCAAGAAGTGAATGGTGGTCATTTTGAACATTTAATTTAACTGTAAAACAAATTGAAATATACTTCCTAAACATTATGTTACATTATTTCCTTCAGTCTATCAACATTTGACATATTCAGAATAAATTTTCTCGGTATTGCTGAACAGAGAATGAAAATCCCTTTTGAAAATGGTGCAACACAACCCCCTTTCTCATTCAAATTTTTTGAGGGGGTGCTCATAATTCAGAAGGGGTGCAAGAAGGGGGTGATATTTTCATACTATAAATTGTCAAATTGAGAATAGAAATCGATCTGTTTCAGGTTGTTTCAACGGATACATCATTTACAGTGTCAATATTTTTAAATTTTAATAAAAAAATTTCTTCGTTATGGTTGCACCAAATATGAAACACTTAGTATTGCTGAACAGATAATGAAAATCCCTTTCGAACAAGATGCCACACGACCCCCCTTCTCATTTAAAATTTTTGAGGGGGTGCTCATAATTCAGAGGGGGTGCAAGAAGGGGGTAATATTTTCATACTGTAAATTGTCAAATTGCCAATAAAAATTGACCTGTTTCAGGATTTTTTCATAAAATACATAATAACGCTAAAAATGAATTTATTCCATACCTTTGGACCGCACTGTATAATAACCTATTGAGACGATGGACTTCCGAAAACTGAGTAATCAAGTTACTACATCGTCTACAACCTTCAAACAAAATGTAGATGTATCATCATGATAAGAATAGTTCAGTTTCGGGTCAAAATCGACGTAGGTATCCATATTTTGTTTCTTGTGCTCTCATGAAGTGTTGAGTACTGAAAAAAATTGGTCAGTTGACAAATTTATCAATTGTCTGAATATATATTATTTTCAGTGATCATTATAGTTAAAAGCATAACTTCCCAATGATGCAGCCAATTATCTGACAACCCTTTCAATTTCTGCTCTTCCATTCCCATTAACACTCTACCCATACTTCAACTAGATGTGGCGTTCGATTTCCGGAACACTTACGATCCGGTCTCGCGTTCTCCATTAGAATATCAAATACCCCATTGAAATCCTAACTGGCCCAGTCGAAGGTGATGGTGCCTATCTAATCGGTACCGCCTCTGATGTTATTCGGGAGATTCGAATGCAACACTTCGTTCCACACGACCGCCCAAATAGGCGAACGGTGCACTGTCAGCACACCCGACCTTTCCATTCGAATCCATGCACCTACTTTCCAAATGGCGAAATAGTTCAACGGCATCGAAACGAGTTTCAACTGTGAAATTGTAGGTATTTTTATACAGAGAGGTCTATCTGAGTATTCGTGCTTGAGTTAGATGAGAAGAGTATAATAATGACGGTTCCAAGAGTATCAACTCGAATCAAATGAAATCGTACTACCTTTTTGGGAATTTAGAGACGCATTCAAATACAAGTAAAACTACCAAAATTACGTCAATTTCACTCGACGCGATTTCGCCAAAAAATTTAGCTTTATTGGTCGCTGTGAGCTTTTTAATTCAAAATTAAAAAAAATTGTTTCAAAATTGTTTTATACTGTTATACACTTGAGGAAATAAAAGGGTACCTACCTTCAGTCCCCCATTTGAGGTACTGAAATAGCACTTATGATCCCTTAGCAATTAAAAGCAGAAAAGTAGATATATTTTTCCCAGATGAATTCTATTTTTTCGACTGAATCGATAGAAACCGAAAAATCGCGATACTCTTTCTTTCTCAAACGCCATAGCAACGCATTCAAGGCACATCACATTTCAACAACTATATGATAACCACTCAGTCAGCAAAGTTGTCATTTTTTTTGCTACAGCTGAGAAGTGAATACGTCACCAAAAATCAGTAAGTCGCCCAGAGCGCCACGGCAAATAATAATAATAGCCGTCCTCTACCCTCTGAGTGTTTATGAGGAAGTATTTTCTTCAAGTTTTTAATTTTTTCTCTATCAGGAATATCCCAGTCAGGCACTGTCTTCAGAGCCCCGATAAAATTCTTTAACGTTTAGCACGACTGCTGATAATAGCATGAATTTCTATTTTTATTTCTCTGTGTATAGACATTAATGCCAATCCGTTCAGTCTATTTCCTTAGTTTGAATTCTGAGGTACCTTTTCAATCTTTACAACGTTAAAAAGCTTGTTATTACTGAAGCTGCTGTTATCAGTAAAACTAAATTTGCCACAGTTTGCTTACACAGTGTCACTATTTCCACTCAGGTTTGAATGCCGTCATTTTTTGGCAACTGGCTAGCTTCTTCTGAGGCTTTATACATCTCCGATAACTGAAGATTCCATCTGCGGAGATTGGTACTCAGGTACTTCTGTGCGCTAATTACAGTATCTGGATTAGGTACGTACATTGTCAATAACATCCGTTGACCACTTTCTACCTGCTATCTTAATATCGTATTTATCCTTTGCTATTTCAGAATTTTTAAGAATGGGAATCCATATTCGGTTGAGATTCATAGCTACATACTTCCGTACTGTTGAAATTTACCGTGTGTTTCTCTATCCCTCCCGTAAATGTCATCTATTGTATCCTTGGTTGGGGGCACAAATAGAAAACTATGATTCTCTTCACTGCCGACTTGTCCGTTTGGCCCAATCCAATCTGTAGTTCCTCTGGTGTACCTTCAGTCTTGTTCCAATAGATCTTTTTGTGGTTCCAATGTACACTTTCCGGAAGTGCATGGTATGTAATATGCCCCCGCTGCTGATAGTGAGTCTCTTTTGTCCTTTGCCAACCTAAGGCTTTGCTGTATTTTCTTAGTGGGTTTGAAGGCCATTTTTATGTTATATTGTCCCAACAAATTTCTCAATTCTGTCTGTGACCCTAGGGATATATAGTAGATACGCACGTGCAACTATCTGATCCTCCTCCCTACTTTGACTTGTGGAAGTCCTCGGTTTCATGGCCTTGTTGATATCAGATTCACTGTATCCATTTGATCTCATGGTTACGTTCCAGTTCATCTAAAAGATGTTCAGGTTCACATATTCTTCGAGAACGTTCCGAGGACTTCCACGAGTCAAAGTGGGGAGGAGGCTCAGACAGTTGCGCGTGCGAATCTATTCTACCATATATCCGTAGGGTCACAGACAGAATTGGAAAACTGTTGGGACCAAACAATATAAAAACGTTCTTCAAACTCATGAAGAAGATACAGCAAAGCCTTATAGATCGGCAAAAAACGAAAGAGACCCACTATCAGCAGCGGGGGTGTATCGCATACCATGCACTTGCGGGAAAGTGTACATCGATTCCCGAAAAAAATCCATAGGTACAAGACTGAAGGAGCATCAGAGAAACTGTAGATTAGGCAGTCGGCAGTGGTGGATATCGCGTTCAGTGAAGGAAACCACAGGATTCTCTTTTTGAACGTGAAACTTCTTGCCCCCAACCAAGGGGGAAGAAGAGATCCACCCGGATAATTTCAACAGAAAGGGCTATGAACCTCAATCTAATGAGGAATCCCATTCTTAAAAATTCTAAAATAGCAATGGAAAAATACGACATTGAGACAACAGGCAGAAAGGGGTCAACAGATGTTATTGATTATTTTTTCTACATGTCATAATCTGACATTTTGGTAGTTTCAACTAATAGCAATGCATTATTCTGGCCAATCATTTGGTATTATACTGATAAAACGCTTCCTCATCGATAATACCTTGATTGCATTGAAACGTCAAAATTATACTGTGAATTTGTCATTATTGACAACTTAAAGTGCTTCGAAGTTTATTGAAAAATGAACACAAACCGATTCATTACCATCACCCAAGAGAATATTGAACATTTATTACAAAAATTCCACTCCACAACACACCATTAAATCAAAAAAATCTATATGGAATCAGTTTGAAGCATTTTGCAGACTCAGAAACTACCAGCTACAAAACGATACGACTAATCAAAAGATTGCAAACATTCCGGAAGACTGGGCAGCAATTATGAAAAAATGTAACGGCGAAGATTACAAAAATTGAAAATTGTTGAAAAAGATAATCTTCCCAAATACAATCAAATACCATAATTTTCTCATTTCGAACCAATGAGAACAGGACCTTTAGAAAACACTTCTTCCAGCCCGTGGTACATTTTCAAAACGGTGTTTCGCTTATAGCTTGTGTATACATTTCCATAGTTACGATAATCACGGAAAAAATAGGAAAGTCGGTTTGACGGTTCAACTCTTCAACTGACATTGATTACACAAGATGAACCGTTCTTGCAATACGCATTTAGTCCATAATATAATGTATTCGTGAAATTTTCAGCCGCAAAAGCCCTAACCATTTTAATAGTATGCTTATATTCGGGAAAATAATTTTTCGAACTGTACAAATGTATCAAGCACACACCGGCCGTAGAGTTTTATTTTTGTTTGCATTTACCCATTTCCTCTTCTACATGTTCAATTTGCTCTCTAATACGTTTATTTTAACATCATGAAAAGCTGACTTATAGAAGTTAATGATGGTTGAATCGTTGTAAATTCATTATGTATTATAATCTGCAAAGACAGAATCATCAAAAAGTGCTTAATTTTGTAAAAGACATTAATTTATATTGTTTATTAAAGCTGATTTCTTAAAATGTTTGTTCCTTCCTGCTAATCACTCAATTGCAGTTGATGCAGGGTTGTTTTAGTAGAAATAAATGATATGTAAGTAGTTTGACACTCTCAAATGAAGGTAATCTGAGAATTAGGCAATTTGAATTAGCGTCAAACTTTCGGAGAGAGGCGGATCCACTGGGCCCCCTCTCTGGCTACGCCGCTGGTACAGACTATCAAAGTTTCAGAAAAATCAAATGCTCCGATCAAATAACACAACCTACATGAGTAAAACTCAAATAGTACTGGAGGTAACATCTTTTCATAATGTAATCCCTCAAATCATGACATTGTTACCATGTCACAATTTTTTAAAGGTACAATAAGCATGCCAACTAGATTTTGATTTCTGTCGGATATATTCATGAAAACAGAAACCCATACCCATACTGTCTTGGATGAAATATATAACAATAAGAAAACAATTGAAACTTTCGATATAGTCTGGTCAGTACGGCAACGCTGCATTTGATATTTGACAAAACAACAATAAAACATTCGTATTTGGCTTATTGGAGTGTTTTTTTGTGAATAAAGGGCAAACTCTGAGTTGATTTGTGTAAAGCTATCGATAGTTTTTAATAATAAGTATTGTGAAATGTGTAAAAGACCATTTGAAGCTGGAAATCAAAATATGTCATTTCCTAGGTAAGCTACCAGTGTCATAACTATCGAGAAAGTGAAACCAAATTCGAAAAGAGTAAAATTAATGAATTATGATAAAACATGTCAATTAGAGCATCGGTTGTTCTCAAAATCATGTGGAGATTCTTCCATCATAATTTCATGTTTCCTTTCCTTACTGGGTTTCCATTATTTCTATTTTATTGAACCCCAATATTTCTGTGAACAACGCATGGTACCGTCGGTGAAGGAAGATGTCCCTTACAAACAAAGGCGTGAGAGGTGAGTACTCATCTAGGTTGTATTATTTGATACGAGATTAAATGACTGTCAATTTGTACAATCATTTACCTATCAGATGATTACAAATAAAAGTATACTTATTCAAAATGAAACTTGAATTCTTATTTATTGAGAGTTACTTCTATAGTGAATTATGAATTTGAGTTTTTTTTTTTTAATGTACTTATTCAACTAGTTAATATAATATCGTATATGTTTTTATACATTATTATATTTTTTAGTATTTCTGTAGTATTTGTCTTCATACAGTTTTACATAGGTACTTCATTAATATTACTGTTTTATTTATGTATGCAATACTTTTTAAATGAACTTTTATTCTCAACATGACTGCAACAAAAATCGTAACGTCGTCCAAAAAAAATCGATCAATCAATCTAGTTAGAAAGTATCTTCTTTTCCTCCGACAGTATCCTTCCTTGTCAATTAGGAAAACGGCAAAACCAAACAGACATCAAATTAAACTTCCTCCGTCGATCATAAGCGGAAGACCCGACTCATTTCCATTTATTCATCACCTGAGGCCGCAATTAGAAGAAATAAGTTCCAGTAGGGAATTCGCACCTAATGAAAGGCGACTCGGCGCGTTTTGCTTTATTAACAATTTGCGCTTGTTATTTGTCATCGATAATAATATACGAACGCAACTTAGTTATTTAAATACTTCTCGCCACGGGATATTTATTGGTAATGAAAGAATCGGTACTTACGACCACAGATGTATATGTTAAATATATATGACACGCTTGAATTTGTACGAAGTATTGCCGGAATGTTTATTGGTTACTTGACTGAATTGTTATTAATGGATTTTGATGTCAGGTGAATTTAATGAGGCGGAGAAATGAATCAATAAATTGCCATTATCTGATGTACTTGTTAAATTGTTGACCATGCAATAATGAGGGAAAAATGTAAATACCGTTGTTTTTAGTACCAAAACGACCCCTTTCAAATCTTTAAGTGCAACAGAAAGTTTTTAGGATCATACGAGAGGTTTTCAGGAGGATATCAAACAACTGAAGTAATATCAGTTAAAGTTTTAGTAAATGATAACTTCGTGTACCAAATTACCAATAGTTCCTTATTGAAAGCTGGTATATGGAGTAATTAATACAGGAAAAAATTGTTGCTAATTTTCAGTATTTCAAATTTTTTTCAGAATGTCTCCAAAAATTACGCGTCGTGTAGTTTTCGACATATGGATTAGCAGATGAACAAATGAAAAAAGGTCAATGCTGTATTTGAATTCGTCTTGAAATAACTGGGAGTCCTGTATATTACTAGATAATATTCTCAAGCTATTAAAATATATTGTGAGAAGTATCTGACAAAAAATTAAACAAAGATGGTTGAAAGCTGTGGGATTCAAAAGTCAATTCTTGGCATCTAATGGACCCTTTCACGGGCTATGAAAAAACACTGTAATTAGACAGTATATACGCTAAAGTCACTTGGGATTTTTTATTTATTTTTTCTGACCACCAGTTTCTCTATAAATTGAAAAAAGGGGTTTCATGACGTCACGTTCATCAAAATTAAACATGACAGCGTTGTATAAGTTGTACACCAAGGAATCTCAAATTATCATTACATCTGGATTATGTTCTATGATAGTTGTCATTTGATACCAGATGGGTTTGTTCGTCTGTTTCACGGAGCACATCAATTACAATTGTTTTTTTCTGTTTAACTCATTTGCTTACCTTATGTGATATAAGATAGATGCTAGGAGATGGAATCTGTATCCTGGAAACTAACAAACTCTTGAATATTCAATTTTCTGGGGTTAACGCGGTTTTCAATTTTTCCAAGTTTTGTTGTTTGTTTTATTAAGTAATTTCTGTTTTCATTCAATAACCGTAAAAATGTCTAAAAGTTGCTTTGTACCCGGTTATCTGAACACTAGTGAAACTTCAAGTAAACAATTTTTCATACACCTAAAGTAAATATTTTTGGTTATTTTAATGTATTCTAAACTGAGTTCAGGGAATGATTTTCTATTTTAATCATTGCACCAACGACCTTGAGCTGTAAAATTTTGTCAAAGAAATTTCAAGTACTAGTAAATATCCAAAAAAATATATTGGAAACACCAAATTCAGAGATATGAAAGTCTTAAAGAAATCCTAGAAATTGCTTCATCTTATTTAAGTTCACCCAAGTACGATGAGCATGTTTTTAAGGTTTTACAGCAAAAACAAATAAGAGAATTTCGACTACCTATGTCAACTATTACACCGATACATACTGTATTTTATATCTATCAAGTCATATATATATTGTGCATTCAGCATTCAGGTTATATCAATAAATGTTGCAGCTTAGAGAAGATACTACGAACTGGGAATATGCCAGAACAATGGGATCAAAATTTATGTTGAAGGAAGATGTTTGTCCACATATCAACCTGAAACAACATTGGTTCGACAATGTTTCATCACAAGTAAGCGACTTACCATCAATGAAGAAACCTAAACCGGATGTATATATATTTCAGTGACAAAATTTTTTTTTTTCAATAAATGAATGCTATAAATGTGTGGTGAATTTTCATTTTAATTCAATAATCGAGATGCATTAGTTACTTGGGTTTATATATAATTCATGAAATTGCAGTGAATAAAGTATTTCAAGAAGAAAGGCAAATATTTCTTCAATATTTATAACTCAAAAATATAACATGTGAACATTGACATTCATCAATAACAAAGTAACTGAATATTTGAAAAATGAATACAAGGTGTTGAAGTAAGGTGTTGTATTGCTTTTCTCAATAATAATGAAATATGATGATTCATTTTGCAAAACAACAATTTTTGGAAAAATCGCAAGTTTCCAGAAATCCTTTGCAAGTTACATCATCTCAAGGCATTCCCCTTTCCTGAAAATCACCCCATACAGTCAATTTTTTGGTGTTTTCAAAATCTGGTGGAGCGATACAAAGATGGGCCCTAGTTCTATTCATAAATAACATTTGTATTTGCATCTGAATATCATATCATTTTCGTAAACATAATTTCTGTTTTTTCTTCTGTTGGGCATTCGATCTCAATGCAATATAAATCTGTTATTCTATCTATCTATCGTTACAAATTAGTGGGAAGCAGTCAATGGTAGACCAATTAACAAGATTTCTTCGATTTTATGTCGAGCTTTCGAAAATATTTATTTTCTTCCTCAGGACGTAACTAAAAATATTTGTTACATAAATATGTGATGTTATAACATAATTTGAGATACTTACTAACATGAAATTCAAAAGAAATTAGATACAAAAAGAAACATATAGTGACAGAAATTGAAAGGACAAGTTGACAACAAATTATGATTTCTCGATCATATTTTCAGTATTCCAAAATAGAGATATAGAGTGAGAAAATATAAATTGTATAACGGTAGGTATAAATATATAAATAATCATTTTAGGGAGGACAAGGTGAGATATTTTCGTTATGTTCTTTCAGTAAATATGTATATGTGGTACTAAGATCTTTGATGTCTGTTCTTTTATTCATTGTTTATTAGTATTTTGTATATGAACCATTTCAAGACTGCTCGCAAATTTTTTAGGAATGCAGGAAAACCTGTACCGGTGTAGAGATAGTCAAACGGTTCTGTGTCATCTTGGAGTGTCTAAATTGTGGCTATCAAGTGAATTTGAAAAAGTTTAAAGAATATACAAAGATCACGAGAGAATCCATAAAAAAAATTGAATACAAAAGTAAAAAATCAACATAAAAAATAATCAATCTGCGCTCCGGGGTGACTTGAATGAATACTGTGGCGCATTCGCTTCTGCAGCTGCAGGAAACCCCGAAAAAACCTGCAACCTGGAAATGATTGAAGAAAAATTTCTGGAGATGTTCATCGAATCAGGATTATCTGCTTTTCTGTAAAATATGATGTCGTCGGTCCAATGCCAAAGTCACGAATGTGCATATTTGATGTTTTGAGGAAAATGCGTTTAAAAAATTCAAGACGTTGCTAAAAATAAAGATATCATTATTTGATGTTTTACAACAGAAAACATTCCAATAGTGGTTCAGTAATCCAAAATGATATCTTTATTTTTAGCAACGTCTTGAATTTTTGAAACGCATTTTTCTCAAAACATCAAATATGCACATTCGTGACTTTGGCATTGGACCGACGAATTGTATGGTGTCTCCAGAGGCTCCAATTCGCCGTTCTTTTTTTGCCAAGATATAATATTAACTAGAATCAGCTCCAGAACCGCAGTGAACGATGAAAGCATAAAGCTAACATCGGCAGTCAGCTAGATTGGTATGTTCTTGTAGCTTCATACGTTGTAATAATTTGATACTTCTGTGAGTTGCTGAATCATAACGGAAGAGTTTCAGAGTTAGGATCAGATTTGCAGGTGTTTTAACTATATTCGTTATTTTATAGCTATCGGTTATTTTAGTACATATTTGGCAATACACTTGACTATCACCTGTTAGGTGTTCGATTCCCAGGTGGTGAATGAGTAGGTTCTACACGAACTGGACTTCCGAAGGTTGGGAATCACGAGCTCTAATTCAAAAAAATTACTAAAGTTTCCGCTATCCATACTGCATCTACTACAACATAAAACTGTCAGGATTTTTCCTCCAAAAGTCTCCTGTACTGAAGAAGTGATAGGCTTTTTGTCATCAGAGATTCCAAGAACATCGAATGAATTATTCTCCTGATCACGAAGTGTATTCAGCAGTTATCCAAAAATTCGGAACTGTCTTGTTGTCCTGACAAAAAACTTGTTGGCCCCAAAGACTCTATGAAATCATGCGGAGAATAAGAAGAAACTATTTTCGAAAATGTGAGTTGTTTGAACATCTGTTTTGGCTCAAAAAAACTGGCAAATATTATTATTGATGGTTAATATATCGTTTCTGAATGATTCTGCCATAAGAAGCGCTTGTAAAACGCTATTCATATAACAAATATTTACCAAATTATTAAACCCAACTTTGCTCCCATGATTTTCAAAGACTTTACTGGCAAAATAGAAACTGCAGCATTCTGAACGCAGTAATCAACTAATCAATGGTTTATCATGAATTGGAGATTAAAATGCACTGAATTCTGCTTCATCCGAAAAGATTTCGCTCTTTTAATGGAATGAAGAAAATATAGAATTTCGTCCAAACAGTACGAAGGAGGAATAGTTCCAAAAACCGAAGCAGCATTACCACGTTGGACAGCAATGCTTATTCTCTCTATCAAGAAAGTATTTGAACGATAATCTTTCGTTGTTTGGTCTAATCTTCTTCTGATATCGTAAATTAATGACACAGATTCATGACCATAAACAACGAAAGTTTCATCAGCTACTGGACAAAACAAATAGTTATTACCAAGATTTTGGTATTTTTTAAGATTCAACCAGCGGAAATGGCTGCAGATCCAGCGAGCTTAGAACTTTCAGATAAGTGGAAAGCTGCTACTGTGTCAACACAAAGTCCCAGACGATTTATATCATCACGACTGGTACCTGATGGTTCTAAAATTGCAGGGATGCCTGCTGATGCCATAACCCGTTTCAAAATATCAATAACTTGATAATGTCGAGATGATCGACTTGCACTTCTTCTACAACTCAAGCCGTGCCGACCTTTTTCATCAACTTGACTGCCACATATACAAGTATAGGGCATGCAAACAGCTGAAACCAACCTAAGACCAACTGCAATGTTGAATGATTCCTCATCTAATAATTTTCCAAGAGCTGCGATTGGTAAAGCGTTCAACCAAGCACTAGATTCCTTGACCATTGCTGCTTTTAGACGAGCTTTCTCATATACAATTGTAGACGTCAGAAGTTTATCAGTTATAATATTGAGAAGAGGACGATCCCAAAGTTTTTGTGAGTTAGCATTAATTCTGGGTATGTCCATACCATTAACATCTGAGGGTGTATATGAGTTTAGGAATCGCCAATCGATTCTTTAAAAGTTTAGGAAGTTTATCCAATTTAGAAGTTGACAATTGGAATGATTCTCGTTCAGATTGAAGTTGTTCAGATAGAGCATTCTTAGAGAGGAGTGCACCCAATAGACTCCAGAAGAGGCACAAGAGGCAATAAATGAGGAAAACCGGCATTACAGGGAATTATTCACAAGAAAAATATCTAGGCATGATACCAATACGGATCTGCTACATAGATTTTCAATCACTTCAGATCCACTAATCACAAGCATACGCGCCTCTCCAAATACAAAGCGAGAAAAGATAATTCCAGAAGTGCTAGAAATGTTAGCGGATCCCTCGGAACATTTTGGTAGATCTCTGAATGATCCGAATAAAGGAACCCTATATTTGTTCTGTTCGGACATCTGTCGAAGATCAGGTCTTCTTGCTGCCAGCGACCTCCCTCTTTGCTCATATATCCGTTCATCCGTTCACATGTATATGATGCGGGTAATCATCTGTAGTTCTTGGGTATGAACACAATTCGTTCCTCAAAAAATCATCCCTCAAGTTTTGGGCTATATGCTCTTGGTGATTCTCACACAACAGAGCATGCATTCTCGCCATTTATCCATTTCTCTCGTGCAGAAGGTCGTCCTTCAATTTACTTCTTGTCCATAGAGAGAATCCTTTTCCTTTCTTTATCAGTTCTCATTATGTTCTTTCATATGCTGTAGGTATAAGAACACTTCCATTAAATTTCTCACTCTTCATTGATTACAAATTCCAATGTATTCAGTTCCAGTCGAATGGTTTTCTAGTCCCACTTGTTTCACAAACACTTTATCTTATACTTACAAGAAAAACTATGCTTATCAAGTTTACGATCGAATAAATCATATTTTCTAAGTATATAAATCGTTATTCCATTGACCTCCTAGTTCGAAAACCACGAATAAATTATGAATCGAAGTTGGCGCCAGCACTATAATTATCTTTCTGCAATCAGTGGTTTTGGGAGTGATTAAAAGTTTATTTACTGTTATGTTACAGCAAATAACCATTTAATCGTCGAGAATAGTTTCTCATTCGACATTTATGCAGGATATCGAAACGACGATGTACCAGTATGCTACTTCGACGATTTGTGGCGCTACTTGCATCTATTAGTAGCTAATGATTGGGTTTAAATATTGGTTAGTTCTGGCTAAGCAAGTGCTACCTATTTTTGATTCGTAAATCGTTCAACAGATCAATTATCGCTATCGGAAGTTGAATTGCTTAGGTGAAAACTAATGGAATATATTTCACGTATCACGTGTGCATATGGCTGGAGGTGAGAGAATTACAGCGGTAGAATAAAACTATAAAATAAATCATTTCCTATGCTTCCACGGAGAGGATGACTCACGTCGACAGAATTATATTCGTTGAGGTAAAAGTGGTTGAAAAATTAACCTCACACCAGACTATTTCTAAAAATCGAATGATATTCATTACAAAATCCTAGTTGAAAAAAAAAAGGAATCCTGTTTAAGTAATGAATTAAATATTAATAAAACTTTTGATTTCAGTGAAAATATGAACATGATGTTCAAAGATTCAGAAGTGAAATCATATGCGATTGAAAGACGAACTTTATTATATTTTCCACTGTTCAAGATATACTATAGAGAGTGAGCTATTGAAAACGAAACAGCGGATCTCGTCTCGAAGGTACTTTCTCGTCTCGTCTCAATCATCGAGACGAGAAATAAAGAAACTCTCGTCTCGATGTTTTTCTCGAAGACAATTTCTCGATCTCGATTCGAGACTCTCGAAAACAAAAACTGAATGTTATTAAAAAATGCTATGTATAGATTATAACGTATAACACAAGGCCCTGGCTGCACCAAAATACAGGGTATTAAATGTTTTCTATAAAAAAAAACATTAAAATATAGAGGCTATATGCTATAAACTAAAAGCCACGTATAAAAAAAAACCACCGAGTATCAGCACAAAAATAAAGCAATACTGTTCCAAAAAAATAAAATTAAACGAATCCTTGATGTTTTAATTTAATCTTTTATCCATACCTACATTCAAAATTTACCTAGGTACGAAAGGTGAGAGTTTAGAATTATTTCTTCGTTCGTGAAGAGAAGAATGTACCAGCACCAGCAACAAACTCATTATTTATAACCGAAAAGGTCGTCTGTTGAAAAAAAAATTATCGATATTACTGAAATTATTTTATCTCAATATTAGGGGCCGCAGTACTGCGTAATTTATGCCAAAATGGTGCCATAAGTCTGCCATACGAATACCCTTAGAAGTAATATGGTAATAAGCTGGGACTAATATATTTAATAAATACAATAGAAATAAAGTTGATATTTTTTCGAGATCGAGAAATCTCGAAATTATTTCTCGATCTCGAAAAATCGAAGTGATTTTCTTGATCTCGTTCTCGAAAAAACCCAAGAGTCTCGTCTCGATGTCGTTTCGAAATCGAGACGAGACGAGACGAGAAATCTCGAATTCCGAGTCCAGTGAAAGACTGAGGTCGGCAGAACCAAATTATATAAAAACAAAATAATGTAAAATTCCGTAAATTTTTATTTCATCCTCATTTACTTGATAAAATGACGCTTTCTCGAATTCGACTCCTCAAATGCGCGTACAACAAAAACATGTATGGGATGATTTTTTTTGCCAAATCGCAATTGTGAACGTTTATCAGAGTCAAACTGATCTTAGATTGAACGACATTAGAATGAATTACTTGACAAAAGATGCTGAATATCTTTTCTCAATAATGGTGTATATGATCGCAGACAGAGTTGAAATAATTAAAAAAAATTAAACAATATTTAGTGCCGTTTCCGTACAGCTAATGTGTTCAATGAAACTTATCCAGATCAACTTGTTGCTAGAAAATACGTTTGAGAATTTCGTCAAACTGGATTAGTAGCCAACAAGAAACGAGACCCAGAACGTGTGAATTTCCGTTTAGAAATGAATGTGTTGAAGTTGCAGATTTAGGACAAGTTCATGCAGACATAGCTTGAAAACAAGGAAATTGGCTAGTGTTACCAATGTCAGTAGAACCAGTATCCACCGAATTCTGAAACATTATAAATTCCACCCCTACAAAATTCTTTTGGTACATCAATCGAATGAAGATGATTTTGATAGGCGACAGGAATTTTGTGAAATTATGACTATGAGAATAGATGTTGAAAGAAGTTCCTCTTCAACATCTGCTTTTCTGATGAGTCTACATCCTTTTTGAATTCGACTGTGAATCGTCATAATAATTTTTGTTAATGTTCAGATGTCAATACATATCGTCGGTCCAATGCCAAAGTCACGAATGTGCATATTTGATGTTTTGAGAAAAAATGCGTTTCAAAAATTCAAGACGTTGCTAAAAATAAAGATATCATTATTC
This sequence comes from Chrysolina americana, assembly GCA_958502065.1. Lineage (NCBI taxonomy): Eukaryota > Metazoa > Arthropoda > Insecta > Coleoptera > Chrysomelidae > Chrysolina > Chrysolina americana. The sequence goes on from OY293416.1 coordinate 51,351,591, forward strand.
AATGTTTTACAACAGAAAACCTTTCAATAGTGGTTCGCAGTGACCCAAAATGATTTCTTTATTTTTAGCAACGTCTTGAATTTTTGAAACGCATTTTTCTCAAAACATCAAATATGCAAATTCGTAACTTTGGCATTGGACCGACGATATGTTATCCTCGAAGTCTATCTCAAACTCCCCAAAAACTCAATGACTGGGCCGGTATTTTTGGAAACCGCTTGATTGGACCAGTATTTCTCCATACGGTAAACTGACAGGAGAAACTCATTTGGCATTATTGAAAGAATTTGTTTATCCTCAATTAGTAGACATCATTGAAAATGACGATCGTTACCATGCAGACCATTTGATATATCAACAAGAAGGGGCACCTTCACAGTATGCATAGCCTGGTAGGGCGTTTTTTGATAGAATATTTCCTGGAAGTTGGATTGGAAGAAGAGGCTCTATAGAGTCGCCAGATACATCTCCAGATTCAACCCCACTCGACTTTTCCTGTAGGGTAACTTGAAAATCAAAATCTCTTTGCAACCAAATCAGAAATCTCTGGAGGATTTACGAAGTGGAATTATTGAAGAAGGCCGTCGAATAACGTCGGAAATACTGCGAAATGTGGGGTCTTATTTTGAACAGAACTTGTACTATTGCATGGAAATGGGTGATAGAAGAAATACCGCTTTCTATGTGTAAAAGTATTCAAGATCAGAATCTTCAATATTTGCGAATAGTTATTTTCTTCTCTTAATCAATTCCCAGTACCTTAAGAATTTATTTTGAATACTCTCTGAAAAGTCAGTATCAACTTTGCAGCTGTATTTGAGTATAAATCTCACTTGTACACAATGCATAATTTTCACAGCATTTACAGAGAGCTTCCCTGCCGAAAGAAGAGAAAATCCTATAATTTTTCGGGTGCGAGATGAAGATTTTTTTATGTTATCCTTAAAAATCACTTTTGAGTAGAAAACAACCCCCAAATCCTTGATTTTGTTGTTTTCTGATATATTTGTTTTACTGATTTGGTAAGTATGATCAATAACCTCGTTATTACGTGAGAAATTTACTTTTTGACACTTTACCTAAGTTCAGCTTCAGTAAATTAATATTGCACCACATTGAAAAATTATTTCAATCAAACTGTAAACTCCTAGCATCAGACATGGATTAAACTATTCTGAACATTTCGAAAACACGGCAAATAATAGAAAAAAATTGCAAGTGATACCATTAGGAAAATCATCCACAAAGATTAAATAAAAGTGGTACCATGTGAGATTCTTGGTGTACTTCTGAAGGAACTGGAATTGGATCTGATTCTGAATTTCCATATTCGACGTATTGTACTGAGGTATGATTTGATCCACTCTTAAATGTTTCCTTCGATTCCCAAAGCTTTGCGAGTAATAAATTGTGGTTAACTCAATAGAAGGCTTTGGAAAAGTCGTGGATATGAAGTCTACTTATATTCAATTATCGAAGGAGTTGATGATATAATTTTGATAACTGATTTGTGGAGCTCGATTCATGTTGTTCGCTCATTATAATATTTTTGAGGCCTCATGAAAACTTTTTAGAAATCAATAGTCTTGGTAAATCTGATTGATTAAATACCTCTGCAGTTATTAATATTATGCCATGGTCCATTGTCATGGATGGGTTTAATGACACTGTGTTTCCAAGAATTGGAAAATGTACCTTTCTTGAGAAATAAGTTGAAAAAACATGGGTTTTGCTAACATATAAATACAATTTATAATCAAATGCAAACGGATATCATCTGGGCCAGTTAGTTTCCATGGTAGAGAGAGTACTGAATCCATGACTTTTTCAATATGTTCAGTGTTTTGAAAGTTATAATGTGTAATGTTGAAAATTAGTCTGAAAATAGATAAAGTATTTCACAGGAGTTATCGTTGTAAATCATACGAGACGAGAAGTTCCAGTTATGGATTATTTTAATTTTATCCATACACCATCCAACAGCCGAAGCCAAATTACAGGATGGGAAAAACAACAATATATAAAATACATTAAATGTTAGTATAAGTATGTCTATGGAATACAAATCAAAACAATTCACACTTTTGATTGGATAATATAAGAGGAAAAAATAATACAACAATATTTCATTAGAGAATATCAAATGAATCTTTGCAAGACATAATATAATCTAAACAAATTCTATGCATGGGTGACAATCGAAGTTTCAATTGTGGCATCAGGATATATGCCAACGGTTTTTATATCAGAGATGTTTGATAAGCTTACCCTGAATGTTTTCGATTTTATCTCATGAATATCATATCCAGACCACCGATGCATACTCCAGTTTGGAACTAACGAAAGCATTGAAAATTGACTTTAATGACTCCTTTTTTCCATAAATTTTGAGTTTATTATGATAAATCTCATTGTTTTATAGGCTTTAGCAACCATTTCAATAATGTGATCAACAAAAATCAGCTTAGCATCAAATATTCCACCCAAGTCCGTGTACTGATAATATCTAGTGAATTATTACTGATATGGTATTCACACTCAGTAGACATATATTTACACTTCTTCATGTTGGGGGGCGATAAGTTAGAAATACACCAGGTATTTAGTCTTTCAAGGTCCTCTTGAAGTAATTAACAATTCTAAATGCATTTTACTGTTGTCTGTAGTTTACAATCGTCAGGCAGATGTCATTAATGACCCATAATTGATCCCTGTGGAACACCAGATATTTCAGTAGACTTGATTCCATAATAATAATAATAACACTCCCTCATAAACACTCATAGAGTGTACCCAAAGTCATAGCCTGTGCGGTTAGAGGATGGCTCATTAATATTTGCCAGGGCGCTCCGGCTCGATTTACTGATTTTTGGTGGCTTATTCACTTTTCAGCTGTAGGAAAACCCGTAAAACCTACAGCACCACCCCGGGTGCATGGTTGGCGCGAACTCCAAGCAAGCACCAGACGTCGGGGTTGGCAGCATCTAGACAACTTACATTGCTTATCAACTCCTGTGAAATTGAGAAGAACTTTTTAGTTTTCTAGGATTCGAACCTGGCCAAATGCAAGCGGAAGTTTAGAAGGCCGGCATCTCGCTACCAAGCAAGCCATGGTACCGAACATGGAGTTTTCTGTTCGTCAAAAAAGACGTGAAGAAAGCGAAGCAGGAGAGTTTACTCAGTAGTAATCCATGGTCAAGTCGATCGAAATTTGTAAATATAACATCCACCTGCCCGCCGTTGTTCGAAGTACTTGCTAGAACTTGAGATATGCAGACTAAATTAGTGACAGTAGGTCGTCCGCTCATGAAACCATGCTGATTCTCAATGATTTGTGAGTTATGCAGATAAAAATTCACGAAGGACCATTTCAAATTACTTACTGAAATTACAAAGAATAATAGTTGGTCCATAATTCTCAACAAAATGCATATTGCATTTTTTCATGAATCAGGAAAAATATTCGATCGAAGAGATAAATTAAAAATTATTGTCAACGGATTTGCGAATATTATTGCACAATCCCCAAGCAAAAAAATGCTGTATTGTCAGGAACTATTGCCATTTCAGATTTGAAATTAGCAATGAATCAATTACCATTCCACCCATTACTCCGGAACAAGTTATAAAGGCGTGCAGTAAGCCAAAAAATAAACTCACTTCAGGAGTTGATCAAATTCTGAGTTTTTTTGCGAAATATTTTGCTTGTGGATATGAGCCTTTTTTCTGCTAAATCCGTATTATTCAATAACTTTGGACTACCTTCAAACCAGGGAAGTTTTACTTCATATCTATTTTCTGAATTACGAGTGATAGTTTTTGTGAAATTTTCAACTGCTTCAGCATCTTTGATGTCTCTACTTTTTATTCAAACCAGAGTTACCAACAAGTCTGACAGTAAAAAAGTATCTGTCGTATGGTTATTAATAAGAACATTTTCGTGTTTATTTTCAATTTGTGGAACGGTAATTTCTTTCGACTTATTCTCAATTTCTTGGCTTTTGTTACCTCCTTGTCCGGTTGAGAGAATAGTAGCCGCCGTGTAGAATTTGGACTCACTTTGATCCTGGTTCAACATTTTGTGAAGTACCTTGTTCCTTCCTTGTTCCGTCAACTTGTCTCTAGAATCCTTTGCTGCGACAAAACCATTTTTGGCTAAATTTATCCGCTCCTCGCTCTTCACTTCATTCCGAAGAAAATCTAACAACATTTGTTGTTGAAGAGTTTACCTGAAAATAATTCCCTTTATCCGTGTTCGAAAGGCGATTTCTTAAAATTCAAACAAATGTATACGGAATTTCGTGATTGACGTCTTTTTATTTATTTTTCTGTCATCTTTTTTTTTTACAACTGTTTTCAGAACTCACTGATATTCACATATACAACATTAAAATGAGAAACAATATACAATGTGTTTCAAGTAAATACAAAACTTATGAATTATATAACATTTGTAATTGATCAGTAGAGTTATCAATAGTTATTAAATTATTACTGCTAATCTCCCTATTCTTGGCATTGAAAGTACTCCTGTGTCTTTCCCAAACTTTCAGTATTCCTTCAGGCAGAGCCGATTCTACTAACGGATATAACATTGAAGCATATTTGTTACAAGTTACCACCAAAGATTCTGTAGCCCTCAACTGTGTCTCTGAAGTATCATATAAATCAGTTAATGGCATACCTGTTTTTTGACAGGTCGCTTGCTTCAACATTTAATAGCTCTCTCACATACACCTCTATCAGAAACTCGTCTCTGGCGAATCTAGCTTTGAGTTGGTCTATGGCATTCTTATAATTGGCACCTGATGGTGGAAAACTTTCAACTAATGATCTTGCAGGTGATCCTGGTTCCATGGCTTGTAGAAGGTATTGGAATTTGTCATCTATATCAATTTCTGCATCTTCATCTATTTTTCGAAATTGGTCCCAAAATCCTAACCAACACTTGACGTCTCCACTTTGGCAATAAAAATCTCCTTTCGACATTTGATGAACTTGCTATACTTCTCGTATCCATTTGGATATCTTCATTTCTGGTAAGATTTGTCAGGATATAGTCGCATCTGGATCGGTATTTAATCATCATTTCCCTGTAGGTCTCGATAGTCGTGAATTCCTCTTCAATTTCGGCATTATTTTCGGAAGTCATCAGAGAACCGTTTACTTTCTCATCGAGTTCAAATATTCTTTCAGCTTTATCTTCCAACTGACTCATTAAAGACGTTATATACTTTGACTTCGTACTTCCGTGCTATTCAGCTCCTTTTCCAAGACTTGACAAGTCTGGGTGAACATTTTGCGTAACAGCATACATTCTTTCTTGGCTAATAAATGATTCTCCATATCTAATGTCCTGTCGCGGTCGCCAATAAATGTTACGGAGTAATCTCAAGAAAGAATATAACTTAGAATTCGCTTTTATAAATTATCTATTTGACAAATTACATAAAAATCTGAATCTGACATTACAATCAACAAATCAACAAAAATACATATTGTTCAAAATATATAAAGAATAAATCATTTTATTAGTCTTCAACACATGTATCAAACTTTAACTATTGAAATGAACCAAATGAGTGACAGTATAGTATACCCTGGAACAACGTATTTCACGACGGGGCCCTTCGCTTATAGGATAAATCGGCACTGTTTCCAACGGGCAATGCCCATCATGATCTAGTATTATATCACATAATCCATATGATAAATGCTACACGTTAAACAGTTTTGATGTTCTCTCCCCTAACATCTCACCAGCCTTCTCATGCAATCAATATCGGACGCTTCGTGTTTCTGAAAAAACATCTCCTGGTTTCTGAAGCTCCATGTAATCCCCATGCTACCAAACTACTTCGACGCCGTATGTGGCAAACTGTAATTCACGCTTTTTTTAATCACCGATCTGCCGATGTCGTCAGGTATAAATAATGTTCAATAATTATAGCTTCCATGGAAGAGTACAAGTATTTCAATTTGTATCCTGCTGGTTTGACTTCAGCATAAATTCATTTTGAACGGGCTTCATTTACATAAAAGTCTCATATAAAAATTGTGATACATTTTAAATTACTCATTTACGGCGATAGGAACTTTAGCAGAAATTATATTTATTAATAGAGCAGGGGTTAGTTAATCCAGTTACTGCATTGCCGTAAATTGGCATCAAGATAGTTCTGGCTACGCTAGTTCTTGAAACTTATCGACTGGAATTCAAGGTAGGGATCTGGAACTCGAAATTTAAATTATACTAACACAAAGGAACATTAATTTCAATACAATAAACAATATTATTCCTGATGATTAATGACAATATTTCCTCCGGTAGATGGTGACTGAAGAAATTTACGGTCCCAAACATGCAACACAATATCTGTACCTCAGAGGCAAAGTATCTTAAGTCCAAAACTTGCATTTTACAGGAGAAGCATTTGTAGATTTTTATAATGAATTATGTTAAGTCAATTTGAGATAATATTTTCAAATTTGGAGATATTCAAGGAAATGAACGTGTCTTTCATATGAGATAATGACATTAAAAAAAAAACTAGATTTGCTTTTAACATAATTTAGCTCAGAAAAAAAAATTGTTAATTTCTCTAAGCTCTAAGCTACGTTGTGACTTAACATATTTCTGAAGTGTCTAACTTTTTACTAGAATTGGGAAAAACTACAAAAAAAATTCAAATGGAAGATTATTTTATGTACATAAATTCAACATTCTCAATTTGATTTGGTCATATTTGGACTTAACATAGTTTGCCTCTGAGGTACAGATATAGTTTCTCCAAGTCTCGTATGGCAATCTAGGTCGACCGATGGGAATTATATGAGAATGATATTATTTCAAGCCTTCTGTTTGAAAATGATATTTCCTCTATCGAGGATCCAAAAGAGATCGAGGCAATTCCTTGGATCATATAAAAACAATAAATTAATCGACTTAATTTCCAGTTCACACATGTTGATAACGTATATATACCTACTGATTGCTTCTTTCTTCGATTATATATATATATATATATATATATATATATATATATATATATATATATATATCAATCATTGGGAACTATCGTTAGTAGAGCCAATACAGAAAAAAATACAGCAGAACTAAAAATATCAACTAACTACCTGCTCCCAACGTAGGAAAAAAATATACAAATTACAGTTTCGCACTCACTTGAACAAGAATACTTCAAAGTTTTCGTGTAAACTCATTATTGCTAATATGTGCTGGGGTTCACCAACATCACTAAACCACTGACCGTGCTCACAGGAAGGCAAACAAAGTACCAGTAGACCGAAAAATGCCACAATTCATTTGGGAATCTGAAGGAAGCATCGATCAACGTACCAATTCCAAGCTATCCTCTTCTGAAGGAAAAATTTATTTTGGACACGGATGCCAGCAAATGTGGAACTTGGAGCTGTCCTGTCTCAGATCCAAGACTGGCAGCAGAAAGTCATGGGTTACATCAGTAAGAAGCTTAATAAACCAGAGCGCAATTGCTGTGTCACTAGGCGGAAACAGTTGGCCGTTGTCAAAGAAGTAGAGCATTTTCACAAATGCGTATTTGGGAGAAGATTCTTGTTGAAAACTGACCATGCAGCTCTTAAATGGCGTCAACCGTTCAGAAACCTAGAGGGTCAGGAAGCGCGCTGGATTGAGACTCCAACAATTTGAATTCAAGATTCAACATCGAGGAGGGACTAGCTCTAAGAATGCAGATGCTCTATCGCAGAGACCACGTCCAGACGACTGCTCACATTGCCGATGAGCAGAAGAGATGAAATAAAAAAAATTGTTATCCCACGGCAGTAGATGATAACTGGAATAACAACAAGATCCAGAAAAACCAAGAGGAAGATCCAGATCTTGGTAATCGGTTGAAAGGAGGATAATCTAAGACCGTCTCGGTAGGAAAAAAATTATTATCCGGCCGTTGATTCTTAATAGGCCCAATGCAATTGAGTCCTGAAGCGTGTGTTGTAGTCCGAGGACGGTGGAGAAAAAAGACGTCAGAAAGTAGTACTCAGGAGCAGAAGTACTGAATGCGCTGCCAGCAATGGACCTCGAACACAACCTAAAGCTCTGATGCATTAGTACAACTTAGGCAGCCCATTTGGAAGGATCGCCAATAATATCACATAATCTCACCACGGAAATAAGAACATCCTTATGGCGAGTAGGCCGAAGCCAATGCCTTGCCTAACCAGGAAGCCATCACCGTTGCTGACGTCTTCGTAAAAGAGCGGATATGTCAATTCAGTGTTCCGTTGGAGCTGCATTTGGAACAAGGCAGAAATTTCGAATTAAATCTGTTCCAGGAAATGTGTAGAACGCTGAACAATCGAAAGACCAGGACCACGGCTCTACACACACAGTTTGATAGGGCGTTTTCACACTGACCGATCCGACAATGACCCTGCACCGATGCCGTTGGGCGCGAATTTGCATGTAAGTGATGCTTTCACACCAACCGGCCAATCGGTATCGTGTCGGTGCAGGCACCGACCTGTTGGTAAGAGCAAGACCGCCACTCATCACTCATGTCGGCGCCGATTTTTATGAAATTGTAGTCACTGCTTCACTTGCACCCACAAAACAATGCTGTCGTTTAACCCACAGCCGATTCCCAGACGGCATGCCGTTCCAATGTGAAAAGCACCTGCCGTTGTCGTGTCGTGCCGGTGTCGGGCCGGTGTCGGTCAATGTGAAAACGCCTATTCTATGCCCATAGAGGGCATAAGACGATAAACCGTCACCTGTCCAATATATGACAACCAGAAAAATTGGTACCACTAAATTAATTTGTTCCTGCTGGCCTATCGTTTATCATTGAACAAATCAACTAGCCAATCCCTTACTGGTATTATGGGTCGAGAGCTACCACTTCCCTGTGAACGAAATTCTGGAACACCACGAGGACCAGACACTGCGGTAGAAGACTACGTCAGCAAACTTTCAGAGAAAATAGACGACATCCACGAGTGAGTCCGTCGTCGTGGACTATCACTAAAGTTGTGGAACTTGTTGAAGTACCCGTAAAAGATAGAGGATGAACGACCTCATCTATCGAATCCATGAGCCACTCCGAAGGAAATCCAATTCAACAGGTTGGCTCCTTGCGTCGAAAGTCAGGACTAAGTTCCTATCCTCAGAGTACCGTAGGATGGGATGTCGTTCTTGTACACAAACGGAGAAAAAGTATCACTTGGGGTAACTCGAGAAGGGCAACAATCAGCCCTATGCTGTATCACTTCCGTCAAAAATATCATACTGTGCTAGCATACTGAACAAGAAGATTCTTCGAATCTAGGAACTATGGGAACAAAATCCAGAAGTTGGAGCGATGCTGCAACTGAAGATGGACCAGAGAAACATTTACTATCTGGTTACCAAAAAGAGTTCTTGAGATAAGCCGACCTATGAATATGTTTGGAAGAGCTTCACCAAACTGAGGAACACGGTGGTGGACCAGAATCTTGTAGACCTGGTTATCCCAAAATTGCCCTGAGGGATTGATATACTGAATTGGAGAATTATGAGAAAGATCCATCTTCCGAAAATGCTCTCACCAATTGAAAGAATAAACAAGAGCCATCTAAGAATCATCTAGACGAGACATCGAGCATTCCGAACGTTTTTAAGTAACGGCGACCCCTCTTATCGTCTATCGAAACATCTGGACAGGACCAAAAGAATATTACTGCGAGTATAAATACAAGACTCTTGGCCAGAGATGGCAGTTGTTGGTTAGTTAGAGTATGAGTTGAACAGTTAGCAAGTAGACAGAATTGGCTTAGGGGAAGTGACAATTTACTAAACTTGGTTAAAATTATTTAGAAAAGTTATATTTTACAAGTGTAAGATAAATCAGTGGATCATATAGTTGAGAGTAATTTTATTTGAGTCAAATTATTCATATCTTTTATTACCGACATAAAAGAGAAACGCATTCTCGTGGTTACGACCGACCATCCGAATATTTGTAATTTACAATCGTTCCCAAGTGGTCCATGGTTTTTCTCGTTGTTCTGGTAGAATGATTTTCATGAAGTTCAATTTCCTTTGATATTCACTTTTTCTGTATTTTTTGCTGGTTTTGAAACCAGCTGCGGAGGTTGAGTGGCAAATCTAAAAAACTATGGTGTCTCACTGTAGATTTTTTGTAATATTTTAAATACCTAATGAAGACCCTCATTATCATCATTAGTGAATCACAAGACAAATTTGATCAATTGGAGTATGGTTGAGAAACTGTTACAGAGCAACTCTCAAATAAGTAAACTATACTAACGATGTATATAATGGTGTAAAAATCTGCGCAGTGAGTCTGGAGCAAAACATGGCGAAGCAAAACCATACGCAAGGAAATTAAAACAGTCAAACTCGTTTTTCAATGGTTCACGTTCGTTTCAAAATTTGCAAAGCTTCTGCAGTAATATTCCATTAAGTTAGTTCCCAACTCTTTCCGCAGAAAAATGATTATTATATATTGTCCTTGTACCCAATAAAAAATGAAAAACAATGGCCATCCTGAGCAATTTAGTGATTTGTTACTGCCAAAATCAACGTTACTTTGATAACCTTGAGAAGAGCACAAGCAATAATTATGCCTAACATAAATACCTAAGGCAACACGAAACCCAATTTCATAGAATAAAAATGCAATGATGATCGACAAAACCACGTAGTTAGTATGCAGATAGTCAACAGGTTTCATATTTACAGAACTCCTATAGTATAGGAAAGTTGCGAAAGTCTGGATAATTTATAATCTAATTTAACTTCATTATATTATAGCCTTTCACCAAGTACGCCCAATTGTCAGTGATAATGTCAGTGATTTTAACATAGTTAAAATGATCAGTGTGATATATCACCACATTTTGATTTTACGATTTATCAATATTTGTAATAAAAAAGACAGGTCCGAATTTAGAGCCATAAAGTAATGTTTGCCGTAAAAACATGAAGCATGGTATGGAAGATTTATAACACATTCCAGATACCATAAAATTTTCCTTTTCCATTGCAAAATTGCATTTTTTATTTTTCCTTGTATAACTCGAGAGGGCGAGAGTCTCTGGACTTTTCGACTGATGTAATGCTATCCAAAATAGTTTACCTCTATTATAAAAATATTAGTGTGCACGGGTACCTTTAAAATTTTTCCAATTATCATCACGGTGATAGTAAAAATGCGTGTTCCTTCTGTTCTCAATAGATCTGTTTACGAATTCTAGTAATGATGACACTGAATTTTATCTATACGGGATGTCTCAGGTGGCGTAGACAAACAATACAAAATACTGCTAGACACTACGTATCTCCAATGGAATTAATTTCTTCTTAAATTTCCATGGGTCACAGAGATATTCAACACTGGTTGCAACGTCACCGGTTTCATCTGATACCTCAGATGTCTGGGAATGTCAACACAGAGTGTTTTGAATAGAATATCACGGTCACAATTTCGATGGGGTTTTTTAATTCAAGGAGTTAATGCGGATTAAGTATATCTAGAGTTTTTCGAACTGCGTACACCTTTGAGTATCTCAAATCTTATCATCGGCTTGAGAAAAAATCATCATGGTGTGGGCAATTCTCTCAAATAAACCTTGGCGTCATTAAATTACTATGAATTTGTCCAATTGAAACTTGTGCAACTATGGGGAAGTAATCATTGAACTCTTAGGATGTTACAAAGGAATTGGATGTATTATTTTTTCAGTGATTTTTTCCAAAATTTACCATCTTGAACATTGTTGTCAGATTCTCAGAATGATTCAGAGGCTGCTTTTTATATTCTAGTGATTTCAATCAATAGTATTTTTTTAGAAAAGTGTGATTACTGAAATATAGTAACTTGACGATCTAGTATTTCAATGTTTCAAAAAATAAATGATTTTATTCAGTATGACCAATCAGAATTATGGTTCAAGCCACTGAAAATTCATCAATCATATAAAGATGGTAGTTGTGAATTAGTTTGTGCATTATCGTTCAACAAACAAACGAAGTCTACTACAGGACCTAGCCGCATGTTTGTAGTTTGAGTTGGAACATACTGTATATGACATTTTCACTCAGGAATATATAAATGTACGAGACACCACAACAACTTCTGCTTAAAACATCAGAACATTCTGGAACAGAAGCTGCAAGTTATTCTTGAAAATTACAGCAGCTTTGAACTTAAGAGCTCTCTAGCGTCAATGGTATACTTCGATAAAAATTTAGAGACCACTTTATATAAAAAATCCATCCATATCATCAAAAAACATGTTCCATAATGATGTAGTGTGGTCCATGTTTACTTCGAAAACTAAAATTCGGGCTGTCGATAATAGTTTTGAGTTTTGTTGCCATTTGAGGTAACATTATAAACTCCTCTCCAAATTAAAATCTTGCTTGGAATCGATTTTTGTTTTATAGGAATGCTCCAATGGTGTGTTATTGCATACCACATATTCTGGCTTCTGAATATCCTCTCATATCAGCAAACTGCTATCATAAAAGAGTTAAAGTGTAAAGCACTTACATTTAGTGAATATTGATGCTCTATTCCATAAAGTGAACCTCCAAGAAGTTCTAGACTTTATTACATAATAACCAGTAACAGCTTGCTCATTTTGTAGGTTTATGTCGTAACCGCATTGAATAATATACAGAAATATGGTTGGCAGAAAACGAACAAATTGATAACAGAGCTTGATGTATCTATATTGAAAGTTTTCTAAGAAAACTACGAAGTTGTAGAATTACAGAAATGCCATTATATTTTGATGAACCCTTGTCCCACTTTTTCATTTACTCATCACCTAATTATCCACCAAGAGAAATTTTTGTTTGAAGGTTGTAGACGATGTAGTAACTTGATTTCTTAATGGGTCTGAAATGGGTTTGAAAGATATTTGATTTCTTTCACTTTTTCACAACGTTTCGATTGCTTGTATATGCAATCGTATTCAGGTGAATACTGTATTCAATTAGCTCATCATCCAATATTATCTGTGAGTTCATTGCTTTTTGTTCTACTACCGTCCATGTTTCACCTTCAAAAAATATTGCGGTGTCATCTGCATAGGAAATGATGTTATAGGATTCAATTAAGTCAGTTATATATAAATGGTAAAAAGAACTGGACCTAAAACTGTGGCTTGAGAGACACCGTAGGTCATAGTTCTCTCCTCACTCATTACTACCTTCGATATTTACTTTTCGTTTTCTTCCGCCAAGATATCTTCGGAAAAGATCAAGGGCATGTCCTCGTATGACACTTTCCTCAAATTTTCCTAACGAAAGATTCATATGACATACTGTGTCAAAATCCTTTGCTGAGTCTACAAATATGCAATGTGCAGGTTTTTTGTGATCCATGCTATTATTCATTTTTTCCATAAGAGCTATAATGGCATTTTTCGCGAATCTACCCCGCCGAAACCCGAACTGCTTGTACTAACTCAATATATTATTTTTATTCAGATATTTACTAAGGCAAATTTTCATAGGATTCTTTGATGAAGACAAAGAGGCCTGCAATGATGTCTTGTTTTGGCCTTGCACATATATCTAATGGCCCTTTTTTGTAGTAGAAACACAAACTTCAGTAAGTGTTGTCTACAGAAACCGCAAAAGGGTATGCCATAACTTATATGCGTATCTCTAAGTGAAAAGTAAGTATTTCTGGCGATAGATATACTGACTTCATTTGATATTACTTTAATTTCAATGCAACCTGATGCTAGTCTTTTTCTCAAAGATATGTTGTTATTTTCAAACTTCAGTTTACTGCGTTAATGGTTCTACCAAGAATCTAGGTTTGAGTTAATTTTCGATTTGGTTCATTTTCGAACTTAGATTTTCAAATTCGAATTTGAAAGTGAGTAAGTTTTTTCTTGGCATACTAAGATAGAGTCAGTGACGACAGGAGTTAACTCCTTCGAAATACTGGTATATGACACTTTTCAGGGTATCCACATTCTTCCCATGCTAAATAAGAGTGGTATCATCCGCGAAAAGTGTGAATATTGCTGTAATAGGTAAAAGTATCAAGTCATTTGTATACAATAGAAACAAGATATAGAACCAAGTACCCACCCCTGAGAAACTCCTGACCTGATATCTATAAACTCTGATCATTCTGTTGAAAAGATATTATTCAAACCATTCCAGAATAATTTCCCTGAACCCGTAATACTGTAGTTTGTTCGACAATATTTCGTGATCCACGAAATTAAACGCTTTTGAAAAATCACAAAATACCGCTATTATCATGTTGAGGCTCAAGTATACCCTTTCGAGAAAAGAAAAAATTGCATCACCTGTTTCTTTCGACTTTTGGAAACCAAATTGGTACTGTGACAATATACTGTGTTTTGTAGAAAGTTCATAAATTTTTTTTTCAACGATTGTTTCGATAATTTTAGAGAGAGTTGATAGAAGTGATATTGGTCGATAATTGGAAGGATCATCCATTTCAACACCTTTGTGGAATAATAATAGTTTCTTTTACAAAAGCTGGTAATGGCCCTTGTAATGGCCCTGATTCGAAGGGTTCATTTATGCCCTGATTCGAAGGATTCATTTATACAGTCTAGCACATTCAAAATATCTGATAGTGTCTCAAATATACCGATGGAGATTTCGTCTATATCTGTAAATTTCCAATTTATTTTTCTGAAAGACTTAATTTGAAAGATAATTCAGTGGGGTGGTTTTTCTTGTCTTTCTATATTTGCTGTAAAATTATGTACAACCGTATACAGTAAAATTGTTTAGGCCTGTCAGTGTTAATGTTTATAGGATATAATGACTTAAGGCTTAAACACAATGGAAGTTTTATGTTTTCAGTTGTAATTTTCATAATTTTGGATATTTTTTTTAACGCGAAACCATCATTGCCATTATTAATCTGATCTCGCATCATGAATAATTTTGTTGATCAAATTCAAGCTTGATTTTTCAGTTCTGTTATGCACCTTGTTTTATTTGTAAAATTGATATGCACAATTCCAAAACTTATCACTTATTACATAAAACTTCCATTGTATCAAAGGCTTTAGTGTTTTCTCGTAATTCATATACTACCTGCCAGTGCTTGCTCACTTGATTGATTTTGGGCTTTTTCAAATCATAATTTATAATTTTTCTCTTAAAGAAGTTTGTACGTAGGCATAGAAGGCCACCTATAAATACAAAATTTATCTTTGCTAATTCTGAGATATTAAGTCAGAATTTGGACTAAATATCTTAGAATAAGGTAATTTCAAGATACTGAGTAGGAATTCCGACTTAGTATCTCGGAATTAGCTGATTCCGACTTAGTAGTTCAGAATTAGTCAGAATTAGGAGTGACATAACTTGTTTTAATTCTGAGATACTAAGTCGGAATTCTGACTCAATATCTCGTAATTCTGAGTTACTGAGTCGGAATTCTGACTTAGTATCTCGGAATCAGCTAAATCTGAGATACTAGGTTGGAATTAACATCTCTATTTCCGAGATGTTAATTCCGACCTAGTAAACATAGAATTAGCCAATTCTGACTTAGTATCTCGGAATTAACGAAAATACATTTTTTAATAACAGTGGCCCTTCTACGCCTTTGTAAGTTTGATTATAGTTCTATAAATATTAGGAAACAAATATTTCGTAAATCCGAAAAGTGCCTGTCTCTCCATACAATTTCACAAAGTGGATGATATTAAGGCAAATATCTGACAGAAAACAGTTACTTCCCCCTACGGATATTGAATTATATCTGTCTTCTATTTGTGCAACGTTCCTCACGGACACATAATTGCAAGGGTTACTTGTTATAAAGCCATTGAATATTAATCCTTCATTTTTGTTGGAAATGACCACCTGCATACATGCATGTTTCGAGGTTATTTTCCTCTCATCAGTGCAAGGATAGGTCAGACGACTATGTAGTCGTCTTGTTCCACAAATATGAATGATAATATTCAATAGCCCTATAGTATCCATCTACGAATGAAGCTGCGACTCACAATAAAGTAATTCGCAGCGCCATCCGCCAACAGATCAAGTAACCCTCCTGGTAGCACTGTCTCCAGGCAGAGACCAAAAATACATAAAACGAACAAAGTTCGAGAGTATATAGAGGAGAGTTCCTTTACCTTTACCTCTTTTACTCTACAATGCCTATATATGCGTTTCGATAACTGAGTTATCATCATCAGTGAACATCTTAGTTTACCTACTGATGATGAACTTGAAATGCGTATATATTATATTTTGAAGTGTGGTAAAGGTAATACTTGTGCATTTTATCTTAGTATTGTTCAATAATAATTCAATAACATCTTCATTGTAATGATGGTAACATTCAATGAGCCCATGGTACTTATTAAGGTCCGAATGATAGAAATGATGTTCAGAAGGTTTTGGACAGAAACTACTTTTCATTGTAACGATGTAACAATTCATCGTAATAATGGCTACATTCAGTGAACCCATGGTTAATATCAATAACTGCATGATAGAACTGATGTACAGAAGAGATTGGGCATAAAAAACTTGGTAATGAGTTAATGCAATAGGTAATCATTTCAAAATCACAAACCTTGTATTGATCATCACAATTGTTCGATATTTCAGGGTATTTAATGTTATACTTTCGAAAATTAATGGATCGATGGATCAATTCGATCACTAGCGTTGATTGGGTACAACATTGTTTACTGTAGCAATCTAGAGTAAAAGCGTAAGTTTATCATTCAGTTTCATTAAAACAATGGAGCCCCATACGATTTAACCACCAGGGCTACATTGAACTGATCACAAGAAGCATCGGTTGAAAATTAATCATCGAAAACGTTGAATCAATGAATTTTTTCCTTGTGTGCAGGCCAATTTTTCTTTCTGTGTATACTCTCGAACTATGTTTCCTGTATTTATTATAATTTGCTTCAAAAAATATATTACTTGAGTGTTTTTTATTGTGTGTACAAAGTATACCACCATATCATCTGCAAATAAATAGATTTGACAACATTCAACACAATCCGCAATTTCGGCAATATATAACAAAAAAAAAACAGTGGCCCTATTGTGACTCCCTGTAGATCACCGTTTTCATTTAGTGGAGATGATAATTTGTAAATATATGTAACTTCTTTCCTATTCCGAAGATAACCAACGAACCATTCCAGTGCCATTCCTGAAATACCATCCTATTGCAAATTGCCTATGAGTTTTTGGGCATCTATCGCCTCAAATCCCATTGTTGGTCTATAAACACTACTCTAATCACACAATCTTCATCTTGAGACTGACAAGGTTTTACCGTGTCTGATATCAGCTCTTGATTCATATCTAAATATATCTGTAATTACAAGTTAAAAAGTTGAAAATTCGTTACATCATAGATCACAAGTGATCTGTCCAGTATAATTGAACTGTAAGTAGTTTGAAACTATTCCGTATAGCATTGCTTAAATACAAATAAAAGCGATCCTGCGATACCACGTAGGTGACGGTATGCTCCGTGCACCGGGGAAGCCAGGACCGCACTTGAAGATTTAACAGCTCTCCCTACTCAATGATTAAAAATGAATTCGACGAACCCGACACCTGGGACTTCTGACTACAGGGGATCCCGAAATGAAACATCAACTAACAAAAGTTACTCTGCTGCACTCAGTCAACAACAATTTCCCACCAACGAACAAGCTATCATATTCAACGCTATAGATGGAATTCGACTCCAAGACTTCCTGATCGGAGTGGGATCTAAAATCAATTCTAAAAACATACTGGTTGCAACGAGGTTATCGAACAATAGAATCTATTTGTATCTCTCGAGTAAAGAGATAGTCGACAAATTTATGAACGAAAATGGAATCATCGAAATCAATGGCGAACCCCTACGAGCAAGACGGCTGATAACTGCTGCCGAGCGGCTTGTTTTGTCCAATGTGTGCCCAATCATTCCTCATGACCTACTCAACCATGAACTACAAAAAATTGGCCTATCCCCGGTGTCCCCAATAACCTTTCTACGAATTAGCGCATCCGTTTCAGAATACAGCCACATCCTCAGTTTTAGAAGACAGGTTTATATCAGCACTCCTGAAGTAACCATTCCGGAATCAATTCTGATAACTTTTGATGACACATCCTATAGAATTTTCCTGTCCCAAGACGGACTTACCAGTTTCAGCTGTAAGAGGGCAGGACATATTTCCTCCCAGTGTAAAACATCTCCTAATGAACCCACAGTAATAACGGAACCACAAGCCAATCCCGAAGACTCACAACAACCCTCCGACACGAAAACATTGCCACCATTGAATACAACGACCAGTAAACGTTCCATAGAAAATATAGTAACACCCACCGAGGAAAGCACTGAAACGAGAGAACGAGAAACTACAGTTGATTCGTTCATCAAACCTCCAGAAACAACTCGATCCGCCAAAAAAACAAAAACCAACAAACGAATTGATGATTTATTTAAACCCACCGAAAATTTCATAAAAACGCATTTTCCTGCATTTGTATTGAACTACAATCAAATTAAGGACCTTTTCGACAATGTTTGGGGATCCACTGACCCAGTCAGTGTAGCTAAAAACTACACCAGTGATATATTAGCTCTGGTGAATATGCTCACTGAAATAAATCCACATTTCACTGAGAGGAATATCAAAACGAGATGTACCAAACTGAAGAAAAAATTGTTGAAACATCTGGGAGCAGAAACCATTGACGATGTAGTTACAGATATTGAAAGTGACTCCTCTCAGGAGTCCACTTACTAATCTAATATTTCTTCATTCATATTCAGAACTCAGACCTATTCTACAATGGAATATAAACGGTTTCTACAATAACTTGCCAATGTTACAAGTACTAATTTCGGAACAAAAATCAAATGTAATCTGCCTACAAGAAACCCATTTCAAAAATGACAAAATTCAGAGTTTGAGAAATTTTCAGCACTTTCTTAAAAATAGAAGCGTACAGGAACGGGCAAGTGGTGGTGTAGCTATATTTGTTCGAGAAAATACTCAGATATATATACCATACTCGAAGCTATTGCTGTTACATTGGAAGGAAACAACATCTCTATTTGCAATATATACCTCCCACCAAACCAAACAATTGATATTTCGGATCTTCTGAACTTGATAAAACAGATTCCACAACCACGTATCATTGTAGGAGATTTCAATGGCCATAATGTCTCATGGTGTTCTCTTGTCACCAACCGTAGAGATCATAAAGCATATTTAGTGCAGAACTGTATGCCATTTATCTTGCGCTGGTCTATATAAATACGACAGGTTGGGAGAAATCTCTCATTCTAACGGACTCACTTAGCTCCATATGCGAACTGAAGTGTTTATATCCCAAAAATCCTATTGCACAGAAAATAAAGAGAGAACTTCATGTGACCCAGCAACATGAAAGAAAAGTTTGTTATATTTGGATTCCATCACATATTGGAATTCGAGGCAATGAAAAAGCTGATGAATATGCTCGTGGTGCAATTACTTCTGCTGAATCCGAAACAGTGATCTTCAGACATTAAATCAATGGTGAAAACAGCGATAATCCAGAAATGACAGGAACAGTGGCAAGTGTCCAATGCAAAATATCGAACTATAAAATATGATGTGCAACCGTTGCCTGACGAAACAAAGAACAGAAAACATCAAGTGCTCATCAATCGGCTACGCTTAGGTCACACCAATCTAACTCACAGCTATCTACTGACACATACCGAGGAGCCAATTTGTGACATATGTGAAACAAAAGTGAGTGTTGCGAAACAACTATAACTTCCCTCCAGATATCTACAACATTATTGGCAGAAACTGTGGAGTTCCCTATCTTATTAACTTTCTAAATTGTATTGATATCACAACAAAATTATGATTATTTACCACTCGCTAATAACCATCCGGTTGATGCGATTATACATAAAAAAAAAACTTCATCTTGATGGAGATGTTTCCAATCATGTAAAACTTCTGCACCGCACTTTGCAGTCCAAATCGGCACGCACCACTCATTCGTGCCAAGAACTCAGAGTAATTGTGCTCTGAACTTCGGTGAATCGAACTACACTTGCAATTCCAAGAGTAATATTACTCGATGGTCAAGACAAATCGTAGCTCACCAGAACCGATTTGTTCTCCAAGCCTTCTGCAAATAATTGAAATGATACCAGAATAAGTCCAAACAAACAGCGGAAAGCTCCGTGATGTATGTTCGGCTTATCGATGAAATAGATTTTTCGCCATTACTTCGCAAACAACCGATGCATTACACACTTACAGCTACTAATGCCTACTAGATTACCGGTATGATTTATTCTTGTTGCCGGCAATTTGTCGGGAAGTGTAAGGTGTTATTTTCTAGATTACCTATCTCGAGAATCAATTCCGTTTTTTATTCGGAAGAAATACAGTTACGTGAGAGGAATTACGTATCGGCTGTCTATTGAACCTCCGTGAGTAATGAGCAAGTACGCGGGGTGGCGAAGTTGATCATTAGTCTTGTTGGATGTAAAGCCATTAGTAACTCTGTGAACTTAGTTTCATTATGGGAAGTGGTCGCCAAGAAAGTGTCGGTTCAGTACACAGACCTAGCTGATTGAGTCAGCACCTATAATCAAGTGTCGGCTTCCACAAAAAAAATAAGAAAAGAGGAAATGGCAAGGAACCAAGAAACAAAATATGAAAATATATCCATAATAATTATGCCTTTGAGGAGATAGCTATATGGGAATATTGGGATATGGCAGTTATGATAATAACATCTCACAGGTTTACTTGAACACGAAAAATCTAGTGGAAACTGTGATGAGAGATTCGAATACTTATTTATGCACACTTGTTTGAGTAAATGCGAATAGACCAGTAAGGAGTGCAGCAAACGGGTTTTTTAGTCAGTACATAAAAAAAGAAAAATCAACTCACATCTGAAACACTGGGTGTTTCTAACTGTCATGTACATTTGGAAGGAGGTAAGTCTTTGGCTAATTTCATGACTGAAAAATCATATAAGTATAGATCAGCAAACACTTTGTTACCGATCTACAGGGAACTGATATTGAATTTTAGTGTTTGAGATATACTGATCAACTGGTAACGCTGTAGGGCTTACATCATTGGGCATGCTAAATAGTGGTGAGAATTAACAGGTAGATATTTCTTTCAGGGGTCATGTTTCCTTTTATTCCTGTGAACTTCTTTTTATTTCGCCGGTGGTATAGACCTACGTTTATTACGTGTACTGCAGTAAAATATGCTAACATAAAAATAATGTTGGCAACAATAGACAGAACTTTTAACTCCGGGTGAATCTTGCCATTAGTAGTGGTATTCGAACCCTATTGTATAATAGACGATTTTAATGTTTTTTGATTTGACATTTTTATCAATTATCGACGCAGACTTCATATAAGCGGCCGATGAGTTCGCGTCGTCGCATGCCTAGCTAAACAATTGAATATCTCGAAAACTATAATAGGTATAAAAAACAAAATTAACTGTATTTTTTGATTTTCAATAGAATATATTGTGAGGAAAAAATCAAAATTTGATGATATTCTTCGTTGTCAAAAACTTAATACTTAATTTGTAACTTGGAAAAAATCATCCTACCCAAAATGAATGCAGGTACATGAAATTACCTATACATTTAATTTTCTAAGTATTTCTCCAACAAACATTTCGAAGTGCTAGTTGTGAAATCATAATTCATTACTGAAGGCTATCAATCAGTAAAATTTTGCCTTTACATCGCAACCTTTTCATATCTTTTATGTATTCCCTTGGCACCGTTAAGACTTCTTTGTCTTGCCCTGTCTTTCATACTATACACTATAGTCCAGTTTTTGATTTCCCAAGTATCTAAGAGTCCTTGTTTTTTTTCTACTTATCATGTAACAGAGTATATGAACTTGTTTTTATACTTCTTTTGTACTGAAATTTCTTGACTTGGCTGTGGCGTTTGATGACTTTTCACGTAGCTTGTTAGTGGTGGTATTTTATACTACTTGAGCGAGGACATTTTTCCGATTCCGTGCCTTTGGATGTACTTTTACTGCCTGTTATGACCTTTTTTGGCATTCTGTTTGCTATAGAACCCAGCATCGAATGTTATGTTTACAATTTTTTCTAATACTAGTCATTTGGCTATCACACAGTCAGGATGACTTCTTGGGTAATCAGAAAGCTTGATCCTGGAAGACCCCCCTCAAACCTCTTCGTCTGAGAATACATCTTCTTTCCCCAGTATTTGATTATGAATGCTTGCCTGTAGCCTCGACACCAGACGTCTGTGCTTTTTGCTTTGTGATGCATGTGGTCACCTCTGCTTTTCAAGCAATATCATTTTGTCTAGTTTCCACGTGTTCACACCAGTATCTTCGGGAGTTTTTCCAGGGTCCCAAATATCGCAGGTATCTGAAATGCTCTGTTCCTTTTCATTCAAACCTCGTCATAGACATCTCTCGTCTTAGGCGATTTATTCGAATTTTACTGTCTAAATCCTGTCCATAAAAAATCATTCATTCCTCGTTTGAGGTATATGAGAGATTGGGCAAGTTTTCGTGATGTGTTATTGCATGGTCATTATTTCTTCATCTCATACTCTGAACTTCCAAGAAACCCCATCGACTAATCACGCTCCACGAAAGCAATCCCTCTTCACTATTCAGATATTGAAATAAATAGAGATACACTGGATAGAGGTTCCACGCGAGATCAGCGAATACAGAAACGAATAGTGGGCACACACCCACGAAGGAGTGGAACCCGGAGACAGAGAGCTTTGGCAAGAAAATACAACAAGGCCTTTGCAGATACGATGAAATGTCAGTTTGAGCTCAATATGAGACAGAAGATTGTTGGAAGACAAGGTTGAGGCACTGCCCAATGAGATAGACGACGATGTCATATGTGTTGTCTCCGAGTTTAGTTCGCACATCAAATGTCTCAATGTGAGAAAGGCTCCGGGGGCTATCAGAATATCTAACACGAAACTGAAGAAGCGACCTGAAGTCCAAGTACTCGCGTTGCTGAGCATGATCTAGATCTCCAAAAGTGTGGTCATAAATAGGAAGCAAGGCCAAAACCCGACCTTCCTGCAGAACTATCGGCCCATCAGCCTTCTCAGTTCCTGCTGAAAAAATTGGCGAAAGATATCTGATAATCTATTTGGATTAAGAAGTTGCAAGCCTTGAGGATGGTCGAGGAGGCCACCACAGAGCTAAACAGAGGAAGAACCGGACATAATATGGTTCTTTTAGATATATCTAAGGTTTTCGACCGCGAGTGGCACGAAGGACTCATATACAAAATTTACCACCTAGGCTTCCCGAAGGGCCAAGTGAAATGCATAGGCTCTTCCCTAGCGGAAAGAACCTTACAAGTACAAGTAGATCGATCCTTTGCGGCAACGAGAGAAATCTGAGCAGGCATCCCCTAAGGAGCAGTACTCTCATCGAGTCTACATTCAGTGAGTGTCCCCAATCGTCATCCTGAGAACGATGACATTACCGCACTACCAGAAAGTTCAATGAATTGGTGCAGAATGCAGAGGAAGATTGAGTTTCGATTTTCCGCTAGGTCAAAAATTGTTTTGGGTATAGAGAGATTTTGCATCATATCAAATTCATCAGTAAACTGGTGAATATAATTAGACAAACAAACGAAGGCTTGGTCTATCTTCTTTCAATATCATCAGTTGGTCAGAAAACTTACTCTGAATCGAAAATCCTTTTCTAGTACCTCGTATAGGATTTAATTCAATAACAGTATCGTACTTTTCCTAATTAAAGATAGCCGGGGTTAAATCAACATCGTCGAGTACACAATGGGCCAAATTGCAAGTGTAATCAGCTGCATTGGTTGACAGAACGAGCTCTGCGACTCGTTTATGATCGTTGAGCCCGCGAGGCGGCCAGACGGCGACCTAATACAATTACCAGTTGCACTTCATTTAATTGTCTCCTTCGCGAACTTTGACCTAGCTAAAGCAAAGAACACAGCGCACGGATGCGGCATTTCATGATAAATCCCGTATACAGGTTTTTACGGAAATTAAAGTATTGAAATAATAATAATAATCAGAATTGTTGAGTTGCTGTGAATTCAGTCGGAATGTTGAAGAAAAGCAGATATTGAATTGTCGACGTTTCGAAATTATATTGATTCATCTTCAGGACTTCGAAGTATGAGAACAAGCTATATGAATGGAGGTAACAATAAAATAAATTATGTGGGATTACAATCGTTGAAAAATAAACATGGAGAATGGAGAAAAACATCTGATACTATACAGATGAACAACATCAATGGTTACTTACATTTAGGGTGGTCATCCGAGTTAAAATATATTGGACATGCAATATAAATACTGGGCAAAAAAAAATCGTACTCACAGACACATTCAGGAGTATTTTTTCACAATCTTCTGTTGTCCAATAATACTAACTGATTTGAAATCGAAAGCATGGAGGGATGACTTACAATTTTCCGCAAAGCTTATTGGATTCATCATCGTTTTGAGTGAGTTATGTATATTTTTACATCCCCTCTTATTTTCAGTCATCCTTTGTTTAAAGTTCCTACCTGTTTGCCGTATGTTCACCTTGTTACACTCAGCACATGGTATTTTATGAATAACATTAGATTTTTTGGCGTGTTTGTTTTTTCGTGAAAAAATTGTTTTTTATGGAGGTTTCACATTTCATGCTAAATTTCAAAATTTTTATCTTGTAAAACTTTGCTGAGTAAGTTTCAGTCCTTCTAGCTGAGGTAGTTTGAAAAATTTATAAAAAACTATGAGGGCGTATTTTCTCTTTCATGTTCATTTTCTCTGTCGGAATATGATATTATTTCTATTAAAGATTTTCGTAGCTGTTCTTCAATAATATTGTTAGAAAAAAATAAGATAAAAATAAAATAAAAAAAATTATTGAAAAAATAATATACCTACTCCAACAGAGAAAATAAACATGAGAGAAATTTAGAAAATAAAATTTTTAAAATTGACATAAAATGTGAAAACATCATAAAACGAACACGCAAGAAGATCTGAAATCTAACGTTATTTATAAAATACCATGTGCTGAGTGTAACAAGGTGTATATAGGGCAGACAGGTAGGTACTTAAAACAAAGGATGACTGATCATAATAGGGAATGTAAAAATATGCACAACCCACTTAAAATTATGAAAAATCTAACAAGCTTTGCGGAACATTGTAAGTCATCCCTCCATACTTTCGATTCCGAATCAGTTAGTATTATTGGACAAAAGACGGTTAGTGTCATATTTATAGTTTGGCAAAACTAATTGTTTGTTCTGTCTGGTGTAGTGACCGTGGATGTCCGCCATTCTACTGAATGTGCTGCGGTTGAGAAATATCTGCAGTAAGATTCTGTAGATATACAGGTTTATCACGGTAAAGATTTGTAGTCTTTCAAAATGAGGTCTACATGTTCGATCGAGATTTGATATTATTCTAATCACTGGAGAATGAGTGTACTTTCGACAGTTCTGCATGATCCCCAGAATTCAATTCCGTATGAAATCAGGCTGTGAAAGTATATAAGCATAGTAGACGTTGATGGAATGTGCATGGGATGTGACCGACTTGGAAACATACGGTTTTGTTCCAAAATAAATAGAAAAATTACAATAATGAAGTAACAAATGTAATTTGAGAAATTTGGAACGTAAACAAAACATATTTTCGAACTTTGTTCGAATTAATAGATATAGGTTTTCTATGTGATAGCAAGTTTTCAATCAACCTACTTACATGTTCATTGTAATCATTGTTTATGTAATTTTGATAAATCTGTAGTGATAATTGATATGAGATGAAATTCTTGTACATATTATAATTGGTGAATAATCTGTTCTCTTGTTTACATATTATGTAGGATGAAGACGAACTCTTGTCTAATTTCCATTAGTACTTTATTTAATTCGACCGCGGTTTAACTTTTACACCATTTTCAAATATTACATACATATTTTTCGACAAACTATGCAAGGCTTCCTTATGCTTTCTCTGCCATACTATTTCATTCTATAACTTCGAGGATACGAAATTGGGTAACGGATGATTTTTGGGAAAGTATCGCGATACAATTTTCACCTAATTAATATTCTCCTGAATAGAAAAGAGGATGTGTAATCAGCCTTGCATACTGTATACAATTTGAGTGGTACAATTGAACAGTTAACTTTCTATTTCAACAAGCTCATTAAAAATTGCAATGTACTATTTTTTCACCGTTGATATGCTCATCGATTCCCTTTTCTGAGCTAATACTAACTGATCATGATCCTGTCGGTACACTAAATTTTAATGACGAGCAATCAAGTCTTGATTCGGGTTCGAAACGGAGAAAATTAAGTTGATATTGATGATACTTACGTCTGGAGCGGATTTTACGATGACGAAAGTAATTTGATTGAAACTAATATTAACAGATTCTACCATCACGCTGGAAGTAATCAAGCTGTTTTATAGCTTCAGTGGCAGCAGCCCAGGAAGGGGCGCGGTACTCCACTTGCACCTATGGAGGCTATGGAAAAGCGTAACACACGTCGTTGAATTTTTGTGAGGTGAAACTGATTGCATGAAAATCTCATACAAAATAGTTTGGGTATACCATTTGGTTACCCAATGCTTTGTGCACTAATAACTATAGAACTATAATATTTCGCAAATTAGTTGAACAAACCAAAAACCTGTAAAAATATTATAGAAAATTCTTTTTATTATTCCCATACAACGACCAAAGCTCGATATAATTTCATTCACCTCAAATATCTGTTCCTTTTCAAATGAAAGGTATAGTGAATGAAAGAAGGTGAATATATTTTTATCCGGCTGACTTCAGAAACTTTTCACTGATTTGACTCCAGATATATCATAATATTAACAGTAGTCAATAATTACCGATAAATACAAGAATAGGAACTGAAACAATAAAAAATTATGATAAATATATGAAAAAACTAATGCGTGAACAAGGTGGTGAACGGTGTACTTTGGATATTATTGAAAATTGATATTCATTATAGAGGATTTATAATGTCAGAGATTTTATATTTTCGGGTAAGATTATTATGCAATCCTCGGTAAGATCTAGTTTAATTTTCATAGACACATTCATGTATATCTCATGTAGGTTTTAGCATCCAGGATGTGCCACAAAGGACATGGCACTGGATACATGTATTCCTGGGGCTCGATAGATTATTTTGATTTTTAATATATCATCCTACAGGTCAAAACAAGCAACTTTCTTCATTAGACTTTTTTTTCTGGCTCTATAGAGCGTGAGCTACAAAAATGGGTTGATTGTCTACGCTAATTATGGAAAATATTTTCTGCGAATGGATTTTTCTTGAGTTTTGAGTATAATATCATGTGAACAATATCAATTTCCTTTGATTATATCAATTATGGTGTACATTACCACAGGACGAGGCAGAAAACGCGATTTTTCTGAAATTCGTTTATTGACTTCTCGCCCAATTGTGGCCCCAGGAATACATGTATCCAGTGCCATGTTCTTTCAGTTTTATCAGAATAGCCCATTATTATGCAAGCCGTCTGAAAGAATATTTGGGCAAGTGCGCTCGGACCCCCCTCGTTCTTGAAAAAACAAAAAACTCACGATAAGAAAATAATATAAAAAATCGTAAAACTAGTAAAAAACATCTTACCCTAATCTACCCTCTATGGAAGCTGGATAAAGAACGCGTAAAAATAATCTGCGATAATAAAATAGTGATAAAAAACGGACAACCGAAAAAATTTATTTTAAAAAATTTCACTCTTCTGTCACCCTGATGGCTAAATAGAAAACGCGTAGGATTTGGAAAAAAAATCTTGAAAATAAATTTGGAAAATTCCTAAAACTAGTAAAAAATATTAGACAGCCGACTTTTACTTCAGGAAATGTACCCCTGCCACCTTGATACAGAACGCGGAGGAATTCAGAACATTTTTGGACGTGAAAAATTACTACGAACAAAAATTGTCCAAGACTCGGAACGCTTTTCTTCTCAAAAAAGTTGTAAAAACTAGTGAAAATAAAATATAAAGAATTTGTAAAATAGTGAAAAACATCGGATGATCTAATATTGTTCTAGCTTGACTCATAAAAGCTTTGTGAAAATCTTTTGAAAACGAGCTTTTATTTGAAAACTATCAAATTCAAAAGTGAGAAATTATACTGGTGTATAACAAAGAACTCTGAAAAAACGCAAATGATATCAAACTTGAAATAAAGCCTTCACTTCATTTTGTTTCTTTCCACTTTTAGGGGTCTGTTAGTTTATTTCGTTTCGAAAAACACCTTTTAGTTGTTCATAAGTCGATAACATGAATAAATAGTCTCAGTTATTTTTTTGGATATCTTTGTTGGATATAATCCTCAACTTATATAATAGCAGACTGAATATTATAGGACCAGATAATGTGATAATTTTGTTCAATTGAAACATTGTATAAAGAGTAACAAGACACAATCATATGGGATATGGGATTGGATCCGATGGGAGACGACATATAGATGGCGTTAGTACTCTGGTCTCCCAGTTAGGTCGTGAGGATATAATGAAACTACCAACTAATAGATACTTATAGATACAGATTATATTTCATGATGAAATTCGAGGATCGAGATTAATCAGTTTGTGAAATATATTGAAATTGCAAAGAATTATTTCGTATCAAGTAGAAACCTTCTACAGTTTCTTGTAGTTCCTCTTAGTTTTCAACTGAAAACGTTAGCTGGCACTAGTTCCACAGGCACTAACTATCTTTTTAAACAAT
Organism: Chrysolina americana; assembly: GCA_958502065.1. Classification (NCBI taxonomy): domain Eukaryota; kingdom Metazoa; phylum Arthropoda; class Insecta; order Coleoptera; family Chrysomelidae; genus Chrysolina; species Chrysolina americana. The sequence continues at coordinate 51,380,452 of OY293416.1, forward strand.
GATTGTGATAAGGGCCAGTTTTATAAGTTCCCCTTGAATTGCGAATAAACTTGAAAATTCAGAATGATAACAGTTCAGCAAATAGAGCAATTTGTGTAACCCTTGTTCTACGTTGAAAATAGCTTCCTCCCCTGTTTATACCTCATATGCCAATATCATATAAGTGCTGAAAAACAATATCATAATTAACAGCATCGAACTCCTTTGCTGAATCCGAAAACGCAGTCATACATTTCATTTTAGGAAAATGGTGAAAGTTGAGTTAACCGTGCTTTTTCGGTGGATACATTCTCTGAAGTCGAACTGGACCAAAAATGATATGATATGTTTCACAGTAATTTACCAATTTTATTTTGATATATTGTTTGAAAATCTATGTTATTCATCACTGTAACTGGCCTGTAATTGGTTATCGTAGTCTTCTCTCCGATTTGAGAATTAGCGTAGTAAAGAACAACTTAAATTTTAAGGAAATTTTTCTGATCAATAATATACAATATTGCCATATAGAACAAATAAATTATTGGTCAAACTTTGTTCGATTTGAGATAACCATTGGTGTTTTTTTTTTGCAGATACACGAAAACTTCATCAAAACATAAATTCTCTTCAAGCTTGTGATGTAAAAATATCTGATTTTACGAACAACAATTCCAATTGAGACAATAATAAGCCATTATGAAGTGTATCAGACAGCATTTTTGAAGCGGAAAAAAATAGTGTTTGGCTAAAAAAGTGGAGTGTGTTCACACGGGGAAAGATTAGGCGTATTTAAACTGATGTCCCTGTTGTTCCTTCATTTAACGTGGTTTTCGTATTTTTAGCGAAAAAGCGCATACTTGACAATTGTGAAATGAACAAGTTTAGTGGTCATCAGCAACACTTTTATACAGAACATTAAATGTGTACATCAATACTTGATTGAACTGTTTGATTTATTTATCTATCTGTTTTCATTAAAAAACACGAAACAAAAAGAAAATTAGAGTTTTTTTGCGTAAATTCAACTCACTTGCTCCACTCGTAAATCAAGATATTTCCACTCAATAGAAAACTATCAGATAACATTTGAATGAGTTTCTGTTAGATATAAAAACACTTGCCGTAACCCAAAATTTTGTCATACATTTTCACTATCAGAGAATTCTCTCTTCCCTCCTAGGAATATGGTGAAGTGCCAAATCTTTGGCAACATACGTTATAAAAATTTTCCTATGTATTTTATGCCCCCAGACTCGAATTCATTTTAAGCCCCCAGACTCAAATTCAATCAGCCCTTCGCAAGAGATTCGAAACATCTTCTCATTTGTGGGTTATTCCATATTATTGAAAAACTGTTACAGTATAATCAAATGTCTACCCTAAAAGACCCTTACAAGCAACTGTAATCCTATCTGAAGCTGTTTCTTATCGCGAAAGTTATGAAACATCCAGCACATGTATACAGTAGTTCTTACAGCGAACGGAACATAGGCTAAATAAGAATATTAGAGCAATAATTGATAATTGTTCGACGACGACAGAGTTGAACTGCAGACCTCTTCATATGCGAAATTAGCTGGTGTGTGGAAAGTATGTGCAGATTACGAGCAGAAAAAGTGGCTGTATTGTTGCAATTTATAATATTTTTTCTTATACTTGATCTTTCAGATTCCACTCACAGAATTTTTTCTGGAATAAGGCATAAAAAATTGCCCATGCAGGGTTTTTGAAGCACTTGCGATTATTTCACGAATATGAGTTTTTGACCCTTGTGCCTAAAAACTGCATGACCATTCACATTATTGCCTTTCACTTGGGTTTTTATCACAGTCATATTTTATCTGGTCCTGCAATAATTTTGGCAATGCTATAGTAATGCCATTTGAGTTTTTCAAATAATCCCGACGTATTTTTCACTGGATCATTTATTATTCAAACTAGAACTAATTCCGTGCTTACTCACCCTGCGTTTTTCACGCACGCCGACAGGCACATGTGTGAACGTCGACTGGTATTTAACAATGCTGGGTGGGTATGCATATGTATCTGAATCGGCCTCAAGATTCGAAAGTAAGGGACACAGCCCCCAGACTGCGATGATTAGTAATGTTTTATAGAATCGAAATGTGACGTCATATTCGAAATATCGGTACTATGCTTCCCATTTCTAACGTTCGAATATGACGTCACATTCTCGACACATTTCGATGCTATGAAATATTTCTAATCATCGGAGTCCCAGTGCAGGGGATGTGAAAGTCGAAAGAGGATTTTTGAGTACGGAATGTAGACTGAACTAATCCATCTGGAAGAATCGACAAGAAACATGCTTGATGATTTTTATATTCTGCTAGCGATCTCTTATGTCTAATCATCTTTCGAAATCTGAAAAAATAATTACCTTGATGGATGTATCCTCAAAGTCACACATAGCTGTTGCTTGTAAAGACAAACGGCAATATATCATTGTTTTATCACATTTCCTACACGTCATCGTTCCGTTCGGTTATTTTTACAAGCAATTTAAGCTACCGTTGAAATTAAACCACCATGAAAACAAAAGAACATAACAAAGAAATTAGTCTTTCTCGAAAGGATGAATAAATTACTGTCACGGCGGACAAATAATTCGTTAGGACTTGCATCTTTATCGTATATTTGTGGGCCATAAACTGGGGCGCGAAACGACCGTTTGTTTTCCACTAAAAGTCGTAATATATGGTAACAAGATTGAAAAAAAAACAAATTATTTTGTTTTCAGTCTATCTATTCTCAGTTCACAGTTTTGTTCTCAAAACTGAAACCATAATATGATGATAATATATAGGGTGTTCCTTGATTATATGCAAATATTTGAAGGTTCGATTCTACATGAGAAATCAATGATATTCTGCTTTATGAACTATGGTCAAAAATATTCTTTTACGAAAATACTGGGTGTGAGTTCAGTAGAGAGTGACATTCAGTGAAAGCGATACTGACAGTGACGTGCGTACGAGCACTAACATTGGTATTTTCATGAACAAAATGTTACGCCAATGATTCATTTGAAAGATAAGTGCTCTCTTGAGTTTTTTTACACGATGTAGTTTTTGAAAAAATTATATGGGCGAAAAAGAATGTAAGTAATTAACAAAAACAACTATAACATCAAAAATTCATCACAACTAACGTCAAAAAATCATTGAAGAATTGTTGATAATGTCCCCTCCCCCACCTAATATATACGCTTCCCCCTTCTTTCAATGAAATTACAGAATCGTTCAAATATTCTCGAATTATTTTGTATTCTATTATAAACCTACTGCAACTAGTTTTCAAAAGTTGATTCCACAGCGAGAGAAGCCACGTCTTCAGAAAAACCAATCAATATCTGTTCTCCGCCAGACATCATCACAAGCGTTAAATACGAAACGCGACTAGAGTGGGGAAGACTTTGGAGATAATTTACATCTAAATATAAAAATCATAACACATTAGTCCATCCTACACTCCCAAGAATAATCCCCTCAGAGACAAATTTAATATTTTAAGATTTGGCGCTACCACTCTCACCCGTATGAAATTGAACCATGGCAACTTTCTCTTCTCATTTGGCTAGAATCGGCATTGACTTGCATTCTACATGTAGCGGACCCCAATCACATCCTATTCGCATTTCCCAATAACGCCCAAAACCGACCCGAATTCTTTCACAGCCTACTTTCCTCTAAAACTTCATTCCCCACAAATATTACTCTCTTGTTGGCTACTCTCAACGAGGAAATTCATAATATCATCGCATCATTTGTATAAAAAAACTAAAATATCCGTTCAGTTATGAATACCTGACATAACATTACAAAATTTCTGTGTCAAAATAAACTACGGTTTGATGCCAAGGCGAAGGGGAATGAAAGAGAAATAATTTTTTTCCCAACTCATCTACTGTGTGGATGGGACCCGTGCACACTATAATCCGAAGAAGGCACCAAATGAAATCTATGCCATTGAGGTCGGGGAACCTTGGTGACCATTTTCGAGTCCCATCGCGGCCAATCAAAAGATTTATATAAGCGGTTTGTGAATAATTGCGATCCATCATACTGAAACTGAATAATCATCGAAATCTCTACAGATCATCCCTTCGAAATCTGACTCTGGGTAGAAGAGGTTTTGGGCTATTAATTTTCTCAAAATTATACAGAATCTTGAGAAATCATTGTTGCCTTTGAAAATTGTGAACAAAGATAAATAGATCCCCTTCTTTTGGTCAGAGGAATAGAAAATTCAATTATATTTCATTTCATATTGGTGTTTCTCATACCTTACCTAAATAGTGTTTCAGAATTTTGCTTTTTCAGATAGTGGTTCTTACTTCAAATCATTCTTAGAGTCAAGATAGCTTTGACACGACATATATTCAAGTTGTTGAAAGAATGCTTATCGACAGTTATTGTGTTTTACGTTATTCAAAATATTCACTGAATAATTACCGTCGAAAAGGAAAACTTATTGCATTCAAGAGCGGAATTTTTTTTTGACGTCGAGGGTGTAAGCCCAAAAATGTCCAGACCGAAATCATCTAAAAAAGTTGACATTCTGAATTTCATAGGACTAAAAGTATAGCTCATGGACAGGCAAACAGACCAAAACCTATTATTGGATATGACGAGAATGAATTTCTTTTTATTGAATCTACCATAGAATATCCTCATACGAGTCGACGTGAGATCAAGAAAGATTGAGGGATAAGCAGGGAAAACGTTTCTATTGTAATACAAATTCCACCCTTATCGTATTCACATGTACCAGGAATTATATGAAATAGACTTCCATCGACAATTGAGTTTTTTCTATAAGTTATGGACAAGTTCAGTGATAATGATCATCTTTTCATTTTCTTTTCTGACGAATTAACTTTTCATAACAATGACTTAGTGGACAGACACAACTTTCATTATTCTAGTGATGTGAATCCTCACCTTTTCCGCATTCTGGATGACTAGAATAGATGGTATGTTAACTTGTGGGGGGAATTATAGGTACACAAGTTATAGGAGCATATTTTTTTGATGGACACTCGAATGGTCAAAAATGTTTACAATTTTCACGAGATGATCTGCCTAAGCTTCTGTAGAATGTGCCACGGAATATTAGACAACGGAGGTCCGTCACATTTCAAATTCAGTATTAGACAGTTTTTGAATATGCGCTCTCCGAATGAATAGATTGGTAGAGAGGGACCACAAAATTGGCCAGCGAGATCACCAGATTGGACTTTCCTCGATTTCTTTTATCCAACCACACTGGAAAATATGAAGAAGAGAATAAGGGCCACTTTACGAGCAGTGACACCTCAAAAGTTATTGCATGTTGAGCAGTCTTTGAAATAGAGAGTAGCTCTTTGTTTTCAACAGAAAGGTCGTCATATCGAGCACCTACTTTGAATTAACTACATTTGTGTTTCATATTTTGTTTTTTCATTTGAGTGAATAAAAAATTGTTTAGTCTCTTTAATGAACTACTGCCAGAATATGAAATCAATGTAAATGGTAACCTAATTTCAGTGAACATTTTTGAGCCACCCTGTATACTCCAGAATAATTAACTTTTTATAGCCTTACTACGCATATAATGGAACGGGGATATTGCAGAAAAAGTAAATGATTTTGGCTTACAGTTACTGTGTCGTGAGGGGGCCTCACCCTGTATAGGTACAACCGTTAACTTGAGTAATTCATGAAACTCGTACAACTTCGTGATGATAACGGGAAAGTATACTTTTCATATCCGAGTTCGCAGGAAGATAGAGGTCCTGTGTGAATTTTTGTGAACATCGTGAGATCATGGAAGAAATGAGATGGTAATTGGTATCAATTTGAATTCTCGAAGATTATGTTTTCCTCCATGGAATTCAAAACGATACGCTAGGGTAATTTCGAAGTGTAATTTAAATTTGAGTGGCTCCATTGGGATCTCGGATACTACAGGAGATACGACAGTGGCGGATCTATCGAAAAGCGAAAATAAGCAACGCCTCGGGGCCCAGATCCTTAGGGGCCCGTAAGTGCCCCAATATCCAAAGTGTTGAATTTTTATCGAACAATTATAACAGCAATTTGCTCTTAAATGCCCATTTTCTATTTTTGCTCAAGGACCCAAGTTCTCTTGCTCCGCCACTGACATACAAAGATGATTCAGTTGGGACAAGGTTGGGCGTTTCCGTGACCTTGATAAACTAATTAGAAAGTTTTGAAATTTACAGTATTTCTGGAGATATACGAACATTTTGAAAATCATTTTGAGAAGTTTTCGATGGGCTACATAAATATATACATTACTATTTCATACGCTATGTGATAGTATTTTCCAGATTTACCTTCCTTCGCTTCGTGTCATTATCTTTATTGTTCATAAAGGAAATTTTATTGATGTTATATGAATATGTTTTATAATTCAGAATCAACTTCTATTTTATTGAAAATTCTATGACAACCCATCATCATTTTCACCTCTGCTATTTTATTGGTGTTATATGAATATGTTTTATTATTCAGAATCAACTTCTATTTTATTGACGATTCTCTGAAAACCCATCATCATTTTCACCTCTGCTATTCTACTGTCTTGTATGTTATTTAATCTAAATCATAATATAGATATATATCATCTCCATTTTCACATAAAATAAAATAAATATATTTTACACATTATTTCTCTGATAAGGTTTAGATTAGTATCAGATGATGTCATTTAGATGTAGACGGCAAACTAACCATTCCAGCATTTTCATCCAAAATCATATCGTCATGAATTTCATTTTCTATTTCATTGTCCACAATAACAATTTTTGATAGACTATCAGGTTCGAAATTATCTGAAAATAATCTGTAATATTCCTTCACTATTGCATTATTCAAATCTTTCGGATCTAGACATAATCTTAATTTTTTATTAGGCGTTTAAACTATAACTAACCTATGTATCTATTCTGCCGGTTCTATACATTTTTTTATTATACCCATCATTTCCAATCTGTCAAGTTCTACCTTGACATCCTCTCTTAGTTTCAGAGGAATTCTATATGGTGGTTTACTGGTAGGTTGAATGTTATTTTTCAATTTCAGTTTATAGTCATTAGGAATGGTTCCTACATTTTGAGGATTAAAAACATCTGAATATTTCTTGATAATTTAATTTTTAAATGGATTCGATTCAAATCATCTACATTTTTAAAGAGTAAACCAAGTATTTGAATAGTTTCAAGACCTAAAATTGGTTCTGAGTTGGTATTGGTGATTATGAATTTTATATTGAAGCTGTAAAGTATTGACAAAATCAATTCACCGTATACATCTATTTTATAGCCACCATATGCTTCTAGAGATTGTGACGATTTTTTGCATATAAATTTTCTGTTATTGAAATTTTCAATTTTTTTTTTTTATATTTCAAGGAAATTATGTTGACATCTGCCCCAGTATCAATTTTGAATTCAATATTTACATTTTCAACTTTCAATAATCATCAAGATGCAATTCAACACAACTAGAGTAATAGTTTTGTTCGTCAGGATTATTATATGAATCGTCTGAAATTTCTGAGACTATCTCCTCTGATGTTATTTCATTTGTTCTTTCACACAGAACTGAAATGATTCATATAGTTACACTTCTAACATTTTTGTCCAAAAGCTGGACATTATACTTATGTGATAATCCGCACCTATAGCACTTATTTTGGTAGCAGTTTTTACTTTGCGGTTTCTTAAAAAAACCGGTACTTTCTTTATTTTTGAGTGATCTGCTATTGTCCCTTGCCGAATTAGTGAAAATTTTATTTCTTTCAATACTGGCTGGTTCGTCTTTATTTTCTATTCTGTTGACTCCTGAACCTTGAATTTCCTTTGCTTGTTTTCGAACTAATTCTACCAATCTAATTGTATCTATTGCTTCTTTCAAAGTTACTGTCCCTTTCTGTATTAGATTTTCTTGAGACTCGCGATCTCTTGAATCCAAAACTACTTTGTCCTTGAGCATATCATCTGGATCTTTGAATTCACAACCTTGACAAAGGCTCTTGATGTCCATTAGAAATGAATCATTTTGTTTTCTATTGCAGAAAAGATATCCTACCTGCTCTTTCGTGAATACTTTCGATTTTTTCGCTCTATATCCCTCATTGTTCTCAACAATAAATCGAATCAAAGCGCCATACTTGTCGATTTCTACTCTTTCATTCAACCCTAAACGAGCTCGTAACATATAATATTCAGTCCACAAAGATGATGGAGAGTAATACCGTTACTTCAGCATCTTGGACCTGTTCTGTATTTGGCCACTTCCAAAAAGGTTTTCTTTTTCGTAATAGATTCCTGATTTATCTGGAAGCAACTCTAATCTTACAATGATAGCAGCCGCAAGTATATTTTCAGGAATATCAATATCTGCCATGGTTTTCACTAGTTTTTAATGAGTTTTAATTTAGACTACATTAGATTTTTTGGCACGCTGAAATGAAAATAACGTGACAATAACAGAAGTTGTTGATGTTATATTAACATCATGTATATCAATGATACGATAAGGCTTTGAATTTAACTAGATTATCAATTCAAATAAATCTCGGAAGTTGTATCAGGCGACTTGGAGCAAAGCGCCTCATCGCCTCGATTATTATAAGTCGCTTCCTAATCTCGTTACATTCAAAGCTAAGTATTATGTTGATTGGAATATTTGAAGTCAAGTGTCTTAGTTGATGCAAGTAGTTCCATCAATATTTTCTATTATCTATTTCGGATTGTAACCTTCCTCAGCTTGAAAATTAATTGATAAATGGAGAAAATCAATGGAAAATAAGTATCTCAAGAATATCTGAACACGTCATAATATTTCTTGGTGTTCATTTAATGAAATGGAATAATGCAATCATTTTAAAGAAAAAATTAAATAGAGAAAAGAGAAGTTGAATCCTTTCATCGATAAACTGTTTTTCAACAAACTCTGTCGGAATTGTCCGCACATGGCTACCTCTTTTCAGAGAATGAGTAAGAGATGACAGAATGATGACTGGCTACTATTGAACATTCCATGTTTCATGAAAGAAAATCCCACCCAGAAGAATTTCATGACATATTTCATTTGACTTCATCAAAGAAATATATTATTAGCCATTTTCCAGATTGTATAATTCAGAAAGATATTATTTAATGACAAAAGTCTTGTGAATGCAGTCATTTATCAAGCAAATTGATTCAGTTGTTCTTCTACACCAGTGGCGTGCCCAAGATTTTTTCTTGGGGAGGGGGACAAAGCCCGACAGCACGATAACTACTGATAGGAAATGACGCTTCCAGATCTAAGAAATGTCGTGAAGTATTCTATCGGTCGGATCTTGGGGGAGGTTCAAACCCCAAACCCCCCCCTTTGGGCACGCCACTGTTTTACATTTGTATAGATTCCTATGATTCAATATACCTATTTTCAATTGCAGACAAAGACCATGGCAATCAAGAAACGAATTTTTCGAAACGTTAGGAACTGTCAAATGTATTGAATATTCAAAACTACATCAATTGAGAAATCTTGAAGATCACTGGCAAATAAAAATTGTACTTTTCCCAAACAGTATGTAGTTTTCAATGACAGGTATACATGAGAAATAAATTGTTTCCAGCCTTCATACGTCATCATATTTCCGTACTGTGTATGAATCATTCAAATAAATTATTGTTATCATCATTTTAATGTGATTGATGCATCAAAGCCTTCAAACACCACAGAATCCAGGATATCCAATAAAAACTAACCAGTATCAGATCGAAAAAATATAACGAATAATAAAATGAATACAGAAATCAAATAATTCTATTAATGACCATCAAAGTGACATCGACGTGACTGTTTTCCCGTTTTTCCGAAAAAAATTTCGACGTAAAATTTGTTGATTCAGCTCATGGCGCCAATTAACGATACTGTCGCGTTTTATGAACGCAAAACTGCATTTTAATGAAAATATGAGAGCACGCTCTGGGTGCTACTTTAATTAAAAATTCTGGTGGCATTCGCTCAATTGAAAGTTAAAATGAAAATTCATGCACAACACTAACAAGAAATGAACAAGCAACCAGCAGGCCATTGGGCAGGAGCATTGTACGATATCGGAGAACGCCTGTCAACTGGTCGTATAACAAACCGCCGGTAAAGCATAAATTCCTCTTGTGACTATTCTGTGGAAGTGTATTTCATTTTTGATAGTTTCTGATGGAATACTGATAACCTAATATTGTGCAGAAATCTAACAACCCATTAAATTTTTTATTACATTATACATTCAGCATCATATCCAGGTAATATTGATATTACTTACTCCCATCTTCAAAGGATTCAGACGCAGAAAATTTTCTTTTTGAACACTTACCTGGAAAAAACAGAAAAGATTAATAACACAGTGTAAGTTTTTAGGACTTATTCTATGACTGATATTTTTTTTTGGTCTCGATTCAAAGAAAACTCTATTCCTTTATAGCAAACGGTTCATCAATAATTTATTTTGACATCTTCAGGACACTGTGAGATACAAAAAGGGCAAGTTTCATATTTGTGAATGGTAAAAAGACAAATAATTAACGAATCAATTCACTACTCTTATTTCTGCATAAAAGTAAACTCTATTTCATCATAGCCAACAGTTCGTTGATTTATTTTGACATCTTCAGGGCACTGTGAGTTACAAAAAGGGGTAGTTTAAAATTTGTAAATAGAAGAAAAATAAATAATTAACGAATCAATTCATTACCTTTATTTTTCCAGAAACAACCACTGAACTCTGTTAAGATAGCAGATGAAAACATAAGAAGGCAATGGTATCTTCATTTAAAAAAGGATGAGTTCGTCGTATGAAGAAAGATGTATCATGAATCCATACTTATTAGGTCTGAAAGCAATAGAAGAAAAAAGAACACAATGCATATTATTTATGAATATACAGTATCGGAAAGAACATACCTTGGATATTATGGTTTAATGGAAGCGTAAGAATAGCTTGCTGAATAGTGAGAGCGCATTACGATTTCTCCTAGAATAGCGCAAAGAAGGGGTATCGAATTGTCGTGTGATGTAGTCAGATGAAGTGTCGAGTGCGGTAACAGGAGACGAGAACAGCATTGCGAATCTCTTGATTGTGTGGTATTATATACAGTGTCTTTCAAAGGTATTGGAACGGTCTCATATTTCAGAAACGGCCCTGAGAAAATTTACGAAAATTTCGACAGGGTGGTTTTTGATGATGTCCAATTCAATTCCATTGGAAAAAATTGAGTTGTCCTCAATGTCTAAAAAACTTTTGATTTGGTAACATTGTCGATATCACAATTGAATCGGGCATCATCAAAAACCATCTTTTATGATATTTCACGAATATTGGAATATTGGAATGTTTCCAGACTTTTGAACGAAGAAGCCATGATGTCATATTTCAAAAACTACATTAATCTAAAATCTGATATTTGGAGACATAAGTAATGAGGCTTCGTTGAATTGATTGCAATGAAAACAAATAGGGTATTCCATTTTAAAAAATTGAGTTACCCTCAATATCTGAAAAACTGTTGATTTGGCAACATTGCCGATATCACCATTAAATCGGGCATCATCAAAAACCACCCTGTCGAAATTTTCATAAATTTTATCAGGGCCGTTTCTAAAATATGACACCGTTCCGATACTTTTGAAAGACACTGTATATATAATATATATTATCAAAATCCCATCTACCACCTAGTGGTGTAGGGTGTGTGGTATTATAATAGGTATAATTGCGTTCTATGTTACTTTTTAGATTTCTGTCTATACTCATGATATATTTTTTCGATGTTGTAAAAAAATTTGTGCTTGTTTTTATTCTCGATATTAGATTGAAATAGGCACTGTTGAAGTTTCAGGGGTTTACTCTTTTGTATTTCATTATAATAGGTAGTCATTTTAGAGTTTTTTTTTAACAGTTTCATAACCCAATATGTTTTTGTTGGTCGATTCAAAGTGATGTTCCAACCAATGTAGTAGGTATTCGTAAAGTTGATTTATTTTTCATGTCCCTTTCCTGTTCTTTGAGACATGTTTTCAAGTATCTTACTGTCTTACCTACGTAACCTCTTTCACAGTTACTGCACGGTTTTGTATTCTGAAGGCACCAAGCCTTTCTCTCTTTGAACCTCAAAGTGGAGTTTTTCGTGCTTGTGAGAGTTCCTAGAAAAAGCGACGAAATAACTGAATTTATGCCTTTACAGTATACAGGGTGGGTCAGAATAAGACCGACAAACTCCGACTACAGATTCCTCATCTCATTTCGAGGTGAAAAGTTCCTATCAAGGTATGTCCTAAAACGCATCCCCTCTGAGATATAGGTAGGGTGTCAAATGTACAAAAAAAATAATTTTTTTTTTCTCCAAAATTCCCGAAGCAAAAAATATCACTAATGAGGGTTTATCAACGTGATAATCTGAAGTTATAATTCTTAATTTTCGTAAACCAGTGGCGTAGTTACGTTGGTATGTGGAAATATTTTGTACAAGTGAGTGGACAAATGAGCGTTTGACATCAGTTAGGCTCATCGATACTCAACTTAAAAGTCATAACATTCTATGTACCTAAAAGTAAAGGTTTCTGAGAAAATTGAGAAAAACTGAATATAATGTCCTGAGTAGCAAAATAATTTCATGTGCAAAGTTCTTACAACATATTGGACATTTGTCAACCTTCTCAACATTTTTGAATGTTGGGTGAATCTGTTCAATAGGATTCAATTTACTATTTCTTACACCGTACTTTTGACTCTATTTTTGTCTTTTCCTAGCTTCGAGACCGGCAGGTCGGTTTTGTGAAGGCAATATTCAATTAGTCTGGACAAAAGACTGGAGGTTGTGTTCGTCATCAGATTAGGAGAAAACAACACAGCATCTTCGGCCTCTCATCTTGGAGAGAGATGAGATATGGTTCTTCTATCTCGCCGTGAACTAGTTCTTAATGAGTCTATTCACCATCCAGTAGGTGGTTCAAAAACCGTCTTCGATATCAACATGACCTTCGACTTGATTCGAATAGAGTAATTGGATGAAGAAACGAAAACAAGGAATACCACCCTATCTGAGAGCTTGTGAGAGGGGCAAATGGTTTACAGAGAAATGATTACGACCCACTGAAACTGTTGAAGTTTTATGAAATGCTCTCTGCGTGGCATTTACTTATATTTCTTAAAACATAATCTCTCTATAATTAACACTTCGATCTGGAAATTTTTTCCTTATCAAAATGGGAGAATGAAGTAGAGATATAGCCCTCCAAAACTCACATCAACTAATGGAATGAAAATCTATTAGTCTTGAAAAGGCAGGAATTGGGAATTAGGAAATCGAAAATATCCATTGACACCGCCATTGCGCCATTTGGCTTTGGTATCCATTATAACTTATCGAAATCCTCTTTTCTCAGCACTCAACTCTGAGATGAGCTTCTGAGAGGTTTATCAGAAACCTGGGGAATTTGGAAAAAGGAATTTAAATTTTTTTGAATCCATCCATTCCACCGCTGTCACCATTAATAACCTGGGAGTCGTGGTAGACTTCTTCAATTACACTCTTCATCTCTAATAGCACGAACAGAGGTCGAATCATTTACGTTGACTTACCTACTGTTAGAAGACAGTTATTAAAAAACTCCACTGTATAAATAAATACTGTACTAATAGTCGTCGGGGCTAGTACAAGGAAAAAATCATAATCTATATTATATCTTTCTTTTATGTAGTGTTGGGGTTTCCAGCAAACTTTTGCGACTGTTCTAGAATGTCAAAAATGTCGTCGATAATGTTACTACTAAATTTTCAATATTTTTCATCAAACGATTAAAGATAAATTGTTGTGGTTCAAATTTTAACACATCATATTCGATTCAGTAATGCAGGAAAATATCAAGTTTAAGGTGACAGAAGAAGAAACAGTAGGTATTGAAAATAAATATGAACCAAAATGTTAATGAAACGCATTTTTCATTTCTTGAAAGTTTGTTTTTGTTTTAAAATTGTTTTTTTCCGTTAACCAGCTGTCGTCGTCGCCTTACGAACGACAGCACTTGAGAAGTCGAAACTTGTGCGAGCAAAGGATTAACAAGGTCTCACCTCTACACGTGCGATTTCAATTTCATTTCAAAAACGGTTTTCTTGTACGAGTTTTTGAGGCAGGAGAATGTTCATATTTTCGAACACCCTGGCATATAATAAATTAGAATAATACTTAAAAAGGTAATCCTCTTAGAGTCGGCTGTCATGGATTTAGTTTCAATTAACGTTAATACAGAGATTCCTCAAAAATCATTGTTCTCTAGTTATTTTCCACTCAAATGAGACCGGCCGGCAGCAGGCTTTATACATAATATAAGACAGATGGCTAGATTTATGGTTAGTTTCACAGTTCATAACTTCATATTCAGTCGGTAAATTATACACAGAAGTTTTTGTTAATTTAAAATGCAAGACCGACTCGGAGCTATTGGTAAAGTTTGTAATCTTGGCAACAAATACTCCTAAAATGAAGAACTGACATAGTATTCACCGACATCTATTTGGAATGATTCATTGATGAGTCAAACGTAGAATAGAATTGGAACATATATCAACAATGACAGAATTGAGTTCATTCATAACCAACGTGATTTTAAACAAATACAAAACAGATATCATTATATTATATAGGGGCATAATCAAAAAGTACAGAAAACGATCCCAAATACTAATAATAATAATAATACTCCATCATAAACACTCATAGAGTCCCAAAGGCATAGCCTGTGCGGGTGGGGGGCGGCTATTATTATTATTATGCCGGGGCGCTTCGTGGAGACTTACTGATTTTTGGTGGCGTATTTACTTTCCAGCTGTAGGAAAACCCGGAAAACCTACAGCACCATCAATATATAATAATTATTTATCGGAAGTGCTGGTGACCATCTACAGGTGGAGGTGGACATCACAGAAAAAAAACAGAGGAACCTAGAACAGAGATAGCAATTCAAGGTGCAGAGGCACCCCGGTAAAGGAAACCAGAAAAGCCGGGATACCTCCACAATAAAAGTTAACAGGGGAACCTTCCAAGAGACCCCCAAAACCACATGCTCAGAGAACTCCCCAGGTACAGTGTGTTTGTAGTGAGAGGCGATTATAAGAACACTTCTAGAAGAGGAATCGAAGCAAAACCTCTGAAATATATTTCAGAGGGAAGCTAAGACAACCGTTCCGAAGGTGGTAACAAGAAAAACAATGACCAACATAATAATAGTGGTTCCCGTAAAAGGAAACCAGAAATCTGGGGTTCATCAATGAAAATTAACCTCAATTATTGGTTTTATTAAGTATTGTTTTTGATAACAGCAGATGTTCATGTTGTTAAATAACTAAGTAATTATTGAACTTTGCCAATGTTATTTATTTTCTTGAATATTTATGTTATAAGTATTATAATTTCTATATGAAGATTTTCCTACTTCACCTGAAGATTATCATTACTATCATTCTGAAGTGCAACCCCAAGTTCGGAGGCAAGCATCGGAAAAAGAGAACTAGAGGAATCGAAGGTTCGCTCAAAACACAAGTTTGCAGTGGAACCTCCCAAGGGATTTCCGAAACAGGTGTCTCTAACTGGGGAAAGCTATGTGCAGAGAGTTCAGAACCAGCCCATACATGCCAGAAGAACAAAAAAAGGACCCCGGACGTACAGTTTAATTAATCTACGTCAAGTAAAAAGGCAATGAATTATCGAGCCCAAGATGTAAAAAGAAATGTCAAGGATGATGATTGCTTGGAATAATGTCTTTTCATACGACCACACAGCAAAGTAACGTATATTGCACTGTACAGTCCCACAGAAAGTGGTTTATATCCGCTCATATGTGGAAAGTAAAACGCACGCGTAATTGCTGTTCGTATTTACGGCTTCAAGCTATTGAAATCATAATATTTAAGAACAAAAAATAATCTATTTAAGAAATTTATTTTTTTTTCATCTTCAAAATAAAAAAAATTTGACACCGGTGAAATTCACTTTGTAGTAACTATTGATTATTGTAAGGTCCGTCTAATTATGATTTTGATCATGTGAAACAATTATTCAGAATTGATGAAGCTAGTTGGAATGGTTCTCAGTCAGCCTTTATCATCGATTTTCTTGAACACATGTCAATATCATCGTTATTAGTTGGTAAAATTGTCGCGTGGTCGCAGGAAAAATAGTGTATATTATTTGTGCGAAAGTAATTTTTATATCGTGGGATTTCCGCACTCGGCTTACGCCACTCGTGTGAGAAATTTTTCCTTCCGCACTTGTAATGTAAGTAGTATACTATTCTTCATCAGGTAAGGGACATAAATCATCTGATTTGCCGACCACTAGCCAAACGGTAGCTGCGAAAGTTTAGGTGTGTTCAGTTTACAACAATGATATGTGGCTGATATTGGTTCTGAGAAAAAGACGCTTCAGAAAACCTAACAATAGAGAATGCCAGCCAAAAGTTTCTTGAATTTTCCAGCTTATTGCCTTCCTTGATATTTACTCTGACCTTAAAACATACCCGTCTTGGTTATAAGGCGAAATTTTTTATTATTCATTTCAATCCTTCCGAGTGTAGGTACCATTGATTTTGAAGTTCCTTTATTATTATAGTACTATGAAATACATGTTTCATTTGATTACTTGCAAAGAGTTGGAAAATTTTGTTCATTCAATTCGATTTTTACCAATTTTGAAATTATCCGAAAATGTTTATTACACTCGCGAGTGTAATAAAAAATTGTGGAATTCTAATCGTATTTACCCTAGTGTCAAATATTGTGGAATTCCTGTAATAAAAAATTGTGGAATTCTAACCGTGTTTACCCTAGTGTCAAATATTGTGGAATTCCATCAAGTAACGACCAATTTAATCCAAAAATATCATTATTCCAATTTATCATTTATATCACAGTATTGAATGTTTCATTCTTCAATGCAGCCACGATATTAACAAATTTGATGGCAAATAATCCTGAGAAATAGACCCGACAGTGATATATTTAGCTGAGCAAAGTCAGGAATAATTTATTGTACACCTAATCCCGACTATCTCTGGAAGCTTCCCACCAAATTTGTATCACTTCATCATTTCATTTCATCATTTCATTGTAAAGCTGGTCACCTTCATCCCATTGGTGGAGGATTTCACATTTCCAGTAAACCGTATGAAGTGCAGAAGTAATTGACTCGCGAATTCATTCGTGGAATAATGATCTATAGGTTGGTAATTCATCTGACTGTCGTCGGGAATGAGATATTGTTTGTGACTCTCGTGAATTATGGGATCAGGGATAGCTATGTCGACTGAATCTTAACGTCCAGATTACATCACCACTTGGTTGTATTTTCATGTTCGGCGCTCTATTGATATCAAAGTTGTGGTGAGATCGATCCGGTGAGTTGAGTCCTACCGGTGTAATTTATCCCGTTTCCTCTTTTGTTTGGTATGATTTTTGAACATAAAAGTTTCATCCCTAATCTACAGCCCATTTGATTCAATTCGATTCATAAACGTATTATTTTGTGCTAACACGGTAGTATAAGGGGTTTTGATAATCAGAGAAATCTTAAGAGAAAGAAACATTGAAGTTTTATTTGTCAGCTAGCCCTGATGTTCGCCGATATCGCCACCGTGCAGTGGTTGAAAGGTATCATCGGGGACATAAAACCCTGGGAGGGTGCGCAGCTGGAGGTTGTTGAGGAGGCAGCGATGCCTCACAACGGGATTTTGCTTGCGTACCTTCCAGGCAGCCAGGTATATTACACGGAAAAAATCCTTGGATTAATAGAGGCCCAAAATGACCTCAACGCTTCGAACTGGAGGGTACTTAGGAGAACATCCGAAGGCCCTCTGGAACTTCTTACTGTCTCGGTTGACCTTCAGTCGGCCGAGAGATTAAGAAAAACAGGGTTGGAGATCAACTACAAGTTTGGACACACAGCTCTCAGGGCAAGGGGTGGCAAACACAAATCGGCCACACTTGATCCCTCAGAACCTGATACCTGGGGTACCACTCAGAGTGCAGATAGCAACATGACGCAGACCGAAGAGGCTCAAAAGAAGACGCTAGGAAACTGATGAAATGAAGTCTGACTGGAATAAAGTGCCAGGACAAAGACAAGCGAAAAGAATAGTGTGTCTATTGCCAAAGAAAGCTAAACAGCTCGTGTTGGACAAGAAAGACTTGAAGATGGTAACTATACTTCTTACTGGATACTGCCCTCTGGGGTACCACCTCAAAAAGATGGATAAAGAGAGAGTGATAGTTGCCGCTACTGCGAGAACTTCGCGGAAACCGCAGAACATTTGCTGTGCGAATACCCAGCGCTTTTCTGCAAGAGGCTTAAGTTCTTGGAAGGGGCCTTCTTAACGCCCTCCGACATCAGGAACTTAGCTCCTAGGAAACTGATAAACTTCGCAAGAAGTCTCGGAATCCTGGGCCTCGAATAGATTAAGGGTCACGCACAAAAGAACTTAAAGGTCGAAGTGCGTGTGAGGCTGCACAGTCCGTACAAACCCCTTACAATTTACAATCTCTTCATATGTTATGTTTTTTGTCAGTCAAAAAACATCATAATAAAAAACAGAAAAAAATGAAAAAAAAATGAATATATTCGAGTCCAGATCACTGCTCATTTCAACACTCTCACTTAGTGGCTGCATTCGAAAGATAATATACATTCCTTTGACACGGGTCGTAGGTCAGCAAGGAATGTGCTTAGTAAATACTTGAACTGTTTCTGCCCCAATGATTCTGTCAACATATCAACTATATTTTCCAATGTCGGAATTCAATTTTGATCAACATCTTGGTCTATTGTACTTACCATCACATAATGAAAATGTACATCTATATGTCTGCATCGTTGATACATAACAGGATTTGTTGAAACATAGATTGCTGCCTGATTATCACATAACAGCAATCTTCAGATTCACCCAGTATGATGACATTTATTTATCTAAGAGATAAAGTGCCATATATTCCGCTTCTGTAGATAAAACGGCAACACTTGTCTGTTTTTTCGAAGTCCAAGTTAAAGAAACTTTTCCATAAAATCTAATGTTAGCTCTGATATTTTCGATAATCAATATTACTTGCGTATGACAGTCTTTTTGTATACCAACTGCTTCTGTGCTGATCCTTTCAAATATCTCGATACATGTTGCACTATTTTCGAATGAACTTCTGTAGGATTGGAACTAAATTGTGACAGAACCTTGACTGTAACATTATATCAGGTCTCGTACCAGTTGCAGTACAACGAGTACAACAAACTACCAATTTTAGAGTGATATTCTGTTTTATCGATTCTCTCATCACTCGATTTTGCTGATTCTGGTTTATCCGAGCAAACCTTTCAAATCTGGGAGTTTCATTTATTTTTCAATTACATTTCATTTAGTCACTGATTAATTTCTTCCACTCGATTTCTTCTTTAATCCAGCGTGGATCTGGACCCATAACGTTTCAAGAAGCAGTGGAACTTTAGGAGAAGGAAAAGTTTTTTTTATATTTTATTTTTATCGTCGGTCAAAAAACAACACCAGAATAAACAAGATTATGTTGTATCTTGGACACAGAAATAAATGATGAAAACATAAATATATATTTGAATGCAGATCACTGCTCAACTCAACATCAGGTCCATCCCACTGTACGCATCAACCGCATGGTAAGAGAGAAAGACGACAGACGAGAGAAATAAAAATACAAACGACCAGTCAACCAGACAAACACCCTCTAAGAGGTAAAACATGTGGAGACGCCAGCGTCAACCATAACAGGGCTTGAAGTTTGATTAACTATACATTGTCTGTTTTTGCTTTTAGGAAGTCTTCCGTTAAAAGTTAAGGGCCATCAGACCGAAAGACAAGGCTCTCAACCAGTTCTAGGGAGCTTCAGGCACATAATAGCTGTGCACTACATATCATGGATAGATTTCAAATTGCTGACCGCCAATTCGTTCTGAGAACAAGTGTGTTGGAATGGGGGCATCTGGGTACTCCCAATAGTTGGTAGTTTCTCTTTTAGATCCTCAAGCTTAGAAGGTGCATGGTGTCGGACCTCATGAATGCAATGGTAACATTTTTGTAAAAGCCAAGTTCTACGATGTTCTTCGAAAAGGCCACATTCATTGTCTTATCTTTATGTATATGCTGGAGTACCTCATCAGTCTCCCCAGATTGAATTTGAACTTTTTTCTGTTCGGGTTACTATAATCATTATTATTATAATAACAATATTTTAATGAATCACCATGACATGATCCTTCAGACCCATCCATACTTCAGACAGGAACTTACAAATCTCGTCTTCCTCACATAAATTAAAACGAATTAATATCTGGTTTGTAGGCACTAAATCACCAAAAAAAATCTATAACACTCCTACCTGATAACGAATAGCATAAACATTTTTTCTATAATATGGGGGTCACTGCACCGATATAAATCTTTCTAAAACATTTGTGAATGATATTAATAGCTGCCGTAAAACGTTCGAAGGTAATTAAAAACGCTTGTGTTTCGGTGAACCACTTCCATTTTTCTCGTTTGATGCTCGTAGACGTAAAAAGCTGAAAAGAGATTGCCCTTCGGTGAAACTGACGGGTTTCCGACGCTTGATGAACAAAGGGGAAAATTAGCCATTGACGTCATTGTCAGCAATCAATGGTTCGTTCCCAAGGGGTTGATTACCGGTATTTTAAAAACAGGGGGATGCCATTTCAATTTATAGGAATGAGAGCATATGAAACATGAATGGGGGAAAAATTTAGTATCCTTTGCTACTAGTGGTTGAGAAGTCTTCTCGAAAAAATCGTTCTGTGATTAAGGTGCATTCGCAGTATAATATACTGACTCAGATTATTTTAATTCCAAAAATACAAAAAAAAAAATTACGTATTATTTACTTTCTAGTTAAAGCTAAAATATAGGTATACAGATCTGGTAAAATATAATCGGGGGATCTTTTTCAATATTGCTGCCACTGCCATTGATAGACAGCACTACTTGTGATCGAGGCAAAAAGTTTGCAGGGGGGGGAACAGTAGTTTAGTAGAAAACTTGATTATCTTGAGACTGGTTACACTATTAACCAAACGTATTGGGAATGCAATATTATGCCGATAATATTTTACCAGATCTGTATAAAGGAATTGAACATTCATCACTTAATTCAATTGAAAGTATGGGACCGATATTGGTAACAGTATGTGATGATAATTATTAATTTATTCGAGTAAAACTGTTTGATGAAAAGTCGCTAATATTGTTTAAGAGGGATCATTACGAGTTATGAATGGAAGAGTTATAAACAATTTATACAAATGCAGACTTTTCCACTTGTCCAGAATATTTTTTGACCAATTCAAGAAAACATGAAAATGCAGCTTTTAGAACCAGGACACTGTTTCAAACATTATCAATGGGATGGAAATGAGAAAGCTGAGGAATCGAAATCCCTATTATTGAATATTTTTGATGCACATAAACCAGCATGAACTGTTTGCCTAATTGAAGGGAAGGGCTAATGAGTAACAAAGAATTTGAAACTAGCGATAAAACTATAAATTATAGGAAATGTGGTTTCGTTATTTACTAGAATGAATCATTTCAACCAATAAATAAAAATTACCAATAGCCCATTAAAAATGAGCATTTCTAGAATTTCGTTTCGATAATTGCAGTAACCTTCCTTAATTACTTTCTAATTTGGATTTGCAAAACAAAAATCTGAAAAATGTGATTTTAATATTACAGTTTACTCTTACCGGAGTCTGTGCTGCCTAGGACTGGATTGTTCTTGATTTTCCGTGCGGATGGCGCAGCGATCAACTTACAACTAAGTTTCATCCGCGGGGGAATATTAGTTAAACGGTTGATTGTTATTCATTAGGAAGGGACAGAACAATTATAATGTTGTCCGACCTTTCCTGTCACTGATGAGAAGCAAAACCTCAAAACATGCATGTCTGCAGGTGGTAATTTCCAGCCAAATGAAGAATCTTTTGTTTAATTACAAGACAAGCACTTGCAATTGGGTCTTCTTGAAAGAACGTTGCACAAATATCTGTCAGATATAGTTCAGTGTCTGTCGTGGTATTAGCCAGGGAAGTAGTTGTTTTCTGACAGACATTCACCTTTATTTTTCCACTGTGTAGAAACGCTTGGAGAGAAGAGTACTCCGTATTCATTTCACTTTGAATCCTACCATTTGACAGAAGTGTAGGACTATCAATAAATTAATGAATTACTATTTTTCATGTAGGTATTCAGATCTATTTCTTAAACTAACAAGTTTATTATAATTATTATAATCATCAGAAAGTTTCAAGAATTTCCATAAATTGGAAATGGAAACATTTAATAGTAATTAACTTGATTGATTTTAAAATTATAGAGTAGGCAATCAAAATAATACTTCAAAATTTAATTTCTTTTTCTTGATTTTTTTGTGCAATTCTATCATCCATAGTTTGAAAATGTAAAAAACCATAGATTGAAAAATGGAAAAAAAATTAAGAAAATCTATGCAAGTGAAGGATGGCAAATAAATCAATTTGCCTCAATAAGTTACAGTCGAATCAACTGAAAAAGAGAAATTTTTACTTTCGCATATGTGGCACAGTTGCAGCCAATAAAAAATGGGACAACTCTTACAGTAAATTTTTGTTTAATTCTAGCTGCTTGAATGTGTGTTATGAATGTCATATGGCAAAATTGAATATTTGACATCTGTCAAACAATTCCAAATTAGAAAGTAATTATATCGCCGTGACGAAAGGTGGAATAATCGTAAAAATATCAACTATCCCATTTTTTTTGCCACAACTGTAAGTTGTCTCAGGCATCCTCCCAAAGTGCGAGATGCCTTCTAACAGTCGTTTCGTGAAGGTGTTACTTGAGGAAAGCATGCCCTACTTTTGTAAAGCTTACACATTTTTTTCAAATGAAATTAATCAACAGTCAGATTTTTTTCCCTATTTTTACGTATTTTTTCAGATTTATTCTTTTGACTTTTGCAGCTTTTTCCGTTCCACCCATACACTGATATTTTTCTTATGGCAATATTCCAATCCGAAATTGCCGAAAATGTTAGAGAAGTTCTACGCGTTTTTTATGTAGCATTCAGGAGGGTTTAACACAATTGTTAAAATTGTAAAAATATTTTTTTCTCTTAACCAGCTGGAAGAGTGAAATTTATAAAATTGATTTATTCGATGGTCTGATTATTTTCACGGATCTTTTTCGATTTGAGTTTTTGTAAATTTGAATAAATAGACGTGAAGATTGTTTAATTTTTTGAAATTTTATTCAAACTTTTCTTCAATACTTCAACTGTATTATTAATAAGATATGATTTAGAAACCATAAGCAGATGTTATTGAAAGCGGTCGTTCCATTTTCCCAGTTTTTGAAAATCTGCCGACGACATTATCACATAAATATTATTCACTTAAATTAATTGCTAATTACGGCAGATGGGAAATTAAAATGAATTGCAGATTTCACTATGCAATTAAGGAAAATATGTTAATACGTCTCCGTGGTAAATTTTTCAATGTTGGTGTGTATATCTTTCGTTTTAAGTGCATATTTGCGTGTCAGGCTAACTTAACAGAGAAACATTAACTTCTTTCTTCGAATGAGAATAATTGTACGGGGACATCGAGAAATATTGCACTCGCAGTAATAGTATTATACTCTTGGGTAATTTGTTGCATTTCTTGCATTTTACTATCATCATCATAACTCCAGTTCCACGTAGTTACATTAGTTGCATTAGTTGTTTGTATATAATCTTGTTAAGTGAGCAGATTCGCAGAAAGTGGATTCTTGGTGAAGATAATGAAAGAGTTCCCAGAAGGAAATATATAATTCATCATGTGAGAGGAGCACAAATGACCTTGTTAAGTTTCAGATCAAAATCAGTTTCTAAGAACTGTCATTTCTGAGAAATCATTCGAAACTTTGAGGTGAAACAGTAATGAACTCAAAAAATGCTCATACTTCATCATGCACTAATCCTGCCAAAAAACACAAGGTATTTCTCTTCTGTTGTATAATTTTGTTAAGCTTGACGGGATCTAATATTATAAAAAATAAATGAACTGAGAGGATAGTATTTTGGGAGACTGAAAAATTCAAAAAATATATCAACAGATAATACAATAAGGGCAAAGAAGAAAAAAAAATACATAATGCTTTTTATTTCTTATCGTTTTCTCGAAAACGAAAATCCTGCACCGTTTTGAGAACATGTGAGCCGAGGGAAAGTCAGTTAGTAGTAGTTTACGACTCGTTTCCTTGTTTCAAATTTAGTTCAGCCTACGTAGATCAGTGTAATGTCATCTTAATAGAGAAAGCAGTATCCATTGATATTTCTTCCGCTTTCTATGGCCCTTTCTCAATTGGTAATATCAAAAAATTTGAAGCTTGTATCATATATCAGCTAGAGCGAGAGAATGACTTATGACAGCAAAAAATATTACAGCAATTTGAGACATTCAAATATTCAGAAAAATATTTTCAAGTTTGACGACGATGATAAGTTCTCAAGAATCCGTTCCAATTCAGAATGATGGTATCAGCTTTTAACCAAAATAATAAATCCTGCTACTCAAAAAATATGATAGTAAAATTCATTTTTACGAATCACGCAGGTTTTCGGAGAAAACCCCTCAAAAGCAGAGATATGAACCGTCAAAATCAAATGGAATCAATATTCTTTCAACATTTGTGATAATAATAATTATACTTCATTTATCCCTTAGGTTTACAGATACCATGGTATAGAAGAGAGCAAAGGTAGGAGTGCATATAGGAACATTAGTCAGATATAATATGTTTATAATGATTCTATTGAAAATATGCACATGATGTAGAATCATCTGCCGCTAAAAATAAACTTGAGTCGATATTTTCTATTGTTCAAAATGACCTCCTGAAAGGTATTCATGTTGAAAAGGATAATAGTTTCAGCTGTAATATCACAAGAGAGTGAGAATAAAGTGAAAATAATTTGACAGATTTTTCGAAAACTTGTTGCCAGACAATAGACACGAGTGCCCGAAAGGCTCGAGTACATATTCATATTCACATTCATATATTCACGTACATATTAAATTTGGAAAACACACATCTGATGTGGTAGCTTCAAAATGGGACGCAGGTCTTGTAATACTTCATATGGAAGGTATTTCAATACTGAATGCAGTAATAATAATGAATTTGATTTGTTTTTACAGGGTTACCAAAAACTAATATTTTATTTCAGCAAAATACAACAGTGAAATAAGATGTTCAAAATGTCATCCACCAGTATCTTGACAATAAGCAAATAAGCACATTGTGAATAACTTCTGGAGTAATTTTGCATATTTTGACTCTCAATCGATTTTTCAACTTCCCAGATTTTGCGATCTATCTACATAGACCTTTACCTTCAAATTACCCCGCAAGAAAAAATCCACGGTCGTAAGATCTGGAGATCTTGGGGCCACTCTATTGATGGTCTGCGTCTACCAGTTATTCAAAAACTCAGGGACTTCACGTGCATACTACGGGGTTGCACTATCTTGTTGCAACTATGAACATCTTAGTTAACTGTTGTGTTATGTTGGATATAAAGTTATTCTGAACGAAAAAATATTCATTTTTGTTCACCCTGTGCAAACAAATCGAATTGATTATAATCACTGCATGCAGTATTGAAAGACATTTCAAATGAAGTATCACAAGACCTCTATACCAATTTATAGAAATTACCGATTACGTCACCACATCAAAAACTGGTGACCTTACCTCTTTAGAATATACATTCAAAAATCGATAGTTGAAAATAAAAATCGAATTTTTTCAGGACTTTTGTTCAAAGTATACTGCTTACGAAATATCGAACTTATTCCATTTCTTATTCGCGCACTGTATTTCTGCCAAAAATCTGATATAGGAGCCATATGTGCATCGTGGTGAATTCTATGATCAATACTTCGATTTCTGCAATGAGTTTATCAGGCGTATCTGCATCAATGGTCAAAGTGGAATCGATCCTTGTGAGGTACATCAGAACCCACGTCGTATATAGGAGAGATCTCTGATCGTCAAATTTGACTATGATTTTTATAATCTCAAGTAATGAAACCGGCCACGCAAGGAGTTCACCTCGGAAACCCAAATCACATAATTTATTTATAGTAATATTAATAAGTATTGATTGATCCGAAAGATTTTGAGATATCTTAGAACATGACAACTACAAAACTTGAGGTAAACAATGAGGTAAAAACATGGTTAAAAAGTGCAGAAAGCCATTTTGTTATTCTGTTGTACTTCTAAACAAAGGAAATAAGTTTATTGAAAATACATTTTTAGATTGTTTCACATATTGGACGAAAATTGTCAAGACACACTCTGCCTTCTTCAAAATTTGTACTTACAATTCCTACCTTGAGGTCAGATAGAAATATGTATTCTTAGACTGAAAAAAAAATCTGCATAAGCATTGCTACTTCCATACTTGTTTTCAATAATTTTTCCATTCAGCTCAACACTTTTTAATTCAACGCACAGCTTTATCATAAAGACTTTTTTGAAAGAACGATTCCTTTGTATCGTTGATTTCGGTCATACAATTTTTCTTTGCACTCTCATAGTAAGTAAACAGACCAGAACAAATTTCGTCTTTGTCTTCTTGTATTGAATCAGAATTAACCGAATAATTTTTGTATACGTTTTTTTTGTTGCACTGGGGCATGATAAATCAACGTGTATTCAAAGATTCTTTATAGACAAAGCCAGTACTATACTATTTTGTGTGATATAGTGATGATAAATCACTGCTTGTCTGGAACACCTCCTTTCTACTACTAACACAAGACACAAGATAGACCTGCACTTTTCCCTTATCGAGTACAAGTTCTCACCGATCGGTCAACAACACCACAACAAAACAACTCACGACATAATAGTTAAGCAACGTTGCCAGTTCGATGTACTGACATTTTTCAACCCAAAGGGCCGTTTGAGAGTAGAGATAATCACTGAGCTGTGTTCGTTTAGTGTATGCTCTCTTGTATATAGAAATCATATATCTGAATCAACTTGTAAACTTGTTTTTTTCGACTGTCAACAAGTATTCCTAACTTTAATTTCTAGTTGCTAAAATGTCCTTATGTGTCTTCGAAGCCTGAAACTTGAGCTGATATACAATCAGATTATTTGGATGAATCTTGAATCATAGAGCGAGGAAAATATTTTCTTCTGCAACGTTTCCTCAGCAAAACTTTATTCGTCATCACCATGGATGGTGAATAGTATTCACATGGCAAATATAAGCTATATTTATAGTATTTCACATGTTCTTCTTTTTCTATATAATACAGATTCCGAAGTTCCTCACCCAGACCAAATAAATCACTACATATAGTTTTGTATCATTGAGTCAGTCACTACTACGTAGATGATGTTTTGACCTCGTCTATACATTCCTCAGAGGAAAAAAAATGCTCTTCGAAAAAAAAAAATCTCTCTTCTAATATTTTCAAATATTGGTGGATGTTTCAGGGTGGATGTTTCAGGCTGGATGTCATTGAATAAAACTGCATTTTTATCAAACATCGCTGCTCGTGTTCATTTGTTCCGGAAATTTTCAGGAAATCATGTGTTGTTAAAAAGTATGGGAAAATTTTAGTCATTTCAAAGTTTTGAAGTGTGGGTTATAGGGGGCAGTCCGTTCCTGACTTCATATCAAAACAATTGACTTATGCAAGACACCTCATCAAAATAATTCAATTGTTTTGTCAATGACCAAAAGTCGTTAAATTTTCAATATTTACTTGAGAATGAGTTTAGGGAAAAGAGTTATATGAAGTAAGTACCGGTGATATTTTAACCAAATCTAGACATCTAGACATCTTTTTGAAACAATATTTTGCCTGCCTAGATAGAAAAATAAAAATGTTGCCTTTAAACTGAAGCAGCGACATATTAGACAGAATTTCAACAATGAGTAAATATTTGTTAACTTTTATATTTTTGTCGGAAAATACATTCACACAACATTTTCAGCCTTTAATACTATAACCAAGGTCTATCGTTCATGGGCTCTGGCTCCAAATAATTTAAAAGAGGCATGTTACCATTTTCTTTAGGAAATTCAGACGCATTCGTACTTATGTGGCAACGTCGGTGATAGAACAAGCAATGTCAGTACTGGTATCGGTCGTCGAACCATGAACCATGAGCATCTTCTTACTCCACCCCCAGCGTACGGACGTAGCAGGAGATTCTTTCTGTCTGCCTGCTGTCGCCCGTAGTGAAAGTAATACTGGTTTGGGTTACTTGTATACAGTGATTTGTTTCGGTTCAAGTAATAGAAAGCTGTTGGAAGCGAAATCTGAGTTTTTTTTTTTTTAAATGGGTACTTGGACGTACAAATTCATCCAAGAATTTTATTCATTCAAATATTGGATGTTGAGTGGCCCGATTTTCAAAGCTTCTACTGAATTTTTCAAAAATAATAGGACACTTTTCATTTTCAGTTTTCAGTTGCTTTTATACCGCCCAACATATTGTTACAATTATAAGTGCTTGGAAACCGTAGAAAGTTTCATTCCTCATATTCATGATGATTAATTACCACAAAATAATCTATTTTCATCTATCAGAATTATCACGGATTTTTTTTGAGTTCGTTAAAGGATGATCTTCCAACTTGTATCATGGATATCGCAAAAACGAATTAATATAATTCTGATTTTTCATTAACTGGTCTACAAGGAAAAATAATTTTTTGAATAAGATATCACCTGCTATATAATGCCATTTGAAATTTTAGGAGTTGTGGTCAAAACGCATTTTTATCAATAGGGTTATTTTTTATGAGTCTCCATTCTCTCATAAACTCTAAAACTGCAGGAACTAAGATACCTTAGCGTCGTTGTATCACTTCCGATTGTACCGGAAGTTGATCTCTACATTATTTTTTTTTGTCATCGTATTTTCAGGGCGGTTAAGCTGCTGAATTTTTGTTTCACTACCTGGGAGGTGATTGTGCTGAAATTCGGAACATTCCATGATAAGCAAAAGTCACATTTACCTAGCTAAACAATCGATGACTCAAAATCATCTGCATTGTGGATTGTCGCCTCACGGTATTATTAATTTTCGCGATGAATTGTAGAACTTCAAATCTTTGGTTCGACTAGACAGCTATAAAAACTCACGTGAAGTTCAGTTATGGTTATGAACTCATTGTACTTATATGACAGAAATTATTATCTCTCGTAAGAATTTATTGGAAATAGACTCGAATAATTCGTATCTTGAAACCCCTTTCCCTTTCCATACGACGTTATCAGATATAATTCTGTCGGAAAATCTAAAGTGAAAAAATATACTGTCTCATCTGAAAGGGCAGCTTGTTCCCAAGTCATTCGACATGTAGAGGGTAATACTGTCAATCCCCTGCAAAAGGGTATAGTGGATAAAAACGAATAAACTCTCCTGTGGTTTAACTTCCCTCATACCCAGGAGTGAAAGTTTTCAAAGAAACCTATGACAGTTTTGCTTCTTTCTCGTCTTACATAATTTTTTTGTCCCAGCATCTCCTTTAGGCCCGGGCACGACAACAAAAATATCCATCAAGTGATGACCGGATATTTCACAGAGATAGTTCAACATCTCTGTCTTGTATTGATTTCTAGAAAATGAATAAGAAATCTCAAAATACGTTGGCCATATAGGTGACATCGAAGAAATCGAAGTCATCATAGCCAGAAAAAAAAACACATTTGTTGATCCATTGATCCACTAAATAGCAATTGTAGCAATGAACTCCATGAATCAATAATATTTTAGATCTCAATCGTTGCGAACAGGTCCAGTAAGTCAGAGATAAATTGAAGGATATCCTTCAATAGGTTATGTTTTCCGGTATATGGACGAATACTATTAGATTCACGAAGATTTTCTCACCTTCATCAACCGCTATAAATAAAATTATGACGGTGGAACTCAAGAATTTGTTTCAACGTGTGATGTTATCGGGCCAAAAAGGGGCTGTTTCTGAGGTAACCGAAACTTGCATTAATGCGATCAAATGTCTGTGTTATAACCACACATTGAATCTAGTCATTTCCAAATGAAGTTCTGTGTAAAAAAATACGGAATGCGGCTGTGTCTTTCGGAAGTTCACCAAAAAGAAATCATGTCCTCTTGAAGTTATGTCAAACGAAATGGTCAGAAAGCACGAAATATTATTTCATACAAGTTATATCTCAGTGGAAAAATACAGACTCTTCTTTGAAATCATAGATATTGATGAACTCATTGCTTACTACAAAATTCACACCAAATTTGTTTCTATCGACTCATTTTTCAAGCTTGACAAAAAACATGAGCAGAATCCTATAAAAAAACCTTGATAAGAGTGCTGCACCAAAATTAGTTGAAGGTATGATTTCAGTATAGAAAAATTAAAGAGATAATATCGATACTTGCTTCTATTGAATTTTTAAAGAAGTGAAAGATTTTCACAAAAATTATACAAACATCCTGAAGAATATTCATCTCATTGTTGGATAATGTTTTACAGGATCTCATCAGTTTTTTGTCAATTTTATTCTCATCATGGGAATCAATGGCCTGTACCATCTATGATAATGATGTCTTTAATATTGATGTGAAAAGCGAATATTATCAGCTTTGCTGACGACACAGCACTTTTATATCGAGACAGTGACTGGAACAACCTGAAAGCCACAGTTGAAAGAGATTGGTTCGATAGTAAATTACTAACGATTAACTTTTAAAACTCACTTCATTGCCTTTGCAATATATAATAATAACTCACCATCACATAATAAAATTAGAATAAGCATTAACGCCGAAATCATTGAAATTGGAATGAAGGAGCATATAAAATATCTAGGACTCATTATAGATCAAAATCTCAGATGGAATAAACACGCTGAACATGTCACCAAAAAGTTAAGATCATTAATAACTAAATTAAAATTATACCAAAACTTGATCAAAATACCATAAATGAAAATACTGTACACCACCTTAGTCCAAACACATATCAACTATGGTATACTTGTCTGGGGAGGGATAACAAACAATTATATCAAAAAAGTCACTCAAAAATGGCAGATAAAAATTATATTTAGAAAAAATTATAGATTTTCAACGGAGCAACTATTTACAATCCATCAGACATATTTCTCAAACCATGCATCTTACCATCACAAACACAAATATCAGTTACCCCAAATCAACCATCCATACAACACTAGACTTAAAAATCAAACCACCAGAATACCAAAGGTTGGAACTGCAAAAAATCAAACATTTCTTTTTTACCTTAGCTCGATAATTTACCAACAACTTCCCAATGAAATAAGGAACCTGAAAAACTATTGCCTCTTCAAAAGAAAATTAAAAACATGCCTTCTAAATTTATCCCCAAATCAGGTTTTTCAGATGTTTCAAAGGGAAATATAAATGAAAACCTTCAAGCTAAATATGAATCGAACCTTATTCATTACATTACAATATATTTACTTCTCACCAATGCCCCCTACTGTATATTTCATATGAAGCGTAGTATAGTTCGAAAACTTAACCCAATAAAATTTCAATTCACCCTAGTTCTGTTACAAAATAGTTTTTATATGAATGATAAAATCCTTAACAATGAATGGCAGAAATATTTTATTTTATTTTATCTTAACTGTTTTGAATATATTGAATATTTAGATTCATCAATAATTACCTATAGCATTTCCAAAATTATGTGTTTTATTAATGTTTACATAATTATGTATGTTTAATATAGTAGGCTTTTATAAGTAGTATACCCATGCACAAGGATTCACGTTTTATGGGTTCTCTATTTTATTTGCTACTATTCATATGTATTTTATTACTTACTATTATGCTGTGTTTTTCGCAAATTAATTATTACAATATTATTATCTCATAATGAAGATAAATCAAGCAGAAATGAAAAAAATGTCTGATAATGTGTGCCAGCCGTCAAGGGTGGAAAAGACATTTTCCGTAAGAGTTAGGTAAAATGTTTTTCCTAGGAGTGTTTTTGTCCATCTTATTTATGATAATTCTACAAAATGACACATAAGACAGAATAGTTACATAGATCATTTAATTAGTAACTTTTCCGTACGATTTTAAAATCTTTCAAAACGAAGAATCGTGCGGAAAAGTTACTTTTTCGCACTCTCGTAGGAAAACGATTATTAGTCCAGAGAGGCTGCTGTATTTATAAATAGAAGCGGATAATATCGGGAGGCTATAGGTAATTATTGATGAATCTAAATATTGAATATGTTCGCGATATTGACCTTTGAAGGACGGTAAATCCGTTAGGAGGTTTGTCGGATGTTGTTAAAAAATTATCGTGTCTTTGTAGCGATATCTGTATCTGTGCAGTTTATTCGAATTCCATAATAATGGTACAGTTCTGCTATTTAAGGTAAGACCGGGTAACATTGACACAACTTTGGAAAAATGCCTGTGTAGCTCAGAATTATTAGGGAATATTCACTATTTTCATAGCACATACTTGTCCCATGATGTGAGCTACAATTATGATATAATATCGTACCAAATATTATTTAGTACTTTTTTAGATTTTTATTTTTTTTTCATGCAATGTGTCAATGTTACCCTACCATGAGGAAACATTGACACCTACATTAAAATCCTTTTGAAATGAATAAAAATGCAATGTTTGCACCAGGTAGGGTAACATTGACTTAGTAATATCAAAAATAAATTAGCCAATATCGAAATTTGAATTTTTTTATTATGAATATTGGAAACAAAACATGTTTTCTCCTGATGGAGAAAAGGTTAATCTGAAAATTAAGAAAACGTCTGTAAATTGTATAAAAACTGTATTGAAGTTAGTGAGTACTTGACAAATAAACGATGAGAGGAACATTTTTGTCAGTGCAAAACACATCACAATTGAAGGAATGCATCCCACGTCGAATGTAAGGCTCGGGTAAGATTCTTACTACGTCGTGAACTGGTAAAATAGCCTCATCATTTTTTTCAGGAAACATAAAACATTTTTCATTTTTACGAAGGAAATTAACGACTATCTCTTCACCAAACTCGACTGCTTCAGTAACCTGTCCAATATAATGAACTAACCTGTGGAAACCTTTATCGCTTTTGAACTCTAAAACCCAGGCTCCAACAGTTACTTTGGTTTCATTGTCTTTATTCTCGATTTCATTTTCTTTATTCTCAATTTCTGTATCTTGTAAATATTCCATATCTGAAAATGTTTCTGACAGTGTATCACTTTCTAGTATCAAACTACCATCGCTTTCTTCCTCGGAACTTTCTTGAATTTTGCTTCTGTTAGCAGTTGTTTTGGTCGTCTTAATGTTCTTAACTTTTTGTTTTAATTTTTTTTCAGCCTGTTTTTTTTTTTTTTTGCTTCATATTCGCTTCGGCAGTCATTCTTTCTAAAATTTCCGCAGAGGTAAGACACTCTGCAAATTTTGTACGAACCTTAGTTCTTTTACCTGAAGAAATAGGTTTTTCTTGTCTTTGTAAAACAGATAGTAGAGATACTTCCAATTGTTTTGGAGAGAAAAGCTCAGAACTTGTAGAAGACACTGGGTTACTATTATTCGAATCTGAGGCTGTGTTTCGTAAATGAATTGAAGTAGGTTTATCAGCAGCAGTATTTTCTTGAAGAGGTTCGTCAAACACTGTTGATTCTATAGATTTCTCCAAAATTTTATCTCTATCAATGGGATATATCCCTGCACCGCTAAAACCACCTATTGCATTAGCCCTCAAAAAACACCCAGCTTCGATAGTTTTCTTCAGCAAAGAAGGGAATAGAACTTTATCTACACTTTTGCAACCAGATCTATGATAATGGTCTTTTAAAACATTCCTCCAGGCAACTTTCAACGACTTGAAAACTCCCACATCTAGTGGTTGTAAAACATGTGATGTGTGTGCAGGTAAACATAACAATTCAATGCTGTTTCTATTAATGGCACAGTTATATGTGAATTATGTCCATCATATATTAATATCTTTGACCCTTCTAAGTCAGCTGTAGCTTTAACAAAAACATCTTTGAACCAGCTGAAAAACTGATCAGCCTCCATCCAACCAGAAGGACTGCAATTGTAGACAGCGTTTTCTGGTCCATTCTGACACCACGTCGAATATAAGTGCAAACCTTTGAAATTAATATAAGGCGGAAGATATTCTCCTGTGGCACTGCAGCAAACAAGTATGGTGTAGGTAGATTTTGTTGTACTGCCCACAACTTTATGAGGGTTTGCAGATCCTTTCCTACATAAAATTTTTTGAACTCCACAGTCGGTTTGTAAACCAGTTTCATCGCAGTTGAAAATGTTCTGCGGTTTTCTCTGCAGCTGAAGTCGTTCAATGCAGTCATTTATTTTAATGTAAAAATCTTGTAACACTTCTTTAGAACACGCTTCTGCTCTATTTCTAGGAAGATTTTGAGCTACTCTTCGTCTTAAGTCTTCTTTCCACCGTTTTTCAAATCCAGCAATCCAATCCTTGCCAGGAATTCCGTCTTTAAAGACGTTTCGTCGATCAATTCGTTTTAAATATTCTTGAACAAGTATTTTCAGTTGAAACCGATCCATCCCAAATCCCCATTCTGCCAACTTAATTAAAATATGGACTATGTGCCGCTCTTCTTCTTGGATTAAAACTGTAGGTCTGCCAACTGGTCCACATTTGTGATTCTTCAGATGATTGATAAGAGTTGAACGGTTAATATTGTAGAGGTTTGCGGCCCTTTTGACGCTTATGCCTTCATTTTTAATACAATCTAAGGCTCTTCTCAATGAGTCGCTACTGTAAGTCTTGTACTTGCGTGCAGAAGATGGGCGCTTTTTTGGTGACATTCTGAAATTAAAATTCAGCTTTAGGAAAGGGTTAAATCCCAGGGTAACATTGACACCCATGTCAATGTTAACCCCATTACCTAAAAACATGTTTTTATGCTGGAATAATTGAAAACACATTTCAGTGGAATAAACTCTAAAGAACGTTAAAATATAACATACCTGCTTCATCTAAAAAGTAACAAATATCAATTTTATTCCCTAATAACGAAGTTCCAACACGCGCGTAATAGTGAAAAAATTAACCACTGTTGATAAATCAAGGCAGTGACAGAGCTACACGATTATTGTTGGATAAATGATAGTGAAGTTCGTTAGGCGGTATACCTGCTGACCAAATTCCCGCGGAATAGCGTCGGTGTTGCCGATAGTTTCTAAAGTTCGCAAGAATAAAGAAATCATGTCAATGTTTCCTCAGTGTCAATATTACCCGGTCTTACCTTATTTATGTACTTTTCAGTTGGACGGTTTCTGTTAAGTATACATTATGAAGGAATTGGCTCTGAAGTATATATTCGTAATATTGCATAAGAACATTGATCTTTGTAAAAACCACGCTATCATAACTGTTTTGCTGCACTGCAGCACATGAAATTGAATAAGTATACTTCGAATACAGCACAAGAACACTTCTGTCTATTATGAGTCAATGAACGTATCCCCTCACAGAAAATAGTTCAACGCATACGAAGCGCTTTCATGCATCAACATTTTTTTATTAGCGACAAAAAAGAGCCGAAAGCATCTGTTATCACAGTTCATCAGCTGCCACCGGAAAAAAGAAGGTATATCTGCTTTACTCGCATTCGTCGACCGAAACCAGACACTTGTTGAGACTTAACGAACAATAAATCTTTGAGAGACATTTTATAGCTAATTCATGAGATCCATAGATGAGCTTCATTTTTACGATTCTCATTTTTACATTTTAATTGCCGATAAAGAATACTTTTTATGGTTGATCTGGGTTTTAATTTCCTCGCATACATTATGTCAAAAGAGTTTGATGTTAGGTAAAGTTACGAGCGCACCAAAGTTGAGAAACATGATTTTTAAATGGCGAATCATTAACTCGAAAAAACTTATTAAGTTCACGAAATCGTTTGATGCATCGTTCCTACGAAGTGAACGTCGTGTGACATAACTTTTAATAGCAACTGATGGAAGGAGTTTTGAGCGGAACAACTTCGGATTGGGTAATAAAATTTACAATGTTGCAAGTACTGCAAAAAGCGAGCAAAATGGAGTCACAGGCGTGGTCTGTCGTAAATATATCCTATTCATGGGTACAAATTAATAATTATGAGAAATATAACCCCTGCAACTGTAGTTATAAGATAACCTATTTATTTATTCAACATGGATTATCTCAAACCATATACCTTGAGAGAACTACAACATGCATTGAGGGTGGTGAAAGAGAACGATTCCAGGAATAGGGATGGATGTTCAGCAAGTAGACGAAAGTATCCTACATCATTTTGATGCCGGAGAGACGTATATTTACCTAGGAATAGAACAACGCCGGTCACTCCCAAGGGGTGACCACAGTTGATAACTCTCTCCGGAGTATCACCATAAACTCAGACAGATCTGGTGGACAGAACAACCAGAGAGAGAAGCCCAAAGTTGCTGTAGTCAACATGCATGTCATTCCAATCTTATTCTGCTCCTTTGGATTGATGAAATGGACTCAGGAGGAACTACCACAACTCGACCTCTCAATAGGTATTTATGTATCAAGTGCGTTATATACGAGCGTTACTAGGATGCACTAGTGGTGCATACAAGATTTTATTTTTCACGAAAAAATTATCTTAAACGACGTTGTTTACTTCATAAAGGACCCCGCACATTTAGTAAGTAAAATAGCTTTTGGCTGATTTTGCTCAAATTCTGATATATTGTAGATCTTGGCATCCTCATTACGTAGTTCAATTTACAGATCGATCCTATGACCATTTTTCGAGGTACAGGGTGTCAAAAATTCGATTTTCGCTATTTTGAGTATTATTTTGATTTTTGTGCTCTTATTCGAAAGTGTACTGTCCTAGAAATGAACTTAATGTATCTAAGTTGTAGCTCATGAGTCTCTCCATACGAATGAAAAATAATATCTAACAATGGTTGTTGCATTACAGCATGACAAGATAATGTTCATAGAAATAGATAAAAATCAATACCATAATCGTTTTGATTTTCACTCAATCCGTTAAAATTAGAAAACAAACGGCTAGAATTTGACAATTTTTTTTATAAAGTATGGCTCTTGATCAACTCTCTGCGTATGGGAATGAAATGAAAAAACGCATCATCAATATTTTATATACCTGAATAGGTATTTTCATACTCTAAGAATACAGTTAGTTATAAAAAATATATTAGATAAATGAACTTACAAAACCTGCAAAACAGTGGTTTTTATATTCTATATATAATCAGAAAATGGGGTATTGGACGCCTGTGGTGTCACTCAATGAGAACAAAAGAAGTTTTCCCCTTCACCACACTAGTAATTTCATTCCTAGATGCGCATTACTAATCTTCAGTTTAGTAATCCTACTGATGAAGTTAACTTGGTTTACGAAATGCGCATCTAGGAATGAAATTACTAGTGTGGTGAAGGGGAAAACTTCTTTTGTTCTCACTATATACAATTATTAGCATCTTTAGTTTCAAAAATTATTGCAATTCTGCAGGACCGCTTCCTAGAAAGTGATTTCACCACACTTCCCATTATTTGTGGAGCTTGAAGGGAGAAATGTGTGGGGGTCGTCTCGTGTATTCCCAATGTGGCTGTAAATCAAAGGGGTGATTGATGGGATGGGGGTTGGCTATAATGGGCGGGGGATAGGAAGGATTATTTACTGAGTCAGTTTAACTTTCATATCCTAGTAAGAGTTATGGACAATTCTAAATAATATAATTTTATTCATGAGCTGTAGCATTTGAAAGCACTCAAATCGCCACCCTGTACCTGGAAAACTGTATACTGTTGGACAAGCAATCATATGAATCCTCATGTAGTTGATCAAGACCCTTACTTTATAAAAAAATTGTCAAATTCTAGCTGTTTGTTTAATAATTTTAAGAGTGAAAATCAAAACGATTATGGTATTGAATTTTACCTATTTCTATGAATATTGTCTTGTCATGCTTCAATGAAACACCCTTTGTTGGATATAATTTTTCATTCGTATGGAGGGACTCATGAGCTACAACTCAGATACATTAAGTTCATTCCTAAGATAGTTCAATTTCGAATTAGAGAACAAAAATCAAATTGATGCATAATACCCAAAATAGCGAAAATCGAATTTTTGACACTCTGTACTTCGAAAACTGGTCATAGGATCGATCTGTAAATTGGATTACGTAATGAGGATGCCAAGCTCTAGAATATATCAATTTGAGTAGAATTAGCCGAAAGCCATTTCACGTACTAAATGTGCGGCACCCTTTCTTCTCATAGTATTTACTGCGTACTGAGCACAAGTGAGCTTCTATGTAATTGCCATGGAAACATTGAAGAGTTGCTAAGGGTTTTTTATTCAATAAAATGACGCTGCATTTTTGTAAGAATTGACAAGCTTGTTAGTGGAGAAAACTAAAAACGGTTGTGTTCATAATAATTATGGAGATCCCACAGAATGTGACGCTCAAAGCTGAAAAAGCGTTAGGAAATTTACTGCCTGTGAAATCCAAATACTTCTACGAGAAGGAGTATGACCATTTTTTGAAATGAAAAGATGAAAACAGAGTCAATACCGTAAATGAAACTGTCTTAATGGCATACTTCCAGGAACTGGTGAGTTTATCTCATGAAAAATATTAAAATTATTTATTTATTTTACATTATTTCAGTCTGAAAAATATAGTGCAAATAGTCTATATGGACCAAATACTCACAGCTGAAATCAACATTGATTGTTAAAGAAAACATTAATATATCACCTTTCAGTCAACTGATAGCCTTTCTGAAAATTAAATCAAAAGGATACATTCCTAAAAAATCAAAGGTGTTGGAAGGTGGACAAGTATTACTTTTCATAAGAAAAGCTCCATAAAGTTGTTCTGGTAAGGGGCGTATTTGGAGGCTTAAGACGTGATAAAATGGTCAAGATGACAATTGATGACATTGAAGACAGAGGAGCCATTTTACTGATCAAGGTAGGTACCAGAAACCAAGACCTGCACCTCAGTTTCACTATTGTTGAAGAAAGCGAAATAGGAGCCTTGAACTTTGTTAAAAAGTACATTGCACTACGAGCAAAAGGATGTAAACAACGAAGGTTTTTTTTAACATACAGAAATAATAAATGCATTGAGTTACCTGTAGGTAAAAATACTATAGGAAGTGTTTCTTCTATCAGCGAAATACCTTAATTTGGAAAACCCGAAACTCTTCTTGCTCAAGGTGGTGCTTCCTTTGAAACACTAAAATTACATGGAAAATGGAAGAGTAGTACGGTAGCGGAGAGCTATATTGAAGAAAATATTTCCTCGAAGAACAAAATTGCTACAATGATAGCCCATTCTGTTTCCGTAAAAGAAAATGTTAACGTTCCGAACGAAACCGAATGCTCTTTGAAGAGTTCATCATCGGTCAACTCACACAACTTCAAACTTGGTACTCATTTTTCAGGAACATTTGAAATTTCTATTTGAGAGAAAATAATTAGTTCCTTTTTTATGTACAGTTATGAATAAAACTTTGCATTCATAATGCCCTCCATAACGCCCCGGGCGTTACGGGTCTGTTATTAGCAAACGTTACCAAGGTATTATAAAGCAGTAATGGACAAGTGAAGACAAGTGAAGTGGGGACTGAATCGCCTGAGTGAGAGTCGAACGCTGTATATAACACCATAACCTCTCCGCTTTGGAGACTGAGTTACCTAAACAAGGATAGGACAATGCATAAGGTCTTCTTCAAGAATTTCAAAAACCTTGGCTGAAGTGAATATCATGGTCTACGGTAGTCGCGTGATGGGTCTCGCACACTAGATGCATAGCATGTCGTGTGACCTGAGAGCATAATGATTTTCAAGCTTATGCAGTGGTCTCAGCATCTATCAACAGCCATAACACGGGGCATAGAGGGGTATTTTAAAATTGTTTTTTCCATTAACCATCAGCTGTCATCCCCCTACGAACGACAGCCCTCACAAGTCGAAAATTGTGCGAGCTAAGGATTAACGAGGTCTTACCTTTTAACGTGCGATTCCTAGCACGTTGCTCTTATATAGTGATGTTCTCAAATACAGTGCATAGATGGGATGAAGGTACCTGAAGAAGTCAAATAGTTAAGGACATAAGATATAGCCATAGAATGTGGCCCTGAGGAAGTCAAACTGGTTTATTAACAGGGTGTTTTTTATAAATATGTGTGCGCATATGTTTCGGTTTGGAGATACAGTGTGTTGGAACTGATTTTAAATTATTTTGGATAAATCCTGCAAAAAAATTATTTTTCGTAGAACAGTTGTTAAACAAACGAGATTTTTCACCATTTGAGTGTCCACTTATCTAGTCAATCAGCCCTATGCTGTATCACTTCCGTTAAAAATAACGTCACCGATATTCGCCATTTCCGTTATTTTACTATTACAAATCATAGCAAAATAACGCAAATGGCGAGTAACGGTGACGATATTTTTAACGTAAGTGTTACAACATAGGGCTGAATTACTCTGAAAACCAACTTTGAGAAACACCAGGGTTAGCATAAAAATGAACTGATAAGTTTGAACCTTGTGTAACGTGCTTTCCTTCTCAATATGCGGACGTTACAATAAATACTCAGTACCCGTAATTTGAGTAGGCAGTATCCGCAAATTTTAAAGATATCGCTTTAAGGAGCAAATCAACGTGTTGAAATAAAGCTTCAATTTTGAAGAGATTATACTAACTTCCAATATTCGGTTTGTTAATACATGAAAGAGCAGCATGCGTCACACGTTATTACCTATAGCACCGTACATAAGTAAACTGAAGTAGGGTCACTCGCCGCCATATTTGTGTCGACATCCCCAACCCGATTTATGCATTTAGCCGATGTCTGTGCTGTCGCGCAAAATGAATCCGAGATAGAATGCCGTACGTGAGATCAAGGGAGACAGGACTACTCTCAGCTGATCCCTCTTACCCCACCGCATGCCAGAAAAAAAAATAAAATCTGAACCCGATACATCAAAGACGCTGACTGGGAGTGAACTTACTTCAGTTCACCATAGATAAGTGCCTATAGAAACTGCACAATATTCCTTTTCCGTCCAAAGCGCGGGCACTTTTAGACTTTTTTGATTTTTGATTAACTGAAGCTGACTCATTTTACATGGGAGTATTTACCCATTTACAGGACAAAGTATACAAAAAAAAGGAATAGGCACAAAATGGAGCTATGACCAATATCATCTAGTAATTTCCGTAGGCAGCTCAAATTGTTGTCTGTTAGTAAAATATGCTGATATGCAGTAGATACTACATTGGTATGCCAAGTCTTCATAATTTGCACACATGGGACCTGTATACCGGGTGGCTAAGAGATTTTTCACGTCACGCCATCCAGTTATCTTCAAATATAAAAATTTGTGTATTTTGGATATGTTTGAGAAGTCAAGAAGATCAGTACGCGAAAACGATTGATTTAATAGTAGACGTGACCGCTGAGATGAAAAGTCAAAATTCATTTAGTTATCAAGGTCTTAATGACAACATCGTTCATATATACGCATATGAGTACGGAAACTCCCATAGACAGACGAGAAAAGTCACAATTCATTTAGGCAGAGCTTCTGCGAGTAAGGGATTTCCAGAGCTTTCAACAGTACTCGATTCATCTGCTATGGTTGTCTTCTTAAAATATTCTGTTACCAATGAGCTTCTAGTTGGAACAAGATTATAGTCTGAGAAAAATGGTTCCATTCAAATTGTGTCAGTTAATATGTCAACATCATTAGAATTATCCAAAACGTTTTCATTTTCTCAAATATCTTGCCAAGGGGGGACATTTTCGATAGTACCCATCCAATAAGTCTTTCCAGAGAGATTTCCAGAGACAACATTTTGAATATTTTTCTTGTAAAACTGAAACGGACCAGATAATATAAGAAAAGAAGAGAGCACTTCTTTCGATTTTTGATCATCATCTGAATTTAAAAAATATGGTTTCGTTGTTACGAACATCTTTGGCAGCAGGCACACTGAGCAACCATGACCGACCGTTCACGACCATCCAACTACGACCAAAATTTCCAAAACGTGTATTATTATCGAACAACTCACACTGAATGATTGTCCTTGACCGGTTTTCGAAGATCATGTTTAAAATCGCAATGTGCTGAAAATTTTGGTTGATCAGTGTGAGTTTGAAAGTTTTTATTGATCCCTTTCAATTTTTGGTCATTGCTGGACGGTCGCGGACGATCGATGCTGGTCGGTCAGTGTGATTTCTAGCTTTATAAATAGATTTTCTACATTTTCTGACGTTATCAATGAATGTCGTGAAGTTAAGGTATTTTTCC
The DNA here is from genome assembly GCA_958502065.1 of Chrysolina americana. Taxonomy (NCBI): domain Eukaryota; kingdom Metazoa; phylum Arthropoda; class Insecta; order Coleoptera; family Chrysomelidae; genus Chrysolina; species Chrysolina americana. Next base: position 51,422,986 of record OY293416.1, read on the forward strand.
CGATTTTCACTAGTTTATTCAGTTGATAGTATCCTATTTACAATATTTGTCGACCATGACAGGACAAGGAGATGGATACTTTCAGTAGACTGAAGAAAAAGAGACGAAAAAAAATTGAGATTAGATAACATCAACGATCAGAAATTAGTATTTCAGGAGGAATGTGATGAATTCACAAGTCACAGAATCAGTTCCGCTTCTGAGACTCTGCTACTAACTATCGTTGTCCGTCTTGGTAATAACGATAAAACTAAAATTACGAGGGATTTATACATTTTGCTTTTCTTGAAGATCGTTCTCATTGATAGATTGTGCCAAAGAAGTGAACTATATGAAAATGAACAAGGAACAAGGCGTTTTTGGGGGTCAAGAGTCATTACAGCAAGCGCATGGTGCTTATGATATATTAAATAGTCATTTTCAATTCAATGTGGCGGTATTAAATCATCCTAACAATGGTAATTACGTAACAAGATTACAGAAACCGCAATGTGTTGAATTTCTGAAGTCGAAGAATATTAAATTCAATGATACAGATAACAGAATTGGTCAATTATTCACAGGGACTATTGTAGAGAAGATTTCATAGTTGAAACACTTTGGCTTGGACTATTATGGGAATACACTACAGTAGATCGAATGTTTTCACAATATTTTCTTATTTGAGTCAATCATTTGTATCAGTTTTATGGCCATTAAATTTTTCAAGCATGAATAATGATCCAATAGTTGACAGTAAAGAGGAAAATCAAATAGAAGTAATACTTCATTTTGACGAAACAATTCTACCCAACAATCAAAAAATTCCATCAGTGAACTTGAAATAAATGAATCAACATGAAGTATTCTGAATATTTCTGAGAACGTTAGAATGTCTTTTCATTATCGTTCTATAATAAAACTGCGATTGAACGAGGAAACGCAATATGCAAATGACCATCGAGTTTGCGTGCGTAGCTGAACTGAAAATTAGTTCAGAAAATAGGTAATTACACAGCTGACGAGCTGCACTCAACCAAGTATAAGGTATTCAAATATTTAAATTCAACGAAACTGAAAAAAAGGCCAGTAGGTAATCGATTAATTTTCCGGTGCACTTTTTCAACCAAATTATGCAAAATTACCATGCCTCCAGGGCTGGCATGAGAGCAAGGTTGGGATGTTCCACTGTCCAGAGCAACGTTGAAGAAAATGGGCAAAGAAAGAAGTAAAGAAGTAGTTTTTGAACGCAAAAGTTTGTAGTGAGTATCAAATAATATTTTCTTCAAAAACTTTTCTTGACATATTCAAAGCTTGGTTTAATTGCAATATCTTGCCTTGTCTATTATTCCTTTTCTCATTCGAAACGTATTGCATAAACTATGTATTATTGATTACATGATTTTGCATGATCAGATGACTTGATCTCAACTTTGTATTCCCCCCTTCCCACCTAAATAAGAAATTATCAATGGTAACCTTGTGAAAATTTCAGTTTATGATCTACATTGTTGTTCAGAACTCATATATGGACAAGTCGATGTAGCTGGAAGTGTTTGTTTGTTTTAAAAATCCCTAATTCTGTCTATCTGTATATTTCAGCTTCAAGCACAAAGCTCTTTCCTTCCAATAATGGTTGCAAAATGTATCCTTGACTGATGCCGAAATACAAACAAGCTCAGACCAGCCCTGCAAACTGCGGTACAAATTTTAACGTGTAAAAGTAAAAATCACTTATAGCCAACTGTGTGCAAATCTCTTCCAGATGTTCACCTCAAAATAAAATCAGCAGGTTTGTATAGAAGGCATGCACACTGTTTTTTCAAACTTTGACTGATGATGATGAGGTAAGGTTTACGAGAGACATTGTAATGTAGAGATGGCGTGAGGAATTGAATACACGGAGCCATTTTGATTCAATCATGGGCATTGTACGGTAAAAAATAGGAACATATCATCAATGACATTCTGGAATTACAAAATGATTTTATTTTCTGACGTATCGAAATGACATGGGCACTGATGAGAGGCAATAAACCTCGAAACATGCATGTCTGCAGGTGGTCATTCCCAGCCAAGTGAAGGATAATTTTCTGTTTAATTACGAGACCAAGCACTTGCAATTGAGTCTTCTTTGAAGAACGTTGCACAAATATCTGTCAGTTGTAGTGCAATGTCCGTCGTGGTATTAGCCAGGGAAGTAGTTGTTTTCTGACAGATGTTTGCCTTTTATTTTTCACTTGGTGGAAACGCTTACAGAGAAGGGTACCCCGTATTCTTTCAACATTGTTGATACCTCTCTGGCACAATATATTCGAACTCGTTCGAAATATTACATGGGCATGATTCCAAAAAAAAAAATCGTACCTTTTTTTCAATTACCATCAAAATAGATACTCAGTGCTTCAATGAGAAAGTAAAATGAAATAACAAATAATTAACTGAACTAAGAGTTCCTTATCAATTTGGACCATCAAGATATATGTCATTTGGGACAAAATGATAAAGTTTGATATTGCTGCCTCATTCTTGCATATTTTTGAAAAAGTTTTTCCATATTAAATTCATTATCATTCTCTGTGTTCATAAAAGTTTACGGCATAATTTTGTTTTAGTGATGGATTCAACAATATTTATTTTGAATACCTTCGTAGGATCATCATGCTGTCGTCAGTTTCGAATAAACCAATTATCGAGGAAGATATTTCTGTGATGTTATCAATTGAATTGGACATCAATGTCAGTACGTGGCAAAAACTTCTATATAATTTTTAGTTAGATATATTCCTTTATATGAACATTTTGCCGCATCGCTTCAAATATAGAGTGAAGTTAAAGCTTATTTAATCCTACAATCTCGGCTGTTAACCCTTCTCGCCAATTTTTAGTTGAAAAATGAGCAGCAAACATTTTCACTTACAATGTTTGATCTCCTCTAACTTTTGTCATCGCTTTTGTTTCGTACATACTTGTTTTCGATTATTATATGCTGTAACTGATTTCTGGTTTCGCATCTGTACCTATACCTATCCGATTTAGTTGAGTTTTCATGCCCATCTCAATTTTTCACATATGATACTGTCATATGTGAATTAACTTTAGTACCTTCGTTGTCAGCTATCTATCAATAATTCTACTCATCAGTACTCCAACCATTTGGTTCAAGGGGGTACCTAGGGTCGGGGAATCCCAATGCTACTCCCACCTCCAAGTGGTGAATCCTGTGCAACGACATCGCCTCCCTTCTCAGCTAGCGAGGTCGAAGCGGACTCTAGGGGCGGCTGAGGCTAAGGTGGAAATTTAGGTTCCCCACAGTATCTTTTCTATTTTGCATGTATGATTCCCATGAAAATTAAAATCCACCTGATAATTCGTTCTTCCTCAAAAATCTAGCTAAAAATCTGATTTTCGTTTTGCTAACGATAGGTGTGCTAATGTCGAAAACGAATGCAGGTACTCTTTGCTGCAGAATGATGCCTTCGATACTTTAGTTATCATCTAATGTGTACAGAAGTCCTTGACATGACCTGCATATGCAATCTCATTACAGTCTCGGACACATTGAGTTTGTTGTAATGCTTAAACTGATGTTAAGTTGATTGGAATAAACTGCCTATTTCACATCCCCAAGTTATCAGTTGAGAGTAGAACGAATTTCGTCAAGCAGTTTTTGATATCGATAGAAAAGTTGTAAAAATATATGGAATATAGTCAAAATCGGTCTTATCGTGCGGGTTCAAATGTCAGCAAGTATATAAAAAATTGAAAAACCTTCCAAACCAAAATGTTTTGTATTTATTAAGTTATATTTTCACGGTAGGTATCATGTGTGTGTAACACGGAAATCGTTTGTGCAATGTTATTGGAATAAACAGTCGAATCAAATCTCACTCACCCGCACGTTAAGACCGATTTTGACTATACTAAAATTCACTCTCTGAACTTAAGTTGAATAAAACAAAATCAAATGTATACCGAGCAATTCAAATTCAAGGGCCACCATTGGAATTTCGGAATCATAAAAGATATACGAATATGGTTTAATTGGGGCAAATTTGCGCATCTATGTGACCAGCAGTATGCCGTTAAAAAAAGTTTGTAAATTTTTAGTATATCCGGAGATATCAGGAAAAAAACGAAATTTTGAAAATCCACTTTTAATTTTTTCTGGTGTTATTTTATAAAGGATATTAAAATAAACAGCACATTAGCTTGGTCTTTTTGTTCCCGGCGCTGTACGACGGCATTTTCATATTTACCATCTAACGAATCGTCTCTTGGCCATCACCATCAATTTTATTTTTCTCATAAGCGTCATACTGAACTGTTACAAATTAAAATAATGCTTTTCATTCTGATTTGAACGATGTATATCATGTGATACTTTGATATGCCACAGTCTTTTATATTTTACAAAAACTAGAATTGAACTAAATGAGTTAATTCGTTGTTACGCTATTATCTATCACATAGTCACGCCAGCTGGCAAAATTTCAGAGTGATAATAAACGTAAAATGGTTTTTTAAAAACCAAGGAAAACGGGATATGATGGAACTGCTAAATCAGACAGTAATACTGAGAGAACTTCAGAAATGTATCTTCAACTATACACAGAAATAATACAACCAGTAAGAACATTATTCAAAAAATTAGATAGAAACCCTACTAAGTATTGTAGTTTAAAAAAACGAAGAATAAATATGGAAATCGATTAGATGAAAATACGAGAAACAATATTCAAAATGAGGTAATAAACTTCTATCCTTTTATTGAAATTTAATAATTTTTTTTCTGATAAATTTGAATTCGTTAGTTTCAATACATGAAGTGCGCCACAAGGGAACTCAGAAGAAATGGTCTAAAATGCTACAAAATCCACATTTGACAAAAATTGTTCTCAGGTGATCCTGAACGGAGGTTGGCTTACTGTAATTGGCTAATGAATATAAATGATTTTCCTCAGTTTCTTTCAAAGGTCATTTGGACGGATGAGAGCACTTTCACTAATTGTGGTATGTTCAATAAAAATAATGAATACATCTGGAGTCGAACAATCCCAGAGAGTTTAGAGTAGTTAGGCCACAGGTACGGTTCAGTATGAACGTATAGACTAGAATTTGTGGTGATCAAATCCTTGGTCCTTATTTTTTTAATGGAACACTCAATGGGGAAACTTATGTGAAGTTTCTTCGAGGCGCTTTTGAAGATTTTACCTCTTAAATTTAAATCGATGAATCAATATTGGTTTCAACATGATGGTGTCCCTCAAATAATAATACCAGAGCAGTATATGAATACCTAAAAGAAATATTCCCAGATAGGAGGATTGGAAATAATGGTCATGTGAAATGACCAGCAAGGTCGCCTGATCTTACAGTTCTTGACACTTCTTTGTGGGGGACATTAAAAACCGGGTTTACGGCCAAAAAGAATTCAATTATGTTGGGGATTTTAGGAGAAGCATAATTGAACAGTTTCGGTCAATAAGAAGACGGGATATAGCGGAAGCTGAAGAAAACTTAGGACGGTAAGCACGTCTATGTATTCAGGAAGAAGGCAGGTATTTTGAGCAGTTGCTTTGATGTTTCAAATTTTACTTCGTCATAGTATTATGATATTTCGTTCGTTCATTTGTAGTTAGAGACAGATATTTTCAATAAAGTCCATTAAAAAATAGTTGAACCCGGAAACCAACCAAAATAGTTGAATTTCTTGTTTGAAAAAAAAACAATGTAATTATAACTTTGATTGTAACAGCAGACGTGATCGATAATGGGGTAACAACAACAAATTGATTGGTTTGACAAGTGTCATTTGATGGAATCGAAGCCAACTATAACTGTTTTTTTAATGTTATGCAAAGTTCTGACAAAACAAAGTATGACATATCTTTTGAATCAGAATGAAAACCTCTGATTCAATTTGTAACAATCAAACATGATGTCCATGAGAAAAAATTAAGTTGATGATGGTGGCCAAGAAACGAAACGTCGGATGGTAAATTTGAAAATACTGTCGAATTGCGGGAACAAAATGGCAATGTAAATGTGCTGTTTATTTTGATATTCATCATCAACTATCGCCAAAATGAAATGAAATTTTTGTTAAAAATTTCGGTTTTGTATCTCCGGATATACTCGGAATTACGAAACTTTCTCAACAGCATATTGTTCTTCATATATAGATACGCAAATTTGCCACAATTCAACCGTCTCTGTATCTCTCATAGTTTCCGAAATCTCAATGGTGGCCCTTGAACATGAATTATTCAGTATAGTAAAATCCATAAAAATCTAAGAACAACTCCTCAACATTCTATCAGTCGTTGCATACTATGACTTTTTTGTTAAGCTTTTGTTATAGTCATCACAAAAAATTCTTGTTGCTATGTTAATTTGTCGGTCCCGTTCTTGTCTTTCCTCTCTTGTTGCGTTGATATTGTCAATGCAAAAATTGTCATGCATCATAAGAAAAACAGCTTTCAAGTGTAAATCTATGTGGCAAATGAATCATCAGTAATCGGATAAAGTCGTAGTCGTCTGTTTCACAGACAGGATATTCAGTGAGTTGTCGTCCCAAGCAAGTTCGATTATTAGAAATTTTCAGGAAAACGTTCTGGTCAGTCTAACAATTTTAATGATGTTCAATTTTGAAATTATTCAACCTACGATCATATAAATATGCTATGAAAATTTTCTTCAAATAATATAACGTACAGTTTCAGATTTGAAAAATTGCAATGAAATATTACTGTTTTTCCATCGCCGCCGCCGTTATATTGATTTGAACGCAATCTGTTGATAAAGCACTCAGAATTGACAGGAGGAAGCCGACAATGAGTATGATTAAAACACATGACTGAGCACTTATTTATACTGAATTGTCTATTCGCATTAAACTTCCAGGAACAATTAAATTTGCACCTACCATTACTGAACGATTTCCAAGGCAATCAAAGCTCAATAGCAAATCACATAAGAATACGGGATGATTTTTTATGCGATACGATATTGAAAGAATCTATATGAGAATACAAAATTTTACAACACGTTAAGCTAGTACAGTGAGGAGTAATAATGATTACCAAACTGAAATCAAAACAAGTTATCCTAAAATTTAATTACACCAGCTGAAATGATTACTGATCACTTGAACTGAATACACATTAATCTGCGAGTTTTGAAAAATGGAAAATGATTTGACATGTATACCTACTAAATAGTAGTAATTTTCGCGAGCTTTATTGAACACTTAGGTTTCACTACGATGAATTACTAGGACGAGTTGTACAACATAATTTCACCAACAGCAGCAGATGAAATTTTTAGTTTCGTAGCAAGTGACATCAGTTTGGTTGAACTCGATTGAAAAAACAGTGTTGTTGAGGAATTGTAAAGGTTAGGATGAAATAATATAGTTATGATACAAGTATGAAAAGTGTGTGTTTCAAACACATTTTTAACAAGTGCATCATACAATAATTTTTGACACGAAAGTATACTTAAAAACGGGCGATATTTTGACAGACAAATTATTTTCTTGGTGTTCTTTGAAATCTGCTGATAAATATGCCTCAACGCAACTCGATTGGAAAACAGTGTTGATAAGGTGTTCGTATCTTCAAGTGAACTGCCATTGCCTCCTTCTTGATCCAGACCGGAAGCGGCGGCAGCCTGAATAGTACCTCCAACACTGCTGTTGAAGTCGTTCTCATTGCACCCGTTAGTACAAAACAGTTCAACCTCTGGACCTTGCAAAGTTTTCGGCTCATTGTGCTCTTCTATGCGCCTGGCTACCACACGGCTGACCCATACTGGATTATTGGTCTTGCGACAGCAATGTACAGCCAGCGCATAATCTCTTGGTTAGTGCCCCGATTACTTTCTATAATTCTCCTCACTTACCATATGATTGCTACCGACTTCTGTATAATCCTATCTATATGCGGCATCTATGTAAGTTTGTCCAGGACCAGCCCACTTGACCTGTTGGTTTAGCTCCAGCTCTTTGCCAAACATGATTGATTGCCTGACCCCATCTTTTTTTCTTTGTTTGGTGAACAGGATCATCAATACTTTTATGGAGGTCACCCTGGGACACCTCAACTGTTCTCCTTGTTTGCAACCATCCAACCCAGCTGACCACTTCTCATAAGTGTATATCATGCAATATTTTTTGACACCAAAGTATTCTAGAAAAACAAGTGAAATTTTGACAAATCTTATGAGCGATCACGAAACTGTTAGATTCCAAAGCATACTCTCTAAGAACACACAACCAGTCATAAACACCCTTGAAAATTAACAGATGGTACACAAGTAAAAGGGATGAAACAATGAAAACACTTTTTAGGGTTCATCTTCCTGGTTCCCAAGTAGATTGTACACCTTGTATTCATACAGAAAACGACTGATAAAAAACTTGATACGAGGATCCAGGAAACGTTGGGACAAGGTGGTGACATATGACAAAGTTCAATGGAACATAAGCTCCTTTGAATCCTTTGAATCGTCTGGCGATTCAGATGGCACTGCTACAGATGGGGACAGAACTACTGCAGATCAGACTATAAATTATATACCCAGAGCCCACTGGTCGTTCATAGACAACTAGGGAAGAGGGACCACCGATGACATAATAGTATTGGCACAAGGAAAATTCAATACCACAGCTAGAGATTCTATGCAAGAGGCAATAAGATAGACGGATTCGGAGAAACTGAATATTAACTTCCCAACCTTACTTTCATTCGGAGACGCAAACTAAAGGGCCTGGAACCTCTAAACCTCCTAGAACAAAACTTTACAGATGAAGGAGTACATCTCGATAAGGTTACAAAAAGAGCGGAAACCTGACCAGACCAGACATGCTCTACATGGTGGTAAAGCCTGCAATATATACATGGTATTCCACATTCGATGGCCTATTAGACGTTTCTGGAGAATGGATCATTTTAAAAATTTGTGGGCACGGATAATTAAACATGCTCTACCCGTCTAAAATATTTTCATCAATACAGTGTTGCCACTTGTATCAGAAAGTATTTCAAATGGAACACCCCATATATTATATAATTTTTGGAATCCCTCTAGAAGTCCTTACAACTTTCCCAGATAATTCCCTATACCTATCTGTAACGGTTTTCGAGATAAAAATTATTTTGTTAAATTTTTGTGTAAAATTTGACTATTGAAAAATTAAATATTTTTTCACAATGCAAATTTACTGAATATTGAAATTTGGGTTATAGCTGAATGACGCCATTAGGTATTCTGTCGATGAACGGCATATCAGTTTCATCTTACAGGGAAGCTCAGAAGTAACTTACTTTCGGGGACTTATGAAAATGACTAAAACTCAGTTTTTTCAAATTTAATACCCTGTATTTTATTTTATTTTCGTATTCAACTGACCAGTTTGGATATGTTTTATCAACTATGTCATAAACCTATCTCTTATCTTTTATAACAATTTCATAATTTTTGAGGTCTGTGGAAGTATAAAAATTCAAGCATAAAATCTGGTGAAAAATCTATCAAATAACAAATAATCTTTTTTGAGAAAGGTGTGATGAAATGCATGAACCTTCCTTCATACTGGGAGTAAGACAAATATGATTATGTTGACAGTTTGAATAATGAAAAACCAAATTGATTATATTCATTCTACACAAGAGATAATATTACAAAATTTACTTTACCATAACAACATATTTGATACTGAAAAAACAAAAACTCAGTAGCTCAGATGCTTGCAATGCTGACCTTTCACTTGTGAACATTGATCGATCGATGTCATTACATGATCAGTCGTGGTTATGCTGATTTCCGACGGATCGATTTCTCCGAAAACACATCTTACCCTGTTTTCCAGTTCCTGTTTTGCATTCATAGGTGTTCTATAAACCTTTCCTTTCATTTTCCACAGAGATAAAAATCTGGGGGAGTCAGATCTGGTGGCCGCGGTGGCCAAATACAAGGTCCAAAACGTCATATCCACCGATCTCATTCGAACAAATTACTCCATCTGATAACAACAATTAAAATGTATGTTGAGAGGTGAATTGTCAAGGAATTCACTCCCGGTTGTCAGTATGCTCTACATAGAGATGATCAACTGAAACCTGTAAAATTTTGCGAAATGCTACTAACATGAACATACAAAAATCTCAACTTCTTGACAAACATTATATGGACAGCTGAATCAAAATTCTCACTTGAGGGAATCCTGAATTGTCGGATTGATCATTTCTGCGCCTCAGAAAACCCTCATTTCATTAGAGAAAAGGGGATTTTAACAAAAATGTAGTTTTAATGTGTTTTGTATAGTTATGGTTGATGAATTTTCAATTTGCATTCATGAGGAAAACTGAATTACAAAAATATTTGGATATTCTGAGAACTTATATTATAATTGAGGGTATCAGTTGACATTGTACACTTATTGAAACTGGTTGGTTGAATTCGAAAATAATATAATATACAGGGTGTTCCATTTGAAATCACTGAGTTTTAGTAACTTTCATAAGTCCCCGAAAGGAAGTTACTTTTGAGCCTCCCTGTATGATGAAACTGATATGCAGTTTATCGACAGAATACCTAATGGCCTCATGCAGCTATGACCCAAATTTCAATATTTTGTAAATTTGCATTATGACAAAAATGTAATTTTTTAATGGTCAGGTTTTGCACAAAAATTTGACAAAATAATTTTTATTTCGAGAACCGTTACAGATAGGTATAGGGAATTATCTGGGAAAGTTGTAAGGAATTCTACAAGGATTCCAAAAATTACATAATATATGGGGTGTTTTATTTGAAATAACAAAGTAGCTACTACTTTCTGATACAAGTGGCAATACTGTATTTACGAAAATATTTTAGACGGGTAGAGCATGTTTAATTATCTATGCCCACAAATTTTTAAAATGACCTGTCGTTTCATTCTCCAGAAACGTCTAGTAGGCCATAGAATGTGGAATAACCTGTATATTATGCTTCTTTGGTATTGAGGTTCAAGACATATCAAATAAGGACTATGCTACTGCGATTGAAAAACACAAAAAAGCACAAGGCCTAAGTGCCACCTTAGTAACAGTTAGACCGAAATAAAAGATACGGTAAGTTTTCAGAGTAAGTCTAATGAGGAAATTTTCACAATAGTCCATGAAATAGATATAAGACTCGAAAGCAGTGTTGGTTGCTATGGTTTGTTCAAATAACCAATATTGTTCCTTTTTGGAAACGAGATTGAGAGAGTTTGGTCCAAAATAATCATTTTGGAATAAAATGATGAATGTTTCTATCATCCGATATTTAAATAGATGTGAAATTGGCAATTAATAGCATCACATCAGAAAAATCCCGATCACAACACGGATCTAAATACTTTGTGTTTATTATTTCGTTCCATTCGATTTACTTGTCCTACTAATGAAAAAAATTATTTACTTCTCACACTGGTTTTTTGAACTGACGTTTCATCAAAAAAAAATTAAATAAATAAAGTTGACAACAGTAAAGGCAGGGCCTCAGGCTGCCTACTTCTTTTGGAATCATAGTTCACTTCGAGTACTTCCCCTTATATAGATCCTCCGTTGGCTATCACATTTCAAATTATTGATCTTCAGTTAAGTGTGGAAAATGTACAGTAGAGTCCAATCACTTTTGTTAGTTTCGTCCACAACAACTCGTAATTCATTCTGAGAAAATAAAACTTATCAACGCCGAAAAAGCGGACTTTTAGAATTGTTTGGCAAACATCCCAGTTGCACATACCACAATTTGAATAATTTCCATGTTTCTTCCCGTATTCAGCATATAACTCAATCACAAAAACAGCAACAATGTATTTAACATATAGGAATGCATATAAAATTTGTTCACAACAAAAAGTACGAGTTTTTTGGAGCATTTTACGAGTATTTGGGTCACATACTGGCTGTGGTAGTAAAAACACGCTTCGTTCTTTCTGGAATCTAAAAAAAAGAGTTTTGAGTGATTTAAAGTTTATAATTCAATGCCTTTCAGTTGACAGTCTCGACAGAAGTTAACCATGCACACCTACAAATCTCAGTTTATGGTGCAGAGAAATAATACTGTAACAGTTTGATGATACACTCTTTAGATTTATTTTAAAATAAGTTCCTTGAACCTTTGAATGGGTCATCAGAACCGGTATATACAGGGTATCATAAGTTGAGTGGAGCATCAGACATTTCTGAAGAAATAGAAGTATTTTCACAGAACAAATGGTTGACACTACTTTGCAGACAACCATTACAATGGATAATGAAAGTCGAGTACCCTTCTCTCCACATGTTTCTACATGATGAAAAATAAGATGTCAAATTTAAAGCAACAACCACCCATTCCCAACATTGGTTTCCACCTTTTCTATTTTTTTTCCTTCGTATTACGTCACAATATCATTCATCAACTCAAATCATCATCGAATAAAATATATTCTTAGAGTTGAAAGATTGGTATTAGAAAAATAAAATAATAAATACCACCATTTCATTATTGAGCCATGTATAGCTTTAACTATCGTACATGAACGACGGTCAAACTGGAAGAGATCTCTTGAAGTTAATAAGTGCTACTCCTAGATTAAAAACCGATTTGAATAATATAAAACTCCGAGACCAATAAACGGGAAGAAACCCGATTAAAAACGCATTTTCATGTTCGTATTCCACAATGAGAGTTCATCGTTCTACTGAACAAACACGAATGTTTTTTCAAGTTATTTTCCAGAAGACTGGAAGAGGATTTATGTTCTTCAAGCCGAGAAAACTCATAACGAAAGGTGTTTTCTTTCCATTTGCAACTTTGCGGAAAATGCAGTAAAGAGTAATGGTTTGAAATAATTGCAGCAAGTTTCAAATCGATAAAGAAGGAGACGAATGGGAAGATAGGTGTAGACACAGAAGTGGCTACGAAGCCGATGATCTTGTTCCATAAAGATACTAAATTGTGTAAGTACGACTGCCATGAAAATTCTAATTTGGTAATGCTCGCAACATAGTGTATATACAGATCTGGAATAAAATAAATGGAATATTGGTCCAGTTGATACAAAATGTAACAGATAGACGCAATCGATAATCAAGTATTTAACTAGACTACTCTGGTATACAGTGGTTCAGTCAAATACCTGATCATTGATCGCATGTATCTGGTATATTTTGTACTGGTCGACTGGACTGATATGCCCATAATTTATTTCACATCTGTAGGTATAGATTTTAATAACATATCAAGTTTTAAAATTGCCTCCAATAAATAGTCGTATACTAAAATTTAAACGCAATTGAATTCGTCTATGAAATATATCAAGACCTAAAACTTGAAGATATAATTCCTTGTATTGTCCACTCCGCCATAGCATATATCTAACATCAGCTCCTCTTTTTCCCGTTCACGTTTTCTGAATCCCTTACTCTCTCGCACTGTATCGTCAATTTTGCCTTCTCTTGACAGTCCTAGAACAAGAATTGTTCGAACCCGAATGAAGCTTATATATGCACCAGGCAAAGGAATCGCAAACTGTTGTATTGTTCCTGTTGATTCATCTCAGGGCGCCTACTTTCCTCAAAGTAACTCTCGCCGAGGTCTGATTTTGGAATGGTTGAAACATACTGAAATATCTCTTCATCAGGAGTGATCTGATAAAATTCTTGGGGTGAAGGTTGGTGAAATTTTTGAGGTGTTGATTGATGCAATTTTTGGGGTGCCGATTGATTACTTGAATGGGTTGCTTTAATTTTACTTATCTTTTACTTATCAATTTTTGCTTCAACCGATCCATTGGAGGTTGTTGAACAGCTGTCAGGAATTATTTTGAAGATTGGGTGATTGATTCATAATTTTTTTCTAAATGTGATTGAGATTCTGTTATAACAGATTTCAAAGTCTCATATTTTCTTTTCAAAGACTTTCTTGCTTTTAAAAGTTGTTCATGTAAATGACTATTCATGATGACTGACAATTATATCACAATCATTATGTTGCCCATCGTTTAAGAAAATATTTATCGATAACACGAAAATTAAATTCATTGTTGCAACAATGAGAGCAGAGTTCTTTGAAATTCTGTAAGGACATATCTCATGTATGCTTCAGATTTGTAAGGTCCTGTTAAAAATAATAAGCAAGTTTGCATTATGTCTAACGAGTTGTTTGGTAATGGCAGAATAGAAACAATCCGTGTGTCTGTGACGACCAGATCAAAAATAATTTTTATGTTTGACTGTCATTGAAAATTTTAAGAACCAATTCATGAAATAGTTTCAAGAATTCAAGAGCCTACTTACAATCTAGAAAAGAAGCTCGCTTCGCTCGCTATCTTGTGGCTTAAGAATATGACCTAACCTAACCTAAGCTAACTCTGCTATCCAAGTCGAATTCAACCCTCGCAATACAATCGGTAATCTAACCTGACTGATAATAAAAATGAAAACATGCTCACTTTGCTTGCTATTTAGGTCTTCTTATTAAAAAAGTGCTATTTTGTTGTTCAAATATAAATGAAGTAGAATTTACTTGCTCAAATTAATTTTGATTAGTCGACGGCGCATATTCTAAGTGACCAACTTACTGCGATAATGGAAGTAACTAAATAGGGAGGTTATGTTTGTGGAGGAAGGTAAGTAACATTTCTGAGTGAAACGGATGTTTTTGTTACTAACAATATTGAAATTCATTAGTAAGATCTGAAAAAAATTTCGATAAAACGAGAGAGGCATTTTGTGTGATACTTAATTTATTTGAAAATAGTCGATTTTCAAGATTCGGGCAGGGCATAACTCGAATTTTCGTTTGTCGAATGCACGTTCATTTTACAAAACTACGTAAATTGAATAACTTCTTTTATCAATATCAGAGCTCCAATAAACTTACCATCACTGATTATTATTAATGACCTTTTTTTGCATTGAAAGCAACCAAAAAAAACATAAATTAAAGAGCAATGTTTTATAATGTATTATTTTTTTCATAAATGCAGTCAGAACACCATCTGTAGTTTTACCTGCGAATCAGCTCTCACCAAACTGAATAGATCAATGTCTGAGCTGTGTTAAAATGTAGAATTTCAAACAACTTTTTCTGACTGATCTCCTCTGGAATTCAATACTCTGATATTCTTAACTGTCAGCATCTATTTCTTGAGACAGTGCTGTTCATACCAGTATGGGGATCGAAAACAGTTTTCCTTGGTTTTCACAAAATGAAAATTCCCTGAGAAAAAACCTTGTGTTTTTTCAATATACACTAGGGGGTAGATAGAAACTGCAACTGCACTCTCGGTGCTGTAGCCACTGCTGGCAGAGCAAGCTAGAAGAACTGAGAGTATACATGCAAGCGCGCCTTCGATGTAGGTCACAGTGTCTGCAAACACGCAAATCGAAAGCTGAAATTGAACTACTCTCGTCATTATAGTTGACAAAGTGTGAAAACATGTGATGGCGTGGAAATGCTGTGATTTCCCGGTTTTAACGATAAACAGTATAGATTGATGAGAAATTACAATATAATCAATGGATCAGCCTAATAATTACTTACATTTCCTGCAAAATATGCATATAAGTGGAATTTATTTTGGAATGTGATAACACAAACCAGGAAAGCAACACTTTGGGCATTTTTAACAAGGACAGAATCTAGTTCTCGTCCCCCACTTTCAACTACAGTAATTTCAAAAATATAAAAAATTCATCATACCCCAATAATTGCCTACTACTAAAAATACTTTCTGTTCAACAAGAATACAAAATGGATAAGGTATCAATACCACCAAAATTATGGTCACTACTTCTAAAATAAGGACACTTGATGATATTAGAGTTTATTTCCAGATTTGACCAAGCCTGCTGAATATTTATGTTCGGTACATCACTAAAAAAAATAAAATGTTATTCCTATATGCGCATTTTCATCTATATCATGTACATGATGAGTCAGGAAAAATGAATGAAACTCACTCATAAAATAAATTGAAAATGTTGAGGAGTTTACAGAAAACAGTAAAATGGTAAAAAATTAAATGATTACAAAACCACCTACTAGAACTTAAAGATGTTCATATGTCAATCAATGTTTATAGAACCAACAAATACTCAGGATACTGAAAATATAATATTGAACCTAGAAGATGAATAAAATTGCTAGCCGTAGTTTGGATAAAATCACCAACGAAATTCTTGAATTTGCAATCGATTCTATATCAAAACCACTATGTTCAAAACTGAAATTATAGAGCCGTTGATCAAATCAGGAAAAACACATTTTATGAAGACCTAGCTCCTGATATCTCTAACACCATTAGTATCAGAAGTCTTTGAAGAGATCATCAAAGATAGGCTTACAAACTATTTAGAAAATCACAAAATTTCTTGGCATCAGTCTATAACGATAACAACATAAATTTGAAATGATTTGATTAAATGGACCAAAAGCGGCAAGTTCTGGCTGAACAAAAAAGTAAGTGGTCACCACAAGGAACAGTTTTCGGACCTATACTTGAATTTGATCAAATTGAAGTTGGCTTCTCCAAGGACCTGTATTTTTCAGTGATTTCTCAACTGAATAATTTGTTAAATAAAATTCCGAAGCTTATTGATAATTGTCAATGTACTGAGTGTCAACGATATCAGTAATCAAGACAACAAAGTGATACTTGACACAGTTAAAATAAAATGCATCTGGAAGTGACACCAATCCTTGATTTTCAAATCCGATACCCTGTAAATTACTGCGATTCAAAAATACTTATGGAAATTTTCATTAGTGTGAAACTATTTTGGTGACTTTTAACACCAATTACTTATTTTGGGCCATGATTTGTTTAAATCTAGCTTGCTACGATTAACGTAGAAACATCATAAGACAGATTATAAATTTTCAATCTGAATTGGAATTTTGTCAGTAACTCATCGTATTCCGAATAAGCAAGTTTACTACTTGAAAAAATAATTCTATCGGAAAAAATGCTTCAGTGACTATTCCTGCATCCGTTATGAAAACTTCTTCATGAAAAGATCCTATGGGGAAAAATTGACATTTTCAAAATAGTATTTGGGGAGGGTAGAAAACTTTTTTCCATACTATGTAGGAAAACATTTTTTGTTGAAAGTACTGCGATTGGCATTATTTAAAACAACGATATATTTCCAATAACGTAATTTTGAATTATTAAGATGCAACCGGTGATTGAAAGTGTTGGTTAATATAGTCAAATTCGTATTTCTTCATAACTTTTATGTCAGTTATGAAGATTCTGAGTTTCTCTAAGCACACTGAAATTAAATCGAAATCTACCTTACAAAAAAATCAAGTCGCTGTAAAAACTCACTAATATAGTTTCTAAGTAGTCAGGTTTTTATGTTTCCATTAATGTGAAAATATATAGAGTGTTTAAATTAAAAACACAGAAGTGGTGTCACATTCAACTAAACGGAAAGTTCGAAAATATCGTCAAAAAGTATTATAGACGTGTCCAGGATTTTGTCGCTTTCTACTTGTCGAAGAAGCGAATAATAAAAAAATTCGATGGAAATTGAATTAGAATTTATAAAAATTGGACCAAAGTGATTTTCCTAGATATTGCCATGAAAAGGGTGGACGTTGTCAAGAGTTTTATAATTTATGGCGAAGGAAATTCAGTACACCAATTAGTAAATATAATTTTTTACCATATGGCTCCAAAATTCAATCTGACATCGAGGATTGTGGAGACCATTCATAGAGAAACTATAATCTGCTCAGCACTCTTTCCTGGAGATGTGGGTACCAAAGAACCTCTTTCAGCTAATGTGCTAGAACTTATTTTCTACAGTGTAAGGAACAACACCCATTCCGTGATTGGATGTAATGCAATAATGCTCACCATGATAGGGCTGGCATAAACATCAACAGTAGGGGTGGATCTCTTCTTGATTACCTAATAGGTGAAGAGCTTGTAATTATCAACAAGATACGTTCTGGGCCAAGTTTTGTTACTAGTAACATCAGAAAGGTAATAGATTCAACAGTTAACTGAGAATTTCTGAGAAGCTAACATCCAACTGCAAGGCATCTTCTGAACCATCGTATTCAGATCACAGACAAATTCAACGAAATCTGTTCATAAAGGACTACCTTCAAATCAGATTCACCTCCATGAACATAAATACAGGGTGTCCAGTCAGTGCATAATTCTTCGATATTTCGAAATCCATAACAACTAGAGAAAAACTTAAAGGAACAAACTACTTCTGTTATTGAAGTTACCTATTTCAGAAATATTTTCAACATGACTGGGTGTTTTATTGAAGCGGGACCACTCAGAGACGAGTTTATTTGAATAGAACATCCTGTTTTTTTATTTGAAATATATTCCACCAAGTTCCATGATTACGTGAGCCAATTTTCTTGGACCAGCATTCAACCGTGAAGAGATTTTCACGATTTACAAGGTGATCTTCCCAACTCATTTCAGCACGTTTTACTTCAGTGATGAGATGCTATTGAATGTTGCACCTGCACACTGCCTTAGAGAAGTTCGGAACCATCTTGAACAATATTTTCCTCGAAAATGGATAGATCGGGAAGGACCAATTCAATGGCCAGCGAGATCTGCCATCTTGACCTTTTTCATGGGGTTCATATGTAATATATGGTTTAACGCATAACTCCTACCACCATTGATGACATGAAAGAAATAATTCCGGGTACATT
Source organism: Chrysolina americana (assembly GCA_958502065.1). Classification (NCBI taxonomy): domain Eukaryota; kingdom Metazoa; phylum Arthropoda; class Insecta; order Coleoptera; family Chrysomelidae; genus Chrysolina; species Chrysolina americana. The sequence goes on from OY293416.1 coordinate 51,441,685, forward strand.
CTGAAGTACCGATCATGTTGTTCAACGTGACGGAGAATTTTGGAATTCGACTTGAAGCTTGTATCAATCAGAATTGAAAACATTTCTCACAACGTCTGTGATGGATATAGTTTTTCATTTGTTTCGATTCGTCCATAACTTGTTCTCATCATCTCAACACATAATATGTATTATTTGGAAACATAGTCTGCAAAAAATCTGTGAAAGAAGTATTTTGGATCAATTTTACTAAACCCATTTTATAATTTTCTTTTTAATTCAAACTGGAGGAGCCTGTAAATGTTCCTATCGTGAAAACGCCATGAACGGTATAGATACATGTAGAAATTTGATTGACCGTAGGCACACAACTTTTCTACAACAGAGATAAATGAGAGAACAAATAGTGGTAAAAGTAAGGAAATAACTCATAACTTGACATCGCCCCTACCAATTTTGATTATTTTCTTTCCAGCGATGGAATTCATTTCTGGAAAAAATACAGGATATTCGATTTGAAAAATTCTAATGATTGTCGTCTGAATTTTACAATATTTAAGATTCAAATTTGACCACCCTGTTGAGAAACATGTAACAAAATAACTGCTGTATGCCAAACATATCTCAAAAATTTGAATTAATGAATACTAGGCTCAATTCAACATGAGTCTTTTCTTCAGTAACCGATATCGAAATATTAGGCACTAAAATGAACTATGGACACACTGTATATGGCTCCGGAACATCTACAAACTACACTTATTGTCTTTCAAAGAACTATACTTCTTGGACTCATAACTCCTTCTATTTCGAAGTCGTTTACAAATCTGCGGTGGAGGCTTTTCGTTTCATGAATTAATTCCCGAAATGCCATGACCATTAGTCGAAAGCAAGCTAAGAAAACATTAGAAAGAAAGTAATTTTTCAAGTTATGAATCCTTAGGGAACTATGTAAATCTCAGGACTTGCCCTTATCGAAAATAGCCAATAGGCATTATAACCAATTTACTTGAACATGTGACTTATGCATGCGTGAATAGTGTTTCTGGATTTACCTTATTCGGTATTCATCTTGTGAATAGGGTAAATACGCCTAATCCCAGCCACTTCCAGTAGTCAGCCTTCCATATATACTTATACAAATAATAAGTAAATGACTAACACAAAATAGTTCATTCTGAGCTACCTGAATTGGCGGTAACTGCGTAAATTATTCAAATATAACGTTAACGACAAAGTAATGGCATGCATGTGAGACAGAGCATGATGTGTTTGTTGGCTGACAATTAGCGAAGAATCCATAAGATTTTCTTAGTGGCTGGGCCTTCCATTATTAAGCTCCAAAGCTCGAACAATAATGAATATGAGGAACTTTATTTTTTCAGGCATCAATGTCAAAATGTATATTGAACACGTTTTCGAAACATTTGAGATTTTAATACGCATATTTTATCGAAATTTGTTGGTGGCTGAGAACTGGTTCATAAAATTTTAAGAATTCCCAAAGACAGCCATGTGGCTGACTTTGGGAAGGATGAGAGAAAATTCAAATATGAACTCTATGCATTATGAGAATAGAGGCATCTTTCCGTTGCATTTTAATATATCAACATCATTGATTATTCAATATTTCACTAGTAGTCAGCCCCATAAAACTTCTGTAGGTTAGTTGATGGCTGACTCGAGGTCGGAATATTCTAGTTCTCAGCCACCGGATACTGCATCATTTTCATTGTTTTTTTTTGTTATTGCGAAATCGTTGGTTGCATAAATATTCAGAAAAATCTCTCAAAAAACTATCGTGAAAATTATTTAGAGGATAAAATAGGTATTACCATCAGCAGTACCCTTCATGAAAAAACCATGTGAGATCCATTGCCAAAGATGCCTCTTAAAAACTTAGTTTTCTATTTCGTGCCAAGAGGTAATTTACCCGGCAACTGATTATGATTTATGAAGCACAAATCTGACCTGTCCTGGAATACTCTTTCCGTACATGGAGTGCAGCCAAAAAATACACGCATACATTTTTAGATTATGTTTAAAGAGCGTAATTTGTCTTGTCGGTAACACTTTGTTTACAAACTCGCTCATTTATCTGGAACACAACAGAAAGTTTAGCGACTTGACTTTGTTTTATTGATACTTTCATGTCAACAATCGTTCAACCATTAGTGGTCCCATCAAGACTGACACATCGATCTGTCTTCACATCTATTTGTCTTCACTTTGAAGACGTGTTGAACATCTTTTTCCCGGGGCTCGTTCTTCCAACGAACGGCAACTCTTTAGAACTATCTGCCTTGAGAATTGTTCAGGAGGAACACCAAATCTTATCTACTTCTCTTCGGCTCTCACGATGTTCTCTGAACATTATAGGATTTTCCTTTTAGAGGGAAAAAAATAAAATATTGTGTACGCCATGGTACCGCACAAGACAGGTTGTATGGAATAGTCAAAGAGGGACCACGGATATAGAACCCAGCACGGTTCTAACTAGAAAAGAGGAAGAATAAGTTGCAAATATACCTAAATACTTAATTAGAAAAATATGGTTCCTACAAGGAAAAACAAGTTTTTCCCAAAGCAGTTGAAAATAAATTGCCACTAAAAAAGGCAAAGAAAGCCCTTTCAAAAATAATAATTATAAGTATTGTTGATTTTGGAGAGTTTTCTAGTTTTTTTTTTAAGTTTTCACATATTTATTCAATGCGCAAATGTTTAAATAAATAATGTCCCATCCGAATAATATATTATACTACCCCTTCAGTTATCGTGGCTGACAACTAGATGCATAGTGGCTGAAATAAAAATTTTAACGGCTGACTATAGGATGTTTCGAGTTTTTTCAGAAAAAGTTCAGTATGAATTTAAGTATAACGAATTTATGAAAATCGGATTGTCTATGTAACATAAAAAACTTCAGGTAATTCAATAGTGTAGAAATTTTAGTAACTTTCCATCGGGTTTTATTTTTTATCTTGATCTCAAAATGATATTTTGCTTAAGTGGCTGACTACTGGCGATTCTACTATATTATTATAAATGAATTAAACGATCAATTCAAAATGATCTATTCAGAGAACGAAATTCTTGAAAATGCGATCACAACTCACCTTGGCAAGTGTTAAGGATTTAGAACAATTTCAGTATCAAAAAAATATTCTACCGTCAAATGGATAGAACGACAAGAATATTTTGATTTTCCTTTCCAACGTCATACAGTAATTCTCCATGACAAATAACTTCGACTGTATGCAATTTCCGTTTGCCTTGTTTCTGTGGATCATCTATGATATTGCATGCTTTAAATTTTCTCCATCTGTTATTTGAATCGAGAAGTAAGGGTACCTAACACCCGGTAACAACGAAAAATCAAATACTATCATGCGTACATGATGCACGTCAAAACTCCAATTTCAGACTTCGCACTTCGACTATGATTAATTACCCGTCATCAACACTCTAAAAATCGCTGCAATCCATCGACCAACCGGAAGACCGTAGATTAAAAAGCTCGAATCTAGTGTGCCTTACCGCTCGACGTAAAGGAGTTCGACCCTGGCCAGAAGAGGTCGTCGAACTCTCCGGAGTTGTGCCCAGCAGCAGAGTCGATAGCGAAAGTAAACGGGTTTTGTCTCCTATTATTCGTCTTTCGTTCCGTTCTTCCACCGCCTCCTTTTCCTTCACGGCGCGTGGCTCATAACCAGCTGAACCAGACCCAAAGGTCATGCGTCGCATCGTTCGGTTCGTTAGTGAGAGAAGATTTTTTCATCGGAATTCAACTCGAATTATATATCTCATAACTCCTATATAGACCAGGCGGTCTGAGGGTGAAATGATCTAAATACGCAACGTTCTGTTCTTGTAGTTCTAATTAATTATTCGACTTGATATCGGATATCTGGTACGTTTAATTTATTTTTTCAATTAGGTATGTATTTCTAATTAGGTATTACCATAGTACGCTGTTTACAACTTTTATACATACATATATAATTACAAATAGGTGGAATGGGATTATGCTGGCAAAGGTGAGAACATTATCTCACTTGTTTTTCCAAACTAGTAATTGGATAATATTTCGAACAAGCTCGAAATTTATTTGTACCGTAGAGGTAATATCAACAAAGTGAAATGAATACGGACTACCCTTCTCTCCAAACGTTTACACCAAGTGGAATAATGAAGGCAAATATCTGTCAGAAAACAACTACTTCCCTAGCTAATACCACGGACATCTGACAGATATTTGTGCAACGTTATTCCAAGAACACCCAAATGCAAGTGCTTATGTCTTGTAATTAAACAGAAGATTATCCTTCATTCGGCTGGAAATGACCACCTGCAGACATGCATGTGTCGAGGTTAATATTAGGTGAAATTATCAAGCTGTGTGCACGTGCCAATATACTTGGAGGAAAAATTTTGTATTTGGTAGAGATTTTTTTTATTAAAATGGTATAGCAGAGCGCTTTCGACTATAAAAGTCATCATCAGTACTTACCTGAAATTAAGTAGTTGGTTAAAATAAAGGGAATTGATTTTTTTTTTGTGATTTTGTTACTTTCTCGTCAGGTGTACAAGAGCAATAACCATAAAAACATCATGGATCCAACGAACAATGGGAAATATTTAAAACATTGTTAAAAAAAATTAATTAAAACCTGAACCAGGATAATCTTTGGTTAAACAATTCTACTAGAACATGATAATGTGAATGAAATGTATTGACTGAAATGAAGTGAAAATTGAAATTTGATAATGTAAGAAAGGATGACACCGACAAATGACATTTGTGGCATGGAATTGAAAAGTGTTCTGTGATTGAAAATTAATAAAGAAAGAAAAAAGATAAGTTTTAAGGTAACCGAGCCAAAGGTCTGAAAATTATCAGTCTAATGAGAACTTCCAATAATCAGAACTATGTCAAGACTAACCAAAGAAACCCTGTCAAGATGAAACGAGTGAAATTTAGAAATTGATTATTTATTGTAATCAATAAACAAGCTTCAGATGGTATCAAACCAAGATCTGAAAATATTTCATCTAATGATCAAGATACACCAAAGAAACAATCATGATTTTTCATCATCAATTATTTCAGTTGTACACATTGAAAAATCCAAAAGTCAAGCTCAAGGTCATAGGGATAGTTAAATTTTTACAGAAAACCCACACAAACTGATCATGTTATACCTAGTTTCTCTAATCATCCCCATCAACACAAAATGGCAGCTTTCAATTGCTACATTCACAGACTCTTGAATATACCTCTTTCTACAGTTGATTACGTGAACGAACTAAATATTATTAAACAAATAGCCTCCAACAACAATTATAATCCTGACATTATCAATATCCTGATCCAAAATATCAAAAATAAAAAACAACATAACCTAGCTTATCTTAAAGTATCACCCTATGACCTTGAGCTTGACTTGGATCTCTCATGTGTATAACTAAAATAATTGATAATGAATTCTTTGGTGTATCTTGATTAATTCTGATGATCGTAAGTTCTCATTAGAGTAAAATATTGTAGTAAAACAGCACTAACTAATTTTCCTAATTTATTCAAAACAATATTTACAACAATTATTCACTGAAACATTAACTTCACTAGATTCAAATTTAGTCTCTATCTGCGAACTCTGGAACTGTAACTAACTCTGAATTCTGACTGTCTCGCCATCTGCTATACAGCGGCTATATATAGAAGCATTTACAGTTTTCGATCTTTCCAGTCTGTTTGGCGACTGCTTAGAGGTCCCTAGAATAATCGGTTAGAACGTTCGCGTCTCTTCCACGGATGAGTCATATGTTTGTCAGAAGAGAACTTGTTCACATTTCGAGTGTGGAGTGTAATTGGATGTAATTGGAGTGTAATTGGATGATCGAGGCCGGTCTCGAAATTGTTATATAGCCCCCTTCTTAAAGACTTTTCGTCCCGAAATGTCATTTTTGGAGTATGGAGATATTTGCATGATTCTCCATATCTGCACCTTGCTGTTTGATGGAAGGATCACTCTACGTTCTTCAGGTTTATTTGTGGACGATGATTACAGCATACCAAGATCTTGACACCGGTGGATTGGAATATCGTCTCCAACATGCTCCTTATGACTCTCCAGTCCAGTACGTCGAGCCCGCAGGACAAATTTGGAATTGCCAGGTCCACGAGATTCTGCTCCACCATCATGTCCCTTAATTTCTCAAGGCTGTTCCATACGTCTTCATAGGACGGTTTGTCTCGAGACTGCTTCTTGGTGACTAGATAGAAGATGCTTCCTGGCCTTTCTGCAACTGTAGCACCCCTCCAACTTCCGGGATTTGTTGCCGTAGTTCATGGAGACGACCGTACTTCTTGGAGAACACCACAGCAATGCCTCTGGACATTTGAAGGTCTTTTGCTACACATTGGGCTAGCGCGTAATCCGCAGGCACCTTAAAAAGGTCTCGTGGTTCTTCTCGAGTCACCCCATGTCAAACTTTCTGTCCGTATGAGTACAAGGACATGAATTTCTGGAACGTCATCGCATCCTCCGGTGGTCTGAGGTTGCGGTCGTGGTTTCCAGCGTAAGAGGCCAATCTATTGAAATGGACGACTCTGGGTTTTCCTCTAGGTGGGTTTTTAATTCGGTAGACCACGTCATTTATCCTCTTCAAGATCTTATAAGGGCCTTCCCATGAGTTCCGCAACTTTGGTGATAGGCCACGACGACGTTTGGGGTTGTACACCCAAACCAGGTCACCAACCTTAAATCCTCCGGCATCGGCCTTGATGTCATAGGTCTCCTTCATTCGGTCGCTGGCACTCTGGATATTCAAACGGACTCTTTCGTGGATGTCTTCCATTCTCTGCCGAAGTTTGCTGACATAGTCATCTCCCGCAGTGTCTTGTCCTGGTGGCGTCCCAAACTTCAGGTCACATGGTAGTCGCAGCTCTCGGCCCATAATAACACTAGCAGGGGTTTGGCCGGTCGACTCGTGTACTGCAGAACGATAGGCCATCAGGAACAAATGGAGATACTGGTCCCAGTCTATTAGGTGGTCAGAGACTACGTTGGATAAGTGGCGGTTCATCATCCTATTCATCCGCTTCACGATTCCATCAAACTGCGGATGTAAAGCCGTAGTTCGCGTCTTCCGGATGTTCAGTATTCGACACAATTCCTGAAACAAGTTGGACTCAAAATTTCTGGCTTGATCTGAATGCAGTTCAAGTGGGACAATTGACAAATCCACTCCTTTAGCAGGACGTCGGCGACGGTTATGGCTTCCTGGTTGGTCAGGGAATGGGCTTCAGCCCACTTGCTGAAGTAGTCCATTGCCACGAGGATGTATTTGTTCCCGTGGCCAGATTGTGGAAACGGTCCAGCAATATCGATGGCGATTCTTTCGAATGGGCTGCCAACGTTGTACCGACGCATTGGTGCCTTAGGTCGCGTTCGAGGTCCATTACTTGCGACGCATACAGCGCACTTTCTGCACCAGTCTTGAACGTCTGACAATTGGCCCAGTAAAACCGTTGCCTCTCTTTCTGGAGAGTCTTCGTCACTTCCAGATGTCCTCCGGCGACCCCATCATGAATTCCTCGAAGCACTTCCGGTCTTCTGCTTCAGGGTACAACTATCTGACGTCTTTCTTCTCCACCATCCTTGGACTCCAACACACGCTTCAGAACTCAGTTGTCCAGAGTAAGGGAGTTACTACTTCCTGCCATGTCGGTCTTCGGTTACTCCTCTTCCAGCCGATAACTAAGCCAAGATCTGGATCTTTCTCTTGGTCTTTCTGGAGCTTGCTGTCATTCCCGTTTATATCTACCGCCGTTGTTCTACAAACTGTCGCCTCTTTCTCCTCTGCTCGTTGGCAATGTGAGCAGTCATCCAGACATGGCCTTCGCGATAAGGCATCTGCATTCCTATGGCTGGTCCCTGCTCGATGTTCTATGTCGAAGTCGAATTCTTGGAGTCTCTCAATCCAACGTGCCACCTGACCCTCAGGATTTTTGAACTGTAGAAGCCACTTGAGGGCGGCGTGGTCAGTTCTCAGCAGGAATCTCCTGCCATACAAATACTTGTAGGAGTGCTCCACTCCTTTGACCACAGCCAGCAGCTCCCGTCGGGTGACACAGTAATTTCGATTCGGTTTACTGAGGGTCTTGCTGAAGTACCCGATGACTTTTTCCTGCCATCCTGGATCTGAGACAGGACAGCTCCAAGTCCCACGTTGCTGGCGTCCGTGTCCAGAATGAATTTTCCGTTCGGAAGAGGATAACTTAGAATTGGAGCGTTGATTAATGCCCCCTTCAGCTTCCTGAACGAATATTGGCATTCCTCGGACGGACCACTGCAACTTTGTCTGTCCTTCCGTGAGCCTGGTCAATGGTTTAGCGATGTTAGCAAACCCTAGCACGTACCGACGATAGTAGGTACATAGGCCAAGAAAACTCCGAAGCTGATGGATATCTTTGGGGATGGGCCAGTCTCTAACAGCTTTAATTTTCTGGTCATCTACTGCTACCCCTTCCCCAGAGACAATGTTGCCAAGACTTCTTTCTGAAATAGGTGACATTTTTTAGGGCTCAATTTCAATCCAGAGTTTCTCAGACGCAGAAATACCTCCTCCAGATTTTTCACGTGGTCTTCGAATGTTCTGCCAACTACGATTATGTCATCAAGGTATACCAAGCAAGTCTTCCAGGAGAATCCCTTCAACACAGTCTCCATTAATCTCTCAAAAGTGGCTGGAGCGTTACAAAGTCCGAATGGCATAACGGTAAATTGCCACAGCCCTGAGCCGATGGTGAAAGCTGTCTTCTCTCGATCTTCTGGAGCCAGTTCTACCTGCCAATATCTGCTCTTCAGGTCTAAGGTTGAGAAGATTGTAGAGCCGGCGAGCGTGTCCAAGGTGTCATCCATTCTCGGTAGTGGGTAGCTGTCTTTCTTTGTCACGTTATTCAGTTGTTGGTAATCTACGCAGAATTTTGTCGATCCATCTTTCTTCTTTACTAGTATAACTGGAGATGACCAGGGGTTGTCAGATGGTTCAATTACTCCTTCTTTATCCATATCGCTGAATATTTTGTCTGCCTCTTCCTTCTTGGCAAGAGGGAGTCTCCTCGCTGATTGACGGATTGGTCGAGCATCTCCAGTATCAATTCTGTGCTGGACTACCTTCGTTCTACCCCCTTTTCCCTGTCCGGTGTCAAAGACGTCTTGGTATCTCCTCACTAGCTTTTCTAATTCTGCGGGTAGATTGTTGGCTTGGTTATTGGTACCACGTACATTCCTGACCACAGATGAAATTGTCGAGCAGTGGCCCAAAGTTGTTCCTTTCTTCAACGTCACTGAATGGTAATTGACGTTCATGACCCTTACTGGTATAAGTTTATCGGCGCGCAGTAAGGTCTTCCCAAGGGCAATTCCTCGTCCGATTTTTTCATCATGGAGCTCGGGCTCGAACATCACCACGCTCCCGTTGCTCACTCCGCCAACCATACGAGCCTCCAGAATGGTTTCAGCTCTCTCGGGAATGCTCATATCTTCAGCCAACACAACCCGGATCAAGTCTTCGCTGCTCCCGTGAAGTACCAGCTCTTCTCCGTTGACACGTAGGACGCCGTCTTTGAAGTTCAGCTCGAACCCTTTGGAATTCATTATGTCCATTCCAATGATTACATCGTCCTCGATGTCCGCGACCAGTGCTCGGTGTCTCAGTTTAGTACTGCCCATAGTCAATTCAATCGGAAGTTCACCATACACAGTTGCCGGCTCTCCAGTTGCTGTGCGTAGCTTCCAATTCGAAGATTCAATTCTTGCCGGTGTTTTGGCAAATGTAGGCCCAAGAATCGTTCTAGTCGCACCCATATGAACGAGCATAGTGCGAGGCTCGTTGTTAATGAGACCGTCTACGAAGACCCCTTTGTCTTGTCTTTGAAGGACAGCGACATATGCATTGTTAACTGGGGCTTGTTGTTTACAATACAATACAATTGCTCCTTCTTGACCTTCATCGTTGGTGTCGATTTTTTCAATGTTGGACATTTGCTACGCGCTTGCCCAAGTTTTCTACAATTTCGGCATCGTATCAGTCTTCTCTCAAGTATAACAGGACAGCTTCTATGTTAGTAGGCTTCTGTGAGTCTTCCTCGATCATCCTGACTCTACTCTGGCTTTTGCAGGATTGTTTTGCAGCCTCAAGTTCCAAAGCCCGCGCAAATGCGTCTACAAGATGTAAAGGATGAGCTAATGTTAATGCTTGCCGGGTTTATTGGGCGCGAAGCCCATCCAAAAATGCCTGAACCGCTAGTCGTTCCATTACATTTTCCGGTGTTAGCTGGATATGCAAGGCGAACCAAGCGTGCAATGTCTGCTTCGAATTCTTGTAATGATTCGCTTGATTTTTGGCATTGGTTTTTCAGCTGCGAGTGATATACGTGTTCAAGGTGGGCTTGACCATAGCGAAGGTCCAGATGTTTTACTAGCTGTTCATAGTCCTCCTGTTGTTGGGCGGTGAGGGTCTGTAAAATGTTTGTTGCTTCGCCACGCAATGCCATTGTCAATGCTTGAGCTCTTTCCCCAGCATTCCATCCGTTTGCCTTCGCAGTAGCTTCGAATTGTCGTCGGTAGTTTGCCCATGGAGTATTTCCGTCAAACTGAGGCGGTTTTAATGAGAGCTTTCCAGGTTCAGCACTGACCTTGAAATTTTTTATGTCCTCCTGAACTTCCTCCAAGTTCATACTCGTGTCCAGCATTGAGTTTTCGCTGTAAGTTTCTGAGGTGTGAGCAGAATCCATTTGCTTTTTCAGCTTACCGATTGTTTCCTTTATTCTGCCGATTTCTGTCTCGATTCCGCCTTTTGTCTCATCGTGGAGCGTTTCCTTAATTTTTTTCATTTTTTTTCCATTTCATCTTTGATTTTCTCCATCTCTGTTTCAACAGTTCCCATTCTTTCTTCCAACCGATTCGCCACACTGCAAACTTCTTCTTTTAAGCTTCTCGAATTTTCTAGAAGCTCTTATCTCAAATTCTCCGAGTTTACTAGAAGCTTCACTTCTGAATTTTTCAAATGTTCGTAAAGCTTCTCTTCTAGATTTTTCGAATTTTCGTGAAGTTTTTCTTCCAGGCTCTTCACATTTTTTTGAAGTTCCTCTTTTAGACAATTCGAATTTTCTAGAAGTTATTCTTTCAGGCTGACAGAATTTTCTAGAAGCCTCTCCTCCAGACTCACCGAATTTTGTTCTTTCAGACTTACGGAATTTTGTTGAAGTTCCTCCTTCAAACTATTCGAATTTTCCAGATATTTATCTTCCAAGGATTTCGTGGTCTCGTCGAGTTTATCCATTATGGAACATAAATTAATTCCAGAAACTTCGAATAAGAACGTTTCGGGGTCTTCTCCTTCTTCAATCAGTCCATCTGCAAGTCTTTTCTGGAGTACGGCCTTCTTTCCAGTTGTTTCTAACTCACGCTCCTCTAACTCTTGCTTTAATTCACTAACTTTAAGGTCAACTAGGTGAACTCTTCTCGGAAACATTTCGTCTCTTATTGTCTTTACCGAAATATCAGTCTATTATTTATTTCACACACAGTTTTCAGTTTATTATCCCGCGACGCGCAAAACTGTCCACTTTGCACTCAAATGTTCAACGGGTCACTAAATGTCTATTAGGCGCTATAAACGTCTATCAGTTTTTAAACGGCGAACACTTTAACACTTATTTATTTTAAACATCCACACTTCTGACGCCAAATGTAGTGAAACTGCACTAACTAATTTTCCTAATTTATTTAAAATACTATTTACAACAATTATTCACTAAAACATTATCTTCACTAGATTCAAATTTATTTCTACTGTGTCAGTCTCTATCTGCGAACTCTGGAACTGTAACTAACTCTGAATTCTGACTGTCCCGCCATCTGCTATACAGCGGCTATATATAGTAGCATTTACAGTTTTCGATCTTTCCAGTCTGTTCGGCGACTTCTTAGAGGTCCCTAGAATAATCGGTTAGAACGTTCGCGTCTCTTCCACGGATGAGTCATGTGTTTGTCAGAAGAGAACTTGTTTACATTTCGAGTGTGGAGTGTAATTGGATGATCAGGGCCGGTCTCGAGGCCGGTCTCGAAATCGTTACAATATTGTCAGATCTTGGTTTGTTACCTACTGAAGCTTGTTTATTGATTACATTAATCATTTTTACATTTCTAAATTTTACTCGTTTGGCTAGTCTTGACATAGTTCTAATTATTGGAATTTCCTATTAGACTGATAATTTTTAGACCTTTGGCTCGGGGACCTTAAAACTAATCTTTTTTCTTTCTTTATTAATTTTCAATCATAGAACACTAGTTTTCAATTCCATGCCACAAATGTCATTTGTCGGTGTCATCTTCTCTTACAGTGTCAAATTTCAATTTCAGTCAAAACATTTCATTCAGATGATCATGTTCTATAGTAAAATTGTTTTACCCAAGATTATCCTTGTCCAGGCTTTAATAAAAAAAAAATTTAACAATGTTTTAAATGTAAGTAACAAAATCACAAAATATATTTTACAATTCACTTTATTTTCACTCAATTACTTACTTACAGGTAAGCACTGATGATGACTTTGATAGTCGAAAGCGCTCTGCTATGATTTTAATAAAAAAAATTGCACGAACTACAAAATTATTCCTCTAATTATAATATTGTCCGACCTATTTTCTGTTTAATTACAAGACAAGCACTTTCTATTAGGTCTTCTTGGAAGAACGTTGCACAAATATCATTCAGATGTAGTTCATTGTCTGTCGTGGTATTAGCCAGGGAAGTAGTTGTTTTCTGACAGATGTTTGCCTTTATTTTTCCACCTGGTGGAACCGCTTAGTGTTCCGATAATCAATGTTGAGAAAAAATGTGAATTGAGTGTTTTAAACAGAAATTCGTATGGAGACCATAATGATTCATTAGGATTTTATACATAAGTCGGTAATAGCTCTGGCTTATTTCTAGTTTTGAAATACGGAACGAATGTCTCTAGGAAGGCCTTCATTCTTGATATCACAGATTCTATTTATTTTCTAATTCAAAAACCTTACAAATTCATTTAAAACTTTTTTTAACCTGATTTCAGACAGTGTTATATTCAGGATTCCAAATTACACTTGGAAAATTTCATCTGCTACAGATTTTAGTAATTTTTGAGATTTGAATTTTGTGCAGATCTCATTGAGAACCCTAATCGTCCTAGGTACAAATGTTTGATAAGCACTGGCAATCGTGCACCTCCTCAAATCACTTGTCACAAATAGGGCGTAAAGTGATTATATTTTAATTTCCATTGATAAATTGATAATAATCAATATGGCAGTGTATAGCTATCGCAAATATTGTGATATGATTCTAAATCTTTCAATCATTTACTTCAACTGTCATGATGCAGTGTTGTTCTGGAAAAGTCATTTATTTCCGGGAATTCTTTTTCAGATTCCTAGTAAAACTTTTCAAATCAACAGCCTCAGTACGTTTACTGAAAGAAGAGAAAAAGTGATTCTGCATGGTTATCAACTTGTTTATACTAAGGATATCAGCGTTCTAACATTAACAAATGGTAATTTTTTTGTTCAGAATTTCTCAATTTTGGGGAGAGCACACGATTTGATTTATTTCCTGTAACAAACACAATTAGGTTTTAAATTTTTTAAATTTATTTCTGGAAAATTAGTAGAAAAATTAAGAAGTTCATGAGTTTTTGAGGTTACTTCCAAACTTGCGCATGAGACATGTAAAACAATTGCTCACACCACCTTTAATGAAGCTTCATAACAATCCTTTGGTGAATTCAATTCAAACAAACAATTTAAAAATACACTAGAATCAACAAAACCAGATCACTACAATTTTTTTTCCATGTCGTCGAACAGTGAAAGAATAATACAAAAAAATTGAATATCTAGCGAAATAGCAGGTGACAATAGATCCACCCTGAAAAAATCCAACCGAATTACCGAATACAAAAATAAACATTGAATTATCAGAATAAAAACTAAAAATCAGTTTTATCAAATTGTAATTTACTACTCAGGAAATGTCAACAAAAACATATGACCTGTTGTTACGAGTTATAGGGAAAAACTTCAAGAACAATATCATAAATATAGATAATTATGAAGGTCTGTCTCATCAATGACGCACTCACTATATCCATAATTTTCAATACCAACTTTTTTGTGCATGCACCATAAGCTATTAAATGAAACAGATAAAACTACAGTTCCATATGTCAGTGAAGATGATCTGCTAGAGGTTATTAGGGACAAAATTGAAAATAAACATTCTTGTGAACCAGGTGGCATCTCTGGGTATGTAATCAGAACGCTTGCGGCTTACGTCACAGTGCCTTCTTCATTTCATCAATATGTCTTTCAGCAAGGCCAGTTTTCCACGCGATTGAAACATTCTCTAGTTTCTTTAGTTTTCAAAGAAGAAAATACTTATAACTAGGAAAATATCCGTCCTATAGCGTTCATCTTCATCACTGTCAGAGTTATTCGAATACATAATGTTGATATTTCTAAATAAATTATCTCGGATTTCAATACGATTATTTCACTACCGTAGCGGTTATTTTTCTCATCTGATTCTTCAACAGTCTGATGAAACTTGTGAAAATACCAGTGCTATTTTTTTGTGACCTTGGTCGTGTTTTTGACTGCTTAGGTACAAGGCAAAAATCTTTTGGACAAATTTGAAAAAGTAATATTGGTTTGAGAAATATTCAGGTATCATAACCTTTTACATCTCACACAGACTGTTGAAATATAATATTCGAACGATAATTGAATAATAATAATTGGATTTTTTGGTATTTCATTTCAAAAAATTACTTTCTATTATATCATTAGAAAGGAATGGTTATGCTGAATAGTACAAGCAAGAAATAGTTGTATGTTCCTATTTAAGGTATGGACCTACAGAGTATTGTTTTTTCCCAATTTTTCCAATATTTTTTTGGCGGCTTTTTATAACGCCGATGAATGAAAATAAAATATCACAGTAGTAGCAACTGTTATCAAGTGACGTACGGTTTCCATAGCCAACTTTTCAATTTTTGGCTTTCATTTTGCTTCCAAGGCCTACTCGGTGAATTTCAATAATAAATTTTTTCTGATCTAGTTTCTGGTTAGATACCAACTTGTGATATGTCATTAGAAAGGGAATTGAATGCTGAATAAAGCGAAAAAAAAAATTGGGTTTCCATTTAAAATAAGAAAGTTGATGTTACTTCCGGTCAGACCGGAAGTTAACTTCGACATGTCAATATGCTCAAATTCTAGCTCTTGTCATTATATCGACGCTCCAAATTTCACAAACCTACTTCATACAATAACTGAGATATTCCGCAGGCAATACTTCCGTAGCCACCCGGTATAATTGCATTCATAATAAAACTGAAACGCTATTAGAGTTCGAGTTTGCATTACTCAAATTATTGCCCTCCTTTCTATAAAAATAAAATAGCCTTCTAATAAAAGGGTTATCATGAATTACAATTGTCACACGGTGTACCGCTTCTAGTTTCACCTTCACTGAACATCTTCACTAAAAACCATGATTATGCCGGCTAGCATAAATCATCATTGACTGTCAATTATATAGAAATCCCCTGTTTTCTAACCGTTTCAATCAATAGTGATATAAATATTTATGACAGTCGAGGAGGGCATCTGATTAAAATTGAATTTGTCTTGGTACGTCAGAAACAGGAAGGCTACCATTACCTGTAATGTCGAATTAATTGATCAATAATTATTTAATCAGAATTTTTAGTTCATTATTCGAAGATAATACGCAATTTGCATATGTGTGATTAAAGTGGCTTTGAAAAAGGCGACGTGCGTAGATTGCAGCTAAGATTACGGTTATTAGGTAATATTTTCCTAATTAGAAATTAATTGAAGAACAGGCACCCGTAATTGGATGTTTCCTAATGAGCTTGGAAAATAGTTGATCATTTTTTGCTGATAAAATGAATGATATCGTTAATTTAGACGAAAATAGGATCACAAAAATTGAAAATTCACTGCCATTGTCGGTCATGATAATATCGAAATCGTTACCGAAACTTATGATTAATATTTGAAAATGTGTTTCGTTAAAATTGAGACACTTTTCCATATAAAAACAACTGCTATTTCATTACTGAAACGTGGACCAAGCAATGTAGGCTTATGTTGATGGATAGATAGTGTTCCGGTATTGCTTTGTCGGTGGGTTCCAATGGCTGTTATTAGCTTTCGTGAATTCGCGGATTTGAATTACATAGAAAGGCCGGCTTTAGGAAGATATGGAAACTTGATCACCACTTCTCGCCAAGTGCTTACTGAAAAAATCGTAGCCGTAGCAGAAGGAATTAAGATTGAGACAGCAAACATTCTACCCAAGGCTGGACCTCCAAGATGCAATATTCCATGAGGAGAAATTGTAGCCTTGAATAACTTGAATTCAGATGAGGGTGACAAGGGAGATGATACGGTTATTCTCAAAATGGAGGAAAACAGAAGAAAAATTTAAAAACTTCTCGATCCTTCAAGCTAACCTGGGTTGAAAAAAGACAACCAGAAATAAAGACTTCACAATACAAGCACGCTCATAAGACCATCCTCAGAAGAGGAACCGTTCCACCAAGGCTTCATAGATTGTCGAAGATACACAAAGCGAATGTACCTCTTAGACCAATAGTGAATGCATCCGGATCACCAATATATTTATTACTTGACAAAACATCTAGCCCCGCTCTTCCATCACAGGAAGGAGAAAACTGATGTTTGAGTCAAAGAATCAACACACTTTGTTGGAAAAATTGAAGACTCAACTCTGGAACCAAGTGATATTCTCGTCAGCAATAGTAAATTTTTTCCTGCCAGTAATTTGCCTCATATGTTTCACCTCGTACGAATGTGTGGAGGAGTTGGGTGTACTTGAATTTATTCATTTCATTTGTTTGATACTACTGGACCAATTTCTCAATATTCAACAATATATTCTCGACTTCATTATTACTCAATTCGAAATAAAATTGACACTAGAAATAATTCCCAACCCATTCAGTATTAAATTTTGGAGAAACTGGGGACAAGGCATGTCAAAACTTTATATACGAAAAAAGAACAGAAGAAAACAACATCAAGCGGTATTAGAAATCGCTTAGATCTGGCGAGATGATAAACATATTACTGGCGCTATAGGCGTGACTATATATTTAAAAGGTATACTAACTATATGTGACACATGTTATGAATGTTTTAATGCTTTGAATTCGTGTCTGCAAGAAACTCAAATTCCTCAGAGAGTAATTCAAGTGGAGTGAATAGAGCTTTCTGTCCTGAAAACTATGGCAACCGCTAAATGAAAATATATACAGAGTAACGCATTCAAAATCGTGGGAACACTTTAAATTCTTTATTAGTTGTTCGATTTGAACAATTTTTTTCTCAAAAGCTTGAGAAGCTCTAGCATTATACCACCATAACCTTTTTCAAAAACCAAAAAAACATATTGACAGCTTTTTAAATAGTAGTTGTATAAGCCAATGAATTTGTTATACTTTCAAACTGGCATGACTAAAATTACACGAAACTTATTTTAATTATTTCAGTATAATTTAAATCTTTGTTATTGTACTTGCGTTGTGACAATCTTCAGTATGGACACGAATGAATCTGAATGTTTTCGTTTTTTGTTTTGCTGAATCATCATCATCATCTGTAGCAATAGGTATAAGTTTCAATCGCTTCTACTGCTGTGTATTCAGGAAAAACAAGGATGAACAATATTATCAATAACTGTTGCTTGGAAATATCTACAATTCAAACTGCTAGCGGTCTAATGGAGCATTGTAAATTACAATTTATTACACATGTAGGAATCAATACACTGTTAGGAATCCATATCCATAATAAAATTTTGACAACACCCAATTCATAATATTGACAATGCAGTAGAATAGTCAAAATTAAAATGAAATTGCTGGGTTTTTGGTGATGAAATAAATTCTAACTGGGCGTTTAGATCGGGAATTGTATTGCAATTTTACGACAACTGATCTCACTATTCATGTCCTATTCAGCTCTGAAATAAATTCGAATTGGATGATAGATCGATGTTAAAGGAGTGTCCCGCCTCCAACTGGGACACTTTATATTATAAAAAAATATTTTTTTTTTGATTTCGGTTTCAATTTGATTCACCTAACCACTTGATATTAATGTATTGATATATTTTTCAGCGGAAATGGAAATTGAAGAACTAACAAAAATGTGAACCAGCCGGGCTTCGATGGTCTTAATAAGGACTGTGGAAAAATTCCAAGAATACCATGTGAAAAAGCACAATCTTGGTGATGTCTTCAAGCTGCTCAATAAAAAATTAGATAATTGGATGGTACATTGCACTCTTCGATATCGCCAAGTATTCTCATCGTTTTCACGGCACCGAAAACGAAACCGATCGAACAACTTGGGCCGCAGTGGTCATGATGGTAGAGCGCTAGTCTATCAGTCAGAGAGACGTGGGTTCGATTCCTAGCATGGTCACTGGTCTCGTGCTAGGAATCGCACGTTAAAAGGTAAGACCTCGTTAATTTCAAACTTCAAGACACGTGTGTTATGAAAAAAATGCAAAAACACCTCAACTGACATATCTCCCTCCATACCCCTTGATCACTATCACCCAAACGATGTAAATGGGGAAAGTTTGACATCAGGTAGCCGAGTGGCTAGAATCAATGCCTTTCAATCATTCAAGTTTGACGGTCGCTGGTTCAATCCCAGCGATTTCCAATTTATTTTTCTGATTGCCTGAGAAAGTGCTAGGAATCGCACATTAAAAGGTAAGCCTCGTTAATCCTTGGCTCGTACAAGATTCGACTTCTGAGGGCTGTCGTTCGTAGGGGGGCGACAGCCGGTTAACGGAAAAAACAATTTTTTCTCCAAATGACATTAAAAGCGGCCTTTTAATGACACTTGGCAGGCTTAGAAGTTGTACTTTTAATGCCTAGGCAGAAAAAGTCCACTTTTACTGCCTAGGCAGATAAAGTTCGATGCTAGGCAACCTTCCAAGTAATAATTTAAATCAAACTGGTTATTAAAATTGACAATGACAAAGTAAACAGTAAACAAACAAATTCAACAAACGTCATCAGCGGTAAACATAGTAACGCAGGGCCCAGTTACCTTTGATGAAATAATTTAGTTATTTGGATATTGATAATGAAACGCAATTTGAATATGAAAAAGTCGATTTTGCGTGGAATTGGAACAAATTTGAAGAAAAAATTAAACACGGCAGAAAAGCAGATTTAATGCCTTGGCCTCGCTACGCTCGGCTATGAAACACCAGCCGCGGCATTAAATCTTGTGCTTTTATGCCTAGTAAAACAAATAACTATTAATTTAACAATAAAAAAAAATTTAAGTTAATTTTATGAGGAGTTCAGCCATACGACTGTTCGCTACGTTACTTTTTATTTTGCACCATCTTGCGGGAAATGCAACTGTTAAGTATTTCAAATCAGAATTGTTCATTTGAAACCTATTCAAACGAGTCCAAAAAAATAACAAAAACTGAAAAAAATGAAAACTGTGAATTTCAAAATTGGAAAACCTTGCATAAATGTAACTTCAATCATTCCAAACTACATTGATTCATAGTAGATGCTCAAAGTGTTCTCCATTAACTGCCGTACATAAGTATAAGTTAGTCTGACGTTTTTGAGCATTCCAGATGTTATTTGACTACATTTCTACCTAGGAATAAAAAATTACATACTACGCCTAATATGTTTTGGTGAAATGAATTGGAAAAAAAAATTTTCTATTTATTTGTGTCAGTTTATCAACGATTGAAACTTGAAATTTGTTTATTGTATTCAGGAGAGGGTAGGAATAATTTGTAATGTGCCAACACAACAAGTAGAATAATTAACATTCAAACAAAAATGTAAAAAATAAATACAACTAATTTGAAACGGGATCTATGGCAAATAAACAGGTCAAATTGAAAGCCCAGTGAGAAACGAAGCAGTAGAGGTAGCCGTTTTGGGACAGATTATTGCGGATTCAACTCTTAGTACACGAAAGCTTGCAGAATTATCTGGAGTACGTCAACGTACTGTCGCGTCGGGAACATTTTTAAACCTCGCAGATTCATTCCATCCCTATAAAATTAAACTGGTTCTGGAACTTAACGACGATTTTGATCAACGCTCGACGTGTACTCTTTTATGAACAAGATCCAAATTTCCTTCTTGATATTTGTTTTTCGGATGAATGCTGTTTCTGTCTCAACGGGACTGTCAATCGACATAATTGTCGGAACTGGTCAGATTGCATTCCAAAAGTGTATCAAGTTCATAATACTCCCTGAAAAGTTAATAAACTACTCAACACTAATTTCGTCGCACCCCAAAATTTTGACCCTATTTAAATTCGAATATCTTTTTTCTGCATTGAACAATTTGAATTCTGTTCACACTGTTCGCTAGCCCAGTCCTTCAGCTATAATCTCGTACTCCTTCAAAACATAAGGTTCTTCGCATAAAATCGATACAGGGTATTACCTGAAACTGTGCAAAATTTCTGAATCTTCAAAAGGATTCCAAATTAAGAAATTTTTTTTTTTAAATTTGACTACAGTGGCATGAAGATGAACTCATTTTCCGAATTGTCTTATTATCTCTTTCGTTTACAGGGTGATCTCAAAAAATTACTTTTTGGTTTTGCAGTCATAACTTTTTTCGTTGTCAACCGATTTGAGGAAACCCTTGAACTTCAATCTTCATCTTGAGTCCATTTCGATCTTCATATCTCTTCATCTAAAGTTTCATCTTCAAAATGAGCTCGAGATTTTGAAAATCGGTTGACGAGGAATAAAGTTATGACTGCAAATCCAAAGAGTAAATTTTTTGATATCACCCTGTAAACAAAAGAGATAATAGGACAATTCGAAAAATATCTTAAGGTAATGAGTTCATCACCTTTTGTCACCTTTGTCAAATTTGAAAAAAAAAAATTCTTCATTTGGGATCCTTTTGAAAATTCAGAAATTTTGCACAGTTTCAGATAATACACTGTATCGATTTTATGCGAAGAACCTTATGTTTTGAAAGAGTACGAGATTATAGCTGAAGGACGTGGCTAGCGAACAGTGTGAACAGAATTCAAATTGTCAAATGCAGAAAAAAGTTATTCAGATTTTAATAGGGTCAAAATTTTGGGGCGCGACGAAATTAGTGTCGAGTAGTTTAGTTTGGACCGGAATATTTGGCGATCGTATTATTAGTCGAATTTTTTAACAGGTAATTTGACTGGGAACATGTATTCGGAATTAACCAAAGATACCGTTGATTCAACGTCAACAGATATAGAAAACGATAGCCGATACCTTTAAGATCACCTAATGATCCATCAACAGGACGGAACTCCACCACATTTTGCTGGAGCGGTTCATCAGTACCTGAATGAAAGATTTTTTAGACACTGTAATGGATTCGAAAAGTAACTTATACGCCACTCATTTGAGTTCGTTAGACAGATAATGAAGTTAAATTTATGCAAGGTTTTCCAATTTTTCAGTTCATATATCATGTACAGTTCCTCAATTTTTGTTACACATGTGTCTTAAAGATTTTCGTTCTCGGTGTCGCATCATGTATTTCTAGTTATATGTATTGACTGTCAATCACTGTGATGCTTCCCATGAATAACATTCTTTTTATTTATTCAAACAATAATTATTTTGCTTTGAAAAGGTGAAGTGAATCTTCCCAACATGATTGATTTTTCCCTTGTTTAGTTCTAAACTCATGAAAGTCTCTAATGAAAAAATGCCTTTTCAGTTATCGAAATGAGATTTTTGTCTTCGTTTACTCGACTAACACGCATAATGGATTAAAGCCGAGCAGAGTCAAGTCCCTATTTTCATCACGAAAGTTGTTGAGAACGAAATGATTTTTTAACGACACGAATGAACCAGAAGATAGATCCGGCACAAATTATTCGAAATTGACTTTGTCTTTCACGCCAACCGTTGCGTAATCGAATACTTTTCTAACAACTTTTTTTTTATTGGTGTGTAGACGTTCAAGGTTGCACGCTTCACATAGTGATTTATTGAATCGATGGAAGGAGTCGATTCAAGTTGTTGAGAACAACTGCACGTGTAAAACAGCAATTGTTTCAAGTGACTTCATTGCCATTCAACATTGTTTTGTTAAAAAAAAAATTATTTGATTTTTCCGTTAATCATTGGTATAGATGAAAAAAATGGTCAAAGCCTACCTCCAACTGAATTGAAGTGAAAGAAAATCAATTTCATCAACAGTCAAGTCGTAAATGGCCATTTTCATCCTCATCTGAACAATATAAAATGGAATTTCATCCTCACGCAGTGTTCACTCATTTGTCCTTCTACACTTGTATAATTTTCTTAATTTAGCGGTTTTTCAGAGAGATAAAGTTTAAAATGCCCCAAAAAATACGTAGAGACATAAAGTTAACTAACCCCGGAAGAAATGTCAAAAACGGTCCATTATCACAAACAGTAAAATAATCAGTATAAGCGTTTGGATATCACAATTTGAAGCGAACTGACCTGCTCTGAGCTTACACAACTAACTGCTGATAATATAATAATAATAATAATAATACTCCCTCATAAACACTCGTTGAGGGTACCCAAAGGCATGGCCTGTGCGGGTAGAGGACGGCTATTATTATTATTTGCCGTACCGCTCCGGGGCGACTTACTGATTTTTGGTGGCGTATTCACTTTTCAGCAGTAGGAAAACCCGGAAAACTTACAGCACCACCTCGGGTGGTCGGTGTGCACTCCAAGCTAGCACCAGACGAGATTGGCATCTAGACAACTCACAATACACTTGCTTTTCAACAAGGAATGCGGTTGCCTATCGATCCGATATAAAGTAGATGAGAAAAATTCTCTTGTACCTACATCGGGCTCGAACCGACTATCGCTATGCTGGAGTTTCGAACGGCCTGTGCGTTAGACCGCTGATCCACCGACCACTCATATAATAATTCATATTATAATTTCCATTATAGAACACTGAGAGAAAACCCCAATTTTTCAGTAACATACACAGTAAAAAGGCTTCAACAGTGTTCTGCAGTATAACGAGTTTTTGGGTTGTATCATTCTCTTTCTTCATTACTCGAAATATTTTCCACTTTTGAAATTGGTTCGTTTCATGGAATTTCGAACAACATTAATTACATATCAAACAAACAGTGCCTAGCTTCTAATTCTTCACCTATGGAAAATGCTTTTGGTTAAATTCCCTGAATTTTTGGTATGTAATAGACTTTGACTTCCTCAACATAAGTGTCCATGGGTACAAAACAATTGATAGAATAGTATTCGAGATACAGGAGAAAGTGGAATTTTTAACAATTCTGATAACTGAAAAAACGCCAATTCATTCAAGAAAAGTGAAAAAGTAACTTCATTCATCGTTAAAACATATACATAATTCAGCTTTCTCGTGAACATATAGATGTTTATCAGACTAGTCAAAATCTCAATACTAGAGCTTAAAGTTCGAGCAATTCATAAATATAAGAACACTTAAAAAACATATTCAAAACTATGAAATAATCTCTGGGTTTGTAAGTTACAATTATCATCCCAGGTCATCTTATGGCCCATTGTGTCTCCTAGAAATTTTATTGATTCAGTTTGTTGAATTGTTTTTTCATTAATTTTCACACTAAGACTAGAATCAAAGCTGCTATTGTAAGGCAAGAATGTCATGACATTATTTTTTTCTGTATTGACAGATAATCCGATATTGTGGCAGTAATTGTAAAATGCCTGAGTACTTACATTTGCTTTGGCAGAACACTCTTGTGCAGTTGAGTTCCTAAAGCAGAAGTGTATGTCATCTGCATATACAATTTCTAGATCTGCTTCTGTAACTGAGTGAGTCAGATCATTCATGAAGAATATAAACAATAGTGGACCAAGTGCCGAGCCTTGTGGTACATATTGTTTATCAGATGTATTATTATTCAGTACTACGGCTTGCCTCCTTCCATCGGGATATGAGCGTATCCAGTTATTGCCTATTCCTCTTATTCCCAGATATTCCAGTTTATCAAGGAGTAGCTTATGATCTACCATATCAAATGCCTTTCTTAGATCAAAATAGAAGTACACAAAAGAGTTGAGTTGAGCTATGGCAGTAGTTGTAGATTTTTTTTTCCTGAACCCGTGCTGAAAGTTCTTTATTAGATCATTTGATTCAAAAACTCAAATAATCTTGACTTCGGCTAGTTGTCTTTTCAAACAGATGTTTCTGTAGTTTTTCGGGTAATTTTTTTCCCTTTATTTTTGTAAATCGGTATTGATTTTGACAACTTCAGTATTCTGGGGTATTTCTCACTTAGGAAGGACTCATTGACGAGATGAGTCAGCGGTTCACAGAGCAGCAACACTCAGCACTTTCCCACTTATCTCATCAATTCCAGGCAGGGTTACAGCGAAGACTATTTGACTGGAAGGAATAAAAAGGTTTTGATTGTACGAGGTGGAAGTTTGATGTTTCTGTGATTTGGTTCATTGTGTAGAAAATCAGTAAAGGACTTGTTGAACGCAATAAAAATATTTGATATACCTGATATTTCTTGCCCTTATATCGTCAATATTTGTTTTTCCAGTTTTATTTCCATGTTTCATTTCTCCAACTATCTTCCAACTTTCCTTCACAATGTTTGTGCTAGTTGCTATTTTGTAATTATTGTATGTGTGTTTTGTTGTATTTTTCATTTCATTATATATAATTTTCATACTCTTATATCTATTTTTGATTATATAATTATTGGTGGATTTTGCCAATAGAGACATTTCACATAAAGTTATACCTCAATGATGGTTTAACATCACCTTGTTCTCGTTTTCCTTATACTTTTTGTTTTGTGCTCTATAATACGGTGAACAAAGAATATTCAAATTTGTTTTTTTTTTGTTCACTCTGTCGTATAGCACAAAACGAAAAAATATAATAGGTACGAGATCAAAGTGACGTTGAACAACCATTAAAGCATAGTTTTCCCAGAATAAATTGGCGTTTTCTCAATTCTCAGAATTGGAAAAAATTCGGAGTATAGAAAGCTTCACTTTCCATCTTTGACACCCTTTATGTCGAAAACTGGTCGACCGATTTTTTGCGCACATGGACACTTTTGCCGAGGAAGTCAAAATCTATAACATACCAAAAATTCGGGAAATTTCCCGAAAGATTGGTTATAATGGATACATTCACTCCTGATTATTTGGTGGTGCTTTTGATCATGACAGCCCTCGATGAAATATGTCACAAGACACTTGATCACGCTAATCAAGGGACTAAATTTTAAACAAGTGGGGAGTCTTTTGGCGAATCTTTGGATTTTCCATAAACAGTACCAGTTTTTTTATTCTTGTGGCAGCCTCTGTTCTCTTTCTCAAATTCTGGATCAACTGCGATTCAAACAAGATCACGTTCATGATCTCACTAGAAATTGCAATGAAATCTTACTCATATTTTGTATGAGCACTTGCAACAAATCGGTGTGATTGAATCTTGTACAATGTAATGAACTATAAATTATTACGGGATTCATGATGAATCATAAAATATTCCCTCTGTAACTAACAACTTTTATGATTTACGTACGAGGATGAGTCGTTAAAAGTATTAATTGAATCGTTAGGCTGCCTAATTGGTTTGCCTGATGTTCAGTGAGGATTATAATAATTACTATCAAAACATAAATGTGCGTTCCGAGATTTTCTCTCAATATGTCTTTCGTGCGAATGAGGATAATGGATGTTGACTAGCGATAAACGAGCGAAAACCAACATTATCAATTCAGAAGATGCCTATGTCAATGTATCCATGTTTTAACATCGAATAAATCCACATGGTTGAATGTCAAACAGTCATGTTACAAAATACAACTTACCTTGACAAACTTCGAATTACATCAGATAGAGATTTTTGCACTAATTCATTCAGGCAGGAATTTATTGAAAACTATTCTTGCGTTCCTGAAAGAAGGACATATTGTAGAAAATGTAAAACAGATGTAATTCTGTTTTCGTTAAACAAAGAAGTTGTTTTATGTTAGATTTTTTGGCCTTTCCTACTATATAAAATTATTCAGCTGAAAGACGACGGCATTTTGATCAATCGAAAATTGCATTCATTATAGATAAGAATGTTCAATGTGAGAAAGGCACACCGACATTCATGATATCTTTTTCCAGATGAAATTTGCGCAGAAAGTGACGGTTTAAGCAGGCTATAATATAAAAATATATTATAACAATTATGTCAGCTCCAACACTAATTCTCAATAGGTAAATGTCAAATGAAACAACAATGGTGTGAATTTATCATTATTGCTCAGTAAAAATATAATTATTACAACAGAACAGAACAGAACATTTTAACTGACTTCAGACAAAAGCAAAAAATAATTTTTTCTTCGCAAACCGTGGATGAATTTTAAACCTGAGGATGCAGTTAACGGCGTATTCCAAAAATGTTCATTGATTACAGTGAAGGAAACATCAAAAATATGCAGAATGAAAATCACTCAAAACATCAACAGGCTAATTTCGACCTTTTTTTTTTTCACCTAGAAATTATTAGAATATTGATCTTTTGCACGGATTGGATAATTATCGGTCAAAATGACAACACGTCTACATATCTTTATTATTGAAGCCATATAGGTACGACTCAAATGAGTATCAGACAACTCAGGTCAAAAAATAGAACAAAACAAAACTATTATGTGCATAAGGGCTGGAAAATGTTTCGGTTCAACTATGACACTGATTTTAATTTTCAGAAAATATAAACAAGATGTTCATTGAATCGGGCATGGAATCAAGTGCGGCTGAAAGGCAAACATAAGTCCGTATTTTCCATTGTTCAAGATGGCCTCTTGGAAGGTATCCATGTTGAGAAGGATCAAAAACTGATAAAAAATATTTTTTTTCTTTGAAATGGAATAAACGTGAAATAAAGGAGTCTATTTAACAGAAAACAAATACTGGTTTTTGGGTGTCTTCTTTTCATTTTGGGCCAACATAACTGAGTCTTATGCTCGCGGTGTATAGCTAGTGGCGTGAAATTCGGTTTCAGTCTCCATGTTTTTTCAAAAGCTCTTCTGTACATCATGAATTATGATTTGCTTCTGTTGATTACCTGTTGCAGATGCATGTTCCAGGTTATTTAAGAACAGTTTTGAGTATTCTACAGTATCAGTAACTTGTAGTGTTAGGTACGCCAAAGAATTTGGGTAGTTTTTTTATGTCCCCAAGAATTATTTTACATGTGAAGAGATTAGGTGTGGTTTAGCTGGGGTTTTACCATAATTTCTCTAGGGTTCTAACTATTTCTGGTTTAGAATATGTTGTTTCAGACGTTCTTAGGAAATGTCTTCCAATTTTATCGAAGGGCATGGTTTCACGGTTAAACACCAAATGATGTCAAGTCATGTAGGTTTTTACTATATTATTCCTACCTCGCAAAGTTCCTCAATCATTTCTATAATTTTCTTATTGACACCGGTGTTTTCAGCACATTGTGATGCAAGCAAGGTTTTCAATCGCTTCTCTAGCTTATTCAAATCAAGATTGATTATATTGTTGAAATCAAGCATAGTTAGTCCTGAACCTCCCCTACTCCTTGTAGTGGTGCATGGAGTGGAATGATTCTGGTTCTGGAGTTGGGAAAAAATAATTTCGTTTGTTTAGGTTCATGAGATTTTTCGAGTTGGCGTTCTTTAGCCAAAGAGTGTAATGATGTTATTCGTGCTTTTATTATAATAATAAACTTTGACGCATGTGATGTTGATAAACCACTTGTAGGATCAATAACAGGGGCAATGTGCATTTCTTCTCATTTTATCGATATATTAATCAAGATGTCAATTTTTGTAAACAAGGGGCTGTTTTTTTTAAACATCAACACATATAAACCACTGTATCTGAACGTAGCATTAATAATAATATCAGCCTCATCAAAGTTCTCAGTTGTGTTACTATATAAAGGCAAATTTCTCCGTAGATAGATCGAAACTTAGGTACTTCTCAAAATAACTCTGGTCGAAGTTGAATTTTTAAATGGTAGAAACATACTGGAATGTCTCTTCATCAGGAGTGATCTGATATAAAATAAGTTGGCTGATGGAATTCTTGGGGTGTTTGTTAATGAAAGTTTTGAGGTGTCGGTTTATTCAATTTTTGGAGTATCAATTGATTACTTGGAAGAAGCGATTTGTGCGTACTTTTCCTTTATGGGCTACTACGTCGTCTGCGTATCCTTGGGAACGGGAGTGAAGCTAGCCACATCCACAAAATACACTGAGAAAAATATATAGAAGAATAAAATGAATCATTATCTATGTTAATACGCGTTGTACATGTATTTTGATGACAGGGAATTATTCTAGGGGTCAAATTTAATAAGGGAGTTGTGATAATATAGTTTGTTGGGCCATCCGAAGGGGTGGAAAAGGGGTGGATATAGGAAATAAATCATTATCTATGGTAATACGCGTTGTACACGAATTTTGAACACAGGAAATCAATCTAGGATTCAAAGTTGATAAGGGAGTTGTGAAATTATAGTTTGTCAGGCCGTCCGAAGGGGTGGAATAGAGGTGGATATAGAAAATAAATCATAATCTATGGAAATACGAGTTGTAAACGAATTTTGAAAAAGGGATATCAATCTAGGGTTCAGAGTTGATGAGGTAGTTGTGAAATTATAGTTTGTCAGGCCGTCCAGGGGGTGAAAATGGGGTGGATATAGAAAATGAATCATTATCTATGGTAATACGAGTTGTAAACGAATTTTGAACACGGAAAATCAATGTAGAGTTCAGAGTTGATGAGGTAGTTGTGAAATTATAGTTTGTGAGGCCGTCCAGGGGGTGAAAATGGGGTGGATATAGAAAATAAATCTAAGGTAATACGCGTTGTACACGAATTTTGAACACAAAAAATCAATCTAGGGTTCAAGGTTGATAAGGCAGTTGCGAAATTATAGTTTGTCAGGCCGTCCGAAGGGGTGAAATAGGGGTGGATATAGAAAATAAATCATTATCTATGGAAATACGAGTTGTAAACGAATTTTGAACACGGAAAATCAATCTAGGGTTCAAAGTTGATAAGGTAGTTGCGAAATTATAGTTTATCAGGCCGTCCGAAGGGGTGGAATAGGGGTGGATATAGAAAATAAATCATTATCTATGAGAATACGAGTTGTAAACGAATTTTGAACACGGAAAATCAATCTAGGGTTCAAAGTTGATAAGATAGTTGCGAAATTATAGTTTGTCAGGCCGTCCGAAGGGGTGGAATAGGGGTGGATATAAAAAATAAATCATTATCTATGGAAATACGCGTTTTACACGAATTTTGAACACAGTAAATCAATCTAGGGTTCAAAGTTGATAAGATAGTTGCGAAATTATAGTTTGTGAGGCCGTCCGAAGGGGTGGAATAGGGGTGGATATAGAAAATAAATCATTATCTATGGAAATACGAGTTGTAAACGAATTTTGAACACGGAAAATCAATCTAGGGTTCAAAGTTGATAAGGTAGTTGCGAAATTATAGTTTGTCAGGCCGTCCGAAGGGGTGGAATAGGGGTGGATATAAAAAATAAATCATTATCTATGGAAATACGCGTTGTACACGAATTTTGAACACAGGAAATCAATCTAGGATTCAGAGTTGATAAGATAGTTGCGAAATTATAGTTTTTCAGGCAATCCAAAGGGGTGGAAAAGAGGTGGATATAGAAAATAAATCATTATCTATGGAAATACGAGTTGTAAACGAATTTTGAACACGGAAAATCAATCTAGGGTTCAAAGTTGATAAGGTAGTTGCGAAATTATAGTTTGTCAGTCCGTCCGAAGGGGTGGATATAAAAAATAAATCATTATCTATGGAAATACGAGTTGTAAACGAATTTTGAACAAGAAAAATCAATCTAGGGATCAAAGTTGATAAGGGAGTTGTGAATTTATAGTTTGTCAGGCCGTCCAGGGGGTGTAAAAGGGGTGGATATGCAATGAGTATTAACAGAGATAATGATTTATTTTCCATATCCACCCCTTTATAACTATATGACTATAATTTCGCAACTACCTTATCAACTTTAAACCATAGATTGATTTTTCGTGTTCAAAATTTGTTTACAACTGGTATTTCCATAGATAATGATTTTTTTTTCTATATCCCCCCTTATTCCACTCCTTCGGACGGCCTGACAAACTATAATTTCGCAACTATCTTATCAACTTTGAACCGTAGATTGATTTCCTGTGTTCAAAATTCGTTTACAATTCGTATTTCCATAGATAATGATTTATTTTTTATATTCACCCCTATTCCACCCCTTCGGACGGCCTGACAAACTATAATTTCGCACCCATCTTATAAACTTTGAACCCAAGATTAATTTTCCGTGTTCAAAATTCGTTTACAACTCGTATTTCCATAGATAATGATTTATTTTCTATATCCACCCCTATTCCACCCCTTCGGACGGCCTGACAAACTATAATTTCGCACCCATCTTATAAACTTTGAACCCTAGATTGATTTTCCGTGTTCAAAATTCGTTTACAACTCGTATTTCCATAGATAATGATTTATTTTCTATATCCACCCCTATTCCACCCCTTCGGACGGCCTGACAAACTATAATTTCGCACCTATCTTATGAACTTTGAACCCTAGATTGATTTTCCGTGTTCAAAATTCGTTTACAACTCGTATTTCCATAGAAAATGATTTATTTTCTATATCCACCCCTATTCCACCCCTTCGGACGGCCTGACAAACTATAATTTCGCAACTATCTGATCAACTTTGAACCGTAGATTGATTTCCTGTGTTCAAAATTCGTTTACAACTCGTATTTCCATAGATAATGATTTATTTTTTATATCCACCCCTATTCCACCCTTTCGGACGGCCTGACAAACTATAATTTCGCACCCATCTTATAAACTTTGAACTCTAGATTAATTATCCGTGTTCAAAATTCGTTTACAACTCGTATTTCCATAAATAATGATTTATTTTCTATATCCACCCCTATTCCACCCCTTCGGACGGCCTGACAAACTATAATTTCACACCCATCTTATAAACTTTGAACCCTAGATTGATTTCCTGTGTTCAAAATTCGTTTACAACTCGTATTTCCATAGATAATGATTTATTTTCTATATCCACCCCTATTCCACCCCTTCGGACGGCCTGACAAACTATAATTTCGCAACTATCTTATCAACTTTGAACCGTAGATTGATTTCCTGTGTTCAAAATTCGTTTACAACTCGTATTTCCATAGATAATGTTTTATTTTTTATATCCACCCCTATTCCACCCCTTCGGACGGCCTGACAAACTATAATTTCGTACCTATCTTATAAACTTTGAACCCTAGATTGATTTTCCGTGTTCAAAATTCGTTTACAACTCGGATTTCCATAGATAATGATTTATTTTCTATATCCACCTCTATTCCACCCCTTCGGACGGCCTGACAAACTATAATTTCGCACCCATCTTATAAACTTTGAACCCTAGATTGATTTTCCGTGTTCAAAATTCGTTTACAACTCGTATTTCCATAGAAAATGATTTATTTTCTATATCCACCCCTATTCGACCCCTTCGGACGGCCTGACAAACTATAATTTCGCACCTATCTTATCAACTTTGAACCGTAGATTAATTTCCTGTGTTCAAAATTAGTTTACAACTCGTATTTCCATAGATAATGATTTATTTTTTATATCCACCCCTATTCCACCCCTTCGGACGGCCTGACAAACTATAATTTCGCAACTATCTTATCAACTTTGAACCGTAGATTGATTTCCTGTGTTCAAAATTCGTTTACAACTCGTATTTCCATAGATAATGTTTTATTTTTTATATCCACCCCTATTCCACCCCTTCGGACGGCCTGACAAACTATAATTTCGTACCTATCTTATAAACTTTGAACCCTAGATTGATTTTCCGTGTTCAAAATTCGTTTACAACTCGGATTTCCATAGATAATGATTTATTTTCTATATCCACCTCTATTCCACCCCTTCGGACGGCCTGACAAACTATAATTTCGCACCTATCTTATAAACTTTGAACCCTAGATTGATTTTCCGTGTTCAAAATTCGTTTACAACTCGTATTTCCATAGAAAATGATTTATTTTCTATATCCACCCCTATTCCACCCCTTCGGACGGCCTGACAAACTATAATTTCGCACCCATCTTATAAACTTTGAACCCTAGATTAATTTTCCGTGTTCAAAATTCGATTACAACTCGTATTTCCATAGATAATGATTAATTTTCTATATCCACCCCTATTCCACCCCTTCGGACGGCCTGACAAACTATAATTTCGCACCCATCTTATAAACTTTGAACCCTAGATTGATTTTCCGTGTTCAAAATTCGTTTACAACTCGTATTTCCAGAGAAAATTATTTATTTTCTGTATCCACCCCTATTCCACCCCTTCGGACGGCCTGACAAACTATAATTTCGCAACTATCTTATCAACTTTGAACCGTAGATTGATTTCCTGTGTTCAAAATTCGTTTACAACTCGTATTTCCATAGATAATGATTTATTTTTTATATCCACCCCTATTCCACCCCTTCGGACGGCCTGACAAACTATAATTTCGCACCCATCTTATAAACTTTGAACCCTAGATTAATTATCCGTGTTCAAAATCCGTTTACAACTCCTATATCCATAGATAATGATTTATTTTCTATATCCACCCCTTCGGACGGCCTGACATACTATAATTTCGCACCCATCTTATAAACTTTGAACCCTAGATTAATTTTCCGTGTTCAAAATTCGTTTACAGCTCGTATTTCCATAGATAATGATTTATTTTATATATCCACCCCTATTCCACCCCTTCGGACGGCCTGACAAACTATAATTTCGCACCTATCTTATAAACTTTGAACCCTAGATTGATTTTCCGTGTTCAAAATTTGTTTACAACTCGTATTTCCATAGATAATGATTTATTTTCTATATCCACCCCTATTCCACCCCTTCGGACGGCCTGACAAACTATAATTTCGCAACTATCTCATCAACTTTGAACCGTAGATTGATTTCCTGTGTTCAAAATTCGTTTTTTACTCGTATTTCCATAGGTAATGATTTATTTTCTATATCCACCCCTATTCCACCCCTTCGGACGGCCTGACAAACTATAATTTCGCACCTATCTTATAAACTTTGAACCCTAGATTGATTTTCCGTGTTCAAAATTTGTTTACAACTCGTATTTCCATAGATAATGATTTATTTTCTATATCCACCCCTATTCCACCCCTTCGGACGGCCTGACAAACTATAATTTCGCAACTATCTTATCAACTTTGAACCGTAGATTGATTTCCTGTGTTCAAAATTCGTGTACAACTCGTATTTCCATAGATAATGATTTATTTTCTATATCCACCCCCATTCCACCCCTTCGGACGGCCTGACAAACTATAATTTCGCAACTATCTTATCAACTTTGAACCGTAGATTGATTTCCTGTGTTCAAAATTCGTTTACAACTCGTATTTCCATAGATAATGATTTATTTTCTATATCCACCCCTATTCCACCCCTTCGGACGGCCTGACAAACTATAACTTCGCAACTATCTTATCAACTTTGAACCCTAGATTGATTTCCTGTGTTCAAAATTCGTTTACAACTCGTATTTCCATAGATAATGATTTATTTTCTATATCCACCCCTATTCCACCCCTTCGGACGGCCTGACAAACTATAATTTCGCAACTATCTTATCAACTTAGAACCGTAGATTGATTTCCTGTGTTCAAAATTCGTTTACAACTCGTATTTCCATAGATAATGATTTATTTTCTATATCCACCCCTATTCCACCCCTTCGGACGGCCTGACAAACTATATCTTCGCAACTATCTTATCAACTTTGAACCCTAGATTGATTTCCTGTGTTCAGAATTCGTGTACAACGCGTATTAACATAGATTATGATTTATCTTATTCTTCTATATATTTTTCTCAGTGTATATTGTGGATGTGGCTAGCTTCACTCCCGTTCCTTGGGAGTAGTCTCTCAATATTTTAAGAATTCAGCAGTTCGTCTTCACCATATCCCACAATAAGAGGAATAGTATCCCACCCTCTGAAGTTCCCTTGGCAATTTTCTGCTGGAGTCTTCAAACATTTTGGTCTAGGCCTGTCGATAACGAGCAAGGAGAGTATTCACCTGTAGATGGTTTCGTTACTACTTCACCTCCTGACCGCTGAAACCATGCTTTTGAAATCTGTGTTATCAAAGGCCCCTTCGACTTCTAGAAAGCGCTATTTCATTTTTCCTCTAGCCTTGACACAAATTGGTGCAGAAGCGTGTAAAGGTCGTTCTACAGGAGCAGTAGATGTTT
Source organism: Chrysolina americana (assembly GCA_958502065.1). Classification (NCBI taxonomy): domain Eukaryota; kingdom Metazoa; phylum Arthropoda; class Insecta; order Coleoptera; family Chrysomelidae; genus Chrysolina; species Chrysolina americana. The sequence goes on from OY293416.1 coordinate 51,476,225, forward strand.
GTTTATAAGTTTTTCCAAGCCTGGTCTGAAATTTTACAAGGTTTCTGAATGAAGATAACGTTCCCAGATTTGCAGGTTTGTGGTAGCCAGCCAAATGCTGGACCCATCCTGCTGGTATTTGTGATAATGGTAGATGCATGAGGCCTTCAGTGAGTTTTTTGAGTGTCTCCACTGAGTTTATAGGGTTTTTGGAAAATATGCTATGGAGACTTGCACTTACTGGGGTATATATATATTTTTTTGATTTTCAATTTAATATTCCTATCTCACGGGATTTCGCAGGTCTTAAAGTTTGAATTGCTTCATTTACCGCAAGTTGTATGTTTGAATCACTACTTTCATGCTGATGAAATGAGTAAATTGAAATGAACGCGTAGTTGATAGTAAGTTTGCAGAATGAGTGACAACCGAGACACAATTAATCAACCATGGATAGGTATACTTCCGTCGTTTTCAATTTTTGATTGTTACATGATTCCATAATAAATAATTTCAGGAATACTTAGTGATTTTGAGTCAATAACTAACATTATTATGATTAGTAGAATATTGTACTATATTCGTTTCGAGAATTCATATTACTATAATGTATAAGTTTTCAAACTTGGAAGTATACAAAAGTGATAGAATTATGAAATGTTTCTGAAACAAATTGATCCATTGTTTGATGAACACTGCAAGCTTTTGTTTTCTGTTTAAAGTATTTAATATACAAAATTATTCTGATGTCATCTCTGAAGAGTCACCAGCCCATTCAATAGTCATGGATCAGGGTTTTTTTATCTTCTAGTTCTCATGAAAAGAAAACCAATGGAAAGGTGACAGGATTTGGCTGATTCAACAAAAGCAATTTCGCATATGATAATTTATGAAACGTGGTTAGGAAGCAATTATTAATGATCATTATCAGCCAGTAGCGATAACGACACGTAACATCGTATAACGCGAGGCCGTAGACACCACGTGATCGATATGATTGATTCAAACTTAAATGCCTGCTTGGAGATCTCGAAAACCGTTAGACTAATAACGATGATTGATTCAAGGAAATATTGCACATTGGAGAGTCAATCATAATTCTTCAAAGGAAAACAGATTATTTGAACATTTTGTCGCACAATGATAAATTAATGAAATTGTAGGATTTTTAGTAAAACTTTAATTTAATGTGGAAAAGTTATTACATATAGCCGATAGTTTACCATTATCATTTTTACTCCGTCGTCAGAAGTCGAATTTTTAGTCCACCGTACGGGGCCTTTTTGAATAATGATCACCAACTGGTATTCTTTTAGAATAGACGCCAAATTTTTTCATCTGTGATTATTTACTAGTGGAAGCCAACTAACTGCGGGGGCATGAAACATGTCGCTTAAAAGATTATTCAAATTTTATCACTAACAGCGTTTTTGTTTTGAATCTTGAAATAATTTATACTAATAATAGTACTCTCTCATAAACACTCATGGTACCCAAATGCATAGCATGTGCGGGTAGAGGACGGCTATTATTATTATTTGCGGTGGCGCTCCGGGCGACTGATTTTTGGTGTCGTATTCACTTTTCAGCTGTCGGAAAACTTGCAAAACATACAGCACTACCATAAATGCAGAAAACATTTAAAATCATGAAATGAAGGAATCCAAAGAAGGATCCCTCATCTGAAATATGTACCACTATCGAAGTTATATAAAATTATTATTCTTCTGTGGCTTGATAATTGTTCAAAATCAAATGTCACGATATCGTCCTATAAATAGGATGGAAGGATATTCCAATCTAACTCTCAGAAAATGTTTTTCATTATTATCAACTGTACAACAAAGATGCTGCATGATTGGTTTCTGTATTCTCTATCCAGATAAAATAGTACCATACTTAAAAAATTGTACTTACCGCTAATCCTACAAAAACTAGCAATTGTTTGAAAAAGGAGTTCCTTTATTGTTACTGTGTTGGTATATTAATATAATTATTACCATCATTACGAAACGGAAAACGATATCTACAAAATTTTGCACATACAATCAGAATTTCAGAATAACATTTCCATTGATTTTGTACGGTATGAACAGTAGTTAATTTTAATATTCTTCACGATCTTTCATATGTTTTACTGTTATATGATATATGTTTCACTAAGAGATACTTGTCACTAGTTGCATGAATCTTTGCTGCTCTAGAATTATTACGAGTGGTAAGTTATTGTAGGTACAATTTTCTTGAGAGAGTTCGAAACAGTGTCTCGTCTTAAGTTGGTGATCAAGCTTGCGTGGTGCTCTTCGTCAAGTTGTAGATAGGGTTTGATGGAGCTTGCAAATGAGTGTCTGGTTATTTTCAACAACTCCTGCTCACCTACTCCAATTTTGGCGAGTTGTGTTACAGCAGAAGAACGATGTGAATGGTTTTTGAGTTTAATTTTGTTAAAATCCGAGCCAATCTTCTGAGCCGCTTGTTTTGTCCACGTTTCCATTTTATTTTGTCCTACTGGGAGATTTTTGACCAACCCTTGGAAGGAAGTTGCTGCCAATTTGGATTAGGTGTCAAAAATGAACGATAAATGTGTATATTTGCAGTTCTTTTCGGAATTAATTTACGAAAGAGACGAAAACTTTGCTCATTGTTAACCTGTGTGGTCCAACTCGTGCGGTTTTAGAAACTATTGGATTGTATTCTATCCTTTCACTTTGATTTTCATAATGATCTATTTCTTTTCTAAAATATTGTAAATATTGTCGCTCCTCCACCTCTCTATGTCAATTCGTATCAGTGTAACAAAAATTTCGTCCCATGCTGCTATAATTTTTTTATTTCTTCTTTCGTGAGAGCAGCAGAAGATGAATTTCTTTTTTCAGGAATATGGTGAAGTTTTTTACAACTTTGCGCTTCTCGCATAGTCTCAAATTCACTATCAGTGAACGGATCAATGGTTCTGTTATACTCCATGAAATATTTTTCCTGGATAAGTTGTGCGGTCCATTCCAGAAAGTTGTGACAAACAGATTTGTTGCAGTTTTCCCCTTTTCTTTTTCGCATGTTATATGTCCTTCCTTCATAAGTAATTCCATTTGTTCCATCTCGGTTTATGCAGTTAACTCATAATGAAGATCAAGGCAGGACTCTGAAAACTCTTTCCATATTGTATTTTTGCTTTTTTTGGTGTTCATTTATTGGTATTGTTTGTTCGACAGCTTATTGTATTGAAAATGACTACTTGTAAAGTTTTTTCCAACTTATCCAAATTCACCTCAAAAAATAAACTAGAGAATTATTATATTAGTTATCATCGATGTTGAATATTTTGTTTTAATTATCGTCTATTTGTTTTGTTGGCTCCCGGATTTCAAGCACGCATTTGATCAACACTGTTGAGGTATACAAAGTTTTAATAGTAGTGCTAGGCCAATCATTTCAGCATTGAAATAAAAAAATGAGGGAAATAACAAAAATATGCAAACTGTCATAAGAGTTGTGTTTAAGTGCTCAATGAAACTATAGAAATGTGTGTCCTCCTATACAAAAATTTTTGCTATTTTGTACTGAAAAAAGGCAAAAGAGTCACAAAATGGTACAAATGAAGGAAATATCACCGTTTATTTTTCCCCAATTATGCGACCATGTCCAAGTTTGGCATCTGATCATTTATTCATACTTTTGTCAATAACTCAACCTAAAAAAATATAAAAGAGAGGCAAAGAAGAAGAAATTCTTGTCTTCATGTTATAAAACTGGTTAAAACTTTGCCACCTTTGTCGATGTCGGCAACATAATATATTCTCTTTACTTTACACCAAGGAAATTGTGTTTACAACATGAATTAATGATAGAAATAATGAAGAGGTTTTTTGAGTTGGTCGCAAACATATGGAATAATTTACCAGAAAACTTCACTAACTTTAGTAATCCTACTGATGAAGTTAACTTGGTTAGCGAGATGCGCATCTAGGAACAAAATTACTGGGGTGGTGATGGGTAAAAATATATTTTGTTCTTATTGAGTGACACCACAGGCATCCTATACCCCATTTTCTAAAGAATATAGAATATTATTAAGGTTGGAAAATGAAAGCTAGAATAAATAAGACAGATATATGAAACAGGGAATGGCAAAAAAATTCCATGGGGGCCTGCTTACCTGGCTACCGCAGTGGATTTACACTAATCACTAAAACTACTACTAATGGTGTGCTAAACAGTGTTATACAATTGAATCACATTCCCTCAAAGTCGTAAGTACAACACTCGACCATTTTGAAAAATGTATGTTTTGAATAAAAATAAAACAGTCTACCTAATATTTACATAATGGAAATTTATTCAAATGAAACGAATGACGTCATAGCTCACAAGTTAAATTCAACATTCAAATAAACTTCAAAGATAAAAAAAATTCAAAGTTTAATTTGAGGTATTTTGTACTGGCTTAACGAACTTATCGACCAAACGTATTGAGAATACGCTATCTGCTGATGATCTTTTGCCAGAACTGTATGCTTTATAATTAACTTGTACTTCGTTCGATTAAGATAGCTGTTTTCATTAGTCACTATAGATTTTCATCGAGGATAATATGCCCATTGGTTTTTTTAAATTGATTCCAAACGTTCAACTTTTTCACTCGATTCACCGTATATTCAGCTTCCAACTTTTACTAGCAATCACATCCGTGACGCAGACACTTCAAGCCCAACACGCACCGTTGCTACGTGCGTAAATCGGTCTGTTTCCTAGGCAACGAAACTTGGGGAACAACATTACGTCATCTCCAAGGGTCGGACCCGGTTCTTGCGGATCCATACGACATCCGTGCTTTTTATAGTATCCGGAACTGGGTTACGAGAGGATTTGGTACAGTTGGAATATCAATGATTACATACCAATCCCATAGTACATATTCAAAAAAACTTTGTATTTGCAACGTTTTTTTTTTCTATTAATTGGAAACAACAATTCGGTCAATTCCGAAAACTTTGACAATGAAAGAGATGAATGAAAAGCAAGTAACAATAAATGCATTGCAACAAATCAGGAATTCTGAAAAAAGTTAAAAATGTCTGTAAGAATACACATCAATTTGTTCATATTTCCATTTTTCGTACATTTTTGAACATATGTTTATTATTGTTATGTACCTGATATACATGGTTCTAAAGAGAAGGCGCGGTCTTCCATTTCTCCATAATGATAACCAGATAGATGGATGATTTTATTATCGAAATTACACTATTTTCTGATCATTACAAAATAACAAGTTCAGTTTTCAGTCCCATGTATGGCATGTATTTTTTATCAGTTTTTCGGGTTCAATGTCAGAAATAAAAAGTACTTTATGAAAATATTTTTTACGAAAATATTGACAGTTTATTACTATTTCTGGCCACCAGGGAATATCCCAGTTATAAATGTTCTTCCATCTTGAATTGAATCTATTTTTTATTAAAACGTTTTGCATGTGCCCTTAAAATGGTTGCGACTCAAACAGCATTCAGAGTAGATCAACATCCATATTTTCTGTTTATTATTTATTTGTATTTGTTAATTGTTGAGTTATTATAAATAATATAAATTGTTATTGTTAAAAATTGTTCAGCTGTATTTTCTGAAATAAAGGAACTTTACAATTGTACAATTTTTATATTTTTTGACATATCCTGTGAGTTATTTGACTTGCAAACATTCTGAAGGCATATCATAATGTGATTATCAAACATTTTTTATTTTCACCTTCTTTCTGCGGCGGTATAGCAGCAAAGCAAGAATTTATTGCTGGTCCATTTTAATTGTTTACATTTGTATGCAATCCCAAACCCATGCAACTCGAATAAACTGAAACTGAAGTGCAGTCGCCGCTGAATATCGGCGGTTATTTAGCCGCTTAGTGTGAAAATGTGTTCAATTCATTTAAGCGGCGACGGCAAATTTACCGCGATAGCAGAAACCGCCAAGTTTGTCACCAGCGCATTGGACCAATATCGCCAAACGTAAATTTTTTTCTAGCTAGTATTAGCCAATATCAAGTGTGCAACCTGGGTTATTTCGAAATTCCGACTTTTACTTCAAAATTTCGACTTCTATCTCATAATTTCGACTTTTATCACGATATATAAAAAATTTGATTTCATATGACTTGTAGTCAAGCATTGAATACTATCCTCCATCTGGTTGGTAACGACCACCTGCATTCATATCATGTTACAAGGTTGTTTCCCCTAATCAGTGCTAGGATAGGTCAGATGACATCAGAGCCGTCCTGTCCCATCCTACGAACGATAACACCCAAAGCTCAAAAGCAAGAAGCACTCCTCGGCAGCCCTGCCACCGGAAAGAGCAAATACCTACATTTAAAAGTTTGTTGGAGAGTTCCAAATAAATGAAACGAGTATTTTCGATGAAGTCGAATTCTCATTCTCTCCAAACTAGACCACAAAGAGAAAAAATATGAGGTAAATATCTGTCAGAAATCTGCTAATGTGGAATTTTCAGTACCTTCCTAACTGTGTTTCCAGTCTCTCATGCCCTGTGGATGGGTGCGTCGCGGTGTTGCGTTTCGTCGCAAAAAAATTACATGGGTTGGAAGAACCCGCGCCAATTTGTTTGTTTGAGTCTTCAGAGTCGTTTTCACAGACGGTAAGTTGTCACTCTACAATCTACTTAAGAATCTGTATAAAGTATATCCACAGATTGTTATACTATGGAGTATGAAGCAGAACAAGCCAGACTGAGGAGAATTTGAAAACGAGCCTGAAGATGATAAAGATATTACTGAAGAACGGCAGGGAAACACTGATACATAACAGGATGGAGAAGAAAGCAGCGATAATAGAGAAAGTAACGACGATGAAGGAGAATTATCAGTGATAAGGCTTAAAAACTCCAAGTCATCTTGGCAGAAATGATACCACCGTGTGGAAAAAACATTTCTCATCCAAAAATGTTCGTTCATGATCCGAGAATATAGTAACCCAATTTCAAGGCCCCAGAGGCTCAGCTCGACAGGCTAAGACTCCAATAGATTGTAGGAAACTGTTTTCACGGATAATATTCTGAATGCAATTGTGTAGATCACTAATAATTATATTCTTTCAATAGCGGTAAATTTTGACACAGAAAGAAATGCTGAACCCACAAACAGAATTGAAATAAAGGCGCTATTAGGCTTGATTTATATGGCGGGATGATAAAATCCAACAGGTTGAGTAACCATTATATTTGGGACAGGACGGACACCGGAATCGAGATATTTTAGTTGACAATGTCTAAGGAAATAATTCATTTCCTACTGAGAGCTTGAGGTTTGATGATATAGGAACAAGAGACGAATGTAGAACATTTGATAAATTGGCTCCTATTCGCGACGTGTTTCATATATTTGTTCAAAATTGTCAAAACAGCAATTTTCGAATATGCTACAATAGAAGAGAAGCTGGAATCGTTTCGGGGTCACTGTGAGTTCAGGTTCAACAACCAAATGGCCATTTACAAATTCCCAAATATTCCAAAAGCCTAGTCGAACGTTTAGTTGCTCCTATTTCACAAACAGGTAGAAACATCACCGCCGATAATTGGTTTATAACATTTGATCTCATCGCAACGCTTCTGAAAAATCACAAGCTAACATGTAGGTTCAAAAAAATAAGAAACAGCTGCCAAACGAATTTGTTGAAACGAAAGGAAGACCAATAGAATCCAGCATCTTTGGGTACCAAAAAGATATAACAATTTTGTCGTATGTACCCGAACCAAAGCAGAATATTGTGATGGCATCAAGCTGACATCATGACGATAATATTGATTCTCAATGTTACAAGCCAGAAATAATATCATTCTACAACTCGCCAAAGAGTGGCGTTGACACCGTTGACGAACTGGCGGGTAGCTACAATGTCGCACGTAATACACGCCGTTGGCCTATGGTAATTTTTTATTCGCTAATGAACATAGCCGGAATCAACTCACAAATTATAGTCGTTGTCAATAATCGTCATGAAGAAACCATTAGAAGAAAATACATACAAGAACGAGCGTTATCTCTTTTAAATGAGCATTTCAAACGAAGATCGTAAGATGCCTAAAAACCCTGCTGTGCCGACTCATACCTGTAAAACTGTAGAATAAAACGCTGGACATTTGCTTGCTTGATAATGAGAAAACAAATGAAATCGTGGTCTATTTTTCAAAATTCCCGCGATACTTCGTGAACCGCCACCGTCGGTGTTCTTGTTAGGGTTATTGTATCCGAATTTTCCTTTTAAAGTTCTCTATAATAAAGTAAATATAAAGTAATAATTTTGTAGCTTATTTTAAGATTAATTGCTTTTCAGAAGTGATATGTGTGATGAGTTGTGTGTTACAATGGTCTTTCATCGCTATTTTAAAAACTGTATGTCATGTAATAGTGAAGATGTGTCTTTTTTTGTGCAATTCTTTCTCGACAGAAAATTTATTTTTGGATGATCTAACCACACTGAAAAGATTTTACGAAAACGAATTGTAAAATAAGAAAACCTAAACAAGCTTGATGATATATGCAAAATTGATAGATTTCAGTAGAAGTGGTGATTTTTTTTAATTTGTCACGAACTTTCGCAATTTGAAGTTATGGAATAATTGAAGAAACAGTAGGATATAACAACACGCACCCATTTGATTGAATCAATCGATTTGAAAAAATGTTTGCCATGTTTATTAGAGCATAGCGAGTTAAAAAGGTTCCAAATTGGTTCCAAAGTATACCTATTTTACAGATTTTAACTAGTAGGTACTCACTTTCGGTATTAGACATAATGAATTATTGTGTTCATCTCTCTGAATTTTGTCCACACAAAAACGGATTATGGTCAACTGATTTAGGAAAATAATATAAAATAACGAAACGAACATCATTAATAGTCAATAATATTGCACTACGAAATTTTTGTTTCTGCCACAACTATTTTGACATTCAAACGGTATTTACATTATTTTGAAAAAATAACACATTTTGTGTGGTGTTATTTTTCCAAAAATTTGGTCTTCCACTTCAAGTATGGAAACTATATTGCTTTAGAATGATATTTCAAAAGTTTGACATTCCGTCAAATTCAATCAACAACAATCACAATCACTATGTCCCTGGAATATTGAAATGAGGACGAGGCGCCATCTCTGGATCCGATTACAGAAATAGACCATGATTTCATATGTTTGGTCTTCAAAAAAAATCTAAACAAAATCTAATCAGTCGACACAACAGGGTTTTTAGGCATTTTAGAAGATCGTAAGCAACTGACTTACCCCTTCAGGTTAGAAGAAGGCGTCAATACGTTTCTGGAACCTGTTCAGACAGAGAAAACAGGACGCAAATACCAGAAGAAACTAAGAGAAGTTACGTGGAGTTTGAAAACGATAAAAAATTCAAATATTATTGTCAACGGTGCGAGAAATTTTTGTGCCTCAAACAAAAATTTTATGGAAGCAATTTCAATGACAGTTGAGTTTTATGATCGTTTCGAGTTAGGTTTGATTTCTCCAGAATTATTTGTTATTTTCTGATTTGATTTGTTATTCAACATAAACATATAAAAGACAATCTGTTTCTCATAAATTTTTACAAAGTTCTGTATAATTCTGATCTGATACTTATCAGAAGGTAGAAAATGCATAGAATATGACGAAAACATCATTATTTATAGAATCCAAAATCAATTCATCATTTCAGTTTTTTTTTATTTTCGGGTCTAGGCGACCCAGCGCCAGCTTTCTTGTTCGAATCTAGGGCGCCAGCACTGCAGGGTTGAGGTAGCGAAATGTTGTTCGTAGTGGAAAGTAGTTGTTTTTTGACAGATGTTTGCTTAAAATTTTCCACTTTGTGAGATGAGGGAGAGGAGGGAATTTCGACTACGTCGAACATATTCGTTTCATTTATTTGAAACCCTCCGACTCACTTCAAACTTTCTTCGAAATTATGCATTTGCTCTTTCCGGAGTGTTATAGATTGTAGGATGGGACAGCTAATGTTATCTGACCTTTCCTAGCACTGAAGAAACAGCCTTGAAACAAAGCCCTTTCATTCTTCTGTAGTTTTCATCATCAGAAGTAACAGACAAAATGATCAAAATTATAATACGACTACGACCAGATTAAAAAAAAATTATCAATTCACTCCTTCACTAGAGCCTTTATTCATGCAGGAAATCATCTACTTCGTATGTGGTACGTATAACTTCTAGGATCCCAAAAAATCGACCATTACATAAGAGCACCGCACATATGGACCCAAACAATTTGGAATCTGAACGCACACCAGAAGGTTAAGCTTAACAATAAAACGCAGCGATAAACCGCAAGGGAACAAAACCCTGCCATCCAACTAGCGATTGTTTTAACGTTTGCGATTGTTTTAATGTCTGCGTGCAGCTTGCACACACTTTTTAATTGATCGCTACGGGCTATTCACGCTGAAACTTGGCTGAGCATGTGTGTTAAAGTACGGTGCACGATAGGGGACGTGCATCGATAATAATGAGACCTAAACTAGGTCACCTCAAACAAACTGGGGAGTCGTGCACTCGAATGCCACGTAATAGGTATGAGCGTATGAGGTACTTACTACGATGCATTTGAGGTCGATATAAAACACTGGAGCATGACATAACCCACATTTCGTTTGAACACTCCCTTACAATTCGAAGCGATTTACGGTTCGAAAGTGGAAAAGTCAGGAGGTTCGAGTACATTTTTTCATTGCGAACAAGTTTTCGAATGAAGATCCATGGAGCGATGTGAAAAATGAAATAGATACCAACTTCTATAATATACTAGTTGACTTCTTGGACTTAAGGGGACTTCTGTTGAATCATTATTTCATAAACCTAACTAAATCATTAGATTTCCCTGGAGCATTTTTCGAATTTGGCAAAGATATTTAGAATGTTAGACATTGAAGTCATTTCGAATCGATATAGCCATAAAGGAAAAATGGAAAAACACGTATACAGGGTGTTCTTAATCAAGTCGGCACCATTGCCAACTCCGTTATTATTGATGCTACGAATTTGGTTGAATGGGCAAACTATTAACATTTTTAATGGCCTTCTCGATGCAGAAACCAAAAAAAATTGACAGTCGCGTTTTCAGAATATTTCATAAAATGATATTTCTTTCAATGGAACACCCTATATTTTTTCATGCATTTCGAACATTCTCAACAACAAATCTTATTTGACTTATTTTCGTAAAGGTGAAAATAAGACAGTTTTATCAATAGGAAACATTTATAACAAACGGATTTGATAAAGCGCTATAAAATATCGAGTAAATGCTCAAAAACACCGCCTTCTTGTTGATCATATATTTGGGCAATTCTATTGACACTACGTGAGGCATTCAACGCAGTTCGGCCATCAATTCTATCAAGTATAGTTTCAATGTAATTCTTCAATTCATCTACATTATTATGTTTCAGTTTGTACCTCATTTTTCATTTTGTACACCTCATTTTTCAGCAATCCCCTAAAATAAAAATCTAGAGGTGTCGAGTGGTGAACGAGGGAGCCACTTAACAGGACAATTTGTAGCAATCCATCTGGCTCGCAGCATTTTTTTTACGCCAAATAGGTAGATCATTTGACGAGCCTCCAGAACAAGATCATCGAAAAACTCTTATAACACTCTCATTAATAAATTATTGTATCGGGGTCCGTTCAAAGAACTATGGTAGGAAAATGGACCGATAATTCTGCCTCGAAATAGACCACACCAAACATTAATACTAAATCGTCTTTGCAGATTGTGGGGATGTACTAGAAATGGATTATGTCTACTCCAATTATGAAAATTCTTTCAATTCATCCCACGATTTGAAAAATTTGCCTCATCGCTCCATATAACATTTCTATAGAAATTTGGATCTTGTCTGCATTCATTCATAAACCACTGGCAAAACCCCAATCGTCTCTCAGGATCACCAAGTGTTTGCACTGGTCTTAACTTATAAGGAGAAATCTTATGCTTCTTCAGAATTCGTTGAATACCAGACAGTGGAACAGCTATTTCTCTAGATAAATCTCTGATGGAATTATTTGGATATACCTCAATGTAGGATAAAACGTCAATTTTTGTATCTTCAGATATTACAAAACGTTTTTTAGTTCTCCTCTTCTCAAAAACTTTTTAATTGTTCCTGACAGCAAAAAAACGCCGATTAGGTAATTCACGATCGGGGAACGAATTGCTGTAGTGTTGGAGTGCTCTTACGCTATTTTTCTGGCAAACCAAGTAGGATTCTAACATATCACATTTTCCTTGATGGGAAAACGGTATTTCAAAAAATATTCGAACAGTAGTTGACAGTTACAATAACTTATGACGTTGTCATGATATACTTGAGAATATTCGACAAATAGTATTTCAACAAAGTTTCAAGGCAACTTGATTGCTCATAATAATTATGTTTTATCTAATTAAACACATTTTTTCCAACCACATTCATATGACCCTCCAGTATTTTCTGTTGTATACGCAAATGGCTTCAAAGTTTTGATTCACAAAATAAATGCGGCTAGCGGAATGGCATTAAGATAGAAATTATTGTTTTGTACATTAATACCAAATATCTCAGTGGTGTCAATTGAGTGGTGCGACATGATGATTACGGGTTTCACGAGTTTACATCCCAGCGCAATTTTTTCTTTTTACATTCTTATTTTGCTATCAGTAACAAAATATTGTTATTCGTATAAGTACCAAAATTGGTTGTTTGGACAATCATGAGGTTTCAGCCAAAACAAAAAAAATGTTTGTACTACTTAGTGAAAGAAATAAATATTTCCACATAAGTCGCTCATTTTCCACTTTAGGAAGAAAGATGATATGAGCTTTGTTGTTGAGAATGTTATGACGATTCGAAATGCATGAAATATTGAAAGATATATCATTTCATGAGATATTCCGAAAACACGACTATCAATTTTTTTTTTGTTTTCAGCAGAGAAGGCCATTAAAAATGCTACTTGATTGCCCATTCAACCGAATTCATAGCATCAATAATAACGGAGTTGGCAATGGTGCCGACTTAATTTGGAACACCCTGTATATAAATTAGAATGTGGGGATAGTTCAGCAGCTTATATAGGCCAGACTGGGAGAAATTTCAACATGAGGTTCTTGCATAAACCCAACCACACAATAAATGAAAAGAACATGAAAATCCTGCATACGTGCAGTAAGGGAAAGGAAATGAACTTCGAAACCCTCAATGACTAACTAGAACTTAACAGCTCTCCTCTTTTGAATTTGTAAATTTTGTTAACTAGACATCCCACAGGTATCTATTTCACTAGTTATGTTGGATTCTACTCGGAAATGCTTTGATATAAATTGTTTATGTTTCAGGAACAAAAATGTTTTTTTATCTCAGGTAAGGTTTCATTGTTCCTACCTAGCAAACATAATTATTATATTTTTTAAAAAATCGTAGAGATAAGAATTTTATTACTATACTGATAATCTTGATTAATTAGGGTGTTGTGGAAAGAAATGAGACAGATAAATAAAATATTTTTTAATTCGACCCACGAAATACCTTCAGTTACTAAATAAATCCTTACCTTTGTTAAATATTTACTCATCTGGATGTTGATTCCTTTTTATAATATATAAGTGTGTCTCTTATTTGCATATGTATATTCAGCCACACGATATGCGATGCTTACATGGCAACTTTCTTTTGAATTGAATGAATGAAAAGGTTTTTTTTCAAAAGTGACTTCTATTATCAACGAAGGGTGCCTTATGCTAATATAAATTCAGTATCGTTGATCCGTTACCGAATCAAAGGGGACACAATCTTGCAAAATCCGCTGTGAACTATCTGACCTGATTCATACATCACCAACACATTGAATTCGTTACCTTCTTAAATTGTATCAGCTTGACCGATCACAATATTTTCATCAACATTTTTAAGACCTTTAAGAGACGCTATTCCAGAATAATTTTCTCATGGGACTATATAATTAATCATGGGATGAAATTATAGTTATTCCTGAGAGTATTACCATAATTAGTGTTATATCTTGTTTCAAGGTGCTTAGTATATTTGGATGGTCGTTACCAAAAAAAAAACGAATTGAATCAGCTATTATCTACCCCACACAGCACATGATAAGCGCGTCCGTTTTATGCCCACCTCAAGCCCAAATTTCCATATACATTAATTGTATCTACAGGACACGGACACAGATTATAGAAACTTACAGATGAGACGGTCAGACAAGGAACGTATTTGAGGAGAGAAAAAGAAAAGCGTAAAATTTTAAGGTCTATAATGACATTTGATATTCAAAGAGCTCTTCTTTTTGACAGATGTCAGATGTTACAATAACAAAAACAAGTGTTCTCGATCTCAATATAAACCGGTGATAAAATCCGTTGATCATTGTTTTTCGTTATTAGAAAAAATATACCATTAACGATTATTAGATTCTCTTTGAAGTATAACGATGAGTGATGAACAGAATAAAGCACCTCACAGGTGTGGCGGAATGTGTATACAGAAACTGCAGAGATAGTAACAGCGAATCGGACATCAAATTACATAGTTTTCCATAGGAAGAAATGATTAAGTACAGTTTTGTTTATTCAGTGACTTAGAATCCTCGCGTTCTACCCAGGAACAATCATTAGAAAAAGCAAAGGGTTGGATTCTTACATTGTATTAAATTAATATTATTCAGCTTAAGGATAGTGATTCAACAGATTGATGTGTATGTGTTTACCAGTGATATTTATAGTAATATGTGAACTGTTCAGTCATAAGAAAGAATGTTCGTCAATAATTGGACCGTTATTTCCAACCAATCATTGACAAATTTTCTTATGACTTTAAACTGCTGCATAAATTCACCATACTGATTGTCTCATTGTATTACAGGTGCAGAATATGGAATGAAGCTTGTGTGTAAGAGAAAGATTATACCAAACTGGGGAATAATCTTTACACTTGTAACTTCTGAAGAAGCCAACTGCAAAACGTCAAGAGCCAATTCAAATGAATGCACGAACAAATAACCAAACGCCATATTAATTTGAATAATTTGTCTGAAAATGCTTTGGACACTGTTTCGAAGTTCATTAAACTATTTGATCTTTCCAATTCTTCCACACTATTATACAAGCATTGCATTCAAAACATTCGAAGGAGAAAAGTTTCAGCTAGAGTTTTAACAGAGGTGGGATGTTTTCTCAATAAATTGAAAGTGTTCAAGGGGCCAAAGAAAATTTACCTTAATGTCATTGATAGTTGCAGGTTTTATAATTTTGTTTACCAGAAAACTGAACCAATACCCATTAGAAGATTTCTTTAGTTGTATCAGACAGAACCTTACTTCATTTGAGTTCATTAGGGCATTCAGAAAATTTTTCATTTTGAAAATAATCAATTCAAAGAATATGAACTGACTTCAAAATACCTGAAACTCGAATTGATGTATTTCCAGTGAAATACTAGGAAACAGATTGTACATAATTTTGTAATAGTCTATTGTGACTCTCAAGAATGTTATTATTATTATTTCCTATTGGAATGTTGGTGTTCTAATATGATTGGGATCATTGAATAGACAACTACAATAACATAAAATAGCATCACTACTAGAAGATAAATGATAGGTAGGCTAACAGTCATCGAAGCACAGTAATGTATGCTTGATTTTCACTAATAAGGTTCTCATAATATGTAGGTGACCAAACACAACCGATGTTACGTAGGAATAGTATAGTGTTTTTACACAGAGAGCATTTGACAAATCCTTCGATATTCGGGTTAAAAATTCTAACAGTTTTCTATCCATATTTTTTGTTACATAGTCATAGTGCAAGTCCAAGTCCATTTTTCTGTCCAATACAACGTCCATAGTTTGTCTCATAATTGGCTTGTGATTAAATTTAACTTCAAGAATGTAATGACATCTATATTTTCATATCGTTTTTTCCTTTCTCGAGATCATTCAAATCACGTGTATTCGAAAAGTCTAGGAGATATTTTTGTTTTACCTACCGTATAAATGAATATCTGAGAATATTCATGACTTCCAGGCAGTACTGCACTTACACCTCTGCAGAACTGAACCGTAAATGAAATGTTCTCCAAAAAATTGAATATTTAAAAAAAAATCAGTTTATATAAATATCAACACAACATAGATAGCAGTTGTTTGTTATCTATGCTGTGATATCAACTTGGTCGATATATATTTCTGGAGTTCGGTGTCATACAAGGTTAAATCTAAGATCTTGAACCATTAACATTATATAAAAAAATGAAACCGAATGTTCAGTATTCAGTATGATAATTCACATTGAACTGCAATATATAAGGGCTAATTAAAAAAAAAAAATTTGAACTTCGCGCTTCTATGCCTATATAGGAAACCAATCAAAATCATAATCACCATTAACTGAAGCGCAAAAAGCTTTCGTATGTATTTGGCTTAAGCAGGAACAAATGTAAATCCGCAACCATGTCGACATAAATTTTGCAAACCGGCAACTCTGTTGCGCAAAATTTAAAGGTCCGAGGTCAATGAGGCGGCATTTCAAACATCGAAGGAAATGGGCGGAGCTTCTCATCTGTAAGTTTCTGTAATTTGTGACACGGACGAGCGATGAAAATCCCAATTTTGAACACAAAGATACGTATTGACATATTATTATGAATAATCTTACCTATTCTATTTCGTGTTAATCTCAAATCTCAAATTCGCTCAATTGGAAACTGAATCGATGTTTGTACGGATGATCAGCCAATTGATGAAAATATCTGGACATTATCTGTATGTCCGTTTACATCCATTGGACGTCCAATTCATTTACATGCATTGAATAGTAATTCAATAATTATCGATGACAGAACATTTTGTTATAAATCAGCAGGCGGTAAGTAAGTAAGTAAAGGTTTGGTGAAGATAAAAGAATCATCAGTTGAAGGAGAAGTATATGTGCGATAACGAATTATTTTTGTATCCATATATCAGCAGAAAAGCAAAATATCCGACAAATAATTTTCAATAATGAAGAAACGCAGAAAAACAAAACAGTACTTTGGCGACAATGAAATTGTCAACTGTAAATATAGCGATTGGATCCTATCAGAAATCACATTTCTACATCATAAATAGTGAAAATGTGAATACGTAAAAATATGAACCAGTAATGCAAACAATCTCGAATTGCAGCAGAAGTGTATACTTACGCAAATTCGGAATTGATTAAATCCGGATTCTGTAGAAGGCAATCCATCAGATTGTAAATTCCGATATCATACCCCGTCAGAAAAAACGGTAGGCAACACATGAAACGCACTTTGTGCATGGCGCTGTTGCGAGGCTGCATAGCAATAATTTTTTTGAAGATATTGAAAATAATATATGCACTATCCAGTGAGTTGGACTATATAGGAAGCATATACTGTGCAAGGGGATCACTGAACTGGTCCCAGCATAACGACTACAGAAAGTTTTCTCAAAAGAACACCCCAACGGCAACGGTTTGATCAAAACACCAACCAACCAAAAAAAAAGCCTAGGTGTTTTCTTGCAGACGCACTTTCCTGGTTCCAAATCAGCCATGGAGAATCAGCAGCAAACTCACCTGGAACGGGTTGTCTACAACCGCAATACAGCCAATAGAAGCCTAGCTGGAAAAATCTTCACGAACCAAAAAATCAAATGGACTATCAGAGAGGCAGTGGTGGCATTCATACCAAAAACTGAAAGATAACCAATTAATGAACCATAATCTTATCGCCCCATCAGTCCCACCTCCTTACTCCTGAAAGCAATAAAGGTGAATAATAGACTCTCACATCAGAAGCGAACTCCTCAAGTAATTTACCAAGCAGGTAAATCCTCGATGAATGATCTACATACCTGATTGAAAGCATTGAAAAGATTCACGTGGCGAAAAAAATCGCTATCGGGCCTTCATCGACATAAAGGTTATAGTCGATAACACCTCACATGCCCCCATAGCCAGATCACTACTGGAAAGGAATGTCAATGCCTCATTGATCAAATGGATACAAGCAATGCTGGAAAGTAGAATCATTATAGCGACCCTGCGGGAAACTAGTCAAGATGACAGCGGAAAAAGGTCGACGACCTGCAAGAGAAGCTACAAGAATCTGGGTTCACGACTCAAGGTTACGCCGATGATCTGGTCGTCACCATAAGTGGCAGACATGACAGAGTAATCTCCGACCGCATGCAAGTCGCCCTAAACACAATCAGAAACTGGTGCTCAAAGGAGGAAGTCAATGTCATTCCTAGCAAAACAGTAATGGGCCCATTACCAGGAGGCGAAAGTATGAACTTAAAGCCCCAATCATGAATGGGACCCAGCTAACATTTTCCAAAAAAATAAAATGACTGAGCGTCATAACCGACCAAAAACTGACATGGAACAGCCGAATCAACCACATTCTTTCCAGGGCTATAGCGGAAAGCTGGACATGCCGCAGGGTGTTTGGTCTGAAACCAAATATGATTCATCAGTCATACGAAATGATCTTCAAACTTATGGTCACCTACGCCCAACAGGAATGGTGGCCAAAAATGCAACAAATTTCAGCACAAGTCAAGCTGCAAGCAGCTCTTTTACCTGGGAAACACAGGAGCAATATTTACGTGCTCTACTGCAGTTCTGGAGGCAATGCTAAATCTTTCACCATTGCTCCTTTGTGTAATGAAAGATGCAACAAATAGTGCCTTCAGACTGTACTAGACAAAAAACTAAAAAGCAGGAAATCTGATCGGACATCGAAAGATTTTGGAACACATCTCGCTAGAAGCTTTGTCTAAACGGATATCGTAACGATTAAGTACAATTGCGAACTGCAGTTCGAAGCGGTCATAAACAACCACCAGATTTACATATACCGGGTGGCTACGGAAGTATTGCCTACGGAATATCTCAGTTATTGTATGAAGTAGGTTTGTGAAATTTGAAGCGTCGATATAATGACATGAGAGCTAGAATTTGAGCATATTGACATGTCGAGGTTAACTTCCGGTCTGACCGGAAGTAACATCAACTTTCTTATTTTAAATGGAAACCGTATTTTTTTTCTTTTCGCTTTATTCAGCATTCAATTCCCTTTCTAATGACATATCACAAGTTGATATCTAACCAGAAACTAGATCAGAAAAAACTTATTATTGAAATTCACCGAGTAGGCCGTGGAAGCAAAATGAAAGCCAAAAATTGAAAAGTTGGCTATGGCTATTTTCATTCGTCGGCGTTATAAAAAGCCGCCAAAAAAATATTGGAAAAATTGGGAAAAAAACAATACTCTGTAGGTCCATAACTTAAATAGGAACATACAACTTTTTCTTGCCTGTACTATTCAGCATAACCATTCCTTTCTAATGATATAATAGAAAGTAATTTTTTGAAATGAAATACCAAAAAATCCAATTATTATTCTTCAAATAACAAAACAGATTATCGCCATACGCAAAAATTACATTAAAAATAATGTGGAATGATAAATTATATCCTGTAGGTTCTAGGTTTAATAGGAACATAAACGTACTTGGTCTGTGCCATCGTCCATAGATATTCTAATATCTACCTATGGACGATGTTTGTGCTATTCAGAATAATTATTCCATTGCAATAATCATTCGAACCAAAATATTAACAAGTAGGCTGATTAAGATGTATTTTGGAATGAAACAAAAAAGAAACGAGAGCTCTCACGAACGCTGCTATCCATATTATTTGGACGTTCGAAGTAGTGTTTTTGATTCTGCCATTTTCAAAGGGTTTGGAAATCGAAATAAGTTAGTGGAATATTCAAAAAATGCCCCGTTATTCACGAACCGAACAAATTGACATGCTTCTCATTTATGGTGAATGTTTAAAAAATTCTTATGCCGCTGAACGATTGTATTTAGAGCGATATCCAGGGAGGCAGCAACCGTCAAGAAGGTAATTCCAGTGGCTTGAAGAAAAATTAAGAACTGAGCCTGATGTTCACGAAGACCAAGAAGCATTTGTTATTAATGAGGAAACTGAAATTAATGTATTAGCTTTAGTACAATATGATAGCACAATTTCCTCAAGGCAGATTGGCGCCGAATTAGCTATAAGTAAGGACTCTGCTAGGAAAATTTTGAAAAAACATCGATTTAAATCCTTCAAGTATCAGTTGCATCAACATTTGTATGAAAATGACGGTGAAAGGCGCCTGGAATATTGTAATTGGTTTCTTCGACAAAATGCTGAGAATCACCTATTTAACTATTATATCTTGTTTACGGACGAGTCAAGATTTACCAACAATGGATTATTTAACAGGAATAATACAAGGTAGGTACTGTACTTTATTTGGATTATTGTCGATAGTCGAAATGTAAAGTGCTAAAAGTGTGAACGGTCTTTTGTTTCAGGTACTGGGCGATAGAAAACGAGCACCGGTTTCGACAAGGTGGATTCCAGGAGAGATTTGGTGTGAATGTTTGGGCAGGAATAGTTGGAACTCATATTGTTGGCCCCATTCTTTTTCAAGGCCAACTAACCGGAGAGAGATACTTTAATTTTTTAACGAATGAAATTTCGGAATTCATTAACAACCTACCAGCGGAAATAACTGAGAGAATGTACTTCCAGCAAGATGGCGCCCCTCCGCATAATTCAAGAATAGCGAGAAATTAACTTCAAAATCGCTTTCAAGAGAGACTTATAACAACCCATGGTCCAGTCAGGTGGCCACCAAGGTCACCTGATATTACTCCGTGCGACTTTTTTCTATGGGGGCATCTTAAAAATAGGGTGTATTCCACACAGCCTACAACTCTACATGAGCTAGAAGTAAAAATTCGTAGAGCTTTCCAAGATATCACGCCCCAAATGTTGAGAAACGTTTTACATGAAAATATCACCAGAGTCAATAAATGTATTGACGCTGAGGGAATGCATTTCGAACATCTGTTTCGAATTTATTTTATCTTTAATCCTATCAATTTGAATTTTTTTTTTCGATAAATCTCTTTTTTTGTTATTTGAATAATAATAATTGGATTTTTTGGTATTTCATTTCAAAAAATTACTTTCTATTATATCATTAGAAAGGAATGGTTATGCTGAATAGTACAGGCAAGAAAAAGTTGAATGTTCCTATTTAAGCTATGGACCTACAGAGTATTGTTTTTTTCCCAATTTTTCCAATATTTTTTTTGGCGGCTTTTTATAACGCCGACGAATGAAAATAAAATATCACAGTAGTAGCAACTGTTATCAAGTGACGTATGGTTTCCATAGCAAACTTTTCAATTTTTGGCTTTCATTTTGCTTCCACGGCCTACTCGGTGAATTTCAATATTAATTTTTTTCTGATCTAGTTTCTGGTTAGATACCAACTTGTGATATGTCATTAGAAAGGGAATTGAATGCTGAATAAAGCGAAAAGAAAAAAAATACGGTTTCCATTTAAAATAAGAAAGTTGATGTTACTTCCGGTCAGACCGGAAGTTAACTTCGACATGTCAATATGCTCAAATTCTAGCTCTTATGTCATTATATCGACGCTCCAAATTTCACAATCCTACTTCATACAATAACAGAGATATTCCGTAGGCAATACTTCCATAGCCACCCGGTATAACGGTCCTCAAATTCCAATGGATAACTCATTGTGGTACACAGATGAATTCAAGATGGACAAAGTTGTTAGAGTGGGCGGCGTTACAGGGTAAAGTTTCAGGCTCTCAAAACCCTTTATTAGGCCCACAACCATCTTCCAAGCAGAATGATAGAGAGATAAGAGATTCGTGCCCAGGAATTCCTTGAAAGTGGCTCAGATAGCACTGAAAGCTCTGAATTCACGCACTTTCTACAAGCATATACTGACAACAGTAAAAATACACCCAATGTACGAATGCATTTGTTGATATTTCTGTAATTTTATCCCAATTAATAATCATTGCATTTTATTTCACAGGTGCTGCACAGAAGGCATGTTATTGAAATAGCCTAGGAAAGCCAGTAAAAAGAACTCAATTCAGAGATTTAAAATCGTAGTATTTCATATACATATTCATTAACTTGTCGTTATCAATGTTTTCGGTAATGAAAAATTAATATTTATTTTATTGTTGTTGATATGTGCCAATTAACTAACATACAGTGGATGTACTTTGGACGACAAAAAAATAATCTACAACGACTGCTATGTCCAATTTACCAAATACGGATATGCAATTGGCGCCCTAAATACGCACAATGTGCCATTAGACGCTTACTGGGCTTCAACTGTACGTCCTTAGTGGTGTTCTGTATTGTTATTATTATATTCAACGTCCATGCGTCTGGTCTCTGGTCATCTATTGTTCATACATGCCCTGATCATTAATTGCGTAAATTTCATACACATGTGTGTTAGGAAAAATATAACGTAACGCGCGAGTTAGCATTTGTTAACGCGTATACTTTTTCGATTTGTTATGTATACTTTCAAAGGGAGTTATGGAAACAACTTTGCAGTGATTCAACCAACTTTGAGCCTCTCAATATAACCGAGATCCCCATGCTTACGCTCAAAAATCGGAAACCCTGTATAAGCATATGCAAATCAAAATATTTCTCAAAGGCTTTCCTAAAAATCCACATACCCAACTATGTCAAAATTCTTGCAATTGTTATAAAACCAAGCGAGAGTCCGACAGTGAATCCTCAAATGATTGCGTATACGTGCCAAGACTGCACATTGATTAAATATCATTTAGTCTCCAATTAAACTGGGACCTGGAAGTTCTGCAAACAGCGGAACATCATGCTCCGAGATAAGCAGAAAAGTAACATGGAGCCCGAATAGAGCGTACAACGTACAAGTCACGTCACGTTGCCTGTGCATGTGTCAGTGTCTCATGAATGCATTATCTACCGAACACGTCGTCGTTCCTATGAAATAGGATGCGCCCAGAGATTTACCGAACAACTTGTAGAATCTTAACGAGTCACTTGAAACGTACCGCCTTGCGACGACTCTTTGTACTCTTTATAATCAACACGCATCTCGCCAGTATCAGTACCAGACACAAAAGGGGCAAAGAGGACGTTAACAAATCATCTTTAATGGAATCGCTCGTCGAGAAATATCTTTTTCTCTCGAATGGAGGCATTCATGTTCGCGTCTGAGTCTTTTTTAATAATGCTGTCATCCGAGCGGTCAGCGGTCGCACACGGTTGATCTGCGATAAAATCAAGCAATTTTGGAGACAATGCTGGGTTACCACTAGACTGTTATTGCCATTGGACATTCCATAGCTTGATACCCCGTAGTACACACATGAAACAAAATTACTCCTGTGTACACGTAAGGCCGATTAACAAAATTATGATATGCAATACGTGAGGGGATTATTAAACTTTATATTTTATTTCATTTTGTGGAATTGTGTCGTAATCGAGGGGGCCGCTGACGGAGGATTTTTTATTGATATTTCAGAAAAGCATCGTCTATGAAATTATCTATAAAAAAAGATAGATCGCTAATCTTTCTGTTGTGTTCCAAAAAAATTTGCAAGTTTGTAAGAGATGCATTACCGATTAGGAGAATGATTTTTTAAAATAAAATCCAAATGTTTCAGTGTGTGTTCAGTAGGAACTGCAAACTGCAACAGAGGACAGATCGCATCGTTGCCTTAAAAAAATCATCATTTCTGTTGACGAGAAGTGAAACAGTTCTTGGCACGAAATGAAAACCAAGTTCTGAAAAGGCGTTTTGCTGATCGTAATTTCGAGTATTGAAATAGGGGATCTCATTACTATGGATTATCTCCACATAATTACGCTGGACGCTATGAGATTGGCATTTCCAGAGAAATGACATGCTTGGGTTTTGTTTTTATTGAATTCCATTAAGTTCTAGGATTTCTGAATGGGGTCCGAAACTTTCACCAAGTTCATATTCAGATCGTAAACTTTTTTTTCTTGTTCTTCTGTGATTTCACGAACGGATGTCGAAGATTGGAATAGAATGCATTATGAAGGAAACTATCATATGCAGAGCTTTGCACTGGACATAAGATATAGTATCCCAATTAACCATTGTTGTAAAGAAGAGACGATATGGATGCTAGAATGGATCTTTGCGGAATGAGCATTTATATGTTTATTGTAGGATGAAACTCCACATTGAGACATTTATTTGGGAGGAAGCTAAATAAGAAGGAGCACAAATGAGAGGACAGGCCATTTAATGGAAAATTGAAAAAGAGTCCCTGATGGTGCCAAACGCGATCAAACGCCTTGAAGATATCGAATGCGACGGCCAGAATTTTTACATATTTTTTCATAGATTTCTGCCGTATCTGAATGAGCAAGCAGGTCGACAGTTGATCTCGGCTGGCGGAAGCCTTATTGTCAATCCTTCACGATTCATGATGATGTAGATATTTCATGTGTTCAATGTTGATCATTTTTCCTATCACCCTCGAGATAACAGATAGCAGTGCGTTCAGTCTAGTAGCTATAGGTATATTTTGTCTTTTTTGGAATATAATCCCGAATGAAAGTTCCTCAACTGAAATTGATATCGTTGCTTGAACTTTCTATGACAAATGGCTCAATTTCCCCTGTTTCTAATAGATAATCAAATGCAGGCCGGTTTTGGAATAATCAATCTTTCATTTCAGCTTCGAACATCGCTGGTGAAATTCACAACAACAACCCGTATATCACTACTGCCTGTCTACATTCCACTAATGAACACAGCGATTGAACCACAGAATCTTCCCCCAGTACAGTAACCAATTACTTTTTCGTTCAGTACACAGTATCGCCATTACTTTTTTTCACCAACAGTTCTTACCTACTGAGAATGTGCATTAAATTCTGATATGCACATCTTCTGCTAAGTTTTTCTGTGGAAAGATTGTTTTTATAGAATATTTACAAAAATAATGATATTGCAAATGTATGACATAATCAACCTTAGTGCAAAGTACCTTTAATAATCTCTGAAACTGTCCCAATAACTATTTCATTATCGAAATTACATTAATCAAAATTTTCAAATCTATATGTCCTACGTCCACATAGGAAAGTGACGTCACTGTACACGAAAAGTGACTAAATCCACTTGCGTGCGGAAAGTAAATAGCACGGATGCGGAGAGTAAATTGCTCGCGATTATGGATAATATGTCAAATGAGTAACTTCTGTTTAGATTGACAGCATCAAGTTATCAAATTAATAATTTTTGAGCACAAAAGAAAACAATCTACTTGAAAAGAGTAATCATATTCATCCTAAATAAACAAAAAAGTAAATAACCGTAGGATTCGATCCCGCGTACTACCGATTGCCTTCTACGAACTGAGCAAATTGGTCACATGAACTTTACCTGGACCTACAGCTTATTAAGGAATATTTTATATTTGTAATGATATTGATATAGTGAAATGTATTTGATTATGATCTTGATCTCTTAAGTATAATATAAAAGAAAATATTGGGCTTTTCAAAATAATTATTCAAAATAAATTATGTTTTTTCTTACACAATGTTTAACATGAATATTAGATGGTAAAATTATCGCGTAGTCGTAGAAAAAATAGAGTACAGTACTCGTGCAAAAATGATTTTTACACTCGTGGGATTGTCGATGTTTCTTTTCGCAGTCTTAATGTAATATACTATTCCCATTAATATTGATTAGAGTTTTGCTTATTTATTTCTAAAGAATGATTTCCCGAACCTTAACTTCTGTCAAATACCGGCCAGCATTTTTCTGAATTCGGTTATGAATCATATTTCATATATTTCAAAATAGGCAAGATTCTTCGGTTGAGCATTGATGATCGGCTTTACGAGTATATCTCAAAAATGTTAAAAATATCAGAAGAAAATATACATTTTAATTGAAAATGAATGTGGATCATATGGAACGAAAACTATATCAGGCAAAATAAGTTTAGCTTCCCTAACATTCACAGAAAGAATAACAAACCCCACCTGCAACAATTTATAATAATACTAAAAATCTTCCTGATGAGACCTGACTACATTTTATAAAAAGAGCAATGATAAATGAAATACTTGACAACAGTATATAAACTGTGTAAACTAATGAAACAAAATTAATACTTTGAACCTTTGTTGTGAATGAAATTCAAGAAATAGAATCACCCAATACAACTTCAATTTCACTCGACGCGCGTTTCGCCGACACAGTTGGCATCCTCAGATGCTTGAACCATACTGAACTACTTATGATAATCTTATACTAATTATAGTAATCATCTGAGTCACTGAATGCACTCATTATCCTCCCACCTACCCTACTGCCTACATTTTACCTGTCTGCATTGAACTTTAATTATTTACCGGCTTTAATCTATCTTCTACCTACTTTGATCTAGATCCAATGACAACATTCTTAAAAGTTATTTACTCATGATGTCTTTCTGAAGAAGCCTTTACTGTACTATGAACTTGAACAAGGGGCTGTATGGTATTGGGTTCTCATACGTTATTCATACTATTTCAGATATTTGCAATTTACAGACTCTCGAATGCATCAAGAAGTCTATTGTCATGAACCTATCTTATTAATTTCAAACTTGTGTCATCAGATTGGTGCGGTGGTGATCTGAAGCATGTTGAGGAACCGTACTGTCATGGCTTTTTTAGTTTGACCCACATCAATCTCTCAGTCCTTGCAGCTAATTTTATTGATCCCCGACTTTTTTTCTGTCTTATCTTGTGTAAACTACTGTTATCATTAGATTTTAATCAGACAATAAATTTTCCAAATACAGCATATTCTCTGCCATGGCACAAATTAGGGAACATCTTAAGCAAATGTCGAATCAACTCAATTTCGTTTGCGTATATTTTCATCCAGCGAAAGAACACTAACAGGCTGTTAGAAAAGATTCTTTCAATATTAGGTCCCGATCGATTTACTCAGTTGGTCATGATTGACAAAGGCGTCTGGCCTCTCAAAAAAAACCGGCTTGAGTGCTTTCGGCCTCTACGACTCAATCTTCTTCCCTTGTCCATTGTAACAAAATAAGTAGAGAACTAACGGAAACGTAAAAAAGTGGAGAGAGAAATCCATCATTCCTTTCCAGACTTCTTACGAGAGACGTATAATGATATGACGCCAATATAAAAGGATGAAAGCGACAGATTTTTTACGCTCTGGGATCCAACATATCTGCATCAGCCTCCAGATAAAAGGGACAGAGAGAGTTCAACAGGAACTACTGCCATTCAAAATCTCTCAAGAGATATTACACAGGGAATGCCCGACTGCCCTTATTCCAGAAACAAAGGTGAGTACTTTCAGGACCAAAAATAATCTGGATTGTTAAAAAATTTAAATGAATATGTTTCGAGTAATTCTAGTTAGAGCATAATTATTGAGGATGAGATGAAGTACCCGCAGAAGAAACATCAAAAAGTCTAATAAAACAATTATTTAACAAAACTCGCAATTAGCTTCTTGGATTGGAGTTCCATGAATCATGCTGATTTGGTTTCATACTGAAAAGGATATTGACGATGAATATGAACTAAATTGAAAAGCTCTTGAAGCAATGGATTCCACAGATGAAGTTTCAAGATGGAATTCAGGAAAACTGAACTCATTTTGCTTGATTTACCTTTAATTTGATATGGTTCATATTAATTTTCAATTAGACTCCATTTTTGCATTTTCAACATTTTTAATAGATGATTCAACTCTATAGCAAGTTCAACCAAAGAAACTTGAATGGGTTGAAATAGATGAGAAAATCATTGTTTCAAATTGAATACTCTGTTTAATTGGTTGTCAAATTGATTGGAAAATTTATATTCATGTGAATAATTTTTTTACTTGTTGCTTTTGCCTTAACCACTGATTAAGAAAAATATCCAATAATGCGGATAGCTGCTTTCTAGAATATACCATATTCAAGAAATCACAAGAATTGTCGATTTATTCAACAGCAAATCTTTTACGATCTATCAAAATTCAAGTAACAAATTGACATTGAAAATTATTTAACTTTTCTATAGTCACTGGAAGGATGTTCACGAAATAACAAAGAAAACTCGTCATTACTGAAATAGCTCTTGGGACAGTGATATAAATTAAAAGAGATACCTTGCATCAAGTATGATCATGTTATACATTCGCATAATCATTATCTTTTAATATATCGAATAAATTTCTACAAGTGTATACATCCAGAGAGGTATCAAATAAATGAAAACAAGTTATTTGACTACCGCCAAAAATAGCCTTGTTTCCACACATTTCCACAAACAAAAATGAGACAACTATCTGTCAGAAAACAAATACTTTCCCATACGAAAATTTAATTTGTGCAATGTTTCTTAAGGAGGGCTCTATTACAAGTGCTGAATATTATGAAGCCATTGAATATTATTCTTCATGTGGTTGGAAATGACCACTTGCAAACATGCATGTTTCGGTTTTTTCTCTCATCAGTACTGGGATAGGTTAGACAATATAGTTGTCTTGTTCCATAAAATGAACGGTTACATTTAAAAGCTTCATAGTATTCATCTACGAATGGAGCCGCGACAAAAATAAGTCAGTCGCAGCGCCAACAGCGAGCGAAAACAAAACAGCAATTCATTCATGGAGGCTATAAGGGTGGGCCTATACAGTAGAAGAAGACAGTGCAACGAAGTATGCTACTGAGAGTAGCGAACGCCTATCTTGGTGTTCAATGTCCCTACCAATCGATCTGCAAGTAGAGCAAAGGCAAGAACACTTCAAAGACGCCTCAAAGTAAACATAAAAAAGAGCTGAAACTCTTAGCGAGTGACAGGAAGTGTAACAGACAGATAAGTAAACGGGGCGGGGCAATCGACAAAGAGGTTAAAACCCACATGATACCGTGGGTGCAATGAAGGAACAAACTGGAGGCAAATTATAGATGATGCTGGTGCGGAAAATATGGCGATCAATATGCTGGGAAGAGAAAATACGAGACAGAGGTTCATAGCTTCATAGAAAAATGATGCTGAAGAAGTAATCAGAAGGAAGAGGAGCTCAGAATATGTAAATATGATCAGCTGCCGCGCTTGAAGAATGTCTCGTGACGATATCACCAGAACAGTTGAAGCCGTTAAACAAATTCGTCACTACCCTGCATCTTTCTAAAGAATAGATATTCATTTAAAGAGCCGCCTCATTACGGTCGATTTTTGAGCGGACGATTTTTCCACCGATTTCAAATATTATAATATTTTATAAACAGAACTATAATTAGTTTGGTGAGATCCATTGATTCACCATACCTTCAATATATCCTGATAGTACGTTGACGATAACTGGTTTCAGTCATAAAGCTGTCAGTGTAAAAAACATTTTAAGGAGTGTAGATCCAAAGTAGCTTGAAACACCTAAACAAAGATTCGCACAAAAATACTCCCTTTTCGTGCAGGGAGCACGAACCCAAAGCCTGAGTAGGCCGAACAGACCAGATAAAATCTAAAATTACTTTCCACCATTGAATCTGGTATTTTCTAGCCAGACGTGTTTTTTAATACCCTAACTATAGGAGTGGTGAAAAACTGCCTCTGTTATTACCTGGGGTATTCTGGGCCTGAAAGTCATTTCTGAACCACTCAGAAATTGGTCTGAATAGAAGACCTTTCTCTAGATTCCTGTAAAACCAGTGAATCGTCAAGATCAGCTGAGATGAAAAAATATTTGGTACAGGTAGAACCAATTTCAGTACTGATACTTAACGACCCCCTTTTTTGATCACTTGGTATAGTTACGTATAGTTACACCGATGATCGAACAAAATGAGCCTCGTGATAAGGGGTTGCATTATGTATTGCAAAAGTATCCCACACACGAGGAACAAATATAAGATATAAATGTTCTACTCACGTTCCTTTTCGAATGATTTCGCCTACCATATATTCCGAACTGATTTTCGAAAACGACAAGTACCATAGGAAGAGCTTTAATTGAACTCATTGATACTGACAACTAACGCGAAGGGCTTCTCTACGGTGTGAAATTAATTTCGAGTGAAGACACTGAAATGCTAATTGGCAATGATGGTTGAAGCCACAAAATGTTCATTATTCTTGTTCTTGTTACTTCTCATTCGTTGAAACGAAGTTATTATCGACATCGATATAATAATAGTTGTAAATTATGTTATGTTAGGGAAATTTATGATTTTTGATAAAATTCTTCTAGAGTGTATGTGAACAAGCTTGCATAAGCTCCTAGGAGCTTCTAAGGGGTTTCCTCTTTCTGGAAATCTGGAAAATTCGTAACAGAATAAAAAAAAAACATTGGTGAATTAGGAGCTATAATAAGAAAAATGTTTACTGCGAGTCAAAATAAATGAATACTGAGGTCATGCAATGCCAATTTCATAGTTCGTTGATAAAGCTTCAAAAGAAACTCACATATAGGATGGCCCACGGGATTTTAGCTAGCCGATATCTCAAGAACTACTCAAATTACGATTTTGATAGTTGGTGATTTTGAGCAGATGGAAAATTGGTTGGCGAAAAGATGACGGGTGAAATAGAAATCGAAGAATTCGAGTCGTTTTCAATGATCTCGAATTGTTAGTATTCTCTCTGGATTAAATTTGTCTGTTTGTATTTGGATTTGAAGCTTTTTGTTACTACTAGCATTTATTGTTCATTCATATTGGTTCTCTCCTATTCGAGTTTTTGTTTTTTCAATTATTCCTTATAGACATTATAGTTGTTAGTAGTTAGTGCATACTATTGGGTCTCCGGTTTGATTTTTCGACTTACTCATCACGTATTCTTCACTCTCGAACAATCTTTTTTCTTGTTAATATGAAAAAAAGTACAATAAATGATCAAGAATTCAATCTTGAATGAACCAGTTCGGAATGGAGAGGGAAATAGAAAAAAAACCGAACACGATTTTGGGGTTCTTGACCAGGATACTTTGTTCTTGACAAAAACTAAGTCTAACCAAATTTATGTTGAAAATTCTGTAAAAAGAGAGAAAATAGTACATTTTCAAGAAGAGATGAAAATACTGTTTTTTTCGTGAGGTGAGAGTTTGTCTACGAGCGAAGCCGATCGGAGCGAGTGTGGCAATCTCACGAACAAAAAAAAACGTATTTCATCTCGAGTATAAAACGCTATTTTTTCTAAGATAGATGTTATAGTTGAAGAGAGAAATTCAAATATAATCGTGAAAATGTTTATAAACTGTCAAACGAAGTGACGTTCGTTTGCTGATTCAATAACTGTCATTAGTGTCAGAAATCCATCAAATTGTTTTGAGTATACAGGGTGGCTACGGAAGTATTGCCTACGGAATATCTCAGTTATTGTATGAAGTAGGTTTGTGAAATTTGGAGCGTCGATATAATGACATAAGAGCTAGAATTTGAGCATATTGACATGTCGAAGTTAACTTCCGATCTGACTGGAAGTAACATCAACTTTCTTATTTTAAATAGAAACCCTACTTTTTTTCTTTTCGCTTTATTCAGCATTCAATTCCCTTTCTAATGACATATCACAAGTTGGTATCTAACCAGAAACTAGATCAGAAAAAAAATAATATTGAAATTCACCGAGTAGGCCGTGGAAGCAAAATGAAAGCCAAAAATTGAAAAGTTTGCTATGGAAACCATACGTCACTTGATAAAAGTTGCTACTACTGTGATAATAATGAAATATGGTGGATTACGTAATCCAATCTTCCGCAATAAAACCTATACAATAGGTAAAGTCGTCGGCAAGAAATTCAACAAAAAACAACTACTGCCCCCTACGACCATTGAATTATATTTGTTTAATACTTGGCAAAGTTTTCTACAAGAACCACTTTGCAATGCATTTCAAATATCAAAGCTGAAATTATTTTTCGTTTCAATTGGGACCCAGAGATGGCGCTGAATTCATACCTCAGTGTTTGTCTCAGGGATTTCCAATTAGGATGAAAGGATTTTTCGATTCAATTGGGTCGAACTAGCCTTCGCTGATGATTGGCAATGACCATGAAACCGGTACGGAGGTGTTCCACCAATTGAATCGAAGAATAATTTCAGCTTTGATATTTGAAATGCATTGCAAAGTGGTTCTTGTAGAAAACTTTGCCAAGTATTAAACAAATATAATTCAATGGTCGTAGGGGGCAGTGGTTGTTTTTTGTTGAATACTTGCCGACGACTTTACCTATTGTATAGGTTTTATTGCGGAAGATTGGATTACGAAATCCACCATATTTCATTATTAGTTTTATGGTCTTCCGTCAAGTGGTGTCGCCCCACTTTCATGACTACTGTGATATTTTATTTTCATTCGTCGGCGTTATAAAAAGCCGCCAAAAAAATATTGGAAAAATTGGGAAAAAAACAATACTCTGTAGGTCCATAACTTAAATAGGAACATTCAACTTTTTCTTGCCTGTACTATTCAGCATAACCATTCCTTTCTAATGATATAATAGAAAGTAATTTTTTGAAATGAAATACCAAAAAATCCAATTATTATTATTCAAATAACAAAAAAACAGATTTATCGAAAAAAAAATTCAAATTGATAGGATTAAAGATAAAATAAATTCAAAACAAATGTTCGAAATGCATTCCCTCAGCGTCAATACATTTATTGACTCTGGTGATATTTTCATGTAAAACGTTTCTCAACATTTGGGGCGTGATATCTTGGAAAGCTCTACGAATTTTTACTTCTAGCTCATGTAGAGTTGTAGGCTGTGTGGAATACACCCTATTTTAAAGATGCCCCCATAGAAAAAAGTCGCACGGAGTAAGATCAGGTGACCTTGGTGGCCACCTGACTGGACCATGGGTTGTTATAAGTCTCTCTTGAAAGCGATTTTGAAGATAATTTCTCGCTATTCTTGAATTATGCGGAGGGGCGCCATCTTGCTGGAACTACATTCTCTCAGTTATTTCCGCTGGTAGGTTGTTGATGAATTCCGAAATTTCATTCGTTAAAAAATTAAAGTATCTCTCTCCGGTTAGTTGGCCTTGAAAAAGAATGGGGCCAACAATATGAGTTCCAACTATTCCTGCCCAAACATTCACACCAAATCTCTCCTGGAATCCACCTTGTCGAAACCGGTGCTCGTTTTCTATCGCCCAGTACCTGAAACAAAAGACCGTTCACACTTTTAGCACTTTACACTTCGACTATCGACAATAATCCAAATAAAGTACAGTACCTACCTTGTATTATTCCTGTTAAATAATCCATTGTTGGTAAATCTTGACTCGTCCGTAAACAAGATATAATAGTTAAATAGGTGATTCTCAGCATTTTGTCGAAGAAACCAATTACAATATTCCAGGCGCCTTTCACCGTCATTTTCATACAAATGTTGATGCAACTGATACTTGAAGGATTTAAATCGATGTTTTTTCAAAATTTTCCCAGCAGAGTCCTTACTTATAGCTAATTCGGCGCCAATCTGCCTTGAGGAAATTGTGCTATCATATTGTACTAAAGTTAATACATTAATTTCAGTTTCCTCATTATTAACAAATGCTTCTTGGTCTTCGTGAACATCAGGCTCAGTTCTTAATTTTTCTTCAAGCCACTGGAAATACCTTCTTGACGGTTGCTGCCTCCCTGGATATCGCTCTAAATACAATCGTTCAGCGGCATAAAAATTTTTTAAACATTCACCATAAATGAGAAGCATGTCAATTTGTTCGGTTCGTGAATAACAGGGCATTTTTTGAATATTCCACTAACTGATTTCGATTTCCAAACCCTTTTAAAATGGCAGAATCAAAAACACTACTTCGAACGTCAAAATAATATGGATAGCAGCGTTCGTGAGAGCTCTCGTTTCTTTTTTGTTTCATTCCAAAATACATCTCAATCAGCCTACTTGTTAATATTTTGGTTCGAATGATTATTGCAATGGAATGATTATTCTGAATAGCACAAACATCGTCCATAGGTAGATATTAGAATATCTATGGACGATGGCACAGACCAAGTACGTTTATGTTCCTATTTAACCTAGAACCTACAGGATATAATTTATCATTCCACATTATTTTCAATGTTATTTTTGCGTATGGCGATAATCTGTTTTGTTATTTGATGAATAATAATTTGATTTTGTGGTATTTCATTTCAAAAAATTACTTTCTATTATATCATTAGAAAGGAATGGTTATGCTGAATAGTACAGGCAAGAAAAAGTTGTATGTTCCTATTTAAGTTATGGACCTACAGAGTATTGTTTTTTTCCCAATTTTTCCAATATTTTTTTTGGCGGCTTTTTATAACGCCGACGAATGAAAATAAAATATCACAGTAGTAGCAACTGTTATCAAGTGACGTATGGTTTCCATAGCCAACTTTTCAATTTTTGGCTTTCATTTTGCTTCCACAGCCTACTCGGTGAATTTCAATAATAATTTTTTTCTGATCTGGTTTCTGGTTAGATACCAACTTGTGATATGTCATTAGAAAGGG
Organism: Chrysolina americana; assembly: GCA_958502065.1. Taxonomy (NCBI): domain Eukaryota; kingdom Metazoa; phylum Arthropoda; class Insecta; order Coleoptera; family Chrysomelidae; genus Chrysolina; species Chrysolina americana. Next base: position 51,510,704 of record OY293416.1, read on the forward strand.
AATTGAATGCTGAATAAAGCGAAAAAAAAATAGGGTTTCCATTTAAAATAAGAAAGTTGATGTTACTTCCGGTCAGACCGGAAGTTAACTTCGACATGTCAATATGCTCAAATTCTAGCTCTCATGTCATTATATCGACGCTCCAAATTTCACAAACCTACTTCATACAATAACTGAGATATTCCGTAGGCAATACTTCCGTAGCCACCCGGTATACCCATCGGGTCGCATGATAATATTCATTTGTTTCATTTTTGTCTCTAGAGAAAAAACTCACTTTCATGTAGGGTATGAAAAATTACCATTTTCATATAAATGAGTAGAAAAAAATTATTTTCTTCTACATGTGATTATTTATTTCTGATTGCGTATTGATTTACTCGTAAAAGATGACCAAATTCAACAGAATTATTGATATAAATACGATTGAAAAAATCTATTCTTTCAAATAGTGTCACTTACCCAATGAAAATAGGACTAGCTTTGAATACTGTTATTTATGTCTATCATCAACTTTCGGAAATCATATACTCGTGAGTTTAGCCATTTTCAGTCGGCCGTGGCGATCTCGGTTGCGTTAGAGACAATCAATTGTCACGGAAATGTCATTGTAATTAATCAAGCAGACTCGTTAAAATTATTTCAATGAAGACTATTACTTGAATCTTTTCCTTATTTATGGCAAATGTAATAGGGTTACCTCAACAACATGTGAACCATTTTGCCATTCGGTATTCTCAGGAACAGAAACCGTCACATACACTGTTGATCGAATTCCAAAAAACTATTATAAACTACGATCTGGAGCCGTATGTTTGAATTTTAACGTGTGCGATATCAATGTTATATCTCTCTTTAATGCGCGGTGTTTGTATCGCTCTATGTCACTTCAAACGCATGAAAATGATTTCGCATGAACTCAAATATACGGTCTCTGCGTTGCAGAAATGTAGATAAATTAATTCAAAGACAATTGGAGTTCAAGGAGAACATACAATGAAATAAACGATATTGAAAAATAAAACTTATTATTATTGTTCGTTGCCGACCACGACTACGATAGAAGATATGAATATATGAATAGTTAGCCTCATTTTTGAAATTGAATCGAATTAGATTATAAAGTTGAGGCAAAATTTGTTATATTTTTTGGTATGCATGCCTAATTTTCAACTCATAATTTGAAATATTTCGAAAACGATTAATTAGACTTGGGTACAAGACATTATACAAGAAATATGTTTCGTAACATCTGAAAAGGTGATAAAACACAAGGAGTCACTTTTAAGTGAGGAAGTTGGGATTCACGTTTCGTAAAGTTGGAAGTTACACATTTTTGAAAATATTTGAGCTGGATAGCCCATTCCAACTCTTCACATATATTGGTTTCCTTTTCAGCGGAGTCGCGAGGACAGAAGCTAGAAGCCAAAGGATGGAAAACAACGTAGGCAACTCCAACATAACGGAGGTCATAAGAATCCCAACCTACTCCTTCGATGGAACATTCACCACCATCATTCAAGATAGTGAAATCATATCAAAGGCCCTACCAATGCTATCGAGGGTACACGTCTAGTATAAGGATGACTCCAAGAAAAGCAATGTGGTAGGGGCTAGCATATACGGACAGATACCAAGTCATGACATCATTCTAAGCATTGGTACTCAATCTCCATATTCCAAGCCGAAATAACAGCTTTTTCCGTCTGAACAAGAGATATTCTTAGGAGGGGTCCTAGAAACCAACTCAAAGTAATTTCCTCCGACAGTTACGTGGTAATAAAGGATCTGCGATCATGCATTGAAACAAAAACCTCAAAGACTTAGGAGCACACAACAGGGTAAAACTTGTTTGGGTACCAGGTCACGAGGGAATCCAGGGAAATGAGAGCTCATATGCCCCTGCAAGAGTGGGAGTAGCAGAACAACTCTCATCAGACTAGAACCAGCTTGTGGAATTCCATTTCAGGACATTAAGCAGTACACGAAGAAATGGGCCAACAACCATAATTAATCTTCCTTGGAAGACGCCCCAGGCAATACCCACGAGAAAATTATGGTGATGAGGCCAACTGACCACCTATCAAGGCATTTTCTTGAACTGAGCCGGAACTTTCTCAGGAAGATAGTAGGACTAATAAAAGGATACTGCTATTTCGACACTCCCAACAAACAAAGACGTAACTCATTTTTATCATATTTCAGAGGAGCCGAAATACTGAAATGTTTTTTTCAATATTTAAGTCGAAATACAACTTTTCTCAAGTAGATTTCTTCGTAACTACTTGGTCTAGAGATACGGTTTTTTTATCGTCAGCATCAGTTTTTTTAAGTTGAATACGCCTACACCTATAACTGTAATTTTAGTTACGGTTTTGTTAGTTGGGGGTATCGCTTTAAGAAAACACTTACATATGTTGAAGATATACTAAGAATTCAAACAATGCAGAATCTGTAATGAGAAGGAGGAAACTGTCTCACAAATACTGTTTTATTGTGAAGTCCTGGCTTGCATGAGGATGGATATCTTCGGATATTATAGTGCAGAAGATATCGTTTCACAAGAAAACTTTGTGAGAATTCTCCAAGAGTTCATCAGAAGATTCAGAGTTCTCACGAAATAGACCAGAGAGCGGGGAGCAGAATGGTTCTAAGCGCATCTACCTGCATTTCAGCCTATGCCTCACCGTATGAAAATAATACTGAAATAATCATTCGCGAGACCCGTCTGGACTGGAAATATCATCTTATTCACTCACTGGATGGCATGTAAAACAAATTCGAAAAAAGTATCTTTTAATATACTCCTTTCAGAATCACTTGTGACTCCTGTGGCCAAAGTTAGTAAGAGAATTAGCAGTTCGGATGGAAATGCCGGCCATTTCATGTAGTTCATTCCATTATTTGATTAAGTTCCCAAATTAGTTTTCAGATAACTGCCGACCTGGCAGGATTACGCCTCAATTTACCTAATTTATTCTCAAAAAGCTGAACGTGGGCAAGCGAACGGCTAACATGTCACATTATTTCGAGAGAGTGACTACTGTTTCAACAAAGGAGGTTTACACCGAATTACTAACAATACCCTTATGGACTGGAGTTTTATGTAATTTGAAATTCGGAATTAATTATCCCCATTTTCAGAGAAAGCAAAAACGTTTCTCTGAAAAAAAAATAGCTATTAACTACCCACCTCGGGAACTGGACTTACAGCGTGCATAAATAAAATTTCCTATAAATCATCCAGGGGACAATTTTTATGATAACTCCATACACATTACAATTTGTGAATTGAATTTATGGTTTTCTGAAAAAATAGCAATATACAGGGTGATTAGCATTGCTGTAATGACATAAGCGACAATTCTGTGAAACAGAATGACCATTACTTATGTTGTCATTTCCAGAGTCTCCATCAAACACTTGTTCCATTACCTACACGTGAACTAATAGAATAGGGTAGTCAAAACAACCAACATCTAATAAATTCATTAGAATAAAAATGACATTCGAAACAGTACAACGAGCAGATAATTAGTCGAAACTTGTGCGAGCTAAGGATTAACGAGGTCGTACCTTTTAACGTGTGATTCCTAGCACGAGACCAGTGATCATGCTGGGAATCGAACCCACGTCCCTCTGATTGAAAGACTAGCTCTCTACCATCATGACCACTGCGACCACTGTGGCCCAGCAGAAGCGTCAATTGCTTTCCATCAGCAACTTGATAATGAGTTTATCTCTGAAATAGTGTGGTTATGACTTGTATTGCATACATAATGATATATTCTGTTAACTTGAAATGAATAGATGGAGAGATTTTGAACAAAGTCACAATCGAAATTACCACAATAGGTACAAATTGTATGTATGTGTTGTGACAAGTGAAGGGGACACACCGAACTATATCAAATACAAAAAATGTTTCACTTCAACCAAATGAACAAATATATACTTCTCGCCACTGCAAAAAGTAAAAGTCCACCATATCTAACCGTTTCTTATCAGATTGGACATCAACAGAATAAAAAATATCTGTACAGTCCTGGATTTTCATTTCCGTATATATTTAAATAACTCGACTGATATTTTCAAAAGATATTTATCGCAACTGAATTGGATTTTGAAGTATTATAAATCCTCAAATTCATTCATTCCTCGATTGATGTTTTACAGAACCAATATCTCATAATACCCACCATTATCTATATTGGTACCATCACCGATTGAACATCCGTTGACCGATAATCAACCCGAATGATATCCGGCAATATTGGGATTGTATCAGATAGTGAAGGCAGCACAAACGTATTCCATCAGACTGAGAACTGTACAGTATTGCCGGGGCTTGCAATCAAAAAGTAAATTGGGGAATTGGGAAAAATGAATAATGCATGTGCCATGGAATGATAATATAATATTCATCAAACATTATTTTACAAATGAACTTTTGCTCCTAAATATTAGTTAACTGCAGTTGAGTCTCTTTTCCTGAATACAATTATTGAATTAATTCATCAATTTCAGTTCATCACAGGACTAGACTTGTATAAAAAATCAAACCAAAGCATCCATGGGTAACAACTCTTACGAGCTATGCCCGTATTCCAACTCATTAGGACTTTCAAATTTACTTTATTGACGTTACAGAATTATTACAAAATCATTTTCAGTCTCTTCCGAGAAATAATTACTATGCAGCATCGCAACAGCGCCTCGCACAAGGTGCGCTTCATGTGATGCCAACCGTTTTTTCAGACTGCACATGATATTCTATTGAACATTCTGATGGATTCTCGGTCTACAGAATCCAGTCTGATGAAATCCGTACTTAATCAATTCAAATTCTGCGTAAGCACACTTCTGCTGTATTCCATTTCTGTTGATAAACGATTTGGATGGAATAACTTTCTGATAATTTCGAGATACTTTGCATGACCTGTTAATATTTTTACTAATGTACAATAGTACATTTTTACTAATGTACAATAGTACATTTTTACTGCTATTAAAAAATACAGTCTGCATTTTAATGTTATAGAAGTGTAATTTCTTATAGGTATCCAATCGCTATATTTAAAGTTAACAATTGTATTGTCGACAAAGAACTGTTTTAGCATAATTCGATTCAATTCATTCATGTTTCTGCGTTTTTCATTATTAAGAATTATCTGTCAAATATTTTGCTTCCCTGTTAATATTTATGGACCCACGAGTAAATAGTAAAATCAAAATGAGTTGATACAATAAAAGGTGAAAGAAACTTATATGAAACAATGACAAACAACATGTAGATATTGAATAGAAAAAACAGTATCATTAGTTTACATCTCATACAATGGAACGACTGGAATTTATAAGTGAAGTATTTTGCTCTGCGAGTTATAAAAACGTTTCCCTTAGAGTAGTTTCTCAACATTCTTTTTGAAGTGTTTTATAGCATTTATGCTTGTTATTTCCTTGAGTACATAACTGTATACCTGCTTACTTTTGTAAATCTTTCTCGTCAGGGATGAAGCAGGAATTGGGATTGCGAGTTTTTTCTCTTGACGAGTAGACCTCCCTACATTTGGGATAGTGAATGAACTTCCATAAAATGTTTCAACTACAATTTTCATTTCACATTTCTAGACTGTTACATTTTGTATTCTATGTTCACCAGACGAATTCATACATTTTGATCCACATTCGAGTGAGGATGTGACATATTTTAGGAACATTTAATTTTCAGAACAGAATGAATACTTGAAAAGCTGATTACAAAAAAAGACCACTCTTGGAAAGTATACTTGATAACTAGTTGTTATTTGAAAATGGTATTCATGTTTCAGAATGTTGAATTTTGATTTTAACAAAGTTTTTAACTAAGATTAAAACAATCCTTATTATCATGATTGTAGATTCTGGTAAAAAGGCGCATGAAAATGACGAAGTATTCAGATCACTCACCACGTGCATACAGGGTGTGATACAGACAATACACATGTCACAGTGCAATGAATAAGATTGATAAACAAAATTATTTCTTGGAAGAAACTCGCAACTTGGCAAGGTCTTTTGTGTGCTTCAACCTTCAACAGTCTTAGAAACAATTTATTTTTTATTTCCTAACTGAGGGAGATGAAACTATCTAATAAGTTTAACTTTGTAGAATCATCAATATCAAACATTTTAAAAGTGATAAAATTCCATCCATGAGAAATTTTTAACATCCACTGATTATCAGAAGGTAATAGATTAATTTAATTTCATTACTATCCTATGGATGAGTTCAACAGATATCAAGATTGTTTAGAAATAATTCAGAAATGAAAGATATTTTTCGATTAATAGAGTACTTGCTTTGATTTTTTGTTATTTCTACTGTTTCTTATATCATGTAATTATCTTCATATTCTTGTTGCATAAACAACAATTTCAAAATAGGAGAGGAAAAAGAAGACAAAACATTATGATAACGGGAAACTATTTACCAGTTCTTTTGGTTATACTTTTTTGATCGCGTGAATTTGGGTGATCTAATATGAAAAAGACTTTTTGAATGATTCTATTTGATGAGCATAAAGCGTGAATTTGTCTTTCAACATGACATTGATTTTGTGACTATCAGTTCGGTATCTTATTGTTTTGAAAAGAATTGAATCTTGATAGAACAACGAGTTTGCATTTCTCCTCATTGAAGCAGTGTCCTTTCGCATATGTGATTTTCAGATTTATGTAGACATTTGTTGATATGGCGTTGAATTTGTATCCACTGGTATCCCAAGATTTTTCTCCTATTCAACGGGATCAATAAGATAACCATCAATGTTGATTTCAAGGTGGTAGCTAGATCACAAGTAAGTAAGTACCAAAGAGCAGTACAGATGTTAAAGTAACAATAACGTGCGGTGAATGCTGTCTAGAGATGGTAATCAAAGATGCTATATTATTATTCAATGAATTTACAGCGTTGTTCATGATCATTGGATAAAAATATGGATAAATTTAAGAGTGTAGCCTTGTGGTGATTTGTACCCTATTATCTGGATAACCTCTGGAATATTGGACTGCAGCATTCGAGAGAACGAGTTCCAAAAAATTTTATGAAATTCCATAGCTAATAGTGTGGAAATCTTATCAGAAGTAACTTGTCTTCAATTGTTCGTATATATTACAATTACCCATTTAATATTGCTATTGATACTCCACATTTCAAGATAGGTAATCCCTGTTGATGACAAACTAGCCGAAAGCGTTTAAATTGGATATGTATTAAAATATTTTATGCACTTAAAAATCCATTCTTTACCCAAGCAATGCGTTGTTTTTTTAATGAGTCAATAATTAATAGTGAATTTTTTGTCATAAATTGATAGGTATAGTTAGAAATAAATTTATGAGAGACTTTATGGACGTACTGTAGCGAAAACTGATCATGGGTAAAAAGTAAAACACCGAGAGTTCGATACCATAGGCACTCCCTTGTCATGGACAAGACGGGACGTTTTCTCTGTATGAAGATATCATCAAAATATTCAAAGCGATGCTATCTACAATGGACTCAAATTGTCCAATTCCAAAAGGAGAGACGACAAAGTGGCTCGTTATGAGAATATGGGTTCATGCACTCTATTATCTCGAATTTATGCATCCGAAACGTATCAGAGTGCATTTTCGTGAGGCGAATATGTGACGTAAAAAATTGCGGTTGCGAGGAGATGTAGAGATATAAATTCGCTGGAAATAAATTATGAAAATTGCTCCGAATTCTTACATCATCTCAGTTCGGGAGCTAAATTCAGTTACGTATTGGGCAGAAGTTCAGGGGAATATCTTGAATTCATTTGTTTCCCATGCACTATTTTCCAAATGTAAGGTTACATTTTTTTGTCAGAGAGCCCAATCTAATATAAGAGTTTTAGAAAATCAAAGTAAAACACTGACTCCTACCTTGTTTCCTTGGTTTTGACGATGTTCTCTGAACACCAAGAACACTTTTTTTGCTGTTACATGATGGAAATTCATTGATATTTTTAATTGTAATAAGACATAAAACTAGCACAGTTTTTTTGGAAGATCTCAGTTTCCATCTTCGTTGCCAAATAAATATACCGAAAACACTGTAGGATATTCTGATCTGAAAACAACTATTTCGCTGGCCTATAACACGACGGGTAACGAATTATATCAAACAGATACTTCTGTTAATGCTCCTGTGATCAACTAGCAAACTTTTGTTTTTGATTAGGACATGGTAACCACGTGCAGATTAATTTTACAGTTTTGCCACTCATCAGTGCAAGAGTGGTCAAATACAGACAGCTTTGAGGCAATCTGTTCCTCATCCAAATCAGTGTGGTTCAAAGTCAGATAGCTTCCAAGCTGTCTGTATTGACCGACCCTTGCACTGGCAAAACCTCGCGAGGTTCATCATCACGCATTAATACGAATTTTCCCATTTTCCGCATCATTTATACAATACAAAGTGGTCCATGGAAAAGTATGCACATAGCTTTTCTCATTTTCTGAAATTTGAAGCACAAATGATCGGACACGTGGATTTTTTTTTGAGGGGAATACATTTCAGATATATTCGCCAACCTGTGTCTTCAACCCCCTAGCGAGGGGGTGTCATAAACCCTTACATTTTAAATGGAAAGCTGATTTTGTTAATGGAAAGTTCAAATTAGTTTTGGTTAGGAGAAAGCAAATTAATTATAATAATTAGTAGTACGTTTCAATGTTTGAGACTTTTTAAAGTACTTTGGGAAAAAGTAAACAAGCTGTTGAATTGATTTATTAAAACGTTACTTCAACAAGTGTTAATAATGATAATAATGATAAACGGCTTTATCATATTCCATTGTGTGGTATACAAAATATTTTTCATATAAATAACCCCGGAAAATAAAGGGCGGAGTTAAAATTTTTTGGAGGCTAATCGCCTTGTTCTTCCATACAACTAGTTCGCTGTATTAATTTATTGAGTACTATCAGATAAGTATAATGTGAAAAAAAATTAGTGAACTAAAAGAAAAATACAACAACAACTATAATAAAAATTTGTTTTGATATTGGTAGCGATGCGGATAAAAATTCTTGTATCTTTGATCATAGTGATGACTCATAATTTAGATTGATTTTGGAGCAAGTGTGATTTCAGATGAGTTTTGAAACGGAAGATAGGTTCAGATATAATTATTTTTGGGATGCTAATATACATTCTGGTGATTTGGAATGAGAAAGAAGGCTTGAATATTTCTGTTCTGAATGAGGGGGGAGATGAAGTTCCCTTATATCTCAAATTCAAATTGTGAAAGTCCGAGCGAAACGTTATTTTTCTATGTAAATAAGGCGGAGTTTTGGAAATCACTATTTCGTGAAACAAGTTTGCAGAATGAAGTTCTCTACTGTTGGTCATATTCAACCAGCCAGATTAATTCAACTTCAAATATATTTTCCGACATCTGCAAATTCCGTAATTGAGTCGTAGACGACAGTTTTTTATTTTCTGAATTTTGTTTTTGTTCTGGGATGTCAAACATAAAGAGAATTCCCATTACTAAATATCGATAAAATTAACGTTTTATACAAAATAGTTTCAATGGAGGACGTGAACAGATGCCTGTTACTATAAATAATTTTCGGTGTGGCGGCATAACCTCACTGTAGGAGTCTGTTGACACGCTTTTTGAATCTGAGATTAACGTCTTTCTGGATACGAAGGATTTTAGCTTCTTCAACAAAATGGGACCCATTTGTTTTCTTACAATAATACAGATTTTGTTCGAATCTATTTCTAACTTTTTGTAGCATATCACTCTGCTGTAATCCGTTGGCGAAGATCTTCTATGAACTAGAGCTTCGTAGCAAAATATTAATTTTTCAAGTGTCCCCCAAGAAAAAATTCCAAAGGCGATAAATCAGGTAACCTGGCAGGCCATTCCATTGAGCCTCCCCTTCCAATTCACCATCCGAGGAACCGGTTATCTATAAATTCTCTTACAGAAGCAACAAAGTGCATAGGTGCAACATCTTGCTGGAAATATAACTGATCCGCAATATGATTTTGGCCATCTTCGATTATTTGTGTTATGGATGAATCAATTACATCTGCAACCATGTTAAGGTAGACTTCACCAGATGAATTTGCAGAAATAAAAAGTGGTCCTATGATATGACTTCTCAATATGCCATACGAGACGTTTATTTTTTGAAGGTACTGAGTATGAACCTCGCGGAATAAATATGTGTTACTAAGATCCGATATCGACAGTTTTTTGGGACGACTGTTCTTAATCGAGCGAGCCGTAAATCTACCACAACTATTATCTGAATCAATGAGAGGAACTAAAATAAACGTTTGTCTCAATTAGTTGGCTACACTTACCTGCAATTGTTATTTAACAAAAAACACGAAAAAAAATTTGGGAATTTTGTTGTTATAATAAATTTTTGAAATCAATATCGCACTTTCGTTAAAATGAAGTAATTTAAAAATGATTTTAATTATTCTGATTCCTGATAACCAAAACTCATTTGTATTTTGAATTAATACCAGAATTATCGGGTTAATGTTCTTAGGACTATGTATATAAAATTCAATAAAAAGGGTATCATTAGAAACAAAATTGTATGTCCGTTCAAATGATATACTCTTTCCATTTACATTTAAAATCTTAGAGTTATGATACACCTCCCTACGGAGTTAAAGGTACAGGTTCAAAAATATATCCAAAATGAGTCCCCCTCAAAAGCAATCCCCACGTGTCCCAGCATTTTTGCTTTAAATTCCAAAACAATGAGAAATGCTAGGTGTATACTTTTCGTTGGATCACTCTCTATACTATTGTTTATAGTGTAGATATGAAACATATAAATCCTGTCATAAAATGAAAGACTCACCAGTGTTACCTGAATTGAAACTATTTTCAGTTGAGTAATAAAGTGTATTTATCCAAAAAATAATTAAATATACTCCCTTAAATCCTGTATTTGCTGACTTATCCAAAGATGAACATATATATAGAAAGATCAACCTGAGTTCTCAAAAAAAAGTAAAGTCTACGATGCTTATACCATATGAGTCACAAGAGAAGAAGGGTAAAGATAAGCAGAGAGGAAGCTAGATAAGAGGAACAAAACGCAGAGAGAAAATTAATAAAACAGCCAAGTAAACTGAGCTTCAAGAAAAGTTCAATGGCTCTACATCTCTTAGCTATCTAGATTGAGTATTTTGATGGATCACTCCAATCTAGTAATTTATACTCATGGCCTTTATTTCTCTATCAAACTCTGTCTTTGTTTATTCTTGCCAGTGTTTTACTCATGCTCTGCGTAGCTCCTCTTCCTGCATCCATTGTGATCTAGGTCTTACTATACTTTCCTTCTCTTGCTGATGTTTCATTTGAGCATTGCCTCTCCTCCCATATTTTGTTATTTAATTCCAGGCCAACTTCTAGGTTAGTTCTTATTTAGTATTCTTCCTTTAAAGTCTCAATTTACCCCAGTATCGTTCATAATTTTTCTGTCAAATTTCCTTGTGTTCCTCATCCATTTCTGTTATTGAAATGTGCCACATACAGCATTATCAGTCCAATTATTGTATTATAAATATTTATTTTATTTTTATTTGTTACCTTTTTACTTTTCGGTATTTTTTATTGGCAATATATGCTCCACTTGAGTTTTTTTATTTTTTTTTGTATTTCTGCTCTTTTCTCCACAATTTTAGTTATGGTCACTCCAAGATATTCTGACTTCTTCGAAATCTCTTGTCCCTATTTTGATTTTTCCATGTATTTGTTTCCTACTTAATCTCAATAGTTTTGTTCTTCCTACGTTAATTCTAAGATTTCGCCTTAATCTATAATTCATTTCAGCATTTCTTTCATCACTTTCCTAGTCTTGGTAATTATGGCTACATCATCAGCATATGCGATTTTTTATTTTTCTCTCTACGAATTTAGAGTGAAATAACGTCGTTAACGTCTATATGTTTCTCATTTTTGTAATCGTATAGTGACTTCACTTGTTTTCATCGTCATAAAATGTGACCCCAATCTATGTGACTGCGTTCTAAGTTTTTATTTATTGACTCGTTGTAATTATTGTAGATTGTACTGTAATGAAGAGCACTGTGCTAATAAAGTTTTATACATTTTCAACTCTTCCAGTGCTATCCTTGTTTTGCTTGAGTTACTACGCTTTGATTATGATATTATTATCGCTAGCCTTCTTTGGATTATTGATTTAATTAGTTTATATGCTGAATTGAGTATTGTTATTCCTCGGTAAAATGTACAGATTTGTTGCTCTAGTTGCTCTTCTAGTTGAACGATTCAACTGAATTTGATTAAAAACTCAAATTTATTTCAAATACAGCTTTCATTATTATTTAACCAAACATGGGGGCTGTGAAACAGAAAACAATTCATCTGTCAATAACGTTAACGGGTGAATAAGCGTTTGACGGATATCATATGGTTTTGACACAATTTTAGATGTCATTCACATAGTTTGAAATCCTGGAAACGAATCTAGAATATCGTGGTGCTTAGCTTCATTTGGGATACCAGTCTATCTAGGTAGCACCAATATCTTTGACGAAACTAGGTACTACGAGATCACCAATATCGGGAACTAACCAGCCTCATTTAGACACCTTTGTCAAACAGTATCATTCTCATATTAAAATCATCAATACGATTGAAATCCAATGTTAGTGGAGATTATTCTATGATGAACCTGTTCTTCCTTCTCTTGACGACTCGTGTTTTTATCAACACATATTTACGCTTACCATTTTTATATTTCTTTACGTCTTTATTTTTATATGTATAAAAGCTTTGTCAATAAGAATTCATTCCTCGGACAATAAAGTATATTGATTTGATTTGATATTTTCTGCGAGCGGGAATGTACTGAATCGCATATTTTATGTGAGATTCAGTTATGGTATTTAATTTTTGAAAACATCAGTTTGTTTACAAGAATGCTGAAATATCTACATCAAAAAGGAAATAATATACAGGTTTAGTCTCAGATTCACCTACAATAAAGAAAAAAAAATGTTGGCATCCCGAACTTCGGCAAATAACTCGTTATCCTAAAAATACACTTCCGAGGAAGCTGATACGAGTCTCTGAGACTTGGCGTATAAATAAACCTGGAGTGTGGCGTTGATTCTGGAGTCCCCGATCACATAAAATCGAACTGATTTTTCTCAGAATTCGTATATATTTATATCGTTCAGTTACGTGTGTGTATATCACAGTTAGTTTCCCTAGTCGCATTCATGCAAATCATCAAAAATTGTGTAATATCTATGCGGAGTAACAACCACATCCATCAAAATGAGAGTCCAAACCAGCTGTATAGTTGGGGAGAGTAAAATTTGTGTTGGTATTAGTTAGTATTAATTAGTTAGCTGAATACCCACATTAATTCAGAGCAAACGTTCCGGTATCTTTCTGAAGAGTCCATCAGTGGAAAAATGATCTGCCAGAAAATAACTACTTCCCTGGCTAATACCACGACGGCCATTGAACTACATCTGATAGATATGTATGCAATGTTCTTCTAAGAAGACCCAATTGCAAGTGCGTATCTTGTAGATCATCCTTCATTTGGCTGGGAATGATCACCTGCAGCATGCATGTTTCGAGGTATTGTCTCTCATCAGTGACAGGGTAGGTCGAGCATTATAATTTTCCTGTCCCTGCCAACTGAATCGAAGCGTGTGTTTCTTGACTTTGTCGATTTCATTCATTTCATGAACTACACACATAATGAACGACTTTTTACCAGTATAAGCAATCTCGATCACTTACAACCTGTACCGTGATCATGCATACACATATCACAATAAAGATCATGAAGCGGCGCAGCGGTGGTCGCTATAAAGCTTACCAAATTCTGGACGTACGTGCAATGAATTACACATATTCAATGCTCCAACCCAAATAGAACTCAATTACAGAGGTTGAATAAGACGCAGATCAGAGTACTGAGGTACAGCGATACAATCGGTTGGATAAGTTGCGAGAACTTGACCGTGTTGTCTCCATTTATCAGGCTCACTTGATGCAGTTTTCCACAAAAACTTTTCCCATCAGTATATGGTCAAGTGCTTAACAATATTCAAGGGATCATAATATCATATCAGGCCCAAGATTATTATATCAATCTAGCCCTTTTTATGAGTTGTAACCAAACGTATCACACAACGTTATCACACACAAATTTGAAACATCCTATCCAGTGGTAAAACCGTTAGTCGACCACTTGTAAATCTATCGAATGACAGTTTACGTTTTTGACTCCATCTTTGAAAAATTCTTCGGGATACATGTTACGAAGGATCCTTGCAGAAAAAAACCATGTTTGTAAGAATAATGATTTTCGAATGTTCTAGTGTGGTATATGCAATTTTCAAATAGGGCAAGATGCAAGATCATAAAATCGGGCACTTGTAAATATTTTAATAGTTCCAGATATTATTATTTTCATAAGAGACAAGATATTCTAATAGGCCACCTCAAAGAAAATTCTCAGAACTGAGGAATCAAATCTCCAAAATTTGACAGTACCTTGGAAAAATAAGTGAGCCTATATAGATGTTGAGTTTATTATGTATTTTTTGTGTGGATTCCATTAATTTTTCATACGGCTTCTGACTAAACTCTCGATTTCAATCGGGGGAATTATTTTCATTATCAATTATTGAGTTTCATTACAATCTTCTCATTCCTCTGGAAAGTTGATAATTCCAATCAACTTCCCTATCAGTCATTATGATTTCTCTATTCAAGTTTTAGTACCAGTTATTTCATTTTGATTAGACGAGATCATTGTTTTGCATCTCGCCAAGTGAATTGTCTTGCCTCATTCCAAGTATATTGATTCAGGATAAGTTTCTGTTTTAATTCAATAATAACTCATTATTGAATTAAACTTCGGGATGACAGTAAATTCCAGCATGTGAAGAAAAAGAAACAGTATAGCATCCAAGGGAGGCAAAAACGATAAATAAATTGAGATGAGAAAAAAATTATAAATTCATTGAGGTATAATTTTAATTACTTGACATATGAAACCATTTAGGAATTATGAATTATGAAACGGGTAAATGGTTTCATATGAATCTGTATATTGAAATTTCATAAATTGTAATTTAAAATTATTCATATGCATTAAATTGTGCATTATGAATCCGATAAGTCCGCCTTTAGATGTGACAAAATGTTAAAAAGTAGCTATTGTTCTGCTATTTCTTCAATGAAGCATATTCTTACTATGAATTTGCAATTGACTTAAATATTGCAGAATAATAAGAAATATGAAATATGCACCTACTAACGAATAGTTTCCAGTGGTTGAATTCATTTCCGAACATTATCATCATACTGTTTCAAATCACTCATCCAGCTTTGTCATTCTGAATGAAGCAATGTAATCGAGAACTATATTAATTATCTTCTATACACCGGTACAATGGTCATCAAAATTGGTTTCGATAATATCCATATCTAAGTCTGTCGAGCTGGAGGCATACTATATGTCACCCCTACAGTGTAATTAGCGAGGGTTGATACAGGTGAAAGGGGTGGAGGTTACATTTCCCTAGTTATTAAAGTTTACTATCGAGATGAAATCCGTAGTCGGTGAGCGGAGCTACGTTCTGAAAATAGGAAAATGCTCCCTCCACACAGTTTTCTGAATAGGTAAGATTATATCCGAACAGCGAGCGAAAGGAAGCTAATAAAATAGTAAAGAAATAATAGTATTAAAATCAAATACAGAAATCGAAACATAATGAACATAAAAATTACTACCTTCAATAGTATATTTGTGAAAATGAGAAATTTTATAAATAGAATAATCACAATCTTAATGGTGTCTTCAATATACTCATAATAGACGCCAAGCTGACCTGGAAAGAGCAGATTGCTTATCGCACCAAGAAAGAAGGCCTCATGCCCGTACTGGGCAAGCACAAGGGCGTTCGGATGAACGTGGGGTTTGACACCCAAGACCCTACACTAGATATATACGGCAATTATTCGCCCAACCATAACGTAGGGAGAGCCATTGTGTGGTGGCCAGATACGCTGAACAGTAAGGCCAGAAATGATTTAGACAAAGTTCAGAGGCTGGCCTGTTTAGGAATGACAGGTGCCACGAGAACAGTACCAACTAGAGCACTGGAAGTTATACTAGGATTGCCACCTCTGCACCTGTACAACGAACATGAAGCCATGCGTACCGCTTACAGACTCGAAGGAACAAGCCAATCGATCGGAGTAAAAATGGACCATGGATGTTCCCTAATCTGGAATAAGGCACAGGAGAGCTGTCCAATGCTACTGATGTAAAATTGTGAAGGGACAACACCCTGCCACTTCTGAACTTTAGAAAAGGCCCAAAAATTGTCATTCCCACGAGGGAAGAATGGAATGACATAGAATCGGGCGGGCCCCCTGCCGACAGCATAGTCTGTTACACAGACGGCTCGAGGTCAGAAGGAATGTCCGGAGCAGGGGTATATGAGAGAGGACCGAGGAAATAAATCTCTTTTCCTCTTGGCGAATACGTCTAAGTGTTCCAGGCTGAAGTATAAGCTATACTCACCTGCGTCAAAGAAAATTTGTTCGGACAGTAAAGGAGCAATACTGGCACTGGGATCACACAGGAGTTTAGATGAAACTTTTGATGAACTCCTTTGAGGTCAACTAATATTCGATTCGATTCAGGATTTCCATTCTCAATTCTCATTAATTAGTGTCGTAAATGAGCTGGTATGTGACCATACTTTCTCTAAAAATTTTCTGCTAATTCTTGATAACTATTTGCAAACTCGAGCATATCAGACTAGTTTGTTGTAGGCTCTTAAGTACTCCACTGGTCAACGCACAGAACATACACAGGAATGAAAAAAGTACGTGGTATTTTTTCATTGAACTCGGTAGATATAAATTACAAGTTTCCTCAGCTAGCACAACAAATTTTTTTGAACAGATAGCACATAAACCAGCCCTTAGCTAGGAGCGAACGGAGAGAATATTAAGTAAATATAACATATTTTATTCTATGACAAAAAAATTTCATAGTCAAGTGAAAATCACTATTATTATCCTTGCTAGGATCCCCGTATATTGGCTAGGTTCCAAGGGTGGATATACTGAATAGGCTCATTATTTTTAGGTACATGCATTATGCTTCAAATTGTTAAATACATGAATACCTTCCTGGACAATATCCAAATAAATGGGTAGAGATGTTGACCGGCTATCAGATTAGTTAAACCTGTGACCTCCTGTTACACCCTGCTACCAGCTACAGAATATATGTACTTTACATCTGAACTAGTAGAAGCAAAACTGAAAGGTATCAAGGACTTCACTTCCCCCGGTCCTGTTAGTCTACCACTCGGAATCCTAAAAAAATATGCTACTTCTCTTAGTGTACCACTGGCACATATATTTAAATCCTCGTTCAAGAAATCAACTCTCTCCTCGGCGTGGCTACAAGCATCTGTCACCCCAATATATAAAAAAGGTGACAAAACGGACCCAGATAACTACAGACCAATCAGCTTAACATCACAATGTGTGAACCTAATGGAACGAATCGTAGTGGATAGACTCCTACCCTTCCTCATAACCAACAACATAATCCCACCAACCCAGCACGGTTTCATCCCTGGAAGGTCTACAATCACAAACCTTCTGGGCTGTCTAGATTTATGGACAAAAGCTCTAGACGAATCCAAACCAGTCGATGTCTTTTATCTAGATTTCTCTAAAGCTTTCGACAAAGTTCCTAAAAACAAACTCACTTTCAAACTAGAACATTTTGGGGTACGAGGATTACTGCTAAAGTGGATAACTGCTTTCCTTTCGCATAGATGCTATAAACTCAAGGTTGGTTCCAGCTATTCCAGGTGTTACGATGTTGTATCTGGATTACCTTAAGGGTCGGTACTGAGACCAACGCTCTTCCTTCTCTATGCATCGGACTTGGCTTATAGTATTGGCTCCAATCATGCGTTTTTTGCCGATGATAGTAAGTTTTTCGGAAATCCAATTACTGACGAAGACCAACTACAATCTGATCTGACCACTGTGGAAATCTGGTGTGAATCATGGGAAATCCCACTCAATACAAATAAATACAATGTACTTCATATTGGCAACAACAATCCACATATAAGCTATACTTTGTCAAACTCCCCCTTTCCGTCTGTGAAGCAACAGTCTGATCATGGCGTCATCGTAAATGATAAATTGCCATGGTCCGATCAAGTAGCCGCTGTCGTAAGGAAAAGCAATACAAGCACTTACCTGCTGAGGAAATGCTTCACAAATCCGGATCCTAAATTATTCAATACCCTCTATAAGGCATATATACGACCGCACATGGAATATGCTGTCCAGGTTTGGTCACCACACCTAGCCAAGGATATACAACTCCTTGAAAGAGCCCAAAGGGCTGCCACTAGAATGGTCTATGGAGCTAGCACCCTCACTTTCGAAGAACGCCCAAGCCAGTTACGTTTGCTGTTCCTGAAGGAAAGGCGTGAAAAAGGTGATGCCATATTAACCTATCGTATACTCCACAACACCTTCGCCCTGGACATGACCCACCTATTTGAGATGAACTCTGACGGTAGGCTGAGAGGTCACCCCTTCAAACTCAAGAAAGAAAAGTTCCGGACAATTCCAAGGCAACAGTTTTTCGTAACTGGAGTGTTCATGAACTGGAATACCCTTCCTGACAGCGTGGTTACCGCGCCTAGTGTGAACACCTTTAAAAACAGATACGATACTTACAAACAGTTACGCAGTGAATAGTGATTCGTGATTCAATCCTTTTTTTTTCATCTCTTTTGTTTTCTCGCATTTCATTGTATACATTTGATATAAACACTTTCTGTTCTACTTGGGCAACTACTGTAATAATAATAATATCATTAACATCAAAGGTACTGACGCTGAGTCGAGCTGTTAGTATCTATTACACTATGCTAGGACAGCAACAGTTTCTCGAGAAGGTAGCTCAAAAGCGCTTTTGCCAAATTCGTTGCTTAAATGACACACTGTCCACAGAGCCGTCCAGATGGGGGGACAAATCCGCGATGCAAGGGCCACATTTGGGCCTGCCACAACTCGATTGCAAAAGCACTGAATCGCTGCCATCCTTAGGGCTGGTTTCACCAAAAGCTTCAATCAGGATTTTGCCCTTGAGGACGGGTTGTAAAAAACAAGTTCACCAAAAGTTTAAGTAAACTTGCCTCAGTTGCTAGGTATTAGCTAATGAAATTTCTAGTTTTTCAGCAACTGAACTCAGTTTAGTTGAACTGCTTGATTGAACCTTCAATCGAACATTTCGATGAAATTTTGTTATTACAGCGTTTCGACGAGTGTATGATCTTGATTTTGAAGACGATAGTGATGATGAATTTGTTGTGATTTGTTGTTGAACTCGATATATTCGAGATAGAGAAAAAGAATCACATCCAAAATTTGGACGAGGCAGTTTAAGAGAGATTTCGACTTTCAAATGGGGCTGCACTACCAATACAATCGACGTGTAAGTTTTATTATATTTCGATTCTGTTCAGAATTGTCCAGTGGAATTGTCCTTTTTTACTGCAATGATGTTGGTTTAGTTGATGACAATGCGGAGTTATACCAGCACCAGGGGAAGATATAATAGCTTAGGGGGATGGGCCAAAATCCCATAACAGCCTTAGGTTTGCTGTGTACTCATTTATTTTTTTAAATTCGTCAAGGTTTTTAAAGAATACCCCTGAAAACCAGAGCTTGTGCGAGCAAGGTATATCTGGATCCTACAGCTTACCTACAAATGAATGAATTCCAACCCACTTCAGCAGGCGGTAGGGAACTGAACACTTGGGGGAGAGTATGTTCTGCTTGACCGTTAAAATAGTAATGGCATTTCTATAACTAAAAGGCAAATGCTAATACTCTCTCTTCAGGCTGGGCTGGAGCAACAGCACAGACAAGTGAGAAGGATCTATAACAGTTAATGAGGGACCACATTTCAGACCTCTGGTTTTGGGTTTCACGATTAAGAACTGTGAAGAATATGTCAAATGTCTCCCATCAAGCAGTAATATTTATTATTCCCAAAATACAACTGTTTAAAGTTAAGTAGTAGCTATCTCTATGAAAAGTGCAAAAAATAAATTTGCTATCTAAAATATTATTGAATTGAAAGAAAAAAGTTGATTTCATTTAAGTGGTATGGTTCAGATAATAACTTGTGCATACAATTAACATTTAGTTGTAAGTCTCACAAAACACAACAAACAGGAATGTTTAGTTCATATTTATATATTATCATAAAATGTTTTTTTCACGTATGTATATCAACAAATGTTTAACAAGAAATCAGCAAATAGTACTTTTTCAACCAAGTATAAACAGAAAACAAGAATTTTGACTACAGTAAACTAACAAACACCTATTCTATCATAGATTCAATATGAATGAATAAAATGTCTTTGGAAAAACAGGAAGGTGAAGCAATTTTCAAATTGTATATTCTTTCAGTTTTCAAACTTTGTCTTGGCCTCTTCCAGGTGTCCGAATTAGTTCTTGTCTGTTTTTCTCTCTGTGCATTTCCATAAATATAGGGTTCCTCTTTTTTCCAACTTTTGAATGTGCTTAATAACATTTTGAGTTAGGTAAGCTTAAAACGACATAGATTATAAACATTCCTTCTTTTTAAACAACGTTGCCAAAAGGTTCAACAAATTTTTTTGATCAGGTGTTTATAGTGACATCGATTTCTAAGATCATTAGCCATTATGTGTTCTGGGAAGGCTGTGTTACTAACTCCATATGCCACCTTAAGAGCACCTCTGTTGATTTGAACGCAACAGTGAATTTTGCAGGACTCACCCCAGTCAAGCCACGAGATTTCAACAATACAATCGGCGAAATTAAATTGAAAGATTCCCAGCTCTGACTGCGGGCTCGAACCCGGGACCTTTATAGTCTAGTCAACAAGTGCCATTTAGACCAACTTTTTTCAGCAGTCTCCGAAAATTATGATTGAGGTGTCATTCGATTCGGAATGACATCCAGATAATTTTTGAAAAAAATGAAGTTCCGCATGAAAAAATTGTAAAAGTTATTAACAATTAACTAAAAAAAAAGATGGCTTTAGTATTTTGTAAATATCTCAAAAACTAATTAAAATTTTTTAAATCTAAAAAAAGATTCAAAATGAGGAGGAAATTTCCTATAAAAAGCTCAATTCCCGGAATTGTAGCATCAATATTTATAATTTTCCCAGAGGGATGAAAATACGGCCGAAAACGGGTACTCTGGCTCGGGCAAGCCACACCCACTTTGGACACTTTAACAATAAAAATTATTTTAAAATACTAAATATGAAAATAAAAAATTGGAAAAATTCAGGCACTAACTGAATAGATTAATGAACAATAATCCGCTTGAAAAAAATTTTTATCACAATTTTTCAATTAGTTAATCAATAGTTAATTAATAATTTTTTTCTGCTTGAACATGAACATTGCAAGTGTGATAATTGTTAAACTATAAATTTAAGATTTTTTTCCTCCTTTGGAGCAATTCTTGAAAGGCTTCAGAATAGAACCCCGTTGGAAAAATTAAAAAGTTTTTATTTCTCAGTTTTTTATTAACAATTTTCGTTGTTGCAAAATGAAATACTTAAATTAATCATTGAAAAAAAATTTTTTTTTTAAATATTATCAATAATCCGTTTTTATGTTATCAGGAACTACATAGAAATAATTTTTTCAAATTTTTATCTCTAATTGTTTAAAAAATTGTTATAAACAAATGCGTTGTTTATAAGATAATTGAAATTTTTTTTATGGAATTTCAATCTTTGATACAAATAATGATTTTTAAAAGAAAAATTGTTCCTTAACAAAAATTTTTTATTGCTTGAAAACGCATTTGTTAATTAACAATTATTTTCTCCCGCTTCTAATTAATATTAAGGAACCATTTTTTTTTTTTAAATCATTATTTGTCTTTCTTTCTGATATAAAAAAAAAAATCCATTTTATTTAATTTTTCATTGTTTATGCAATAAACAATTTGTTATAAACAAATAAATATTTACCTTATATTTTTTTTTCTATTCTAATTTCTGTCACAAAAACAGACATGATTTTTTTTCTTTTTTAAAATTTTTTTTATTATTTTTTATTTAATTTTTAAATATAAGTTCTCTCTAACTTCGTCATTCTTACCTGGTCTTCATCCTTAAAATTATTATAATTTACAAACTAATGGAGATACGATGAAAATACTTAAGACTTATTTATTCTCCATTACATAAAAAACAAATTTAGCAGAAAAGTTTAGTTGTTACTTATTTATTTATTGAATTTATAGCAATTGTTGTTGAAAAATACTTAGGGAAAAATTTTTGTTTTGTTTTAATGCTTAAAAATCTCATCAACTATTAAAAATATGACTACTTCATTCAAGTATCTTATCAATTATTGTTCATTACTCAAAAATTTGTTTTTTATGTAATGGAGAATAAATAAGTCTTAAGTATTTTCATCGTATCTCCATTAGTTTGTAAATTATAATAATTTTAAGGATGAAGACCAGGTAAGAATGACGAAGTTAGAGAGAACTTATATTTAAAAATTAAATAAAAAATAATAAAAAAAAATTTAAAAAAAGAAAAAAAATCATGTCTGTTTTTGTGACAGAAATTAGAATAGAAAAAAAAATATAAGGTAAAAATTTATTTGTTTATAACAAATTGTTTATTGCATAAACAATGAAAAATTAAATAAAATGGAATTTTTTTTTTTATATCAGAAAGAAAGACAAATAATGATTTAAAAAAAAAAAATGGTTCCTTAATATTAATTAGAAGCGGGAGAAAATAATTGTTAATTAACAAATGCGTTTTCAAGCAATAAAAAAATTTTTTTAAGGAACAATTTTTCTTTTAAAAATCATTATTTGTATCAAAGATTGAAATTTCAATTATCTTATAAACAACGCATTTGTTTATAACAATTTTTTAAACAATTAGAGATAAAAATTTAAAAAAATTATTTCTATGTAGTTCCTGATAACATGAAAACGGATTATTGATAATATTTAAAAAAAAAATTTTTTTTTCAATGATTAATTAAAGTATTTAATTTTGCAACAACGAAAATTGTTAATAAAAAACTGAAAAATAAAAACTTTTTAATTTTTCCAACGGGGTTCTATTCTGAAGCCTTTCAAGAATTGCTCCAAAAGAGGAAAAAAATCTGAAATTTATAGTTTAACAATTATCACACTTGCAATGTTCATGTTCAAGCAGAAAAAAATTATTAATTAACTATTGATTAACTAATTGAAAAATTGTGATAAAAATTTTTTTCAAGCGGATTATTGTTCATTAATCTATTCAGTTAGTGCCTGAATTTTTCCAATTTTTTATTTTCATATTTAGTATTTTAAAATAACTTTTATTGTTAAAGTGTCCAAAGTGGGTGTGGCTTGCCCGAGCCAGAGTACCCGTTTTCGGCCGTATTTTCATCCCTCTGGGAAAATTATAAATATTGATGCTACAATTCCGGGAATTGAGCTTTTTTTTAGGAAATTTCCTCCTCATTTTGAATCTTTTTTTAGATTTAAAAAATTTTAATTAGTTTTTGAGATATTTACAAAATACTAAAGCCATCTTTTTTTTTTAGTAAATTGTTAATAACTTTTACAATTTTTTCATGCGGAACTTCATTTTTTTCAAAAATCATCTGGATGTCATTCCGAATCGAATGACACCTCAATCATAATTTTCGGAGACTGCTGAAAAAAGTTGGTCTAAATGGCACTTGTTGACTAGACTATTAGCTCCGAAGTCGGACGCCATACCACTTGCGCCACGCCCCGACGGTTGAACTAGTTGAACTCGATTTTGTTAATCTGGATCTTCTTCGGTGGACTGATGTGTAGTGAAACAGAAAACTTCTTATTCCGAATTTACCAACAATCCGAAATTAAGAAATGTTTGATGAAACCGGCCCTTATCGCAAAGCCCGGTTAAGGTTGAGTCTTTATAGCCGAAGTTCTGCTCGGATCTAGGCGGCCCTGGCTGTCCAACTACATTGTCGCAATTAATACTAATTTTTCTGCTGAAAAGCGGATATTAGCTATTCAAAGCTTCGGCGATGGATATTGCGTACTAACGAGACGATATTAAAATTAATCAGGATGCCTATTTGTAATGACTGTTGATCATTGTCGATTAAAGGTCGGTTTCCATTCGAAACATGAATAAATTATTGTGAGATGAAAGTAATCCGAACATAAACTGGCTAAGTGAATAAATAGATACAAGTGAGCTATAGGGGTTTGAAAATTTTAAAATAGTTTTGAATGAGAGTGAAAATAAGCGAGAAGTGGATGAAGATAAGTACGATTATCACTTCCAATCGCAATTTTTCTGTTCTCAGAAGAATAGAGATATCGCAAGAACTGGCTAGTAGCCGGAAAACACACCTTCTTCATCAATTTAAATATCGTCTGTGTCATGCCCACTTATATTGACGTATACATGTTTCGTTCGAGTGTTCAAAAATGAAGGGCCCAGAGGGAAAACGATGAGGTTCCACGTTTTCAAAAGTTGAGAAAAGCGAAATCTACACGTGGGAGTCTCATCGTTTTTCTACTGTGCTGCCTACTTTCGACCGCAGTTTTTAATGGAATCTCATTGTTTGTTCCCTGTAAGGATTGGTATGTTGATACTTCACGCTACAAACTAACAGATACCGCTAAAATGTCGACTTAGGAAAAAAACTAAACCTCATCGCTTTTCCACTGGACCCTTCAAATGTGAGAATACTCGCACTTTTACAGGCTGTAGCACTTTTCTAGTAGTTGTTCTAGTAGTGTTCTGGTCAAGCCAATCAACACCTTACCAGGATATCATTTTTATGAAACAAAAAAGCGAGCAAGAACACCTCAAGTTAAAAAACTTGCAGGAACATCTGAAATATGTCATTTATGTGATCTATGTCATTTGTGGAAATTCATATATCCATCTATACCCACACCGAAAACGAAACAGATCGAATATCTTCAAATCACATGTAATGTGAAAAAAATGCAAAAACACGTCGACTTTTAATCCAAGGGGGACATCTTCCTATCATACCCCTCCCCCCACCCCTTGGTCACTATCACCCAAACAATTTGAATTGGGAAAGTAGTAAGAGTGACACATCATCAAAAAGGTAATTTCATAAGGAATTCATCCATGTCAATTTTTGCTTCCCAAGTTTCTATTTTGGCGACCTCTTGCGGAAACAACAACTGATCCGTATTTCAAATTATGATCCTTCATTTGCAAGCTAATTTGGCATAAATTCTGTGAAAATGTGGATGGAATTTTTCTAAGGAAAATAATAAAATGGAAGCTTCAAAATGGCGGACAAGATTTAAAATTATGGTTCGATTTGAATCAAACTCAATAAGTGGTAGTTTTTAGGGTCGGAAATTATAGATTGTTTTTCAGTGCAAATAAACAAGCTGGTGGCTCCAAGATGGAGGACGAAATTTATAATTATGGTCCGTTTCACCCGTCATCTTGTTTATTGTATCGAGAAAAAAATCATAACTTACGACTCTGAAAATCTACTAATTTTGATTCGAATCGGACCATAATTACAAATTTCGTCTGCCATCTTGGAGCCACCATCTTGTTTTTTGCATTGATAAACAATTCATAATTTCCGACCCTGAAAACCACCACTTATCAAGTATGAATCCAATCAAACCATAATTTTAAATATTGTCCGCCATTTTGGAGCCACCTTTTATTTTTCTTAGGAAAAATTCCCTAATGCACTGTCACCGAATTTATATCAAATTAGCTTGCAAATGAAGTACTATAATTTGGAATACAGATCAATTGTTTTTTCCGCAAAAGGGCGCCAAAATAGAAAGTTGGGTAGCAAAAATTGACATCGCTGAATTCCTTATGAAATTACCTCTTTGATGATGTGTCACTCTTACTACTTTCCCTATTCAAATTGTTTGAGTGATAGTGACCAAGGGGTGGGAGGAAAGGTATGACAGTTGGGGTTATGAGAGGAAAATGTCCCCCTTGAATTGAAAATCGATGTGTTTTTGCAATATTTTCACAAAACATGTGTTTTGAAGATATTCGATCTGTTTCGTTTTCGGTGCCCCACCCTGTATGTGTAACACAAATGAATGTTAGTTATATTGATATTTTCTGTTCCGCTTGGTTCAGATATTATTCCCAATATGATCTGAAATACATTTTCCTCATTGACGGGTTCGGCAGAAAAAAAATCATAAATATTGTCCTTTACATTTGCAGAGTAATTATTACAAGCTTCTTCAGAATGCTGAATAGGGAGACTGGAAAAAATTTATTGGCTATTTTACTTTTAGTAACTACTTCATTTTTAGTAACATTGAGTTTCTTCAGCTCCTTTGAATATTCTTTAGAATTCGAGTGGTTAAATTTTTGTCTCACATAAACCTCATTTTCTGTTTCGTAGTTGGTAGTAGTTGTAAAGTTCATAGTATGACCAATTTTCCTGTGTACGAGAGTTATTGTATTTACTGAGTTCTTTATCGCGAAATTTTTGCTAAAGCTTGATATTCGGCCCTATGCTGTATCACTTCCGTTAAAAATAACGTCACCGTTATTTGCCATTTCCGTTATTTTGCTATCACCAATCATAGCAAAATAACAGAAATGGCGAATTACGGTGACGATATTTTTAACGGAAGCGACACAGCGTAGGGCTGATTATCAGTAATCCTATAGGGGAATACGGCCTTTTTTCGAGTTTCAATTAGGAGATTGATACAATCATTCAAGATAGCGATTTTATCATCGATATTCACAGTTTAGTAAACAGAATTCCATACCATAGGAACTAGATCGTTTCGAAAGTCTCAAGTGAATAAGGTTGGAAGGTTGATAAGACATTTTCTTTTTAGGCATATTCATTTGAGGAAGAAAATCGAAAGTAAATTGAATCGGGAAATGGTCAGAAATATAATTGTCAGCTACCTGAAGATATATTAGAGAATAATGAATTAAGAAGTAGGGCACTACTATCAGTAACACGAGTGGGTTCCATGATTAATATGCAAGGATTCAAGTTTAAGTTCAACTTATAGATATTGAAGTCAACGAAACATATGATAAATTCATAGTTAGTAAAATTTTCAGTTAGAGTGTCCTGGAAGGTACTAAAAAAAAGACTAGTTGTTAGAGTTTGGAGGTCGATATACTTTACCAATTGCCAACTGTAATTTTATATTTTTGGAATGTCTCTTCTATCCATATGTGTTCAATATACTTAGAGCACTCGCTCACCAAAGTTTTTTAATGTGATTTCTAATATACATGTTGTCAGCAGCAAGACCTTTTCCTAAAGGTAGCACTGGAAATGACTATCGTTCGATTTTATTAGGAGAGTGTTTTATTTCAGTAAGAGGAGAAAATACCAACAAAATAAAACGATGTGGGAAAGTCTTAGCAGAACTATTATGAGAAACGTTTTTCCATCATGTAGGATCACTATGCATGACTAGACTGAAAAACATGGATCATGAAAAAAAATGGAACTGCCAACTCATTTTCGTCTTTCATCGCTACAACTGGTGAGTAATTCAGTGGAATTAAACAAAAAAAATCCTTATTTCTATCTTTATGACTAACGCAGTAGCGATGCCAAAAAGCAAGAGGACACTGATTAGAGAACATAAAATGAGTTCACGCTAGACTCGGCGGTGCTAGTGGATTGTTGCCAAATGTTACTATTTTCAGGAAATATACTACGGTATAGCGGAATTATTAGTTTTAGTCTTCATATGATTTGGATGATATGATGTATGTGCGTACGGTAATAATATGGACAAACAGGTTTTTGCTTTTCTCTAAATTCAGGCTTCAACAGCATTTCACTCAGGATGCCGAATTTTATGGTCTTTCAATCCCTACTACTTTCGATATGTGAATTGAACAACCGAAAATATTATTATCGAATATTGAATGAGATAACAGAAAAAGCGTTTGAGAAAAACGCTGATTAAAATTACAATCAATTTTTGACACTCCTTTTCTAAGATATATCTTCCTAAACAATGCAGACTATGTTTGCTTTTCAATACCTAATACTGTTGAAATAATCAAAAATCTAATAATTATAGTTGTAATAGTAAGATCGCTGAAGAAACAAGTAGATGGAGATTTCGAAATGATCTTTGAACCCTCCTGATGAGGAATACCTTCCTAAAAAATGCCGATTCTCTTTGCCTTTCAAATCCTTATACAGTAAACACTCGAGTAAACATGTGAATCAAACAATTGATAATCGAATTAATATATTTATTATAGATAACTCAAAGAGCGCTCAAGAAAAACGTGTGCTCATTATCGAGGTCTAGTAAAGATGCATTTCAAACAATTATAGCATGTTTATTACTCATTGGAAATATCTTGGAAAAAACTATAATTTAAATCGAAACAAAATTGCGTAAGGAAATAAGAAGTCACGGTGAGACTGAAATATCTTTTGTATTTGTAATATACAACAGCAGAGAAGAAACAATGATAGTAATTCTAAACGAGGCAAATGTTTGCTATGAATGAACTTGTTCACTTTTTACTATGTTATGGTTTATTGGCATGAGAGAAAACCTACAATAATGTGAGGAACGCTTTAGAGATTTTCCAAAGAAGAAAATCCAAACATAAGAGCTTACTCTTCACAAAGTTATAGGATCCATTATTAGAGAAGTGACTCATCAAAATGATTTTCTACAAAACAATTCTGACAACAGTGGCTTGGACGGTCTGGAAACAATCTCAAGTTCTACGAATAGATTCCTTCGGGACAGTCAATAGAAAGAGTATATTTGGATGGTGTTGAACACCAAAAAGTCAAGGCAGAGACCGAAATCAAGCGCAAACTTGCGAGACATTTTATATACAACACCATCAAAATAAATTATTTCCATCAAACATCTGCTCTAGGATATCGCGCGCACTTGCCAAATCACATTGTTGCAAAGGGAAATTAGTCATTTGCAGTACACCTACGAGGTCTTCGATCTATTTTAGTTCAGCTGTTTTAGGTACTTGAATTTCCTATATTTCTGGCATAAGGACGAATCATCAATTGGAGACATGCTGAATGCAATACAAAAATTGAACTTTTGTGACCCCCAAGAAAAAGAAAAACCTGAAATAATGATCATTGAACATCATAAAAACCAAGGGAAACAAGATATGAAGTAGTAGGTATTTTTTCAAATTTCAGTATGCTGTATGTCTCTGGGATCACCACCCTAGGCAACAAATTCCAAAGCTTTGCCGTCCAAACTGCCAATAGTGGAAAAACTAAAAAATATGTCAGATTATTGTGAAAAATGGTGAATCACGTAATCCAATCTTCCACCGGAAACCTATACAATAGGTATGGTCGTCGGCAAGTATTCAACAGAAAAAAACTATTGCCCTCTACGACCGTTGAATTAAATATGTTTAGTACTTGGCAAAGTTTTCTACAAGAACTACTTTGCAATGCATTTTAAATATCAAAGCTGAAATTATTTTTTGATTTAATTGGGGGAACACCTCCGTACCGGTTTCATGGTCTTTGCCAATCATCAGGGAATGCTAGTTCGACCCAACTGAATCGAAAAATCCTTTCACCATAATTGGAAATCTCTGAGACAAACACTGAAGTATGAATTCAGCGCCATCTCTGGGTTCCAGATTAAACTGCACTCCGACTACGTGTCGACTTCAATTTAAAGCCAGAAACATCGTAAAGAGGGGCGACACTACTTGACGGAAGACCATTAACTAATTGTGAAAAATGGTGGATTACGTAATCCAATCTTCCGCCGGAAACCTATACAATAGGTAAGGTCGTCGGCAAGTATTCAACAGAAAACAACTACTGCCCCCTACGACCGTTGAATTATATCTGTTTAGTACTTGGCAAAGTTTTCAACAAGAACTACTTTGCAATGCATCTTAAATATCAAAGCGGAAATTATTTTTCGATTCAATGGGGGGGAACACCTCCGTACCGGTTTCATGGTCTTTGCCAATCATCAGCAAAGGCTAGTTCGACCCAAATTGAATCGAAAAATCCTTTCAACCAGAGTCGGAGTGCATTTTAATCTGCAACCCAGAGATGGCGCTGAATGCATACTTCAGTGTTTGTCTCAGGGATTTCCAATTAGGATGAAAGTATTTTTGGTCACTTCAGGGACATCGTGGTAAAAGTTAGAAGGTCCGAAGTCATCAACTTCCGGCTAAATTTACGCAAAATCTAGGTATAAATTCTAGAGGAGTTCGTGATCAAAGGCATGAAAAACTAGGAGTACTGCGTATACCCCTTCATAGCTGGAAGCTCCCCAGTAACACAATGCTTTTACAATCAAATTGTCAGATCAGCAATGTTGAATGCTTCTTCGGTGTTATTCAGCCTAAACCAATGCCAATTTACAGTGTTACTTCGGATGCAGAACAAAGCTCTACGTATCGTCACGAACATTATATTGGATGACTTGCGCGAACTTTCAGGCGTCGACTGAATCTCGACAAACGTAAGTCACCGGTATTTTCTTCTCGGAAGCGTACTGATAAGTAATCTTACTAGCATTGTTATGGAATAAAACTACAACTCTCTCTACTCTCAGCCACACCACAGAGGCTCAGTAATGCGCGGACGCGCGTGCAATGGCCTACTGGGTGTCCTTTCCCCTGAGGCCCACTAGCCAACTCAAATGGTGCGGACGAACAGGAAGAAATGTTCTTGCTGTATATTTGATCACTGGCCCATACCTGCCTACCTACTTGACTAAATGCAGTAGCAGCCTTCCTACAACCACTACTATCACTAGACTTTCAGCCGTTGGGGCAGTAGAATGGAATCTGTTATCTTTGTTAAATATAAAAATATGAATGAAAATATATTATCTCCCTTCAACTTCTCCACAATCAAGCAAATCATTTAATCAGCACCATAATTACACCAGAATATTTTCATCAATGAAAAAAATATGTATCATCGCTACTACATTATCGAATTGATCATACTTTCTCCCGAATTACGAATTCATTCAAATTCCATTTCCCGTAATAGTCGAGTTGTTTTCAGTGTCACTGCTGCTTCTCATTTATCTCAAAGATCTGCTACGAACCTTTGAGTATCTATACTTAGAACTTTGCCAACAATGAAAAATGAATTTCTAAATTTAGGCGACATCTGAATATATTTCACATTCACATTTATGTTTTGCCAGCATCGAAGCAGATAGGTGGATAGATAACTTAATCAACACTTCGCATAACACGCGAAGTGAATCAACAAGAATATTACAGATTTGGGTCCTTTGGGTGTAATGATATTACTGTAGTGAGATTCCGTCAGTACAGACATCCTATACTTGAAGATCCTTTTTTTAAACAAGGATCGTATGTTCTGTGAAATAACATTCAAGTAGAGATATTAATTATATATAATATAGTAGCAATTTGGGAGATAGACACCAATAGAATACGGTGTAATGCAGGGATCTATATTGGGACCATATATCTCAGTGATTTATGCCTAAAACCAACCGCGAGAAAAATTTCACATATGCCGATGACACTGCACATTACTGAACAACTTGAAAACGACAGTAGAACAAGGTATTCTGAGTATCATAAACTAGTTCGCAGATAAACTCTTAACCAATCATTTCAATAAAACTAATTTTTCACTTTTTTATACCAATAGGAGAAACTCTTCTCATTCGGAAAAAGTTAATATTGTTAACCTTTCCAAAATAAAACCGGTTCCTCATATGAGATACTTGGGAATCCTTATAGACCTTATATAAACCACACAGTCAAAAAACTCGAATATATGATATGCCGATTTATAACACTAAAGGATATACATGACGAAAAAATCATATTTAGCATTATTCAAACAAATATTCAAAAGCGCATCTTGAAAATCATTCACATCAAAGAAACCACCTGTAGGATGATTTTCATCAGCAAACAGAAATATTGGACCCAATACAACTATACAATAATCTACCAGACATCTTGAAAAACGTCAGAAACATAAATGCATTCAAAAAGTAACTGAAAAGGTACATTTTCTCTAAACTCCGTACTGAGTGACATAATATATTTTTTCTGCTGCCGACACTGCTAACAGTCCATACATGCTCACCAACAAAACAGGTAAATGGCCTATGTCATTCGTTTACTAATTCATCTTGACAACGGAATATAAATAGTGTCATTTACATGCCTAGGGTAATAATGACTTTGACAAGTAATACCTTCAGCTTCATTTATATCAATTTATAGACTTTTTGAATATTGTCCGAACTAAAACTTAGCTATAATCCGATCCGGACATGTAATAACTTTCGAGACACAATGGGTGGTATGAATAAAAGCTAGTAAATGCTTATACTATAGGAATGTCTCTCTCATATCTTAACGAAATGAGACTTCTAAAATTCTGAGTAGAAGTATTTACTCACAGTATATTCATACCACCCAATATCAAGCAACTTTAAATCATGAAGACGGTGTTATTAGCTACTTAGAAGATCGACGTTTGAAATAGTTGATATTAGCATCAACAAAAGTGTCACAAGACAGTAATTGTGTTGAGAAAATTAATTGTTTATTAATTCATATATCACCTGAAACTGATGTGGAAACTGATACTGAATCAATAGAATTATTCAATATAGAGCAGTAATTCCTACTTTCTCTGTGATTATTGATTTCACCACGATTAATAGAAAAACAAAACGTGTTTTGACTATGAGTGGAACGTTTCGTGATCCAGATTTCTTACTACCAATATTTTAAAATTGTAATGAACGCCAAATGACTTTCCAATGAATGTTCACGAAAAATGAAACCTGAATACTGCAAAAGCAATTATAAAAAATTTGCATTGATACCGAGTGAAATGTCATTGAAAATTATAAATAATGATCCTGAATAATCGTAGAATCAGCTTACCAAAATTATTGAGATGAAAAGTCAAAATGAAAGAGAGGGAACTAAGAATGACAACAGATATTATGGTGATTAATAATAAACGTCGAAAAGATATATTAAGAACTAATCATTTCTTCTACCAATACATGTTGAAACAATATTACATAGCTACTCGACATTGAATATTCTGGCAAAAAAATAAAGTGTTCACGCGAAAAAGAATAAAGATTAATTTCAACCAAAAGTAGAAAGTATGCATGTATACTAATTTGAAATAGGAAATGAGTCACAGATGCGATGAAGTAACACTAGGTTTGAATGAGAAAAATATGCCCAAAGAAATGTATCCAAGAAAGAAGTTGGTTTTTATTTTCGACTTTTAATGTACATCTCGAATTTGAACGTCCTATTGCAACTGTACTGCAAAAGTACTGTTCCAGTTTCAACTGATTCCGAAAAACCCTCGAGAAATATTGAGGAAGTGCAAATAAATGTTTGTTTAGATGTTATACAGCATGGGAAGTCCAGTATTTCTCAAAGTAGCAGAAGGGCGAATGTAAGCGAGAGCAATGTATTAAGAATTCTGAAAAAAAAATTGAATTGGGCTCTACAAGCCGAAATTTATTATTACCTTGAAGGAATGGAACTTTGATATCCAATATGAGTGTGTTCAGCTTAGTATTAGGAAGATTGTGACGAAGATAAAGCACCGTTCACTTCAAACGGAACGGTTTGCACACATAATTGCAGGTGATGGTCTCAGGAAAACCCTAATTTTGTTATTGAATGTCGCGACTAGTATTTGTTTAAAACGAATGTTTTTTGTGGGATATTGAACTATCAAGTTATTGGACCATATTTTTTCAGAGGAAACTCGACCACTGCGCACTTCTTGAATTTTTCAATTTATTATTCAATATTTGTGGTTTCTGTTGGATGGTGTACCTGTTCAAAATTTCATAAAAGTTAGAAATTTTCTTGATGGTAAAACGTTTATAGGTAAAATAATTGGCAATAATTGGGAACATTATTGGCCACCTCGTTCTCCTGACTTATGAATCCCACTGGATTTTTTCATGTGGGGTTGACTGAAGCAGCGAAAATGAAAGCATCGGCCATTCAACGATATTGACCATTAGTTCCAGACCAATCGGGAACGTGTAGCGAACAAACAGCCACACTTCATCAGAAAAGCTGTGAAAGATGTACACAGAAGAACCCTGCTATAAATTGAAAGAGAAGGAAGACACAGAAAGGTAAAGTTGATTGTATCTCAGAATATTCTTACTCACAATTTGTGTTTTTTTACTATACGCATTTTTTTTGTTTGACTCTATACCCTAGAGTTCTTAATTGGGTGAGGTTGACAATTTTTTTTTGTGAATCTTTTCAAACATATCTGATTTTTATCCTAGATTACACAT
The DNA here is from genome assembly GCA_958502065.1 of Chrysolina americana. Taxonomy (NCBI): domain Eukaryota; kingdom Metazoa; phylum Arthropoda; class Insecta; order Coleoptera; family Chrysomelidae; genus Chrysolina; species Chrysolina americana. The sequence goes on from OY293416.1 coordinate 51,545,176, forward strand.
TTCATTTGTCTCCATAGCCTACTCCACAGAATTGATGGAAGTTTCCTAGCCGGTAAAAAGTCGTAAATTTTAGTTAGAAACGTAAAGAAGTTTCAATTATGTAGGTATTGAATTATGACTTCGGTATCATTTTGATACTGATAAAATCCACTTAAATGAATGTCCAGTATTAATGCTCGAAAATACGTCAACTTTACATCAACCATAACAGAAATTTTTAGCAGTATTTCTCATTTTCTTGAGAAAAACATATTTCTGTTGATGATTCCTAATTGAAAGAACAGTTTTCAAATATTCCTGATATTTCGTAATATAACCAAAAAAACGGCAAAAAGTTAAAGTATAGAACGTTCAAATTCGAGATGTAGGTGTATAATCGAAAAAATTATACCAAATTTTTTCTTTAAATTTTCTTGGAATTAGAATTACTTTGAGAAAATATTACTTTCGAAAGGTAGCGAAAGTTACGTGACCACACCCGAGTAGGTCAATTTCCATAATTTTCAAAGCATAACCTAACGCCCATGTCGAATTTCAAAATAAGTTATTGATAAAAGTTTTTCACATATGATGGGACACTGTAGACATACTCACATTTGAAATAATACGGGGTACCCTTTTCTCTAAGCGTTTCCACCAATTGGAAAATTGAAGGCAAACATCTGTCAGAAAACAACTACATCCAACTTCAAACAGAAGATTATCCTTCATTTGGCTGGAAATGACCACCTGCAGACATGCATGTCGAGGTTTATTGCCTCTCATCAGTGACAGGGTAGGTGGGACAACATTATAATTGTCCTGTCTCTGCCAAATGAATAATAATCAACTGTTTAACTAATATTTTCCCACGGATGACAATACGATCCACAACAAAGTTGATCGCAGCGCCATCCGCACGGAACAAGACAAAACACTACCAAGTAGCACAAACTCCGGGAAGAGAATACTGTGATAATTCGAACGAAGTTCGAATATATTGTGCCAGAGAGGTATCAACAATGTAAAAGAATACGGGGTACCCTTCTCTCCAAGCGTTTCCACCAAGTGGAAAATTAAAGGCAAACATCTGTCAGAAAACAACTACTTACTTCCCTTACTAATACCACGACGGAAATTAAACTACATCTGACAGGACAGGAGAATTATAATGTTGTCCGACCTACCCTGTCAAATGAAGGATAATCTTCTGTTTGATTACAAGACAAGCACTTGCAATTGGGTCTTCTTGGAAGAACGTTGCACAAATATCTGTCAGATATAGTTCAATGTCCGTCGTGGTATTATCCAGGGAAGTAGTTGTTTTCTGACAGATGTTTGCCTTCAATTTTTCACTTGGTGGAAACGCTTAAAGAGAAGGGTACCCCGTATTCTTTCACATTGTTGATACCTCTCTGGCACAATATATTTGAACTTCGTTCGAATTATTACACATTTTAAATGACAAATTTTTTAAGAATCTCCGGTTGATTATTCTAGCTTTTGGGGAAGCTCTCTCCTGAGCATAAATCCGTGCGATTTATTAAACGGTTTTTCAATTTTAGTAAATTCTATGGTTGGCACCATAGGAGTGATTGTTTGTTTTGTCGCACCCACCATAGCGAATTCCTTACATGTAATAAATGCTACACATTAAAAATTACTCATATGTGCTGTGCCATTATCATTAATCACTTGTTGAGAATCGTAATTTCAGTTACAATCAAAAATACTGTTTTGAACAAACACTTACATGATTCGTCGTCTTGCGCATGCGCCGGTGGCATCGGCCGCAGAGTATTTCTCACTTCCGCACCTTGACCTGGAAAACTGCTATCGTTCTGCCGATTCTCCCTCTCAAACGTATTGTTCAATGTCACTCGCGTTTTATCAACACTACCTTCTCCCTCACGCGCACTTAACTGTTCATACCCGCCTGTTCGAGAGTTTCTGAAAGTCGTCGAGTTTCCTGCGAAAGACAATTTGCTCCTCAGTCTACTGATTCTGTTTCTCAAAGAGGGTTCGAACCCCCTTCTGCTTCTGTGGACCGTCGTATTTTGTTCGAGTCGGATGAAATCGTCGCGAATTATTCTAGTATCACGGTCGGGACTAAATAACCTACTTAAAACTAAATTGGAAGTTGGGCGTATGGAATCATGAAATGGCCTAGGATACAATTGGACTAAGGGCGCAGCATAGCACCTGCCCACTATGGTCAAAGTGGAGAAGAGGGCCAGAAAAGTGGCCAGCTGTGCGGAGCCGCTCCAGCGTTGCTGTCTCGTTTGGGCCGTGGTCCAAATAGTGACCAACAACCCCTCATACAGTGCTTGCACGGTGAACGACTCTAAACCCACCCTAATTTTTACTTGGAGCGTTGAGTCACACTGCGTTGAACGAATAAAGGGATACGACGTTGAACAATGGAACTCAGACTGCGTTGAACACTCCTGGACTTCTATTCGGAGTGTCAAAAACCAAGAATGAAGCGTCGGAATGAATGCTTTCAGCTGATTTGGCGAAATTAGCAGAGATATACAACTGACTGATGAATTATGGTGGAGTCTGGATACCTTCTCGGCATTAGTAGGGTATTCACCGAATACAAGGAGTATGCTTTGGGTCCCAGTGTGATTCGAAATATTTGTGATATGTTTTGGCAAGAACATTGCATAGACCGAGTGATGTGGGCCTGAAAATCATTTTGAGGATATCTGAAGGTTGTCGAGATGACTCTTCCCTCTAAGTTGTGGCAACGAACTGGTCTAACCTGAAAAAAAAAAATTGTTTCAGAATGTATCCACTGATCGAAATTGAAAACTCTATTTCAACCCACCAACCTCCAATACTCTCAAGCGATGAAAATGTCTTTCATTATGGCGTAAAATTTATTGTAATTACAGTTGTGCTAAATGAGAAAGTGCATCGAGGAATAGTATATGGCAACAAATGGGATAAAAGTTTATTTAAAATTTCACAGAAAATTTTATTTCTCATAAAGGTACCTGCATCCTATCAAACTCAAATTGCACTATCCACATTTCAATTATAACCTTTCGTATACGAGGGAAGTAAAAAATAGTTTTAATTGGCCTAAGAGTAAAGTACCTCAATATTTCAAAAAACTCTAAAAAGTCATTTGAAGTAATGAATCCTAGTTTGGATAGTGTTATAAATTTGAATTCAAAGCATCCTATTCCGAAAACGACTTTTCACTGATTTTATCCCTTTTTATTATGAGAATTTGTAATATCAGAGTAGACTCATCATTGAATAATATCTAGATGATCAGATAAACGTAAGTTTCATTCAACTGTCATCTAGAAAATTGCATTAATCGTACTGAGTGCTGATGAAACCTCATTTCTTGCAGCCATTCAGAAAAAAACAAGTATTTTTTGAAATCGGCTACACTAAATGGCATCTGCAGTTCAAAATCAATTGAAATCAATACAACTGTGTTGCAACTAACGTGAAAGAGAGGTCGTAACAATTGTAAATGGAGATTGGAAGGCAACCTAGAATAACTTCATCCTCAATACACTTTTAATGAAGAAATATCCAGAAAGCAAACTCCATACGAAACATAATATAAAATTAAGCTCCTATTGTATCACTCGATGTGTCGGCCTTCATTTTGAATACACCTCATGGTTCTTCTATGCTTTTCGTAGTGTACGTTTCTGAGCATTTGCGGGGTGATCATTAAATAGCAATTTCATATTGTATCCTCCAAATGTTTGATATCCCTAAATGGCCATTATCTATGAACTTTCTCCTTGAAGAAAAAAGTCCATTGGAGTTAGGTCTGGGGATCTAGCAGGCCTCGAATTGTTTGGGAATTCCGTATTCAGCAATGCTCTAACCACTTGAGTTGAATGAATAGATGCACCACCCTGTTGAAAAAATATATTGGCTCTGAGACGTACTAATGGGATGATGTCAGAGTAATCACATAAAAACGGTTTCAACATTTCTTAGTACCTTTATGCATTAAAATTTTGTCGAAAAATCACTGGACCCAAAATCTTCTCGTCCAAAATTCCACACAAGACGTTTATTTTGAAGTTGTATTGATCCTTGCATTCGATTGTCCACCATCTACAATTTTGTGAACTTACTGTACAATTTGATGTGAAAGTTGCTTCATCAGAGTACATAATAAGGGAAATCCGGGACCTACAGCGTACGTACAAGTGGATCCGTATCACTTTATCTCAGTGACAGGCTGTGAGGATGGAATGTACCTCAATAAATTATAATGATGGCAATATAAAGTTATTGTTGATGTGAGTAAATAAATGTCCATCTACATTTATGTCCAAAAAACTACAGAGTAGCCAATTGGAAACTTTAATAGATATACAGAACGTTAAGCTGCGTATCATTTTGCTACGGAACATCGTCATCAACCATTAACGGGGCCATTGAGAAGATGACCTCCGGAAAGAGGTGCCTAGGAAGGAAGAGATAGAATGAAAGTTATTCATTCATCTTTTATATTATTATTTATGATAATCAGGGGCAGGCAAGACACTACCTCCTACTAATCCTAAGGAAATAGCGGTCCCAGCAAAGAGCAGCTGAAGCTGCTGGATGAAGAGGAGGTCAGCAGTCTTACACATTAATTATCAATGGTTTTCACAAAGTTGGTCACTGAATAGTCCAGAAAAACATTCATCACACAAGAGTAGTCATTTCAAGAATGTTTATCAAGGTACCCTGGGTTTATGAGGTAGAGATTGATGGACTACCAAATACGGAGGTCAGGTCATCTACGATATCAGATGCGACGCCCCCAAGGCATGCATCTTGAATTGGGTTTGTCTTTTAGAACATATCATAGTAGCATATATGCGGGAGTCAACATCGTGCCAGTGAGCTCTGTCGTTATTTGAAGTTTAAAGTGGTATTTTTGCTTGAAAATTTTTCTGCCTCTTGTGTGAGCGAGATAATATCAACAGTGACAGGATTGTATATATGGAATTGTGATAAACTTGCTGCTTGAAGGAATTTTGATCACATACGAGAAAATCCCATATATTTCTTCACACTGTTGCCAAATAGTCTTTGCTAGTGGAGCCTGACAAAAAGACAAAATGAGTAAAACCAGAAGTACGCCTAGTGTATTAGATGAAACAAATATTCAAAAGCGCATCTTGAAAATCATTTACATCAAAGAAACCACCTGTAGGATGATTTTCATCAGCAAACAGAAATATTGGACCCAATACAACTATACAACAATCTACCAGACATCTTGAAAAACATCAGAAATATAAATGCATTCAAAAAATAACTGAAAAGGTACATTTTCTCTAAACTCCGTACTGAGTGACATAATATATTTTTTCTGCTGCCGACACTGCAAATAGTCCATACATGCTCACCAACAAAACAGGTAAATGGCCTATGTCATTCGTTTACTAATTCATCTTGACAACGGAATATAAATAGTGTCATTTACATGCCTAGGGTAATAATGACTTTGACAAGTAATACCTTCAGCTTCATTTATATCAATTTATAGACTTTTTGAATATTGTCCGAACTAAAACTTAGCTATAATCCGATCCGGACATGTAATAACTTTCGAGACACAATGGGTGGTATGAATAAAAGCTAGTAAATGCTTATACTATAGGAATGTCTCTCTCATAACTTAACGAAATGAGACTTCTAAAATTCTGAGTAGAAGTATTTACTCACAGTATATTCATACCACCCAATATCAAGCAACTTTAAATCATGAAGACGGTGTTATTAGCTACTTAGAAGATCGACGTTTGAAATAGTTGATATTGGCATCAACAAAAGTGTCACAAGACAGTAATTGTGTTGAGAAAATTAATTGTTTATTAATTTATATATCACCTGAAACTGATGTGGAAACTGATACTGACTCAATAGAATTATTCAATATAGAGCAGCAATTCCTACTTTCTCTGTGATTATTGATTTCACCACGATTAATAGAAAAACAAAACGTGTTTTGACTATGAGTGGAACGTTTCGTGATCCAGATTTCTTACTACCAATATTTTAAAATTGTAATGAACGCCAAATGACTTTCCAATGAAAGTTCACGAAAAATGATCGTCCCAGCAAAGATCAGCTGAAGCTGCTGGATGAAGAGGAGGTCAGCAGTCTTTCACATTAATTATCAATGGTTTTCACAAAGTTGGTCACTGAATAGTCCAGAAAAACATTCATCACACAAGAGTAGTCATTTCAAGAATGTTTATCAAGGTACTCTGGGTTTATGAGGTAGAGATTGATGGACTACCAAATACGGAGGTCAGGTCATCTACGATATCAGATGCGACGCCCCCAAGGCATGCATCTTGAATTGGGTTTGTCTTTTAGAACATATCATAGTAGCATATATGCGGGAGTCAACATCGTGCCAGTGAGCTCTGTCGTTATTTGAAGTTTAAAGTGGTATTTTTGCTTGAAAATTTTTCTGCCATTTTCTCTAAACTCCGTACTGTGACATAATATATTTTTTCTGCTACCGACACTGCAAATAGTCCATACATGCTCACCAACAAAACAGGTAAATGGCCTATGTCATTCGTTTACTAATTCATCTTGACAACGGAATATAAATAGTGTCATTTACATGCCTAGGGTAATAATGACTTTGACAAGTAATACCTTCAGCTTCATTTATATCAATTTATAGGTTATCAGACTTTTTGAATATTGTCCGAACTAAAACTTAGCTATAATCCGATCCGGACATGTAATAACTTTCGAGACACAATGGGTGGTATGAATAAAAGCTAGTAAATGCTTATACTATAGGAATGTCTCTCTCATAACTTAACGAAATGAGACTTCTAAAATTCTGAGTAGAAGTATTTACTCACAGTATATTCATACCACCCAATATCAAGCAACTTTAAATCATGAAGACGGTGTTATTAGCTACTTAGAAGATCGACGTTTGAAATAGTTGATATTGGCATCAACAAAAGTGTCACAAGACAGTAATTGTGTTGAGAAAATTAATTGTTTATTAATTTATATATCACCTGAAACTGATGTGGAAACTGATACTGACTCAATAGAATTATTCAATATAGAGCAGCAATTCCTACTTTCTCTGTGATTATTGATTTCACCACGATTAATAGAAAAACAAAACGTGTTTTGACTATGAGTGGAACGTTTCGTGATCCAGATTTCTTACTACCAATATTTTAAAATTGTAATGAACGCCAAATGACTTTCCAATGAATGTTCACGAAAAATGATCGTCCCAGCAAAGATCAGCTGAAGCTGCTGGATGAAGAGGAGGTCAGCAGTCTTTCACATTAATTATCAATGGTTTTCACAAAGTTGGTCACTGAATAGTCCAGAAAAACATTCATCACACAAGAGTAGTCATTTCAAGAATGTTTATCAAGGTACTCTGGGTTTATGAGGTAGAGATTGATGGACTACCAAATACGGAGGTCAGGTCATCTACGATATCAGATGCGACGCCCCCAAGGCATGCATCTTGAATTGGGTTTGTCTTTTAGAACATATCATAGTAGCATATATGCGGGAGTCAACATCGTGCCAGTGAGCTCTGTCGATATTTGAAGTTTAAAGTGGTATTTTTGCTTGAAAATTTTTCTGCCTCTTGTGTGAGTGAGATAATATCAACAGTGACAGGATTGTATATATGGAATTGTGATATAAACTTGCTGCTTGAAGGAATTTTGATCACATACGAGAAAATCCCATATATTTCTTCACACTGTTGCCAAATAGTCTTTGCTAGTGGAGCCTGACAAAAAGACAAAATGAGTAAAACCAGAAGTACGCCTAGTGTATTAGATGAAGCCACTTTAGAATCCATGATCAATAAATTGGTAACAAAAATAACAGCTAAACTTGAGGAACATATTGATAAACTTGGCCAAAAAATTGATAATATGGATAAGAAATTGAATGAGGCAATAACGCGAATTTCATCTCTGGAAACTGTGGTCCAATCTAATAATAAGGAAGTCGATATTATCCATAACAAAATAGATGTAATTGACCAGAAGCTCAAAGCAAATACAATGAGAATGACTGGAATTAAGGAAGAACAAAAAGAAAACCTACTTACTAAGGTACTTGCTGTATTTAATGATGCTGTGAGAATTAAATGTGCCCCTTGGGAAATCAGCCCGCGGAACCAAAAAGCAGTATAAGAGAATATGAACCTGACTGAAATCCTAGATTGGAGTTTCAATATCTTAGTCAAATCCCAAGCATATATTTCATCCAAGAAAAAGAAATGAACGGTTACTGGAATAATGAACCAATGAAGTCACATTTCGTTTCCTGGAGAAATCCAAGATACGTTGACAAAAATGTTGTACGAACAATTGTTCACCAGAAGAGTGGGATACGATTCTAATTTAAGTATATTTTTTATGGCCACTGCTCTTCTGGAAACGTCAGAGATTGACTAACTAGCAGTAGATTTTAAATTGATTTTCGAACAATTCCTCTTGTATATTTCCACCTTACTTTATTCTTTTGGCACATATATTTTTTGGGATGGAAAGTATTGTTCATCTTCATCAAGTTCTAGTAGCAATTCCGTACTTTATAACTTCACAGATTCCTTCAAATGTCCCTGAAATAGATTTTTTATCGTCCTGGTCATGTTAAGTATAATTCTATTTAGTGGCTAATTCATTGAGGTATTCATTCTTTGAACCTATTCCAGTATTTTTAGATTTCTGACTGATTAGTTGCAATATTTATCTATCTACAATTCTTTTGTCCACATTCTACCCATATTCCTCATGGTTCCAGTTTCATCTTGCGCTTTTCGAATTCTTCAGTGTCTTCTTCTTTATTGCCTTGATTCATCTTCAATGGATATCTATTGTGTTTGATTCACCTCAACATATAGTAAACTCTCAGCTAGTTTTCAGTATACTGGAGTTTCTTCTGAATTGTTTTTTTATCATCTTTTGTATTCCTTTCAGCTCATTTCACCAGTACAATTATATAATGATACTGTCAACAAGAGACATACATGTATTGAAATCCATGAATTATCCATGAATTATCTATCCTCTTCGAAGCACAATGAAATATAATTCAGAACACAACACATTGTGAATTGCACGTGAAATGCTCGACTTGTATTTGCCTCTTCAAAGACAAGGAATTCTTATTCTACTACCGTTCAGCATGTGAGTATTCCACCCAGCTCATTGTTTTTGCAGTGCAACAATGTATACAGTGTAATATTTTGCATGCAGTGAGCATCAGGAACAACGCTGAAACTCCTGCCAAGAAAATAGCCACGCCATGTTTGATTTATCTCCGAACTGCTGTTTGAGTTCCTGAAGAGTCGTGTAAACAGAGTGGAGAAAAGGAAACAAATCACTATGTGGTTATTAAATGGGTGATGGTGAACCAGTTTGTAATTCTTTGTCGAAACTCATTGTACATTCTAGCAGGGTGAAATAAATACACAATGAAATTTTCGAATAATTATGACAATATTCGAAATAGTTTTGTTAGCAACAGGTTTACGAGACAAATCTGATGAACAAAAGCTTTGCTAATGAATAAGTTATGGATGATTTCGAAGCATTAAAATTAACAGTAGTAGAAAAGAAAGTAGTATAGAGTCTATCGACAAGTATTGCAGTCCCATGTGTAATGTCACTTACAGCTGAGAAATTCGATGCCTTAATTCGCAAACCAGCTCTCTTGATAAAATGTGGAGTTAGCGGGTTTGCGAATTAAGGCATCGAATTGGAACCTTGTTATCTTCACTCAATTGACTGAGTATAATATACCTTATATATTCACGTATTTCCTCTTTATGGATAATCACAGAGTTTTTATAGGTTTGGAATCCGTTCCCTGTCTCTGATATGCCAGTCAAGCTGTTCTCTGACATTATCTTTAAGAATATCGTAGCAGCCTTAGCAGTGAACAGCACATTTACCTCGGATAGGAATCGATATGAATGTTTTGCATCCTTCAGGTTCCTGAATAGTATAATGGTGTCCTAATGGAGCATCTGGTTACAGAGACTGGAAGGGATAAATTAGTACACGACTTTCTCTTGCTCTGTTACCAGAAAACTCATGCTTTTATAAGGAGGACTCGAAAGAGTTTCTTTATCGGTTCGTACCCTGTTTTCGTAAATCTCCCATAATGCTTTCAATTTTGACAATTTGCATTCGGCAAGGCATATTTCATGTCACCACAGTTCTTCCACATACATTCATGTTGAGAAAGTCCTTTTTAATTCGGTAATGGGCGATTCATAACCATCCAACAAATCTGCTTTTTTCTTTCCTTCAGTTTGCATCTGAATTGCTTTCTCAGATTGGCAGATATCTGGTTCGATCAACGGTTTCTTACTTAGTTCTCGATAGGCATTTTAGGTAGTTTTGGATCACTCACAGAAAAAAAGGAATGTTTGAATATAGCATTTCGATTCATTTGAAATATAAATACTTGGTTTGAGTATTATTTGATTCGCTCAAACATTAATGTTTTGGATGTAGTAAATCGGTTTATTTCACTCGAATAATAGGTTTGTTTCAATTTCTTCTTCAATGCAATTATTTGAAGTCAAACGTGTACCATCTATGATGAACAAGAATTTGAATTACTTGATCTTATAAAATATTTGGTTAAACATTTTGTTAGATTTCTTTGTAATGTGGATATCACGCATGCGTCAATGTCACGTGGTCAATTTGAGTTTCGCATTCTGACCTCTCTTGCGAATAGTCGCGAATCAGTAACAGATTTATCTGAGTGTTTGTTTATAGCGTTCTATTCTATGAAAGTACCTACAATTGATTTCAATCAAGATTTTAACATATTGTTGATAGTGATACACTCAATCGGATATTGATTTATTTCCCTCATGTTGTGCGAAAATGCAGAAACTAGAGGGAGTTTTTTCGAAGGTAAGTTGTTTGTCAATTAGGTCTATAGGTACTTTCATTCGAGTTTTGTTAACCTGAATACTTGATACTTACATACATGTCTGTTATGTCTGATTCGATATATTGAATGTTTCCCAGTTATTTCATTTGAGTTAGTCAAGTATTTATGTTGTTTCGATTCAGTATTTCACCTAATTCGATTTAGTATTTATTTTGTTTCGATTCAGTATTTTACTTATTTCGATTCAGTATTTCATTTGTTTCGATATAGTATTTCATTTGCTTGGATTGAGTATTATTTCATCTGTTTCGATTTAGTAATTTGTTTGATTTGATTCATTGTATTATAAAGTTGCCGTTAATTCATCAACAAAAAATATATTTTAGCATTTTCTATTTCACTGAATATCGTGAAATAAAAAAACAGCTTTTTTATTTTCTAGGCACAAAAAAGAATGAAAATCATAACATTTTGTTATAACACAAAAGATTTCTAGCAGACACTGACTTTCACATCAATATTCATTATATGTTTGAGAAGTGTTTCTTACAGTCCAATATATTTTTCATTTTGTTTTCAGATTCCAAAAATGATGTTTACTCATATTCACTAACGTGCATGATTTCATGTGACTACTTCACTGGGTGTTGAGAACTAACAAAAATCCATTGAAAAAGATCTATTCCAGGAAGTGGGAACCCTTTCATCCACATCAAATCAGCAGGAGATTTCAAGGATGCAAAAAGGATAAGAATAATTTCAACTGTGGCAAATTTTTTAAGTTACAATCTTCCGTAGTGTTAGTTGGTTCAACTTGGAATAAAAAGAGAGAAAAAAGTATTTGTATCTACCTCTCTCTGAACATCACCTAGCTGTATGATTTGAATTGATTACTATTCAATAAATGTTCGTTTTTTCATGCTTCCTGTTCCTAAAACTATTCTGAGGATTGAAGACTTTGAATATATTAATGTTATGTATTTAGGAATTAGGAATTCTTATCAATATTAATTTCCATCACGAAAATATTTGTTACTTACAAGTATTTTGTATTCTTGAACTAGCTTTGCCAATTCTGAAAACACGTAATTTATTGTTCAATTTCAGAGAACAATACACTGAATCCAATACTATATGCACTGAAATGAAATAAATATCCAAAAAATGTCTTTGAACGAAACAATATGTTTCCTTAACTCAAATTAATATTTTTTTCATTTATGTAACTCAAATTCTACAATCAAAGAGTTCATATTCTTGAACCAATTCTATCAATTCTGAATTCACACAATTATTCATACTCCACCCAATTCAATATATTCTCAAATGAATTAAATAGAAAACAACAACAATGCATTGTGAGTCTTGCATCAATCAAACAAGAAATTATAACACTCGGCTTTGTTCAAGACTTTTTTGTATCAAACAAATATTTCTTCTGGAATTCAAATAAACTCCATATTGAAACAACATATTTGTTTGACTGGAATAAAGTTTTTTTGATTCAATACTATTTTTTTTCAGTGAGAAGAAGCGCACTCCAAAGTCATCCATAACTTCAATATTGTTAGGGGTCCGGTGGAGTTTTCGTATATCTGCACCATCTTCATTACCTGAGCAAGTGATTTTCTCTTCATGGGTCCAAGTTTCTTGTATAAGGGTTATGCAAAATTGCAGGTCGCCATCACCCTGAACAGAACTGCAATTGCAGCTATGCTTTGTACAGCCTTTATCACTGGGCTTTTTGGTTCACCAGTTTACATTATTTCAACGGTTTGAAAGAGGTCGATTGAATGAAAAATTCTCTTCATCCTCTCGAGTCTTCGGATTTTTATCACTCTCCATTTTAATTTTTTTCTGACGTTATTTGCTAAAGGATATAGAAATAAGCAGCACATTTTCATTGCCATTTTGTCCCCACTATATGACGGTATTTTCAGATTTACGATTTTCGTCTTTTGGCCACTTAATTTTTTCTTGCGGAGGTCATATTAAATAAGTACAAATTGAAATAGAGTTTCTCATTCTGATTCAAACAATGTATAATGTGATAATTTATTATGTCACAACTACGCACATAACATTAAAAATGTTTTGTTGGCCTCGATTCCATCAAATAACACTTGTCAAACTAATCGTTTTGTTGTTACCCCATTATCTGTCACGTCTGCTGTTAGTATCCACATAATAATTACGTAGGAAGTTTTTTTTTGAACAAGAAACGAGATATGATCTGTTTGAGTTAACTTTGAATGAACTTTATTGTATACGTGTCTCTAACAACAAATTTACGAATGAAATGATACAACAAGAAAAACGAACGAACGAAGAAAAATCTGAAATATCAAAGTAGCTCAAAATTTCTTTCTACCTTCTTCCTGAATACATAGATGTGCTCGCCGTCCTAAGTTTTATACAGCCCTTGCTATATCCCTTCTTTTTATTGACCGACATTATTGAATTCTTGTTGGACATAAACCCGGTTTTTTAATGTGTCTCACAAAAAAGTAAAAATTACCGTAACGTCAGGCGCCCTTGCTGGCCATTTCACATGACCATTATTTCTAAATCACCTATCTGGGAATCTTTTAGGTATTCACATACTGCTCTGGTATTATGTGGAGGAACACCGTCATGTTGAAACCAATATTGATTTAAATTTACGAGAGGTAAAATATCTAGATAATCCTCATTGAGCGAACACTTAATGGAGAAACTTATCTGGAGTTTCTCCCATGAGTGTTCCATAAAAAATTAGGACCAATGATTTAATCTCCATAAATTCCAGCCAATACGTTCAGACTGAACCGTACCTGTGGCCTAGCTGCTTTAAATTATCTGTGATTGTTCTCATTATTTTTATTGAAAATATTACCACAATAAGTGAAAGTGTTCTCATCCGTCCAAATGACCTTCGGAAGAAATTGAGGAGAATCATTTCTATTCATTATCCTATTTCAGTAAGCCGACCTCCGTTCAGGATCACCTGGGTGAAATTTTTGGCAAATATGAATTTTGAAGCATTTTAGACCATTTCTTCTGAGCTCCCCCAAACACTTGTTTGTGGCGCACCTGTATCCGAACCAACTACATGTGTTGAAACTGACGGATTCATATCCATCTAAAAAAGTGTTGAAAAAAAATTCATATTTCAATAATAGGATAGAAGTTTATTACCGCATTTCGAATATTGTTTCGTATTTTCATCAAATCGATTTCCATAGTTATTCCTCGTTTTTTTGAAAAAACCATACTGGTAAGGTATCTACCTGATTTTTTGAATATTGTTTTTGCCGGTCGTATTCTTTCTGGGAATAGTTGACGATACATTTCTGCGGTTCTCTCAGTATTACTGTCTGATTTATAAAACAGTTTCATCTCATCTCGTTTTCCTTGGTTTGAAAAAATCTTTTACATTTATTATCACTTTGAAATTGTTACAGCAGACGTGACTTCATGATAGATGATAGTGTAACAACGAATCAATTCATTTGACAAGTGTTTTTGACCAAGTCAGAGCCTAATTGAAAATTATAGTTTTTGTGAAATATAAAAAGTTGTGACAAAACAAAGTAACACATATTATAGTTGGATTCAGAATGAAAAACTCTATTTTAATTCGTTACAGTTGAATATGATGCCTATGAGAAAAATTAAAGTTGATGGTGGTCAAGAGACGAAACGTCGGATAGTAAATCTGAAATTACCGTCGTATAGCGGGGATAAAATGACAGTAAAGGTGCTGTTTACTTTGATATCCTTCATTAAATAACGTCAGAAAAAAAATTATGCTTTTTTTTTTTATTTTTTTTCAGTTATCTCCGGATATACTCGGAATTTTGGAACTTTCTTAACAGCATATTGCTGGTCACATAGATGCGAAAATTTACCCCAATTCAACCATCTTCGTATCTCTTATAGTTTGCGAAATCCCAATGGTGGCCCTCGAATTTGAATTATCCACTATACCAAACACGAGAAGAACATCTTGTAATAAACTATAGCTCAGCAGAAACTGCTCCTGAGCTGTCTCTTTCAAAAAGTCATCATACCATCGATCGTCCGAAAATTCGGTTGCTGAAACCAAATCAGAATATGTAGAGCTAGAAACACGTACATGGGGACAGCTCATTTCCTTTACAAATCAAGGATGATGGACACTCTTGACAGAATATGCCTGAGAACCCATTGCCATAATACCAAAATACACACTTTGCTAGATTTCAGCACCTGCAGAGCTAGTGAGTCTGAGGTCGATTGTTCTCAAAAAAATTCACTTATATGACAGCTATCTATTCAAAAATATAGCATGGCATTGAATATATCCAAGACATTTGATTGCTTTTGGCACCAACGTTACATATAATGGCATGTTTCTTCAGCTTTCATGCTATCCAGAATTCTCTCAGATCGATCTCTTCACGAGCTGGTTGATGGAATCCAAGAATTCACCTAAAAATACTGAATTCAGGAAGGATCTATTATGACATCATCACTGTTCCTTTTTCACATCGTCAAATAGTCAAGAGCTATCCTGT
Source organism: Chrysolina americana (assembly GCA_958502065.1). Taxonomy (NCBI): domain Eukaryota; kingdom Metazoa; phylum Arthropoda; class Insecta; order Coleoptera; family Chrysomelidae; genus Chrysolina; species Chrysolina americana. The sequence continues at coordinate 51,560,607 of OY293416.1, forward strand.
CATGACTCACAAGGCACAGATCCGACCTATGCTATACTATTTCAATTTAAGGACTGCATACCCTACTCATACATTGATACTTTCTGATCCGGTTCAACAAAGAGCCATTCGTTTTTTCCGGTGATGCTTCGTTGATAAGATGATTGGTTCTCTAGAATACTGCAGAAAGATTAGCGATCTGTCCTTGTTTTCTCTTAATATTGTAACCAAACTCATAGATCAAATCAATAAGATTAGAAATATAAGTATCTAGGACGCAATATTCGACCACTCAAGAAATTATCAAATTACAGTTTCAGTTTCCAACTCGATCTTTAATATCATAACCATTCCAAAATACATGTTTCAATAGATCCTTCAATAAACACTGGTGAGATTATTTGTAAGTATTTTAGTAGTGTATAGTAGTGTGAAACGAAAATCTCAGAGATACATTTTTATGGTTTGCATGTGTTCTTAATAATGTAAGAGGCAAGCTATCTCAATAGTCCAACCTTCGATATTCGAAATGCACTTTAAAATATCGTCAGTTGTAGTTCTTTTATGCAACCATTAGTGCATTCAATGTATTTTGATTCAATAAGATTATTGTTTTAAATATCCTTCAGATTTTAGTAACTTATCTTGCCCCATTTAGATTTCATTTATGATCAGTTCTTGTTATATTTTGATCAGTTTCACAAAATTATTTGCTGAATGTTCCTCATTAAATCTTTGATTGTGATTATTTTGTTAATTAATTTAATATAAATATTTGAATTTTGTTGAATCCTGTTTCGCATTTCTGTATATGGGAAGCACTCTGTCCTAAGTCCATTTTGTTGTTTCCCTAGAAGAACTACACATCAATAATGATAATTATTACAATGTGCCCTTTTCTCTATTTCTTTAATGTCTACATAGTATTTATACTTACCTCTATATATGTAGATTGAAAAACTGCGAGTAAAACTAAATGTAACGTAAAAATTACCTGAAATGGACTTGATAACATAAATGTCAAGAGTTGGAAACCAAGAATGTGGTAAATTTTTCGATGAGTTCCAATTCCATCCCGTGAACAGGAAAAGTAACAGCATAGCTTTCAAGGGAAGCAAAACGATAAAGAAACTGAGGTGAGATGAAAATATTTAATTCTGTGAGGTATAATTCTAACTCTCTTGACAATAAATTATAATTAACATGTTGGCAACAGCGCCTACAAAACGTAGGGGATGGTAGTATGCTAGAAGAAGTACCATAGGCAATATATCTGTCTTTGTTAGGGGTTAGGCACACAATACTCAAAATGTCACAGAATGACTCTGAACCACCGACCAATATTTTATTATAGGTCGGTGCTCGGAACATTGTCATCTCTGTTTAACTCATTAACGTAACAGATTTGTTGTCATTTCTGAAATTCAATGTCATCTGTGAAATTTGCTGCCGATGTTGCCAGAAGGTGAAATAGAAACAAATCCCTTTAAATTTTTAATGCCAATTTTATTTTTCATTTTTAAGTGCTTGATTTTTTTTTAATGTTGAAACGGTGTCTTTTAAATGCAGTGTTTTATAGATCTTTAATAGAAAATACTTGATTGTCGTCATGTTGAGAATTCCCCATTCTAAGCCTTTCTGTGGCGTTTATCCAGAAATTTGCATTCATGATATCAAATTATCTTTCTTTCCATTATTTTTCGAGTCAATGCACGAGCAGTGAGGAAAGGTTCATCGACACTTGCAATGCCTCCTTCACAATTCATTATCCAGTCCATTTCTGAAGTACTTTCACACAAATCCTTCAAAATCAAACATGAGTTACAGTGTCACTTGCGCAATTCATCATGACCTTCATTCGTTTCTCACCCTTCCGGAAAGGTATGCGGAATTTACGATATCCGGGTTATGTGTACGTTTTAGTAGAAGGCTCGACACGGCAGGCACGCGGGCAGCTGGCTCTTGGCCAGGCCTGCTTTTAGAACACGACCAGCAGACTGTGCTGTGCCTTCAGACCACCCGCTCCACCTCAACCTTCCCCTCTCTCGTAATCGACGTCTCCTTGATAAAGAGAAAAATTATCAGAATTATTGTTACTTCACCTTCTGATAATTTTATCAGGAATGGCAGGTGAATACAGAAAATTATTTGAAAAACATCAAATATGAACCAAGCTTCATAGGAAGAAAAAAGGTCGTATAAACATGAAGTGATGTTGTAGTACTAAAGCATAAAAAAAGGGAGATTACATGAGTTACAAATATTTGTCGAGGAGACGATTCTTGAAGAAGTAGATATGTGGTAACACTGAACTCTAAAAGACACATCTTTCATAGTAAAAATAAAAAATGCGTAACGGTATACCTGCTATTCATGATATTGTAAATTTTATCATTTCTGTGGATATAGGCTGAGACCGCATAAGCTGGACAAGCTGACAGCAAATGCATTATGGTCTCAGCTGCCCCAACGATATGCTCTGCATCTAGTGTCAGATAACTCTATACCCATCACGCGACTATGGTAAACCAGGGTGTTGAAGACACCATCCTGGCAGGCCATTATGACTTGAGAAAAGAGAAGGTCAGGTTTCTGGATAAGCCCATGCACTGGCTTATCCTTATGTAGCTGTAGGAGCCTCTCATTCTCCGCAGCTATGACGTGGGCTTTTTGCTGAACGGGTTTCAACTCGGTGACAGAGTTTGCGTTCGTCCGTTCAATGTCGAATACGAGACCGAGTTCATTGCCTGCTTTTTCAATATCGCATACTAAGCAGAGAAGGGGATCTGAAATTCTGATGACTTTACAGACTTCATCCAGCACCATTGTGTTGTGTAGATACTCCAAACTCGAAAGTCTAGGGCCTCCCCGTTGTCTGGGGAAGTAAAACCATGGAACGGACGATTTAGGATGCAAGCTTCAATGGAGGTGCATCATTTTGTGACTTTTAACATCGACTTGTCGCAGCTCTTCCATTTCATTACTCGAAAGGAGTAAAGTAGAATCGGAACGGCAAGCATATTAGTTGCGGCAACTTCGTTCTTCTCCGACAGTTCTGATGACAAGATATGTCGGAGTTTATGCTGATACTTGCCGCGGAGAGAGTTTTTGACAGTAGTTACCTCTTGGGTGTGGCGTTGTTCCACCCCTAGGTATGTATACGTCTCTCTGGCATCCAGATAATGTGGGATGCTTCCGTCTTCGAGGTAAACGTCCTCTTCGTATTCCCCGTATCGTCCTCTTTTGAGATAAACCGTGGCACATTTGTCAATCCCAAACTCCATTTCGATAGCATGCGTGTACTCTTGCACCACCCTTGAGGACTGATGAAGATCCATTTTTCCGGAGGCATAAAGTCTAAGGTCATCCATATGAAATAGATAGGTGACCTTATGCTTTCGGTTGCTGGGGGTGCCGCAGCTGTATCCGCGGGTTTTCCGTAGTGCAACGGACAATGGCAGTAGTGAGATGCAGAAGAGAAGAGGGCTGAAGGAGTCTTCCTGAAACTTGCCCATTCAAAAGATAACCTGCTCTGTTTGGACTCTGACTTGACCAGATGTTATAGTAAAGCAAGTCCTTCAGAGCGGCATGAGCTGTTCAATGCATATCATTATTTGATGTTTTATCTAATGCCTTGCGATAGTCGATCCAGGCCATTGAAAGGTTACGCTTGTACTGCACGGAGTCCTGGTTGAGTTAAAAAGTTATTGATTGGGCTGGTATTCCTGGAAATGAAAGAAAACTAGACTTGACAATTTTCGTGATGAAATTGGTATAAATCTGTACCTTGATGAGCTTGAACAGACCATCGATATACTTTTTCAGGAGGATCTATTACATTCTTAGCGGGACGGTGCTCCACGTTATTATTTTAAATGAGAGATTCCCGGTTAAATAGATCGTCAGTAGTTGAATGACCTCCGAGATCAACAGATTGAACTCCCTTACACGACGAATCATATGGATGAATTCCTGGTGAAGTTTTCCAGAATGTTTAAGGCGAGTTCGAAAAAAGACTTTCTTACAGTTTAGAGCAAAATGGACAATATTTGAAACAGTTTATGAGATAGGCGTAAGTATATCAATGTTTGAAATGTTTTTCTCGCAAATTCCACCTACTCTTCTAACCAATTCTATCAGAAGGAGAGTCAATACAGTAATACATCTCAGTGCAGGCAAATTCTACTCACGCCTGTTCAGAACTCTATATTTCGGAAACTGCTCATCGAAAAATATTGTGTGAGGGTACCATTGGAAAAAAGATTAAACGTTCTTTGAAATAATTTCCCCTTCCCATTCATATTTCTGAAGGTATCATCCACCCGTCGTAGAGGGTTGAACTCCGAGGGCAAAATATATTCATTACAAGTTTCCCTCTTTTCGATTTTTTATTTTACTTACTGAAAGGAAGACTTTACGGTTGGGAAGTTTTCAAATTGACACCCTGTATACATTTTCTATGACATCGTTTAAATTTTACATTTCCGGTTCACGTTTTCTCGACGAGATCCTCGTTCTCATTTCTATCCGTAAGTTCTCGAAACGTATTGATTTCTCCTGCGTTGTCTTCGCGAAGAAAACAACTGAAATATTCACCACGTGCCTTCAGGTCTCCCGCTGAAGTTTATTATTTGATCTGTGTTTAGTCTGCCTCGTACAAGTGCAAGATTGCTTATACGTTTTCTAAAAATATTTGAGAGAATTCCAGACGAAGATGTAATAAATAAAGACATTCAGTCAATGAGTCGGTTCGATGAATCAGATCAGAATAGGAAGGAGAAATTTTATTTTTGAATCGATGAAAATAAAATAGATCCAGGTATTTCAAGAGTCAGAAGGAAAATTATGATTTCGAGAGAACTATAGGATGGCTTGAGATAAATAATATACTTACACACAGACATGTAGAACGCATTGATACTGTTTAATCATGAAAAATATATTCTACATAGTTTAATACCTAATTAATCAAGAAGCTACAAATGTTTTCACAAATAGAAAACGAAGTGGACCAGAAGTATGCACGTCTGAAATAATAAATGAATAAAAAATATATTTTGCAAAGGTAACAAACTATCTTCCCAATGAATTCGGGCAGTAAAAGCACTTAAGATGTCAAACTGAAGTAATTAACACGAACATTAGGCATTTAATGTCAAACGTGAAATAGGTAGGTATGTAAAATGATTTGGAATATCGAAATATTTGGATTCCAGAGTAATGGCTTACCTGAAGTATAAAATTTCAATAAAGAGACTGAAACCTGAGTATCTATTGTAATGAAAATACATCCAACTATCATCCACTAATTCAATCACAAGTAAATAATTTTATATCTACTACTACTAACTAACTCTAGAGTCACTGTAATCTGTCTGATCGAGTGCCCTGCATGTACTATATCGAAAAGCTTCAGTTGGATTATTCCAGGAATGCCGAGTGATGTTGCCATCATTCAGAACATTAGAAACAGTTGGTTCTTGTATATTCTTCGATGTGATTGGAGCATCCTCGAGTGATGATGTCATGCATCGTTAACAAGCCTATATCGATTATCCCAAGTGGTCTGGTCCAGCTCCAGGACCGTTCATTGCCTCCTTCTTAAAGACATTCCGCCTTAGAATGTTATTCTTGGAGTCTGTAGATATCTGAAAGTTTTCCCATATGTGTACAGCAAATTTCGATGAAAGTACCACTCTACAGTCTTTTGTTCGGTCGTGAAAGATGGTCACAGCAAACCAAAATCTTGCTGCTGCTGGATCTGAATATCATCTCCAACATACTTTTCACAACTCTCCAATCCATCCCTTCAATCTTGAGATTGCTAGGTCCTAAAGCAGCCTCAATGGAACACCGAGTCAACATATCCACTCTTTTTGGTTGGGCAGGCCGTATTCTTCAGCCCACTTGCTGAAGTAGTCTATTGCCATGGTTAGATTGTGGATATGGGGCCAGCGATATCTATGGTGATTCTTTCAAATGGGCTGCCTACGTTGTACTGATGCATCGGGGCCTTATGTCGTGTTCGAGGTTCATTGTTGGTAGCGCAGACAGCACACTTTCCGTACCAGCTTAACAACTGGCCTCAGTTTCTGGAGGGTTTTCGTCAACTCGTCCCCATTATGAATTTTTTATATCTTCTGCTTCTGGGTACTACTTCTCCTTCTCCCTCTTCTTCTTCGCCAATAGTTCCGAAGAGGGCCAAGGAGTGTCGGATGGCTTGATGACTCCTTCTTTTTTCATATTGCTAACTATAAATACTGCCCGCCTCTTCCTACTTGGCGAGAAAAAGTGTTCTAGCTAATTGCCGGATAGGGCTGGTATTCCCAGTGTCAATCTTGTGCTGAACCACATTCGTTTACCTCTCCTGGTACTTCATGAACTTCCTCAATTTTCAAATTCCACTCGCAAGTTGCTGGCTTGACTTACAGTGCAACCTACACTCTTAATCGAAGACCAAGTTATTCATTACCCTTACCGGCATAAATTAATCAAGACGCAACAAAGTCTTCCCTGCTGCGATTTCTTGTCCAATTTTCTAATTGTGAAGTTTGGGCTTGAACATTACCATGTTTGCACTGCTCGCAGCCCCGTCCAAACGAGCCTCCAGTATGGTTTCAGCCCTCAAGTACGCTCTTATCTTCAGTCAGGACACAAATCATTTCTTCACTTATCCCATGAAGCACCAGTTCTTCTCTGCTCACACGTAGGACGCCGTCTTTGGAATTAAACTCGACCTTCAGACCACTGGTTGTTTGTCTGACGTTTCGTCAGCCAGCTCAGTGGTTCAGCGATATTGGCAAACCCCAGCACGTATCGTTGATATGATAGGTGTATGTGTCAAAAAAAGCTGTGTAGCAAAAGCAGGTTCATGGATTGTCCGCACTCAAAAGTGGTAATGGGGCTACTCCTCACTGGACACTGCCCTCTGACATATCACCTCAAAAAGAATGGAAAATTAGGAAAAGATAGCTGCCGCTACTGCGAAGACTTCGCCGAACTGTATGATCTTAAATTTTCACAACTGTATCCAAGAAGTAGCTCAACTCCGTTTGCTATCATACACACCTTATCCAGATTGCGTCTATAATACGACTTAGACAGAGTATTTCAGTCATCACTAAATTTCTTATGAGTTGTGTCAAGAGTATTTTCATCGCATTCTATGTAGATTTGAATATCATCGGCGTAGCACATGATTAACGTATTTCAGAGACACTCTGGGAATTTTTATGTATGTAACACCAATAACACAGGGCCCAAATGGATCCTTACGGAACAACGTTGTAGATATTGACGAAGTTAGACGTGGAGTTTTTGGAAGTGACACAATGTGATCGGTTCTGTACGATATTCTTCATCAACTGAGATATATTCGATGTAAATCGAATGTAATACAGAAGAGATTCATGGAATATATAGTTGATGGGGTCAAACACCTTCGAAGAAAGAATCTGAGATTATTTCCAGAGAGTCGAATATTCATTATGTTCAAAACAATAATAATCGAAGATATCAGTAATATGACGAATAATGACGGGGCAACAAAGTAATAGCAATTTATCAGGATCAATAGCATCAGATTCAATGCTTGAAATCGCTTCATTATTGATGGCATGGAGTGAAAATGTGGGATTGAACTTTTCATTTTGGATTAAAATTAATTAATTTTTCATCACGAATTATTCTTAATAGGTATTGCAGAAGTATTCATTGATTTTTTTAACATTAGACAAGTGATCTGGAATCGTCATATTTGATTTTTTATGTTGAGGAATTATTAGTATCTTTTTTTGTCAAGGTATAATTTAAGTATATGCAATGCTGGCACTGGTCATGCATTTGTTTGCAGCTATTTTGTTGAACACTGGAGTGCCTCTCATCTATGATTAACCGTTTATTACACGATTACATCCTCTCTCTTCAATATTTTTTTCAGATCTCATATTGGTATATTTTGTGTCGCATTTGTGGGTATAGTGTCTCCAATCTTTGGTAATTCTTGAAAATATGATTTTTCCTTGTTTGTCCTCAATATTTGTTACAGTATCTATCAGAACAATACTCCACAAAACATTAGAAAGTTTCCTCATGAAAAATCAATCATAGTTATGCTAGAAGAATAGTTTTTAACTACAGAGAATTATGACAGAAGATGTCTTCTTTAGAAAATTTCACAATAATAATTGGCGACAAATCGAGTGCTTTCATTGAAGATGGCAACCACACAGATTTCCGGAATTTGTTTTCCTCCAAGGTACCCCGGAAGTGATTAAAATTGAAATTTTTTGATGTTAGTCACGTGATTAGACAATAACACAAGATGATTTTTCAGAGATTACAAATAATAGGTACTTCCGTCGACTCTAATGTGAATTTAAGTAAACTATGGAATTTATGATGTTCTGAATCTACTAAGGTACCTACCTATATTTATGATGAATAAAGTTCACGAAAAATTAGCTGTTTAGGCAATAACAAATATAGATAAACGAATTGCATGGGTAGGAAATAACTTCCTCATATTAAAATATAGTTGGAAATTATTCTGTTAAATATTTAGGTGCGGAATTTTTTTACTGATTCTTCCTTGTTCTTGAATTGATAACCGAAAAGTTCAGTTGTGCAAGATTTTTTAAGAATATTTCCGGTAACAATTCAAGCACCAGGGAGGTTATAAGTAAAAATGTATTGGGAATTAACGGAACAACATTTCTCTGTCTCTTCAAGAATAGATGACAAGAGTAAACAGAAACTCTTCTTCCAATGACAAAACAAAAACAATTATATCGATAACTCATGAAAACCGACTCCACTCAATTCTGTCGTAATTTCGTAACGATCCATCAATCATCGACGTACAGCTTTTACTTACCCAAACAAATCTAACGATAAAATGTCTTGCTAGGGATATAGACAACGCAAATATTATAGTAATAAATTGGTAAAGTGATAGAGAAAATGGCCGCCAGCCTCCATTAACTTGTCACGTAATGTAAACGTTAATATTTTTAATTTTCCAAGCGGTTAAGTGTATTGTCGGGTTGTGAAAAACGTCGTAAAAGTTGAAATTGCGTAATGGTCTAGACGTTTGGAAGGTGGAAGGTCAATGAAGGACATTTAATATTCAGTTGCAACAGAATATGCATCGGGAATACATTCGTTGGAGATCGACTAGTAGGTACCCAAGATTCATCGAAAAATAAAATTAATGAATTGCGATACTATTTTCTCTGGTTATGTAAAGCGATTGGTAACTTGGGGAATTAAAAAGAAAATGGCAATATTATCTCTGATCAGGGTATCATTTTAGTACGTGGCTAAACGTGAACGAGTGATTCTTTGAATGATTCTGAAACTAAAAGTTCATGAAAACGTAGGCCCGGTAATACTTTGTTTTCAAGATACAGGGTGTCAAAATTTTCAAATTTTTTTAATTTTTTTGTAAATATTTTAATAATCCTTCAACCGATTATATTGAAATTTGGCAGTGTTATAATGGGTCGTAAATGGCTGATTTAGCCCTATTCATAACAGAAGTATCATGTCCAATAGCGTCCCGGAAGGCACCAAAACCGAAATTTTTACAGAATAAATGTGCACTACTGATTTTTTTGCAATATTTGCATTTGTTTCACATTGAGCAACTAAAATAACAATTTTTTTATGTCTAAAAAATATAAAAATCACATTTATGTAAGACCCTAGGATAATAGATAATAGTAATAAGAAAACGACGATTTCTTTTGAAAATTTTGACACCCTGTATCTTGAAAACGAAGCATAACTGGAATAATGTTTATAATGAACTTTTCGTCTTAGAATCACTCAAAAAATCACCCCTTCAAGTTTGGCCACGTACTTACATAACACCCTGTATATTCGCAACAAAAATAAACACTAAGTATATCGATTGGAATAATAATATTAAATTCGGTGTTTCATAAATATGCAAATTATTACAGTGCTTATTATGCTATACTGCAACTTAAAAATCATTCAATATTGAACAGTTACTACAAGTCTACTATTTACTTATATATTCATTCACATCTATCATATAATATTGTCCTATGGGGAGGTGCAACCAGTGTTACTAGGAAAGAATAATCAGTCTGATCTTCTAGTTGAATTTCAAACAAACATGTCGAAACCATTTTGAAAAGCATCGTATCCTAACATTCCCATCAATATCTATATATTTTAAAATGTATTTTATATTCCAAAAATAACTCATCTGTATTCTTCAAAAACGAAGATTTCCATAATTACTCTACGAGATATGGTCATCAATTCAGTATTCCTAAACACTCAACTGCACTCCATGAACAATGCCCAATGCACAATGGAATGAGATTTTTCAATCTTCCACCATGAATAAAAAATATGAAAGATTTCAAACTATTTAGGAGAAATGTAACGCCATACAAATGAAGGAAATCGTTTGTCTTTTTATGACGTTTCCATAATGAGTCATTAATAAAATCGGAAACTTATTGAGTTATGACGAAAAAAAAATTCAATATCTGACTACAAAAACACTAAAATGGTAGCCATCTTGCAGCAACTATCTTGAATTCTTCAATTCAGACAAATGATTCATATTCTTCAGCCCAAAATTGGACCACAATTCCAGTTCGCCATTTCTTTTTTATAAAGCATTGTCACCCTTATGATAAAAACCTGCCAGATTTCAAAGTTCTAAAATTCCAATCAGAATTATTACAGCAGAAAACAAAGCAAGTTATGTAAAACTTAAAAACCTGCATTTTCCATTAGGCAGCCGCCATATTGCGTCCCCATTGTGAATTAGTCAATTGTAGCAATTGAAAATTTTTAACTTCATGTTATCAAATAAAATGCGTAAAATTTTAAATAAAGAGTTATTGGAAATAACATTTGAATTTGAATAGTATTTTTAGATCAGACTTGCCAACAAACATCTAATAAATAAATTTTCATTGTCATGATATCGCCATGATTTCTCGAGATATTGAAATTTTGTGATATTTTTTAACGAAATGTATTTCCATATCAATAAAAATTTGGGAAATTAAAATTTGATATATAACACAGCATTACATTCAAAAAAATAAAGTTCAGTGCTTCATAGGAAAATCTGTAAATCTGGTAACGTTGCAAATATTATTTTCAGATCCGGCACTACTGATAACCCCCGTACACCTAATTTCATAGTTGTATATGTCAAGCCGTTGCTGAAATATTTGGCCTCCTTTTGGGAAATCCTGTATATACAAATATATTTGAATTGTACTCGAATATTTTCCAACACAGATAACTTTGAATATTCGAAATCGATCAACAGATGCTTCAACTTCTCTTAGTCATGGCATCGAGTGGTACTTGATGAAATCGCTTTTTCAACATCTATAAAATTCTAAGCATATCGAGCAACACACCCCATTGGAATTTTTTTTCCGTAGATAGAAATCAAAAAGTGATTGTGCCCACGGAACAAAAACATTTCCCCAGTATCATGCATTTAAATTATTTAGACATTTATATTTCAGTTCTAGAATATTTTCCTTCATCATTCATTCAAATTACAAATCTAATAGTAAAAGACAATTGACAAACACCGCGTAAATTCTTAAACTGTGCTCAATCCGCTTTCCCATTTTTCAACAGTTTAACTATTCCTCTTGAAATCGAGCTTTCTAACCTTATTTGAAATTCGGAATTGCCTACAAAATACGTTGGAGAATCTGATTGAATTGTTCATTGTGGATTCAGCCTCAAGCATCTATGAAATGAAATCTTTATTGTGATTCTTCTGGTTCGTTTCGGTCATTGGCTTTGATACTTCAATTATTTTGAACCTATTCAAATGAATTCTACCCTCGAGAATGAGCTTCAATTTGATCCTTTTGTGCGGTTTTCGCATGATGTGTTTCTTTGAGGCGATGCGATAAAGATGAGAATAGGTCTGCGGCCCGAATTGAGAAAATTACTACTAAAATGTACTTCCAGCGGGTCCCATAAGGAATATTAACAAGTCTACAGTTTTCATTAGATTTTTTCTCATCACAATTCTAATTCATTCACGAATCATCGATAGATGGTTATAATTCCCTTGGGATATTAAAGATTATTTGCTTCCCTCAACCATTGATAACCAAGGTCTGTTGATAAACACGTAACAGCAACAAACTGAAGACGACCAAAACTATAATCGACGATACCTGATTCAAATGTACCGGAAAAGTAATAAATTTAAACATTTATTCCGTTTCGAAAATAAACACTTTTTTTTAATCGCTTACAAATAAAATCATCTATGCACCACGGAGATCAATAGGCCCAATAGCATTTGTAGAAGTACTTACTCATCGAAAGATGTGGCGTGGCGCAAGACTGACCCACAAAGTGTACCGAAAACCTTAGCAAACGGATAGGTACCTACATGCACTATCGAACCACCATCTTACTCAGAGATGTAAAGTATGAATCATTTCTCAATACAAGAGCCCCATTCTATTAAATGATACGTTACTTAGTACCAACCTAAGCTTCAAGAACCTGGAATCGACGAGAATTTTCATCTATTCAGATGGAATAATTAATATCTCAAAGATAGACTAGTTTTCAACAACATGCCTTCCACTTGAATTAACTGACCTTTCTGTATAAAAAAGGATTCTCGACGAAAAATAAGTTATATGAACACATGCACACAATCTTGCTCGACTCCGAGACTGTCTTTCAAATGAAGACCTCCACAATGTCTATGGAATTTTCCGTTATGTTTAGTGTGGTTATGAAACATCTCTCAATATACTTACGTATTGGATAGAACTGAAATACCCAACGGCAAAAAGAACTGTTAATCACGAAGCTCAGCCAAGTAAAAAGCTGTGGGTTTCTGAAGATATCATTCTCACGGGAAACAAGAAATTCAGATGATATAGAATTAAAAAAATATTATGGTGATTCGAAATAAATTTATAGGAAAAAAATATTTGAGGCAAAGCACGCATTCAATCAGGGTGCTCTTGCAAAAATGAGCTAACATCACAAGCAGAAAAAAATTTGGAAAATGGTAAAAAATAAAAATGGAAATGGATTTCAAAATATAAGTCAAGAACAATTGCTAGATAACAAAATTATAACTGCTCAAAATGAAATTGTCGACGGTTTTGGTTCATATTTTTCCACCATACCTATGCACGTTAATCATATTTTTTATTTCACTCAAGTGCATCCGAGTGACATAATTGAAATCATTTTTACTATCAAGAAAACTAACTCTGTTGGAATAGATTGCATTTCAAAAAAATAATAAAAAACATCAGAAATTCAATTTGCGAATCCTTAGCATTTTTGAAAAATCTTTCAGTAGAAATTGAAGAGTTCCCAGACAAACTGAAAATTGATTTAGTATATAACACCGATTTTGAAAAAAAGCGACTCAATGCTTATCGAAAATTATCGGTATGTAACAGTTCCCACAGTATTACGTATAATAATGGAAAGATCCGTTTATGTGAAAATGCTGGCGTTCCTAGATCAATTTGACAGGTAGGTCGACAGAAGTGTATTTTGCTCATTTTTTTGGTTTGTCTATAACTCAGTTGATAGAAGAAAGTATGTCAATGTACTTTTTTCGACTCATCGAAAGCATTCGACATTACTGACCCCCATATTATATGCAAAAAATTGCATTCACTTGGTTTCAGGAGTAACTTTCTTTCATGGCTCAGATCATACCTGACTTTCAGAAAGATACATTTTAAAGTTGACAATTGTCAGTCGCAGCAGTATGACATTGATCTAAGGGTTCCTTAAGGGTTTTCCGTAGTACAACGGACGATGGCAATAGAGAGATGCAGAAGAGAATAGGGCTGGGGGAGTCTCCCCTTCTAAATATAACCTTCCCTGATTGTATTCTGACTCAACCAGGTTATGAGTCCTCCAAAGCAGCATCAGCTGTTCAATGCATCTCACTATTCGATCGGGTACCGCAAGGCACCTGAGCAAATGCATGATAAGCCCACGCGATGTTGTATCAAATGCCTTGCGATAATCGATCCACGCCATTAAAAGGTTAAAGCTTATACTACTGAGAGTATACGCATGTATATGATGTGGGTAAACATCTTATAACATGCAATTTAGCATGATATCGGTTTGTAGTCCTTTGGATCAGACAAATCTCCGTTTTTGGCATAGACCTACTATAATATGGACTGGCCGTCACGTGACTTTAACACACAGCTCGTTGGGGACTACATAAAATAGAGACGTACTGTGAAGGATAGACATAAGGAAAAGCAATAGAATCAAGTGGGCTATAGTACTACATTGTAAAACCTCGTTTTTGTATTTTCTTTTTTTTTTCAGGACATATTTTCATGATAACTATCTTAAATATCTTTCAGAAACAAGAATTTCATTGTGCCCAATCTGAATGAAAATTTGACAATTTATTTCTGTTCCTGCTTTCAGAAAGTTCAGGACTGAAAGCTTTATGGCTAATTAAATTTGTATTCGATATCATAAAGTTATAAAAATTAATAGAACGTGTTATTGGGAATAAAAGTAAATTTTTTTTCGAGCGGAACGAAAATCTACGGACAATCCGTGCGTAGGGATAATGAAGTCTCGTTTAATTTCAGCCTGGTACTGAAAAGTTTCACTTCGGTGGAGTAAAAAATTTCTGCATTTTTCTCGAAAATAAAAGGAAAATCTGATAAAAAAAAACAAGTAACAAATTTCATAAATATTATTAATCTTCATTAGTTTAAACAATTTTTCATCCTTGAATCAAATAAAACCCTACCACCTACCCATATGATTCAAACTATATAACTGTACATAGTACTTACCCTATATATTATATTATAGATCAGGTGCACACTTGAGAGGGCGAAACAACGATGTTTATTCAGAGCATGTCATGGTGGAGATCCGGGGATGGCAAAAAGAGCCCATGGGGCCTACTTGCCTGGCTGCAGTAGAAGCCTCCCTACCAACTACTACTACCCTTTTATAGGTAGCTGTTATGTGAAAGAATACTTCTGTTCACAAGAATCAATGAAAATAATAAAAATAAATAAAACGATAATATTATAATTTATTATTTATTATATAAAATTCATAAAAAAATTCAAAGCATAAGAATGATCAAAATTATATAGCTATAATAGTGCATGGCATTACAATTATAAAATCAACAACAATCACTTCATTCATAAGTTTCTTGGGATCCCTCAAAGCAAAATATATAAAAAATCAATATATTATTTTATTCAATTTCTCAGAATAAGATTTTAATCAACCTGATTGATTTTTTATTCATTGAAATTTCAAGTTAGTTTTCATCATCCTAGCTTCTTCAACACTTTCGTGCCAAAGGGATTGATATAAGAGTCATCTGCATTGAAGTGATTACTGCAAATTACGGCCACACCCACTTAAGTATGTCTCATGATTTCATTCTTCGGAAACCTATGAAAATGTGTAAGAAAAATTGAAAATTGACTCCATACACTTCATGTTTGCTCACCTATGAAATTTCACATCACACCCTATTTTGAACCTAACGACACACAATTGAAGGCTGCACACAACGAAGGCATAATCAAAATTGTTCATAAACTTTCAAATTAACACAAAAACACTGGATAAATTGATAATAAAATTTTAAAGCACCATGAAAACACAAATAAACAATAAACGAATCCAAATTTCTGCCTTTACTTATTCTGTTTTTTTTTTCGCAGGCACTCTGATATCAATGGTCTCTTTCTAATAACCAGTCCATATTATAGTGGGTCAATGGTTTTTGGGGATTAGCACGGTTAGCCCCTCGAAAAACCAATCCGAAATCTGTTGCCCTTCATCTAGCCATGAGTTGTAGACTCTATCCAGCAATTTTTACAGCAATTCGCCTACTGGCCGTCACGTGTTGTTTCGCCCACTTAATGTTAGCTCCCACCTTGTGTATGCGTCACTCATGCCTCCTCCTAATCAGAGGGGTGTTATCCCTCCACTTCGCTTGGGACAGAATCTGAGCGGCGTCATACATGGCAGAGTTGATGTGTCAGAGGTCAGCCTCTTTTGAAACGGTATCGTGAATCTCCGCATCCACCCGTGCCAGTTGTTGTGACTGCAGGGGCTAGGTGTTATGAAGCGCCCTCCGGGTTCTGAGACTTTCCTTTAGTGGTATGATGCAAGCGTCCTCTACAGCCAGAACGATACGTGGCATATCTGCCACTTCTTTACTCGGTTGAAGAGGAGCTCTGACATAGTCTCGACCCCGAAGATGAGATTTTGGGCGGAAAAGGCAGCATGCTGTGGGTGTATCTCACACCACAGAGCATGCATTCTTGCCAAGTATCCTCTCCGGGCGAGCTCACTGCTCTCATAGCAATGCAGAAGACCGTCCCTTAGTTCGTTCTTCCATTCGAAGTGTCCGTTGTCGTTGTGGTCGTCATTAAGTGGCAATCCATCGTTCTGGCCTCACCATTATTGTTATTATTATTATTGTAAAACAGTATCGTAGGAATGTTTCGTTATGTGACAGTGTCGTAGGATTGTTGACAATCGCCAATCATACCGAACATCGCTAAGTGTTTTTGTAGGCAGGGGCTGTGCAATAGTTAATCGATCTTATTTACTCTCTCATCTCATCTTTCGTTCTATCTGTAAACATACGATTTTCGGTATACATACAGTTTGTGGTCAAATGATGGAAAAATATTTTTCTCGAAACATATGACTTTCGAGGAAAATCCTGAAGTACGTGTCTATTTCCTAAAACGCATTTGAAAGAGTTACCGGTGTCGTAGTGATGATGTAACGGCTCATTCCTATATTATGTAATATTGAAAACATGAATAAATAACGACTCACTAATTATTCTTTCAGCTCACAATAGTAATGAGGAATACCCTTTAGAATAATTCAAAGTGAAATATCATTATTCACAAAAAGGTCAATTGAATATTACTTCATCTTAGCGTTGATATGGTCACGCAAGCTGCAAAATTTTTCTGCTCACGCCATGTCTCCACTGCAAAATTTCAACTAATAAGGAAATTCAGATTTTTTTACGTAATTCAGGCAATTACGCTCATGAGATAGAAATGATTTATACATGGTGTTTTCGACATGTTAGCTTCTGTAAAATCCCACATCCGGCCTCAATAGGAGCGCACGCAATGAAGATATCAACATTTCTGATTTATAGTGCCCTCAGAGAGGCCATTACCATATTATTATATACTGGCGAGATGGAGATGAGATAAGCTCTACGTCATTAGGGTATCGTATGCATAATATTTTGATTGCAGTATGCAGTACCAGGATGTTGAAAAAATAACTGATTCACTTCAGGCGCAATGATGTACATTATTTCTTCTATAGTCAGTTTGATATTAGACCAATTGCTGCAGCTACAGAGTATCTTATGATTACAGAAGTTTCTTTACTGCACTTCAATTTTGTTTTAAATATGACTAAAAGAGTTGTTTCCATCGGAAGAAATCACAGTTTTTGGAAATTATAATTGCAATACACGTTAAAAGTTATACGTTATAACAAAAAAAGCTGATAAATGTGAATTAAAAAACAGGATGTGATCCAAGACGTATGTAAATTCATAATCATTTATCGAAATAAAATCGATGACTCTAGGTAGACAAATGTGAAACAATAGCTACTCACATACAGAGGGAGGTATACAGCTCTTTCACAAAATGAAAGGCATTTTCCTCCACACTATGTGTATAGTAGTCCAGGCGTTGTAGCCAAAATGTTGCTAAAACCTGACAATAAAACCAATATAAAGGATTTTTGGTGATAACTTGAAAACGGTTCAAAATTCCGATATGATGTATAGGAACAAACTTGTTGGAAGCAAAAATATTTAACAAAAAGGAAGTAAATTCTCCATTTTTGAGAAACGTTGACCTGAAGTGTGGATTTTCAAGTAACTGGGCTGTGTGATTCCGTGTTTGAAGGGGACTTAATTAAGATTCACACAGTAAATGTTTGTTATGAAGCTCATTTGCTGTTCATGAAGGATTGATAGTTATGAAATCCCTCACCAATTCCTAGAGAGTTGCAATTACTTAAAAAAAAATTCCACAAAGCATTGTCACCGAATTTATGTCAAATTAGCTTGCAAATGAAGTATCATAATTTGGAATACAGATCAGTTGTTTTTTCCGCAACAGAGCGCCAAAATAGAAATTAAGGTAGCTTGAATTGACATGGCTGAATTCCTTATGATATTACCTTTTTGATGATGTGTCACACATACTACTTTCCCTATTCAAATTGTTTGGGTGATAGTGATCAAGGGGTGGGGGGAGAGGTATGACAGTTGAGGTTATGATAGGAAGATATCCTCCTTGGATTAAAAACCGACATGTTTCTGCATTTTCTTTACAACACATGTGTTTTGAACATATTCGATCTGTTTCGTTTTCGATGCCCTACCCTGTATATCAATATCCATTTATTTGGATCCCCAAATATTAAAATGTCATATAATGAGGAGAAACACACCTTATAACAACGTAGTACAGAAAAAGTTTGAGTTAAAACACATCATGAAATTCTTCTAGTCGGTGCTTTTATGTCGGAGATGTAAAATCTCATAGATAAAGTTTAATCAAATAATAAAACAACAAAAGATTTTGACACATTGAAATAGTTTATAATAAATTAAACATACAAAACCAGATCAGAGTGGTGAAATTAAAGATAACAGAAAATTGAATATTCAATAACAACTAACAACTATAAATAAATTTTTGTTGTTGTAAAATAATTCACGGTTGTGTTTGTTTGTAAAAGATAAGGAATACAAAGAGATAATTCATTTGTTTATAACAAATTTTTTATTGAATAAACAATGACAATTTAAATAATAATCGTTTTTTTAATACCAAAGATCAAGATAAATGATGATTTAAAAAAATGGTTTCTTAGTTCTCCTAATAAGTGGTAAAAAAAATTTATTTAACAAATTAATTTTTCAGCAATAAACTTTTTGTTTAAGAAATGTTTTTTTCAAAAAATCATAATTATCAAAGATTAGCAGTGTTATCAAAAAAGAAATGTAAATTATCTCATAAACAACGCATTTATTTATAACAATAGGAGATAAAATTTATTAAAAATCATTTTGAAGTAGCTTCTGATCATACGAAATTGGATCAATAATAATATTGAAACAAAAAAAATATTTTCAATTTTTAATGCTTTATAATTTTTCATCTTAGTAAATTGTTAATAACAAAACGAAAATTAACAATTTTTAAATTTTTCCAACAGTAAACTATTCCAAGACCTTTGAAAAATAGCTCCACGAAAGAAAACAATTCTCAGATTAATAGTTTAACAATTATCGCACTTGCAATGTTAATGTTCGTGCTACAAAAAATTGTTAATTCATTAATGGATAATTTATTGAAAAATCGCGATAAAAATTTTTTGACCACGAATTATTGTTCATTGATCTATCCTGCAGGCGCCAGAATTTTTTCAATTTTAAATTTTCATATTTAATAAGTTTAAATAATATTTATTCATTAAAGGTCCGAAGAGGAGGTGGCTTGCGCAAGCCGGAGTACCCGTTTTCGGGCGTATTTTCAACCCTCTGGAAAAATTATAAATATTGTTCCTAGAGTTCCGCGAGTTGGAACTTTTTTATAGGAAATTTCTTCCTCTTTTTGATTTTTTTTTTATTTGAATTATCTTGAATAGTTTTTTGAGATATTGACGAAAAATCACACCCCCTTTTTATTCACTTAATTGTTTATAACTATTGTAATTTTTGCGAGCGGCCTTAACATTTTCTCAAAAACTATCTACTTACATGCCATTCCGAATAGAATGACACCTCAATCATAATTTTGACCTAAAAAGCACTTGTTGCTTAGACTAATTCTCGATGTAATATTTTCGAATTAAATATTCTCTTACAAAGATGAAGAATTCCCTGGGTTTAGAAGAAAGGTCTACAGGAATCTCCAAGCCCAGCTTGACAAATTTATCTGAAAGCACTCTTTTGGAGTGTGAAGATAGGGTCAAAAGTGTTCTGGAAGCCTGCACCTCGGTACCATATTCCATAACGTAAGTAGAACTCACGAAGTGTAAAAATAGGCATTTTTTCTAGCTGAACTGAAATCGAGAGATGGTTCTAAGAGCATAACTGCTTGAGGATACTGTTTTGCAGAAATTATTTCCATTTATTTATTTAATAATATAAATACCAAAAAAATTATTGATACACGGGAGAAGATACCCATTTACAATCAATATATAACATGAAACAATAAAGAGTATGATTAACAAATCTAATAATATGTTTACAGGTACAGAATAGAACATACACAATAATACATAAATAATATAAGAATATACTGAAGAGTTGAACTACATTGTGGCCCTTTTCATTTGCCGTAAAGTAGCCTCAAAATAATCGTTGTTATAGAGTGAATATTTGCCTGTCGCAGTAATCGAAATATCCCTATGATTGCATCATAATTAGATCAATGTTCAACCAGTGCTCTTAGGGGTACATATAGTTTCACTTGTTCTAATAATTAAGGAGCATCTATCAGACCGTTCAGAATTTTGTAAATGAACAAGGAGTCAAATCCCTACCTTCTATGGATCAATGGACTCATATCCATTACTGAGAGTATGGAGCTTTAGTCTAAATGAGCCGTACATGAGAAATCTGTATTGAAATCTTTCCAGTTTTTCG
Organism: Chrysolina americana; assembly: GCA_958502065.1. Taxonomy (NCBI): domain Eukaryota; kingdom Metazoa; phylum Arthropoda; class Insecta; order Coleoptera; family Chrysomelidae; genus Chrysolina; species Chrysolina americana. The sequence continues at coordinate 51,581,329 of OY293416.1, forward strand.
ATGTAAACTTGACCTTAGGGGCACCAAATAATTGAAGCATATTCCAGATGAGATCTTACCAATGAACTGAATGAGATTTTTCACTGTACTCATACGAACAAAATTTCTGGAATGTCTCTTTATGAAACCCAACTGCTTAGGTGCTCTATTACGGATGTACTAAATGTGCAAAGAAAATGAGAGATTGGACTGAAACAGGACTCCAAGATCTTTGATCGACGTAACTTTCTCAATTGCAATGTTATATCGATAATATAGTCAAAGTTCACTGTTTGCATTGTGTGGAGGAAGCTGATGACTACACATTTCGAAACATTCATGCTTATTTCATTCATTAAGCAACCATGCATGAAAAAACATTCAGGGTATCGTGGATAATGATACGTCACCGGGATCCCGTACAACGCGAAATATTTTGACATTATTATCGGCATACATACGGAATTTACAATCAGAGATTTCTTTGACGATGTCATCAATGAATATACTGAAAGGACCTAGGTAGATACGCATCCGTTCAACTTGACGAATAGGAGGCGATATGATAAGTAAGTTTTTAACCATTCTAGAAGAGATCTGTGAACGCCAATATGAGATAACTTTCGGATGTATGAGTGAAATCGTTGATATGATTATCAAATTTTGGATTGTTATCAATACGTAGACCTGAAAATATGTTCATTTGGTTGGAGTGAATGAGTTGGTTATCCAGAGGAATCTGTTCCATGTTGCATTTGAACGATAATGTTGTTAGTTTTTGAGACATTACAGGTTATTGAGTTTCTATTTCTTCAATTCTTTCAAATCATTTTCAATTTTGTTTTGCAGTGCATTTAGGTTTCTGTTATGCCAAATGATAGACGTGACATCTGCAATTGATATTAGAGTACAAAATTGGAATGCTCCTCCCTCGAGGTTCGATCAAAGTATTCACTCAACAGAAGCAGGCGTTTTTAAAGATTTATTCTTCTCAAAACGTCAGGTTGTTCAGTCCTTCTTGATATAGCTTGTGACTTCTCGAGATAGGGAATTATTTCAGTGAAACAACACAATATTCTTCAATTCACTAAGGTGGATACATTTAATATTTTCGAAATGTTAGGGGTAAAATCACACACGGCTATCGATTAACTAGAACTCACGATCCACCGTAATAGATCACCAGAAGCAACACATCGTTTCTATAGATTTTTATGTAGTAAACGAACCTCAGCTATTTGCCATAGTTCAAACGTTTTGGCAGCGAGCAGGCGAATAGTTTCCGAGTTAAAAATATCCAAACCGTCGTACGTACGTACGTATACACACACACCCAAGTCTGGTGCAGGCGCAAACTCACAAAACACAACCTATTACTCTTTCTCATCAGATCGCGAAACCATTCTACTATTATATTCGTGGCTTGCTTGGAACACTCGATGAATTATAGAATTCCATTTACACAATTGCTGTCTATGGAGAAATGAAGAAACAGAACTAGAAATATTTCAAATTATGGATGATTGGAAAAGCAAGAATATAATGACTGAATAGAGAACTATCAGAATAATTCACAAAATAATCAAACATATACATACAGTTAGGGAAGTTGTTTCCTTATGGAAACGTGTAGCATATTCGAATGTTTTCCATCTAAGTTACCTCGAGCGGGAAAACAATATTGTTACGTTTTTGCTAAATAATAATGCCGAGCACACTACTAAACTGTTTATTTTCTAACTTCACTAAAAACATACAACTACTTCACTGACTAATTAAACACTTAGATCTATACAATACAACTAACTGAATATTCCAAACACTTCTATACTTCTTCAAAAACTGCTTATCACTTCTTCATAATCTTCTTAATCCCAGTGAAATCTCTTTATATAGTCCATTTATGCCGACTGGATCTTTCGCGAAATTTCCTAGAATACTCGGGACAGAAGGCCGTCCAAATAATCACTTCTTAGAACTGCTCGATTACCTAAATACCTGCGGCGCTTCGTCAACACATTTGTATGCGATTTGTTTTTTATGAATCTCTCAGCGGCGTAGATAGGGGAATTTTTATCAATCTCGTAACAATATTATCAAGCTTGGTGGTTACAAAATGTATTGTTCAGGTGAATGCCAGAAAAAAGAAATCAAAAACGAAGAAAAGTTTGAAGATCTCTCAGCAAAAATAATGTGTGATACCTATGCCACAGACTGTACTTTGTAAATACGAAACTGAAATAAACTAGCACAACAAAAATTTGTGGATAAGGTCACTCACCGAATATATACAGGATTTCTTGATCTTGGTTGTCGAGAGCAGGATATTCTACTTAGAGGACTGACTTCGTTTAAACAGCGAATTCACATTGAGAACAAACACATTTTTTGTTTCAGTAACTTTTCGTATAGCGATCAGGAGTCCCGAAGATGCAATGGGTCGTATTCATAAACCTTGAGCAAATGCTTTTACTCGGATTTATTGAAACATACGTATTTATTTTTTTCAGTAATAAGAGGGACAAACCTATATAGTATAGGCATTTGCTAACTTTCATGAATACCACCCAATATTCCATTCTAGTTCCTTTTCACGCAAAACTCGTATAGGTTTTTACGCTCGAGCGCCCAGTGGCGTACTTAAAATCCTTGTGCCATGAAAATATTGACTGAATACCAATTAATTAACATTGATACCTTGACATATGATCAGACACCAAAAAAAAATGTATATTATTTATAGACGAAACATACCGCCCACCTATATGGTACGTTTTACAGATCCAAATTGAAAAAAAACCGTTTGGGGTTTTGACAGTAACGACCTGCGTTATTCCATCAGTTCCGGTATGAAGATTCGTAACTTTTCCACGAGTCCATTTCAATGGGGAAGTGAGTTTATCATTCAATAAAACAATTATCCCAATTTTTATTGGAGTTGAACCGTCCATTTGCTGCTCTGCATTAGCGTATGGAGACATTCTGCATGCCAGCTTTAACGAAAGTCTTGGTGAAGACGTTGAACAAGTTGCCAGCGAGACAATCGCCCTAACTTAAGATCATCTAGGTCTGTCTCAGAAACTGCATTGAGAGGCTGCAAAGTTGAAGAATGACCCGATGTCAGAACCTTCGCTCCTCTCATTCTTGCCATAGTGATTCAGAAGAGCCCGCAAAAATCCATTCCAGCATGGCAGAATGTTTTCACCTACGTTATACTCGAACTGGTGGAAGATTCACCATCGAGGGTTCTGGAGATTTTGGAATTCATCGTAAACATTTCAAGCATTTTGAGATAATCTTTCGAATGTTTTTTTTTTGAAGAGATGATCCAATACCTTTGAAATAAAAGATTTAACATTGTCGGGAGACCAAGGTGTAAGTAAATAACTTCTATGAGCAAATTCTATCATCAAATTACCTAGTCAATCAAGCACTATTTGGTAATAAAATGAGGTGCCTTTTCTCACATGGAGTTGGGGAATTCACTAAACGTCCTCCTACCCTCAGGACTCGAGCATCGTCTAGAAAGGGATTGAGTTTGCGAAAGTGTTCTGGAAGTATTTTGTTATTTTTGAGAGAACTCATTTCATGCGAAAAAATATGTGCTCAACTCAATTTGATGAGAAGGAGTAGAGAATTTTCCAGATAGAAATTTGTGAAAGGTTGAAACTGGAGAGAAATTGGAGATCGAATGTTCGATATAATTCGCAATAAATTACAAAGAATGCGTTGAATTTCGGGATCGGTGAGTAACGGTGTACGAGTTTCATCAATTTCTGCAACTCATGTCTCAGTATGGCATTCCTCAAGTGTATAGTGAATATATCAAAATAATAAGGAATTGGAGAAAAACTCATCTTTTGTGAAACATAACCCTAGTAGGCCCCGCCTTTCATAAACTATTTTGACAAGCTCATGTGGTGAAAGCCCTCTTGATGCTGGGTCAGCTGGTTGTGTTTGTGATTTGACGGTACCATGAAAATGGCGACACTTTATCATGAATCTGGGTAATCCTGATTGAGAGAAAGATGAGGATGGCTTTTCAACCCATCTAGGACAATGGTCGAGTCCGTACAGGCGAATATGTTTTTTTATTTTCAATTGATGATATTTCGTTTTTATAGAAAATCAGACCTGCAACAAGCACGGTTCCACACAGTTCCATTTTGGAAATGGACATTATTTTTAGAGGGGCTGCGCGAGATTTCAGAAGCGTCACTGAAACCATGTAGGTATTCCATAAGATTTCGATGCAGCAGGGATGATGCAATGAGGTATTTGAATAGTAGAGAGGGAGGTGATTTCAGATTTGAATGTGCATAATGATTGAAAAGATAAGAATTAAAAAAAAAGTAATAGGACTTACAAAACCCAGTGGGGAGACCATAGTCAATGTGGAGAGAATTATTCGTTTCGAACATGGTTTATCAAGTGGTTCTACTCGAAATCCGAATGTATCTATCGTTGGATTCCATTGCAGACCTAAATTTTTTAGTATAGATGCTCTGTCCTTGTCAAATGATGTCGGATCCATCTGTAATGAGTCAGATGACAAATAAGTGAGCATTTGAGGATTGATTTAATAATAAATAGATACATCCCTCAAAAACGAAAAATTCTCGAATTTTCTTATGTATGCTGATGACTTGAAAATATTTCATACAGTGTCAAACTTGAACGATGCTATGCTCATTCAAGAAGACCTTGACCGATTTTTAGAGTACTGCCGAAATAATACTCTGTACCTGAACCTGAACAAATGCCATCAGATGACTTTCAGTAGAAATTCCAACTTGATTACCCATAATTATATCCTAGAGGATCATAATCTCCTTACCTACAATGAAGTGAAGGACTTAGGAGTTATTTTCGATTCGAAAATGACTTTCAACAAACACATTTCTTATATTTCGAAGAAAGCGAACAAAATGCTAGGTTTTATTTTAAGAACAACCTATCCTTTCAGAGACTATAATACTTTGCATACTCTTTTCATGTCATACGTGAATAGTCTGCTAGGTTTCGCTTCAACCGTATGGAATCCCCACTATATAATATACATGAAACAAATTGAAAACATTCAGAACAAATTTATTAACTATATCAACAAAAAATATTTCGGAAACCTACCACAAAATCACTCCGTAAGACAGAAGCTCAATTCGATTAGTCTTGCTGACAGAAGAGCTATCTCAGACATAAAATTTTCTTTTAAATTAATGAACGGTATAATTCATTCATCATCTATAAATAATACGATTCGATACAATGTTCCACAATACTCAAACTCGTCACTATGATTTGTTCCATACATCTATCCCAAACACAAATTACTATTTGAACTCCCCTTTACATCGATGCTTGAAAAGTTATAACTCCATCTCAAACATAATAGTTATTGATATTTTTTCTGTATCTTTAACTACCTTTGTGAATAAACTTAAGAAACACTTTGTGCCATGTTCTGATTGATAATGTTGATAATGTGTTCAATATTTTGTTTATAGGTTTTCTACTGTATACAATAATAACATAGCATATTTAGAATACGTGTGAATACTGTTTCTGGGTTCGTCCTGTTTGTATTCCTGTTTGTTAAAATAAAATAAAATAAAAAATAAAAATCATGCGAAAACTAACTAAGAAAAAATATGATTTTAACCTTATGTGACCAACATAAATATAACATTGGGAAACAAACTGAACAAGTTCGAAATACAGATAATCAAGAAACCGTTTGCTACATTTGAACAGGTTATAGAGAATATGATATGCCTATCTGAATACTATACAATATACGAAATAAATGAAGATTGGAATCCTTAGTATAAATAAAATTCAAGAAATCGAAACTACCCAAAACACCGAAACAACGTCGATACCACTCGACGCGCGTTTTGCCAATAAAGTGGGCATCCTCACAGTATAGTACAGTTTGTTTATTAGTTGTCAGTGTTCAACATAGAAACAGTTGCAATGAGGAAATAAATACTTCGAAAGCATTTTTCCCTTAGTTGTAAACAAGGTCCTTCGAGACGGATTGCAACAAAGTGCAACTTCGTCAAAACATTACTTTTTCCGCAAATAAGTACTGGAAAAAGTTCCAATAGAATTCCCAATTTATCAATAAAGAAGTGGGTGAGTCCTATCCAATTGTTTTTTATTTTCCAATTAATCTCTGTTTACCACTGCCCAAAGTTTATTGAAATCTCGGTAAACTTTACTCCACAATTAACCACTCAAAGTTCTAAGCTGGAGGACACACAGTTGTTAAATCTCCAATGTCGATTGGGTGGGTTGAAATTATTGATAAATGAATACGATGAAATGCAAGGTGAAGTTGAACAAATATCTGAGAATTTCGAAGATTAATTTCCGGAAAGAAGGATGTTTGAAAAAATATATTTCTCTAAAATGGCTTCTGCTCAATAGATCTTCAATTCAATTCAATTCAATTCAATTCAATTCAATTTCCAAATTGATACCATCAAATGATCTTATAAATAATTATCTCTCAGTGGTAGATAAACCATACATGGACAGCATTCGATTGCCATTCATAGATCGTCTAAAGTTTGGTGAAAAATACGATTTGCTTATAATTCCATAATACATTCGAGTCATTGATCGATTCAAATAATATCTTGTCACCTATTCAGAAATTTCATAATTTACGTGCATATTTGACAGGTAATGTTGTACAAGTTATACAATCTTCAAAACTTCCTATGTTTGATGAAACAGTGTCATGGGCCATTCTTTGTAGCAGATATAATAACACACCTCCAATAAAAAAAATAAAGAATTTGTTAATATGAAAATTATTTCAATTAAGTCTGCAATCAAAATTCGTTTGCCCATAGACCATTTATCGAAACATTCACGATCCCTTGAATAATTGAGAGAACCTGTAGATCAATCGCACATTCTTATCGTATACTTAGTGAGTCAAAAACACGACCCAACAACCTTAAGTCTGTGGGAAAAACATAAATTTGAAAATATCAACTTTAAGAATATTTTATTCGTTTTTGAAAGATAGAGCCAATTTACTTGAAACTAATAACTCGAATATACATCGAGGTCGTGAATTCAGACGAGATAATAATAGTAGTAGAATAAAATCAGGTGCCTATTATTGCAAACTTTATTTTAAATGTGAGCAATTCAGGAAATTTTGTGTACATGAAAATATTTAATTTTCAAAAGGCACATCCGAAACCTTGTCATAATATAAGAGTTTGTCAAGTGACTGGTTATTTGAGATGCCGTTATAAGCAAAATACTTCACTCCATATTGATAAAAGCAGAATTGATTCACAAGTGTCAGCGAGAAGCCACGTTGAATAAAATACTTAGTTATAATCAGAAAATATCACAAATGCCAATCCTAGCATAATTGGATCTAATCAAATGATTTCCAATCAACTGCCTATATTAAAATCTTCGTTAAAAAAATAATTTCTCATTCAGTGGGATCACTCTTAAACAGTAGGGGTCAGTTTAGTTTCATAGCAACTGATGTATGTGGGAAATTCGAGTTGCAAACTCATAAATTTGATTTCTCAGTTGATTGATTCAGTCTATTTTGAAAAGTAAAAAACTCTTACAATTTGCTTTTCTTCAGAATGAGTACTAATGTGTTATGCAGTATTCAGTTTCATCTGATATTATTGGTTCTGTTCCAAATATCAGACTGAATATTTCATATGTTGATTTATACAGAAACATAAAGTAAGCTAGCCCGGAAGGGGTTGAAATTTTGATAGGTGCTGATATATTTTGGACACTTTTGTGTGTGGGTTTATATAAATTAGGTCCAGGTTAACCCATATTGCAAAAAACAAAATTTGGTTGGGTTATTTCTAGTCCTATTCCTACATATCATAACAAAGTGTCTATTCGTCACATTTCTACAACTTGTGAATTTTGGAATGTAGGGAACACAAAATCAATTTGCGATTATCTGATGGATGATTTCCATTGTTCACAGAAATCGTGTTTGAGTTTTAGCGTTAATTTTTTCGACCCGTAGCACCTCGTGACCAATGGTACATAGATTATCAAGGTCTAACTCTCCAACTATCATTTATCACAAGTGTTTATTCAAATTGGCATGCCTATGGACAAGGCTCCTGATGATCCTCAACTGGTTCCAAACTAGAGCCACCCTCGTCCAGTACTTTTGTTACCCATTTGGGATGTATTTGCAATGGAAATTTCAATATTATTATAGTGAGACGGGTCAGACATAGAAAGGAAGTTTTTTGTACCTACTCAGCTATATAGTCCCGTTAATTTTATTTATTTGAAATTGCGTTCTCTCCTAGTATTCTCACTTCATTCTGTTCTGTCAGGGTTTCCCACATCACTATTTCTTCACATCAGTGAAGACGTCACATTTTGTTACATCAGCGCTTGCAGTGTGGCCTTATTATCGGATCTGGTGTACATCTGCTCATTTTTATGAATCCTTCCATATTTTTATGATATCAATATTAAATCGTGTATTTAATGTCGTTCCTCGGTGAGTTCGTCAGCTTCCACTGTATCTTAACATATTGAATTGTGAATTTTTGATTCGTCTGTGAACCAAATCAGTTCCATCATTCAATTTTCCATGCTTCTGATTTCAAGAAATTTGTCTGAAGAGGTTCAACATTTCACTTAGTCTGATATTGTCTTCAAAATTTTTTCTCCTACAACTCTTTCGTCCATTAGACTTGATCAGTCGATATAGCACAGATTTTCGTTTTGTCAAAAATAAACTGAATCCAGAAACAGCTGTGTCTTTGATTAGGTTGTCGGGGAATGGAAATTTGGACCTCTGTTACAAATTGCTAGCCAAATATTTTGTTAGAGTTGATCATTGACAGAAAGACAGCCATTGATTTCTTTCAATTCTGTCCGAGCCATAATTAAAAAAAAATAAAGATGATCACCATGTTACTCTTTATTGACAAAAAATAACAGGAATATTATTGAACATCTGGTCCTAATACAATTTTTTGTATTAAGTTGAAAGAAGTCGAAAATAAGACGGTTTTATTGAATTGAATGGAAACATTTATTACAATCGGATTTCATAAATCGCTAAAAAATTCAAAACAGTTCTAATGGAGTACTGGAATCAAATAAAGATACAAAAAGTAAAATATTCAACAGAAAGTACCATTTGAGCAAGAAATTGATTTTAATGCTCAAAATAAAAGCCCAAATTAGGGCAGGCGAATGAAACTTTGGCATGTATAATGGAGCAAGAAAAAATTATACTTAGTCCAGAACGGATAAGAATATAAAAAAGTCCAAAGAGAAAAATTATATCTTGAGTAGTCTGGGGTAGGATTCAGAGAATCAGAAAACACTGCAGACGTGAAATTGGAAGAAGTGTCATCCTGTTCGAAAAGCCGTAAATGGCTTTCTCACCCGAAAATTTTATGAACCTTCAACTAGAGAATACTAAAACACAACAAGAAATTATGCTCAAATATTTTTTTCGAGACAAATTCGATAGACAAAGATACACCAATTCAATTCATATGACGTGAAAGAATGGCATTTATTCTTCAGACGATATAAATCCACAAACAAAAAGTCGAAAAATATATCGACTGAGAATATCTGATGCCAAAAGATGTGACGAAGGTCTTCTACTATCTGCAACATATCTGAAATTCGCTCTGGAAGACCTGATCTCATAATAAAATCAAATAAAACTATGCTGAGGTGGGACTACGGCAGAACCTCCGGCGACGTCGGTGTCAAACAACAGGGCTTAAACTTCAATCAATTCACAACACCTTATGTTTTTCAGATTTTGGGAAATCAGCCGCTTCGGAACTCCACAGTTAGAAACAGGAGCCATCATCCCGGCAAACAAGTCCCTCAGTCAGTTCTCGGGGGGCATAATGCAGAAAAGTCATTGGTATAAAACTAAACTTTTGTCAGATATAAGCATCATCTGGTAGAAATAGCTGAGCACTCCATATTGAGGTGTGATTTGAAATTACTGACCGCCAATCAGCAGGATGAAGATCTGGTCTGATAGCGGGGGTGGTGAAATGGAGGGATTGAGCGTCCGGTAAGTTTTGCTGCTTGGGAGTTCCTCCTTCCGGGCCTCAACCTCAGGGGATACAAGATGGTATCTGAATAACGATATTCCAATATCTTTCTGATCTTTAAATGATATGAACCATAAAATGTTTAGCAATATTAGCATTTTTTCAACAAACAACAACAAATGTTTTCATGATGATCAGAATCAGAATATTCTTTATTGTCAGCAGAAAAAGCTCTTGTAGACAAAGAAACATTATAAAAATTTAACAGATAACACAACAAATATAAAACATAAGTACATAACGAACAATAATACAAATTAAAAACAATGTTAAAATAGAATATGGCATAAGGATGCATCATGTGGTATAACGATTTATATTTCAAAGGTGAATACTAAAACACATCACTATAATATTCCTTCAATTCATAGGAAGCTTTTTCAGCAAATAGCTGTTTGAGACTCTTCCTGAATTTTTTGTGGCCTTTTATGTTCTTTACGTAAGTAAGTAGGTGGTTATACATCTTCAGTCGATTATATATAACCGAGTCTTTGATCAAGATAGTCGATAGTAAAGGGAATTTCAGACGATTTTGTTGCCGAGTTATATGTTCTGTTGAATTGTTTTTAATTTTATTTTATTTTTATGAATTAGACTGACTGATTCTACAATGGAAAGTGAAGTGAGTGTAAGAATACCTTGACGTGCAAACAAAGGCCGACAAGATTATCTGAATTTTGCATTACACAGATACCTAAAAAGTGCTTTGCTACAGAATCCCCAGAAGGCAATGCCATAGCTTAGATGAGATTTTATAAGGGCATAATAAGCTGACTTGGTAGTTATATATCCCAAATTGTTGGCAATGATTCGCATGGCATAGCATCCCGAATCCAGCTTTTTACTGAGACTTGAGATCATGTGAGTATAGAATTTCAATGTGTATTTGTATTCTATTTACTCTCTATAGCATCATTGCCTAGTAGCAGTGCAGGCAGATTGCAACGGAGGCATAGTATATTCGTTTAAGGGATATTAAATGATAGTAAATTTGAATACAACCATTTTTCAATGCGTTCAACATCTCTGGAAATGGTTTGAAACAGAAGCTTCATTCTTGTCATTTCATTGAATGGTAGTATCGTCGGCAAATAAAGTGAAACTACCTGATATATATTCAAATTGGCCATGCCGTTAATATATAATAAGAAAAGCACTAGTCCAAGTACCGAACCTTGACGTAAAATGAAGTTGTGAGTAATGGTTTGTTTTGACAATCTGATAGCGATTTGATAGGTATGACTCAAACCATTTCAAAGTAGTACCTCTGAAGCCATATACTTCCAGCTTTTGCAAGAGAATTCTGTGATTGACGCAGTCGAATGCTTTTGACATATCACAAATCAATTATGAGAAAAACACCTGCGTTATCAGGATATTATCCATCCACCACTTCATCTAAAAATATGAAAGAGGAGAAGATTACCAAGTATATACCTGTTACAGCAAGTCATATGATGGAAGTTCATGATTAATAACAATTTGATGCAAAACTCGTCCGAATAATCGAAGAATAAGCATTCCTGCAATATATCCACATTGGAGATCGGTTACAATGTTCAGACGATACTGTCAGTTTTCCTGTTACTTCATGATACATTTCGAGTGATTTTTTGATATATGATAAAAGTAACATAGGGTCTTTTCAAGGTAGGTACGATATCTTGAAAACCAAGTGAGACACAGTTCACATCTAGGAAGCATCTGATTGATTTTTCTTTATGTAGATAAATGCGTATATGACGATATAGTTAAGATAGATAGTAGTGGTCAAGCAATCGTGACGACTCAATTTTAGATGAATGATCTCTGATTGAAACCCTATAGTCGATTTTCGTCATAACACGAAATCGCACGTTGAAAGGAAAGGCTCCAGTACTATTTCATTTGCCGAAAAAGACTTTTGAGAGTTGTTCGTGAGAGGATTGGTGTTTAAAATTATTCAGAATTGTTATTTTTTTTGTCGTTGCTGATGTGAATAACCAAAGATTAATTCAATAATATTTTTTTAAGTTTTCTTTCTTTCGTCGAAGATAGTGCTGGCTATTTGACAGTTATTTAATAGTTTTGAATATTTTCAGTAAGATTATTCAATTCTACGTAGGCGCTGTAGGTTTACGAGGTAATAGTGAAAATATTTATGCCAAAATTGGAACATGTCACCACATTGTTTCTGAATACAAAATAAAATAATTATTTCATAAAACTTCCACAAAACACAATTCCCAAATCAGGAAATTAGGAATCATTCTGCATAACTTTATTAATTCTTATTCACGATATTCTCTAAATTACTAGTTTCTAGATTTTGGCAGGACATCTGGTTGGGGAAACAGTCAGTACATGACAGTAGCCAAAAATCAATCATTCTGAACATGAAAACTTTGATTAACCCATGTTTGGACACAATCAGCCCTATGCTGTATAACTTCCGTTAAAAATAACGTCACCGTTATTCACCATTTCCGTTGTTTTGCTATTACCAAGCAATAGCAAAATAACGGAAATAATAACAGCATAGGGCTCAGTATTTCACTTATAAAATAACGTTTGATGATCGGGAATATAGTGCATTATCGAATATATATTCGTCAAATACTTAAATGCAGACAAAAAAAAGAAAATACGATGAAAACAGTTATAGCCATTCATAAAACTCGTATCCAAATGCCATTAAAATCAACAAGGGATAACTTCAAGGAACACAAATATTTACTTACAAGAATCAGTATACTTACTATATTTTGTGAAAATTCAAAGCTGTGTAAATATATTGAACTTTGAGAAAGGTGTTCTTGAAATTAACGTTTCCGGAAATACATCTCTTGATTTCGTCAACAACGTGTCTGGTTTAGGAAAAAAGACAAGCAACTGTTTATACTAGATATAATCGTTCCTCTGGGTGAAAATGTTGATTTTGCAATTAATCATAGTAAAGGCATGTTAGAGAACTATAATAGATTATATACTCAGGCAATAATTTCAGGAATAAGTATTTTCACTCAAAAGAGATTGAATTCGATATGGATATGACAATATTGTAAACAGTTGCAAATGTAGGTATTTATAAATTCAAGAAATCGTTGAAAACGCAATCGTTTATTGAAAGTTCTCTCAATAGTCGCCTTGAAAGGATGTCGAGCAATTATTCAGAAGAATTTGCCGCTCGCCACTGAAAACGAAATTGTTTTATAAATAAACACCCGACGTCACATTTACAATCTATTCGGCATTCAAAAAAAGATTATAGTAAGAATACTCGCGTCCCACATTATTCATTACAGGAAAAATGTACAACATTCCCTGGAAGCGCTTGGAATGTATCCAAGATCGTTTCCGGGGTCATACAATCGAAAATTCGTGAAGCGGCCGGGATGCGAATGCGAAAACGTGCAGAATTTGAGGTTAGAACACCGTCAAGGTCAGACTAAGAAGTAGGAGAAAGAGTGGTAAGCTAAAGCACGCTGAACATACTTTATTCGTGCTGTATCCATATCCCAGCAGAGGTGGTCATTGAACGCATCACAACAATCTTCGAGTACACTAATAAACATTTGAAAAGCGCGCTGTGTCTGAGATATCTCACCGAACAGTGCGGTTTCCAAGCCAAAGTCTCTCTTGCCCGGTTAGATCCAATTATAACACTGAGGTAGGGCTAGGTTATGACATTCAGAATGAGCTGAAGGGATTATTTAGCGAGATCGCGAGATTTCTGATAAGGGTTACTCGCTGATTTCATATTTCGGTTATCAAAATTTGTGCATTGGGCTCTGCGGCAACGGACCCGACTCAACGAGCTGTCGTCACATACTGAGTCTCGCGATCGGGAAGACATTGTGTTCGGCCAGACAGAATTCCGACCGCCGATCGGGCTGTCTCGTACACCGGCGGTGCGCGGTTCAGGATAGGCAACTGGCAGTTACGTAATGTCCCTTTATTATTTACCGAGGCTGAGAAAACATTTAAATTTAGACAAAATTAGTTGGGTTAAGTTCCGGCAACAATATGACGCATTGTCTGGCCATTGATTGATCTGTAAAGCGCGTATTAGCGTCGCCTTTTGTTTTCGTCTCGAATCCTGCGTCTGGGATTCTCATTGTTGGACGTCACAACTTTATCTTATAGAGTTCACAATCTATTCGGCTATCAAACTCCAAGTATAACGTAGGTACTGAATACAGTATCTCAGTTGACAGCATTCCATGAGTGTGATAGTATATTTTGAGACAACACCTTAGCTGAAATTTATTTCCACAGCGAGCGAGAAAATATTGAATGCAGAGGACTCTTAACAAAAATTTATTTCCTCCCAGACCATTTTTGGATTAAACATTTTTTCAATTCTGCGGAGTAGCTTCAAAATTTAAAATGTGATAAATATGAATAAGCTGGCATCCAGTAATATGCTTTCCTTCAATATAAGAAAAACCAATCTTATATCATTAAATTGTAATTTATCAGGCATTTCTTTAGGTAATGATGTTATATCAGATGAAAAAAAAAAAACAATAAATTTCTAGGAATCAATATGGACAATAACCTCAATTTCAATTATCACGTAAAAGCACTGAGCAAAAAACTAGCGTCGGGATGTTATGCATTGCGAATGGTGTCGAGGGAATTGGGTATTAGGACCCCAAAAATTGTGTACCTACCACGCGATTATCGAATCGCATTTAAGATATAGCATATCATTGGGGCACCTGCAACCAACAGAACTTCAATGCAGTGTTTGTTCTTCAAAAGCGAGGTACTCGATATATGTGGAATGTTGAGCCTAAAGTGTCTTGTAAGCCCTTATTCAAGAAGCAAATTTTACTTGCACTTCCGTCTCTGTTCATCCTATAGTCTGATCCATATTAAGAAGTCAGTTAACGTGATATACGTCAATGAATTTCAAATGGAACATTTCACGCCAATGTTGCCTACGTCGCTTACAGGTCCGGCCGAGCAATAAAATGTGTCCCTTACGTTTTTGGTTCAACAAGTTGATTTGTTGAAACGTTTCGATAAATAACTTTTGTTTTTTTAAAAAATAGTAATGAATGTATTCGATTACCTGAAAAATGACAGTAATAATGGTATGACTTTATGAGAAATAGTCAGTAAAGTTTCTGGTATGACTGGAGTTTGTCTGCGATCTGTGTATCAATATCGAAACGAATATGTTCATGGTCCCATTCGTAGATCCAGCTTTTCCAATAACCGAGTAATAACATATTGTAGTAAAACTGCCACTACTCAAACAATTATTCAACTGAAACATCGACTTCACTATTTATTTCTACTGTTGCTCTCTGTCTGCGGACTCTAAAACTATATATGCAACTCTCTGCGACTATCTATCTGCCCTCTTCCGTCGAGCGCCTTATATACCCACAAGCAGATTCGTTTCACAGTTCTCGACTTATCGGGATTATAGAACGACTCATACAGATCGCTCTAGAAGCAGATAGAGTCATAGTCGTTGATCTGCTAGCCAGCACAAGTTGTTTATTTAGAAGTCGAGGGTACATAATTATTTAGGCCATCAGAGCCGGCCTCGAAATCTTTGCAATATGATGAGAGTATATGTTCACAAATACGTAAAATAGTTGCATGCATTCTGAAACACTTACCTCCAACTCTCAACCGAATCTTGAAAGGGGTGAATAAGTAGAACATCCCCCAAGTTTAAGCAAGAGTACCCACTTTAAGAAGGGGTTTCATTTACGGAAAACAAAATAGAAATTCCATCGTGATTGAGAAAGCAGAAATAATCTATTGGAGTCATCAATTCCTTCGAGAATTGAGGAGATTCAGGCAGGAAGGAGCCAATATAATTCATATGGACGAATCGTGGGTCAGTATAACTATCGAATATTCCATTTTTCGAAACATATAATCATAATTCTGACTTTTGTAGAATATACTTTCGAGTGACCGTTCTTTTCAATGAAAAGTTAGTGCAAAATATAATGTGTTGAAATAACCAAAAAATTAATATAAATATAGAAATATACCTAAATTTACAAATATAAAAATAAAAATATAACTATAAAGATAAAATTTAAAAATCCTGTTCGTAGAAAAGGGCATATGAAGCACTGCCAACAAGGCAATAAGAGAATCTCTTGATTATTTCCAAAAATAAGTCACCTTTTCGTTGTGGTGCAAATTTAATAATACCCTGTTAAATTCATACTTTGCATAATTTACATACATATACCTATCTTCCTGAAATTATTCAATGTAAACGCCACTGTTATTTCAAAACATGTTCACAATCAGTACTCCTACCGTCTAGCGTATCTGCGTACGGCCCTACCCTTTATATGTCATTAATGCCTCTTTTTGATGTGTGAACTCCGGCAATAGTATTATCCTATCTTGCATTACTGACTTCTTAATGAGGATCCGACTATATAAACTGTGTGTCTAGTACATAAGAACAAATCATCTTATGATGTTAACGTTGGCTACACTCGCCAAAATGACAAGCTAAGACTGCCCATTCCATCATCAAATTTGATTAAAAAATCGATAATTTATAATGCAGCTAAAATGTATAACCACCTTCCGACAGGCTTTAAAGATATCCAATCACTTGATCGTTTCAGGAAATCGGTGAAGGAAGCTCTTATTGAACATGTATTTTATAGTGTTCAAGAGTACATTGACAAATACATAGATGGCATACACATATGGAATTATTTGTTGTCTATTCATTGTATACTTTTATTGTAAATAGTCCCTACGATTGATGACATAAGATAATGGCTATAGTTCCAATTATTTATTTCATATACTCATTTATTCGTATATTTTTTTATCACTTTTATAACTTTTTTTCAAATTGTGACTAATATTTCACATAGGATCTATGTATATGTGTATGTGTGCTTGTATGTATATATGTGGATATATGTCTATAAGTGTCTATTTATTTTATTTATATTTCTACTTTTTAAAATGTCTGTTTTCTCTTTTATCCTAAATGTAAGAAACCAGTTTCTAACATGTTCATCGTCATCGCCTATCTATGCTAATTATAAACTGACATGTTATTTATATTATTTTTACTTTACCTATTTAATATCGCTTTGTCAACAAGATTTGCATCTTTCGACAATAAAGTATATTTTGATTGAATGATGTGCTGTATTTTCGACGATCGTAGTTATGTAGCCGTTAGTCGAAAATATGATTATTTTTTTCTGTTTCAATTTTTTTGTGGATCTTTCGCTATTACTACCAATTTAGCTATAGTTGAAAAGTATTATAACAAAATAATGTTTGTTCAGGTTTTTTTTCTCATTTCATACAAAAACATTTTGAAAGAATGTGTACCTAATAAGCGTGAAAAACCATAATAGAATTTTTTTGCTTTCAGAAAATGCCATTCTGCCAGACTACCAGTTGTATTCCAAAATTTACAATCCTCCAATCTTCCCTAGTTAGTTAAGGGTTAAAATATGCATTAGGTTTGCAAACTTACGAATGTTACGGAACATTATTTTGGCTAATTTGTTTCAGTTTTCCATTGTAATTTGTTTAAAAAAATTACTAAAGTTCCGCAAATTCAATTTAGCATATGTACAACTGCAATCATGTCTGAAAAACGCATAATCTATTTATCATATTGTTTTCCTCGACGCTACTGTTCTGTAATAATTCTGTCAATGCTGGAGTAATGCTATTTGAGTTTTTCAAATAATCCCGATGTATTTTTCCAATGTATTCTCCTGCAGAATGGGCACACATGGATGGGTCTCGGGGAAAAAGACTCAAGCAAACATTTTTAGTTCATTCGACAGGTTGACAAAAGTGGGGTTAGGTGGAAAAAGGTCGGAAGTTAGTGAAACTTCAGGAGGTTCTTCAGGGATGGTTAATCAACATTTTCTCAAGTTTTGGACCTCGAGGACCCTGTGCGAAAAAAGTAGGGGGGAGAAAACTGCAAATTTTTTTATCCCTCTCCGGTTTTTCCTCGTTTACTTTTTTCTCTTACGTCCTACGGAATAAACTTATCGATACTTTTTTGAAGAAGGTAAAATTTTATACAGTTTTGAGTAAAAAAACGGGTTTGTATGTGGATTCGCTACAGAGATACCGCACGTCAAAAAAAGGTCAAATTTCAAAATTTGCTAAGAAATGACAAAAAATGCAAAATTACAGCTTATTTCATCTGTTATACCCGAATTATGATGAAATGTTGTAGTAATTATGGTTTTTAGTTGAAGTCACCAACTTTGGACACCCCACTCCTCCTTCCCCCACCTAACCCCAATTCTCAAAAGCTAACTTTCCCCGGAACCGCAGTTCGCGCACTATACAAGAAGTTGTCAATCGGTGTCCTCCTCAACTGTGTTGAATACTCTGAAGCGGATGTCTTCCAAAATTAGTTTTCCAGCTGCCTCCACAATTCGACGTCTTTCTTCGTGTGCGTCTACTTTATTTTCGGTGGAGTATCAGTTATCTTACAGAATTTTGTCACCAACCCTCTTCAGACTGACAATAGGCCCCTCCTTGATTCTGAAATAATGATTTTGTCCCCATATTTAATCTGAAAAGGATTTTTGACAGTTTTGCTGTGTGGTCGACGGTCTTCCTCAATCAGCTCAATCAGCTGCTGAATGGAAAACTGGCATTCATCACTACTCTCGTCGATGTATGAAAATATCACCTGCATGGTTTCGTCAACACTCGGCCATGGGCGGAATCCTCTTTTATGCGATGACTTAGGTGGATGGTAAAAGCTTGCAAGGCCCTTTTGATGATACTCAGCATTGACGGCGACTAAATCAGTGTCCAAATTCTGCAACTGGCTAATGCGCTCTTCTTGCCAACTCAGAAAATTACCCAAAAACCAAAACTGACACTAACACTCGATGCTCCTTTCGCTAACAAAGTTATTCACGAGCTGAAGGTTTCTAATGTTACTTATCTAACTTAATCTTATATATACTCTGAGTGGCATACCCTTATATGCAAGAGATGGTAACGCAACTGTGCGCGGGCCAAGTCGCAAAGAAGAAATACTTTGGAAAAAGGCAGTACTGAATGAACTCTCGATTCGCAATATACTCATATGTTAGTGCCCGAAATCAAATGGTAAGTGGAATTCATATTTCTTACATCGAACGATTATATAGAACCCCAATTATTATACAGTCCATTGCTCAAATCTCGAACAATGATTATTTCCTTGTTTCCGTCCGATTGCCATTAAATCATCAGGAAGTGTCAAGGTGTAAAGGGCAACCAGAGCTATGTTATGTTACTACGTGATTAAAACACCAACCGTATCTCCACCTGTTGCCACCCTGTTTGACAGAGTATAATTGAGTCACCGTGATATTGTGAACGTTTGACCTTGTATGCCAAGAAGTAAACCTAGGTGAACTCAAATGCCGTCAGAAAAAGCATTCCAAGCTCTGTGTCATGACAAATATCTCACAGAAATCAACTCCACTACAGATATTGCATTTAACTTGAATGA
This sequence comes from Chrysolina americana, assembly GCA_958502065.1. Lineage (NCBI taxonomy): Eukaryota > Metazoa > Arthropoda > Insecta > Coleoptera > Chrysomelidae > Chrysolina > Chrysolina americana. The sequence continues at coordinate 51,600,907 of OY293416.1, forward strand.
TTATTGCTCACTTCATGAGAAGTATACAAATACGTAGTGCTATATATTTTCGAGTATGAAGTATATAATTGAAAAAAAATCTGACTAGGAAATTTATCTGGCACTTTTATCGTCATCAATAATGCACGTTGACTAATTATTGTTATGCATAATCATTCCAACATGCAATACTCATTGAACAAATAACTCAACAACAATGACTATTCATGTATTCAGAGCGCGAACTGACTGATTGCCGCTCGACAAACACAGTTCTTAGAGAAGAAAAGCGCTCCAGACATCATTCAACATTTGCACACCTAATACTACCTATGAGAAAATTAACGGACAGTAGATATGCTATATGCATAAGCTATCCATAATATATTCAATAATTACTAAAAATTTACATCTCCAAGATCGAACCCCAGGGTCGTCTGTTTGACAAGCTTTACCTTATGCCACCACTCTGTCGTGGTTAGTCAGAATGCAATGAATTCACCATCATCATTTTCCACCATGCAAGAAATGAAACGTTCGATTTTAACAAAAACAGTGGAGGTTGAGTGTTTCTTCAACATTCCTGCTCCTAGAAAATCAATAATTTGATGCTTCACCTACCCTCAAACTGGCGAATCCGCCAAACACATAAAACACTCCTTGGAAGAATAGTTGAAATTCATAGATACGGAATTTGAAATTCTAATGTATGACATTTGTAGAAATACTTTTCCACGATAGCAAGCACCACAATTTGGTGGCAAGCCATGGAATGGAAGCTTGATGAAGAGTCCTCGGTACCAAACGCGATCAAACGACTTTGCATCAGTCAGAGTTTCAGAATAATTAAAAATTGCTGGCATATATTATGTGAGACATAAGCAAGTAGTTCATCGGTTGATTTCTGATGACGAAATAGTATAGTTTACCGGGTAGAAAAAGCCTTACATTCCTGGGCAACTATGAAGATTGCTAAGTCGAGGCGCAAGCCTTAAATTTGATTGCTAGTGTTCTCGAAAGTGAAATGATGAGTGATGATGGAATTTTCATTCCTGGGACTCTTCCAGAGCTGGTTGAGGCAGTGAATACTGCTTCATTAGAATTATTGCCAAATAAATCATGAGACAAATGCGGAAATGCATATACACGTTTAATGGATTATTGCAAGAGTAAAAAAAAATTTCCAAGCGATAGCAAAATATCGGAAAATGTCGAATAACGGTGACGTTATTTTCAACGGAAGTGATACAGCATAGGGCTGATTATCTACAAATTCGACATTTTGCCAATCAAAAGTTATTTCTTCACATGAGGGGTAATTATTTGTGTTTAATAAGAAGTGAATGCAAAAATGTTTATTTCCTCAACGATAGTCGTTTGTGCATTGAAATCAAACCAATTTCTAATTTATCTAGGTCTCATTCTCCTCTTACTGAATTCCATGAATCATAGAATGAAAGTATTCTGAGAAAAGGGAGCAATCGTTGCAAGTGAATCTAGACCCAACAAGCCATTTAGGTGAAGTTTGAATGGTATAAGGCCAATGACTATCCCTTTTGGAAACTCTATATGTAATTGTCTTTTGGATACTCAATGTGAATATCCTCTGAGTGCGATAACTAAAGTTATATCTGAAAAGGTTAACCCGTAACTGCTATCGGGACCCATCGATTTGTAAATTTTTTCAGAATGAGCAGTTCGCGAAGCCGTCTCTAGTTTAGTTGTGTTTAAGCTATCGAGGTGTGCACAGGCAAAAATTTTGGCGTTAACACCGATTGTCGTCGTCCCGAGGGTAGCAGATACGTTATAATTTCGATTTTTAAAGAAGTGATTAATATCGGCGCAAAAAGATAAATATATAAATTATTGTGAGATGTGTATAGATAGCTATGTACTTACTGTAACTACGTATTTTTAGAATGGCGAATAGACCCTTGAACGAGACGGAACTAGTAGAAATAATAGAAAATGATGAATTTTGGGGAGAAAGAGAAAATGAAGAGGGGTGTTCTTCTAATAATGAAAATGTATTGCATGCTACTGAAGGGCATTCGTCCAATGGTGAAGAAAGGTTGCATGCTGCTGAACAAATTTTCAACTATGTAGAGGGCAGCGATATATCAGAATCAGATTGTGAGGAAATAAGTTGTCACGATACCAACAGTGATATAGAGTGGGAACCTTCAAATGATGAATCAGATTCTTCCAAGGTTCATGACGACACATTCACTGAAGCTGAAGAACAAGAAAAGGTTCAAATTGAAGCTCAGGAGCCACAAGGAGTTCAAATCAACACTGAAGAACAACAGGGGTTACAAAAGCGTGACCATCAAGCATTTTATGGAAAAGATCGCACAAAATGGTCAAAAATTCCAAAAACAAGAAGTAGAACCGCAGCTAAAAATATTGTTGTTACATTATCTGGTTTGAAAGGAACCGCAAGGCAGAATCCTCCTTCATCTGTCACACAATCATGGAATATAATATTCACGGAAGATATGTGCGACATGATTGTGCTACATACTAACAGTAGGATAAAAAATGTGCAAGCTCGTTACAGTACATTCAAAAAACGTAAAAATTCTCAACTGCAGTTCAAGCCATCATTAATATCGAAAACAACAAAAACCGAGTATAAAGCGTTTATTGGTCTCATGTACTTGTCGGGCTTATTCAAATCAGGCCACGAAGACCTCAAAGGTATGTGGACGACGGATGGTATGGTAAGAGAAATATTTCGCTGCACAATGTCTCTAGCAAGATTCCTATTTTTGTTGAGCTGCTTACGTCTTGACGAAGAACAAACAAGAGTGGAAAGGAGAGTGATAAATTTGTGGAAAACTGTTGGAATAATTTCAACCCCGGGATTAATGTTACTATAGATGAAATGCTAGTACCATTCAGAGGGCGATGTGGTTTTAGGATGTATATACCTAATAAACCTGCTAAATATGGCATAAAAATACAAATTATGGCAGACTCTAAGACACATTATATGGTAAATGCATAAGCATATACAGGTGCAGCTGGTGTTAGAAATAAAAAAAAAAGAAAACTGAATTGGGCGATGCTACCAGAGTTGTACTTCGATTAGTACAACCAATAAGTAATACTAGTAGAAATGTTACAACAGACAACTGATATACTTCTGTTGAACTTGCGAATGAACTATTGAAGCAAAAGTTAACTCTTGTTGGAACTGTGAACAAGAGAAAAACATTTATTCCTCCTGAATTTTTACCTCACAGGAAAAGAAATGAGCAAGAATCTATATTTGGTTTTCAGTCAGAGTTGACGTTGGTGTCTTACGTACCAAAGAGAAATAAAGCTGTAGTATTACTTTCTAGTATGCACATTGATAAAGCAGTTGATGAGGAAACTAAAAAACCAGATATTATTCTTTTTTATAACAGCACAAAGGCAGGTGTCGATGCGCTGGATCAAAAATGTGCGAATTAATCGAACCTGTAGATGGCCTATGGCAATATTATCAATGATTCTTAATGTTTCTGCTATCAATGCTAGAGTTTTATATCAATTCTCTCCACTTGGGAAAGAAATTAGGAGATTTGAATATTTAAAAGAGCTTGGGATTGCCTTATGTCAACCACTTATCCGACTTAGGGTATCCAACCCAAAGGTAAGCCGCAAATTAAGAGATGTGTCTTCTAATTCCATTTATTCCATACTTCATAATGTTCATGACAATATATATTTTGATATTTCAATAAACTTTTGTTTGTATTCATATTTTTTTTTGTTCTGTTTTTAATGGGTTCGTGGGATTCAGTTGTACTACTTGCGTGACTTAAAAGAATGGGTAGCGGTTCGGGTTAAGTGTTGACCCTCTCATATCTGGGTTTCTCGAGCAAAAGCTTCCAATTGACCGCATTGAAAGCTTTTGGTATTTCCACCAAAATTCCTGAGCATGCTTTTGAAATTTTTGTGAGGCACGATATCAGAGATATAGTAGATAGATAGATAGATATATACATTATTGTCCAAGAATATTCTCATTGACGAAGATGAAAAATATAAATGTGAATTTGGGTCAATGAAAATTGGTATAAATAAAATACAAATAGGTATAAATAAAATAAAATAAAATAAATAAATAATAAACAAATAAATTTCTGCAAAGGCTATCCACTGTCAATAAGGTGAAGCTACTTCTAGTCCTCGGTTATACCGGAGTGCCCGGAAACGAACAGATCAATTATCTGGTCAGACAAGGTGCGAAAAGTTCAACGATTGAACCAGAACCTATTCTAGGAGTCTCTAGATCATGGAGCGTTTCTACGATGAAGGAAATCCTGGAAGTTAAATTCCAAGATGCATGGAAAGAGGCCCCAGGCATGAGGCAATTGAAACTCCACATCGAAGGCCCTTCCACTAGAAGGACCAAGACTCTCAATGAGCAGAAAGGAAATTAGAAGAGTGTTAGGGCCCCTGATGGGTCTCTGCCATCTTAACAAACACCTCAGAATTATAGGTAACACGGATGATACTGAATGCATGTTGAGGGAATGCTCAGCAGTAGAAGCAATACGGAAAGCACCCCGGGAGCATCGTTCTGAATCCGGATAGTGTGAGGAGGGTATCAGTTAGAAGGCAAAACTGAACCAGTTCCCAGCAGCGGTGGATGCATAACGGGCCCGAGTGAGAAGCCTACATGCTTTTTGTTCTGTCCGCTTGAAATATATATTCTATCTATTTATCTGTTTTTTTTTCCTTCCTTACATTGCTATAATGATTCGCTGAATTAAAAATATCCAGTTTCTTTCAGCAGTTCTAGAACATGTGATCTGAATATTCCATGTGTTTGAATCAATAACCTCATATAATCTGTTTAGTAATCTGAGGTTTCAATAGCAACTGGATCAGAATATTGAAACTAAACGGGATTTAAACATTCATTTTATTTAAATTTCTCATCATAAAGAGCTGCGGAACCATCCATGTTTCAGATCTTTATAAGATGGACGTCCGCAACTATGTCCACAATAATGAAACAAATCCAAAGGCCCCCCAAACTTCCACGGTATGAGGGTCAATCCGTATTGACGTTTTCCTTCGTCTCTACTTATCCCAACAGGTTCAATACTGACGGAATTTTCGCAGTTGTGAGAGCCCGTTTTATTATACTAGAAATTACTCAAACACCAACGTTCGTCATTAATCTCTGAGAACACCTACCAGACACGTTCTTGTTAACATAATATTATTTTCTTCGAAGATATATATCATTAGCATGAAACAAAAGAAGTGGAATAATTCCATGCGGATTTAATATAATTAAATACATTCCTGTACTTGCAGTACACACATAATGGTATCACTGCTATTATGTGACTCAGTTCACTTCGAACACTGGATATGATCGAGTTTATTTTCAGTTATCCCGAATAAAATATGTCCCAATACTGTTTCCCAAATACTTGCATAATATTTGGAATTTTATCCAAACAGAAGGATACATCACATAAAGGTTTTTCAGTTTTTAATCAACTGGAATGGCGCAGTAGCGTAGTTAAAAAATTTTTAGGTGGAGTGAATTACCAAATCGTCAAAACTTCAATTGATTTTGAGGTAGCCCAGGCCTCCTGACCCTGAAAGCTACGCCACAAATTTCATGGGAAAACTAGTAACTCAAAAAATTACAGCAATGGAAACGGCAGAAAAACCCAACAGACAATGTAAAATCGACAGTTTCTCAAGAAGCATCTCATATTTGCTGAATACACAGTGCGTTAGAATAAGTGTTACCCCTCCCTATAAACTCCTTTATTTTCATGTAATTGGCGAAACGCTTGGACGAGTTTTGTTCTCATTTTGGAGTGTTTTCAAAATTTTAATATAGAAAGTGTTACTTGTAGGTACGAAGGCGTAGAAGGGCCAACAACAAAATATTTTTCAAAATAGTTAGAATTGCCACTTTGAAGTGACAATTGTCAATTTGATCTGACAATTTTCACTTTGATCTGACAATTGTCACTTTGAAATGGAAATTGTCACTTCGAACTGGCAATCGTCACTTTGAACTGGCAATTGCCACTTTGCAGTGGCAATTGTCACTTTGAACTGGCAATTGTCACTTTGAACTGGCAATTGTCACTTTGAACTGGCAATTGTCACGTTGAACTGACAATTTTCACTTTTACCTGACAATCATCACTTTAAACTGGCACTTTTTTTGCCAACTCCATTTAAAAATATTTTTTGTCAGTCAAATTCAAAGCGACAATTGCCAGCTCGAAGTGACAATTGTCAGATCAAAGTGACAATTGCCAGTTCAAAGTGACAATTCCCATTTCAAAGTGACAATTGCCAGATCAAAGTGACAATTAATTGTCAGATCAAAGTGGCAATTGTCACTTCAAAGTGGCAATTCCAACTATTTTGAAAAATATTTTGTTGTTGGCCTTTCTAAGCCTTCGTACGTAGGAGATATAACGTCATCGTAACTTTTTCGAATGAAAACCCTCAATTTCTATCGCGGATTAGGAAAGAGCTAATTTTTTTAGGTAAGATAGTCTATTCCTCGGTTATACGGGGTGTCCAAACCTGATTAGGCGGGCTATAACACTTGAACCGATTTTATTCAATGAAGGTGTGGATAAATTCGTAAAAATAGTAAAAAATACTTTTTGGGAGAAATGCTTGAACACCCCTTTTTTACATATACTTTAAAAAATGAGGGTGATAGTACATAGAATTTCATCAAATACATTCGATTAATCATAGTTAAATCATTGGTTAAAGCATGTGAGCCCAAAATTAATGTATTTTATTGTAATAATACAGTAAAATATCATGATTTACAGTGATTTACAATATTTCACATCATTTCGTGCTAGGAATCGCACGTTAAAAGGTAAGACCTCGGTAATCCCTAGCTCGCACAAGTTTCGACTTCTGAGGGCTGTCGTTCGTAGGGGGATGACAGCTGGTTAACGGAAAAAATTATTTTAGAACAAAAACAATTTAAAACAATTTCACAAAAAAAAACAATAATTTACAAGAAAAAATTTACATTTGATTACGATATTCTCCTTAATATTACACGATATTACATATCTTTACAAATTATTCACCGTGTATGTAAATGTCCTCATTCAGATATACCAGGTGGCTACGGAAGTATTGCCTACGGAATATCTCAGTTATTGTATGAAGTAGGTTTGTGAAATTTGGAGCGTCGATATAATGACATAAGAGCTAGAATTTGAGCATATTGACATGTCGAAGTTAACTTCCGGCCTGACCGGAAGTAACATCAACTTTCTTATTTTAAATGGAATCCCAATTTTTTTTTCTTTTCGCTTTATTCAGCATTCAATTCCCTTTCTAATGACATATCACAAGTTGGTATCTAACCAGAAACTAGATCAGAAAAAAAATATTATTGAAATTCACCGAGTAGGCCGTGGAAGCAAAATGAAAGCCAAAAATTGAAAAGTTGGCTATGGAAACCATACGTCACTTGATAACAGTTGCTACTACTGTGATATTTTATTTTCAATCGTCGGCGTTATAAAAAGCCGCCAAAAAAAATATTGTAAAAATTGGGAAAAAAACAATACTCTGTAGGTCCATAACTTAAATAGGAATATACAACTTTTTCTTGCCTGTACTATTCAGCATAACCATTCCTTTCTAATGATATAATAGAAAGTAATTTTTTGAAATGAAATACCAAAAATTCCAATTATTATTCTTCAAATAACAAAACAGATTATCGCCATACGCAAAAATAACATTAAAAATAATGTGGAATAATAAATTATATCCTGTAGGTTCTAGGTTAAATAGGAACATAAACGTACTTGGTCTGTGCCATCGTCCATAGATATTCTAATATCTACCTATGGACGATGTTTGTGCTATTCAGAATAATCATTCCATTGCAATAATCATTCGAACCAAAATATTAACAAGTAGGCTGATTAAGATGTATTTTGGAATGAAACAAAAAAGAAAGGAGAGCTCTCACGAACGCTGCTATCCATATTATTTTGACGTTCGAAGTAGTGTTTTTGATTCTGCCATTTTAAAAGGGTTTTGAAATCGAAATCAGTTAGTGGAATATTCAAAAAATGCCCCGTTATTCACGAACCAAACAAATTGACATGCTTTTCATTTATGGTGAATGTTTAAAAAATTCTTATGCCGCTGAACGATTGTATTTAGAGCGATATCCAGGGAGGCAGCAACCGTCAAGAAGGTATTTCCGGTGGCTTGAAGAAAAATTAAGAACTGAGCCTGATGTTCACGAAGACCAAGAAGCATTTGTTATTAATGAGGAAACTGAAATTAATGTATTAGCTTTAGTAGAATATGATAGCACAATTTCCTCAAGGCAGATTGGCGCCGAATTAGCTATAAGTAAGGACTCTGCTAGGAAAATTTTGAAAAAACATCGATTTAAATCCTTCAAGTATCAGTTGCATCAACATTTGTATGAAAATGACGGTGAAAGGCGCATGGAATATTGTAATTGGTTTCTTCGACAAAATGCTGAGAATCACCTATTTAACTATTATATCTTGTTTACGGACGAGTCAAGATTTACCAACAATGGATTATTTAACAGGAATAATACAAGGTTGGTACTGTACTTTATTTGGATTATTTTCGATAGTCGAAGTGTAAAGTGCTAAAAGTGTGAACGGTCTTTTGTTTCAGGTACTGGGCGATAGAAAACGAGCACCGGTTTCGACAAGGTGGCTTCCAGGAGAGATTTGGTGTGAATGTTTGGGCAGGAATAGTTGGAACTCATATTGTTGGCCCCATTCTTTTTCAAGGCCAACTAACCGGAGAGAGATACTTTAATTTTTTTACCTATGAAATTTCGGAATTCATTAACAACCTACCAGCGGAAATAACTGAGAGAATGTGAATGAAGAATAGCGAGAAATTATCTTCAAAATCGCTTTCAAGAGAGACTTATAACAACCCATGGTCCAGTCAGGTGGCCACCAAGGTCACCTGATCTTACTCCCTGCGACTTTTTTCTATGGGGGCATCTTAAAAATAGGGTGTATTCCACACAGCCTACAACTCTACATGAGCTAGAAGTAAAAATTCGTAGAGCTTTCCAAGATATCACGCCCCAAATGTTGAGAAACGTTTTACATGAAAATATCACCAGAGTCAATAAATGTATTGACGCTGAGGGAATGCATTTCGAACATTTGTTTTGAATTTATTTTATCTTTAATCCTATCAATTTGAATTTTTTTTTTCGATAAATCTGTTTTTTTGTTATTTGATAATAATAATAATTGGATTTTTTGGTATTTCATTTCAAAAAATTACTTTCTATTATATCATTAGAAAGGAATGGTTATGCTGAATAGTACAGGCAAGAAAAAGTTGTATGTTCCTATTTAAGTTATGGACCTACAGAGTATTGTTTTTTTCCCAATTTTTCCAATATTTTTTTTGGCGGCTTTTTATAACGCCGACGAATGAAAATAAAATATCACATTAGTAGCAACTGTTATCAAGTGACGTATGGTTTCCATAGCCAACTTTTCAATTTTTGGCTTTCATTTTGCTTCCACGGCCTACTCGGTGAATTTCAATAATAATTTTTTTCTGATCTAGTTTCTGGTTAGATACCAACTTGTGATATGTCATTAGAAAGGAAATTGAATGCTGAATAAAGCGAAAAGAAAAAAAAATAGGGTTTCCATTTAAAATAAGAAAGTTGATGTTACTTCCGTTCAGACCGGAAGTTAACTTCGACATGTCAATATGCTCAAATTCTAGCTCTTATGTCACTATATCGATGCTCCAAATTTCACAAACCTACTTCATACAATAACTGAGATATTCCGTAGGCAATACTTCCGTAGCCACCCGGTATAACTTAGCGTCTGCGCGGTCATGACTAAGCACAAAATCCCGACTGCAGGCTAGATGTTTTCATAAAAGACGAATTATGGCGACACCTTTTCGGAATTAATCCAGAAGGGAATATATTCAAACGCAAATCAACATGTCATCCAGAAAATTTTGCAACATTGTATTAGTTAACAGAAGGCGTTGGTATTGTGGCAAATATCTGAGAGTATTGAGAGTTTTTGCAATCATTTCTATTTTTGTCAGAGGAAACCTGTATGTAATTGGACCGATCAATATCCGAGATCAAAATGGAAAAATTTGTAATGAAATGTATGTAAGACAGCATTAGTTTCTAAAGTTTTTCCGACACTTAGCGACCTTTCTGATTTCAATGCACGCCGCTGGTACTGCGTCAGGGTTCAGCCCATAGGACTTAAGTACTATAGGCACCATAGACACGTAAACGGAAATGAGTTCACTTGCCGCCATATTTGTGTCGACCTCGAATTTTGCGTTAAGCTGACCTATTCTGTGCTATCGCGCAACCAAAATGAATCCGAGACAGAACACCGAACGTGAGACCAAGTGAGACAGGACAACACTCAGCCGACCCCTCTTTCCCCACCGCATGCCAGAAAAAAATAAAATCTAAACCCGAGATACATCAAAGGCGCCGACTGGAAGTGAATCTACTTCAGTTTACTTCTGAACGGTGCTACAGATAACTAAACTCACAGTGATTTTTGCTAAGATTCTGAAAAATGTATTGATAGTTTGAGTTTAAGAAGTCAGTCGTGAGTTTTCAGTTCTGAATAAGCAAGTCAAAAATTGTTATGTAAAAGAAGATCTAGAGCTTCGAAAGCTTCAACCAAGTCAACCTCATGTCAATTCAAATTCAATCAATATTCTTGATTTGCTATGTGGTCTGAAGGGTTTTAATTAGTCAAGGTTTTGCATTTTGTCAAAGGATTGATACGATTGAAGTAACATGTTTGAATTTCATGTATTCAATTGTAAAGTGTATCTAACTATTGTAGGAAATTAGAGCATTCCTTATTACTGTCCAGTCCAATTTAACTGTTTATAGAACTTTGTTTGGGATTATTTTTCACTGTTGGGACTTGCTCAGAAGCATTATAGTCAATTTGAATAATAATTCTAACACAAGTCTATATTTAATGGCATTGAAATAGAATATAGAATTAGTCAGTCAAAACCTAGCTATTATCTTATCAGAAACATCAAGAATTCTAGTGATTCCAGTGCGTTGGAAATTTCGTGTATGTGAGATGCTTGGGCAGACCCGCCCCCAGCCAGACGCTAACAGAGAGAATATAATGTTTCTTCTGTCACGTAAATTGTTTTAGTCTAGTGATCCCCTTACACCATTTTACAAGAGTTATAAGGGTACTGTTAATCAATTAGACTGATTTTTTCATTATACCTCTCGGGAAACCACAAGAGATCGTAATTCTATTAAGGTAATATATCCAAAACACTATTATTATCCCAATCAGGAACCAGGAGAGGGAACAGACTGTATTGGCTTACTATCACTCAGTATATATAAATATTTCTATATTTTATATGAAGCAATTCAAAATATAATGTAATAATTCCAAAATCAAATCTCCATTCTCTATCTGTCACCGTGACAACTGACGTCATTTTTGTATACATCATTGATTTAACATTATACAGCATGTATTAACAAATACAATATGATATAATACATCTTTTCCCTTTCATAAAATTAGTAACTCCATTTTACAGACTTCCTAACAATCCTACCTGATCTTGTAACATACGCATTATCTGAATTCCTAACGGGTTCTTTTTTAAAACAATCAGTCGATGAATTTGAAGAAGGTTCCAAATTTTGACGAGACTCACTGTGTGTCAATGAGTTTTTCCGCGATCCTGTTATCATTGAATCAGCATTTGGAAGAAAGTTGCATTCAATTCAACCTCTACAGGAAATACCGGAACAAGGAAATCGCAATCCTCTCCGATAGTCAAGCAGCCATCAAAGCGTTGAGCTCATATAACATCATCTAAAAGATGGTTTGGGAATGCCTAGACAAACTCAATGATCTAGACAGGAACAACAAGGTGATCCTCCTCTGGGTGCCGGAGCACATCGGAGTGGAGGGCAATAAACAAGCAGATACCCTGGCACGAAAAGGGGTATCAACGCCACTGATCGGTCCAGAACCATTTTGCGGACTTGGAAAATCTTACTTCCAAGACGAACCCAATAAAACTGGAGAACATACTGGCAAAGACTTCCAGTGCTAAGGCAGGCCAAAGATCTCCTCGGCAACTTCAACCGAGCAAGATCGAAGACACTGATTAACCTCAGCAAAACTAGTCTAAAGACAATCACGGAATTTCTTACGGGGCACTGCAGACTCAAAGCACACCTAAGGAAGCTAGGCTTAGAGGAGGACAGCACCTGCAGTTTCTGTGGGAAACATCCAGAAACACCATACCATATATAGTGATGGAGTGTTATGCTGTACATCACAAAAGATTGAGTACACTGGAATCACACCAGCTGACTGTGGGAGAAATACCACGAATAGATCCCCTCAAAATCCTCAAATTCCTCAAGGAATTGGGGCTTGGGGGGCTGCTGTAAACAAGAATACCCTGAAATAGCAGAAAAAGATGGGGCACAATTCATTTCATTTAGGTCGCAGCGCATCAGTCACCATCCATATATACTGTAGTGGACAAATATTTATGTTTGTATTTACAGCTCACCTTGTAATAGTTTACCAAGATAGTAGTTTTTGATTTTGTCAGAGAGATGTCATAAGCAAGAGAAATGAAAATGTCATTGTTCTGAAAGTATATTGAATAATTGACTCTATTCTTAATGTATTAAAAACGAGTATATGATACCTCATATTGGTGACCCCAACAAGAACGAACAAATTGTCTACATTCCTATAATAAACTAGTCGCAAGCAAGCGATGATAAAACTTCATCTGGGCTTGCAGCAGGAACGTATTGAACGTAATCGAACTCAAAACAGCATAGTCTGCATCTTCCATAGATCCAACATATGGCAATTACGAAGACAAGTGGTTCAGCTAGATCCAGAATATTGCAGATGCCGGATTTCTGAAGATCCAAGCGACAAGAACAGCGTACCCATCTGTATTAGTTAATAGAAGGAGTTGGTATTGTGAACTACAGTGATTCATGTAGAAGGAAATCAGAATGACTCTCTCGGTCAAGAGGCAAGAATAAACGTTAAATTACCCCAGGGGCGCTATTCTTGACTTTTCGCATTAATAACGTATAAGTACGTTTAACGTCACATTCTGATGTCCTCTGCATGTCGTTGACATGTAAACATCCGAGTACTCGTTAATATTGCGAACGGTCAAGAATAGCACCCCTGTTTTTGGTGGCTTGTTCAGAAGCATGGTTTATTCAAGCTGGAGCACAATTTTCAACAAAAAGAATTAAATCCGACCAAACTAAATACGATCATGTAATTGTTTCTTTAACTAAAAAGGTTATTCAATAAGTTCTAGACGTTCTTCAAGCTCCTCTTGCTCAATCTAAGTATAATTATCTGAAATCAATATTTAGTAGTAGTATTTAGTAGTAGAGAATAGACATCAAGCAGCTATTCGATTCGATTAGCCAAACCAATGTCTTTCTGTTAACGAAGCACCCTGTTACACTGCACCCTGAGTAACCCCAGCTTCGAAAAGTCCTTTAAGATGAAAAACATTTCATCATTTTATTAAGCTAAGCGGGGTTTGAAAATCACAGAACTTGTACTAGAGTCGTCTCAAAAATTTTGAATATTGCTAGCATGATGGTAGAGCGCTTGCCTCTTATCCTAAAGGTCATGGGTTCGATTCCCAGCATGGTCATCGGTCTCGTGCATGGCATTACACGTTAAAAGGTAAGGGCTGCGTCTTCCCTAGCTCGAACAAGTCTTTCGAAGACTTTTGAGGGTTGCACTCTTAAGGGTGTGCAGCTGGTTGACGGAAATAACAACAGTAAAATGTGGGCGCATGCACCAAAATTTAGTACAGAAATCGAGTCTCCTACAAATCTGAAAGCTTGCAGTTCTATGATATCATATGATATCATATTATTATACTACGATCTACACGAATCGAATTGCTCATCTGGCATGACATTTTCTTCCTCTATTGCTAACGTGAGTCTTGTAACTTTTTCAGCAAGTTCAGTCGAACTACAAAGCAGACTGATGGAGTATTTTGAGGGAATCATGGCCAACATGCCCTTTCTCCACTTATGGGGGAACCCTAAGGCTCTACAAATTATCGATAGTATTCAAATGTAACTGTACATTTAGAAATTACATTTCATCAATTTAATTATCATTCATGATAAAATCATCCTAATTGCGTTCAGCAGAACGCTAATGGATTGAAAAACGTACCAGTTCTATAATTAAATCATACGTTAACAGTATGAGAGATAGTGTCATTTTTGTACAACTGTAAAAATGCACTTTTCGTGTTTTTTGTGTGCCAAAAGTGTGTTTTTATTGAACATCAAATAAATTTTTTGATATATTAAGGAAAGCGTGAAAAGAATGAGGTGTGGAAAAGCTCACTTTACTTTACGATTATTGCTAGGCAATAGGAAATTTTATGTGACACACTGACAAATAGTACTCGTAAAAAGTATCGCTTGATACACAAAGACAACTATTTTTGGACACGAGAGTTATGTAAATGAGTCCATGAGATAAAGTGTACAGCATATGAAAAACTATTTTATTGCCAGTTCCTCGGAATAATTCATTCCTAATAAAAAGTTCTGCTTTAATTTTCATGACCGTACATAAGAAACATTAAGAAACATGATATATTTTCAGGTTGATATTGGTATGGGTGTAGGTATATTCGTTTAATTTTGTTTTGTCTTCCTTTTCATGAAGTGGTATTATAATAGACTTCTGAAGGCTGATGGCTATATAACACTGTCCATGCATTTATTGTTTATATGAGATGAAGGTTTCAACTCTGATTTCGTCAGTTCCAACTGATTTCATATCCTTCAAAACTTTTAATATTGTTAATGGTTCGTTTTCGTTCGTTGAAAATAGATCAAACGAATTCCTGTTTGGAATATAATTCTGGTGGTTTCTCTGGTGATTACAAATTTTTCATTGAATCCGTTGGCGAAAAGACTTTTGTTTGTTATCTATAAAACTGAGTCAGTTTTGAGGTAGCGTAATAAAATTGTAGATATTTCACCTTCACTCAAGTCGTTTAACACGCCCCATATTTTAACATCCTATTTGTTAGAGCACATGCACATGAAGAATCTTTTTCAGAAATCTAGCAGTTATAATAGTGACCGTAAGGGACAATATTTAGATGCTGGCTGATGAAATTATTCAATGTGACGTTATCTTCTAGTTCCGAATTCTTGTTCACTGAGGAACATAAAAATATCATTTCGTCAAAGCTGCCAGTGCTGTGAAATAAATTGTCCTCAAGCAGTACGAAATCTGTCCTCGATATGAACGCAATCTTCACCGACTGTATTATGCTGGATGTTGAATTATTGAACAGAATGCCTGAAAAACCGCCGACTCTGGCACGACATATATTAATCAAGTCTGTAATGTTTACCAGTAAAGTAAGTAGCGCAAAAAGTGTCCGTCTCGAAACAACAGCCAGCGCTCAATTCTGTTGAATACTACCGAGACGGTCTCACTCAACAATTCTATCAATTTATAATTCTGCAGAAAACAGCCAGGAACCGTGCAGACTCTCAAAAACTGCGATGTCGGACAATCTGAGAGCTGCTCGGATAATCGTTTCGTCAGATTTCTTGCGATACTATTCATCGTTTTGTGCTCGGTGAATATGAATGGGAGTATTAGCGTTTTCTGGTAATGAACTTTTGGAAATGTCGACAGAGAAGGATGGCATTTTTTGTCGAATGTGGGGGTAATATGAGGATGATTTAAAATAACGATATTTTCATTCCGCAACATTGATGGTTTTGGCGTACTTCCTGATCAATCGTCTGTAAACTTCGGGGTTATCTCATTAGTTATAATTAAAGTAATTCGTGTATTTTCCGAATGAAAAATCTGTTTTTTGCTTTCGTTTGTTTGTGTCGTTTCTGAGATATAAGCAGTCAAAGTTCGTAAAAACGTCGCAGTTGGGTGCGGGATTGGCATGGAAAGAAACCGTTTTGTTGGTCGAAATAAGATAAATTCGGGATGAAAATGTATTTATCGGAACCCATTAACATGTCCAATTATAGTCTTGAATGATGGTACATTGGGGTCTATTGGGGGCATATAGTCAAAAAGATCGTTTTACGGAATTAATTTTCTAGCACAATTCCAAAACAAATGAGACATATTTTGGTAACACATCATAATTTCACTCTATTCTAGTCGATTGAAAAGTATTCTGTTTTCGGATAACTTTTTGGAAAATACCACTATAATGGGCCGTGATGGTCATGATGGTAGAGCGCTTATCTCTTAACCTAAGGGTCATGGATTCGATTCCCAGCATGGTCCCGTGCATGGCATCACACGTTAAAAGGAAAGGGCTACGTCTTCCCTACCTTGGACAAGTCTTTCGAAGACTTTTGAGGGTTGTACTCTCAAGAGCGTGCAGACTATACAAAAAATATTTCATTGGTACTATTGATTGGAAAAAAGGTGAAGTAACTTTTTGATGAACTCAATTGTTTGATATTACCTTTAATTCAGATACAGGGTGCGTTAATATATATTTTTAGGTCATTCATAATGTTCTTATTGAATATCCCGAAAACTATTCGGTTAACTGGAACCTAATTTTACGTAAACTATTTTGTATGTTGCGGTTCTGCCACATGCAATTTTGAAGTTTACGGTATTAAGATATGTGGGGTTGTTATTATCGATTAAATAAATATTCTGGATACCTATCAATCAATTAAAATATATTACCTTACTTTCCAAAATCAATTTTTCGATATTATAAACAACCCAAACTGACTCAACAACAAGACTGAACTCAACTCAATTGATATTATTGATTTCATTGTTACAGTACTGTTCGAAATAATTGGTTAACAATGAGTGCAAGAGCCAACATGGAAAATAAATTGAAAGAAAGAGTGATAACAAACAACATGCAAAAAACACCTTGGGTTTGGAAAAGACTCAATGCGAACCATCTTGCAGATTTTCTATCATTGAGATAGAAAATCTCAGTATTATCAAATAGATTTGCAAATGTTTTGAAATCGATATGCGTGATGCTGAACATGAATTTTGATGCTGCCGCATAGCCTCCAGAATTAGGAATGCTATAGTACCAACTGTGGATATAATAATAATAATAATTCGTATCAAAAAATATTTTGTACATAATTGTTATCAGGCTGGCGACATTCGGCCGAAGCCGCTCTTCTATGTAACCAGTAACAAATACAGAGCGTTTCAATACAAATTTATATTAGTTACAATAATTATAATGAATAGAAAATTATAAACAACAAATTCATTTAGTATTATGCCTATCATTAACAATATCTTGAAATTGTTTGAATTTCAGCTTTTGATATTGATTGTTTTTGAAAAGTAACTAATTAATCGCATTTTTTTTTGTTTGAAGTCGTTATTTATTTTTGAGTTTGCCTGTGTTGTTGAGTATAGTTTGTGTTGTATCAAACACTAAATTTATCGAAAGTTCCCTAAAGTTTTGTTCAATCGATAGTAACCACCCTATTTATCGTAATATAGTAAACTTCAATAATGCTAATGTTAAAATCGCATCATATAAAGTTGAAAACACTTTCATAGATAATAGTTGATATTACTATCCCTACCCTAATTACTATCATTGATAGGATTATAATTCGACATCATAATGAGTTTCGAGCATCTGTTTTTATTTCGACCAACAAACAATTTTTTTCTATGTCAATCCTAACCAACTACGTCGTTTATATCTCAGGAACGACACATATACAAAATTATGTAAACTCACCCTTGCTACTACTACAGCATAAAACAATTTTGGTTAATTTTACCGAGAGCCAATTTCCCCTGTGTTTTCGTGCGGGGATCTAGGTGACACAAGAAGGTGCATTATTTTCGGCATATACACACTGATATTATGGCATTCTGCCTTCTGAGGCACAATTAGAGGATGTTATACCTTGTAACACCAGCTGCATTATCTACAGATTCTATTATTTTCTATATAAGGAAAGTGAATTGAAGATAACGCTCATCCAAGTATATTCAACAGAAGTCAAAAAATTCATGCATACATATATTTCGAAAAAACATATATTCGATGGTAAAGAAAAAAGTTTAATTTTATTTCCTTATCTTCATATATCTTTTATACCACAACAGAAGTTGTTTTTGAGTGCCCACAACTTTTGTTTTGTCAAAACTGAAATTATAGTAATTTTTTTATTCGTGTTTTACAAGACACTTGGGATTTTAGGCTATATTTTCACTACAGATCCCTTTTATAGTTCATCATTCTGATTGTAATGTAAGGTTTCACTTATCCTATATAACATGTTTCACACGTGCTGCCGGAATTTTATATATTTCATCTGATTCATGTTCAAAAAGTGTGGTCGTTTCATCGCAAATGTATATATTGTCATGGTTCAGTACGGTACCCAGTTTTTCGTAGAGACAACCGTAATCTCAATTTCTAAAAAACAAAAGTTATGGGTACTCAAAGGTATCTTTTCAAACGCACCTTCCAAAAGATGAATGATGTTGTGAAATATGATTCGTCAATTGTAGGAAAGATACTGAAAATCTAAACAGTACCTACCTATCTAAATTTGATCTACCGTGCAGAAGCAAAGGAATGAAAGGTTTTTAAATTCATGAAACGATACGCCTACTCAATGTTTACTTCAATTTAGTTTAGTAGATATTGTTCTACGATCATTTTTGATTTCAAGAGAAGCTACTGTTCAGTTTTATACCATTATTTCTGTTATGAGTACTTTCTGACCAAGAAAAACCAAAACCGTTCATGTGATTAGACTCTATATGAAAAAAAAAAAATGCATTTGAAATTATTTCTCTCCAGACTGGGTTCTGAATTTGGCTGGTAAGGTTGCCATATTGCTAACTATATACGTACACATATTTTTTGTTTCTATCACATTTTTTTTGTTCTGAATTTTATATTTTCCCATGTATATGTAATTGTCCCTAGTTCGATATTTCAGAACCCTGAGGATCGCGAAATATATTGCCGAATCGTTGGCTGCTCGAAAATACTGGTTTTTCATTAAATAGCCCCAACAACCTGTAATAAACTAAAAGGTGGAATCTTCTCTGCTATTCGTCATTACGTTTCGTGAGTTCTTTTCGTCATGTTCGTTTGATACAGATGCCGCCTCATGAATTCTAACAATAGTAATTCGTAATTCTTCATCCAAATCACAGAGCGCTGGTATAAAATGAAACTGAACTCATTGCTCCGTCTTATTGAAATTCATGTCCATAAGCGATCGCTTATCTAGACCACTGAATCTATACATTCTTGTTTGTGTATGTCAGCATCCTTCGTCGTGCCAGGAATATTCACCATCCAGCCGGCACTTCTTTCTGACGGATATTTCTAGGAAGTTACATTTAGATCCTCAGGAAAAAAGGATGAAATATTATTGCCAAGAAGTAGGTTACATTTCCACATTTCCCTGGACTTATGCACTATGGAAACTGTAGAATTAATTCGTGGAGAATGAATTTAGAGAAATTTAGATTCGAACTCTATAGAAAGATAAACAAAGTAATCGTTACTCATAAATTGTTATCAAATCGACAAGATGAAGGAGATTGAAAATGAAGGGTTATCTGATATCCAAAATGGAATTTGAATATAAAAATAATCCAGCCTTTCGCATATTTTCCTATACTATAGGAATGTCGACAAACGTCGAACATAAATAATTCAACAGCCCCATACGACTGCCAAATCACGTCTACCCAACGCCTGGCAAAGTTTTTCTACAAGAACATAATTTGCAATACTTCCTGTAACAACCACCAACTGGCGATCGAAAACAAGTGACATCTGCAGTCTAGTTTCGCGATTCAACTTGCTCGTCAGTACACACTCGGCCACAATATGTAATTGATTTCCAATTGGTTTTGTTAACTGGCACTACGATATCTTCGGCACCCATTACGAAAGAGAGCAACAGAACCATTTATAGAAACCACAGAAAGATTCCGATTCGTTTGAAGCCGAAGAGACCAATTTCATAATGAAAAATATTTAAATATTTCTCATGTGAAACTGGGAGTACTTGACGAAAGGCAATAATTTCCAATTAATCCTCATCTCAGTTTTTCTTTGTGTTGCCTCACCAGCAACATTCATTATCCAATGTGTTAACATATTTCCATTCAAATACATTCATTTATTCCTGTATTTCCATCAGTAACTTTAAGTCTTCCAGCATCTGAAATGGACAACACTTTTAATATTGCTAGCAGTGTTGGTGGCAATTTTGTATCAGAATTATCGACATACCCTGTTCCTTCACCATTTTATCGAATACGATACGGCAACCATTTGCGTAATAATATTTTATAACAAAATATGAATTGTAAACTTTACTCGTATGTAAGGGTGGGTGAATAGGGTCCATATTCATTAGCAGAAAAGCAAAATATCTGTAATCCTTATTAATAAACAAATGCAGAAATATAAAAAATTTAATCGGATAATGCTAAACAGTACTTAGCGATAATTTCACTCGCTATATGAAATTCGCATCTCCTGCGATATAAGAACCAATAAAAACGGTGCTTCACTGATAGTACACAGTTCCTTCCTTTTGAACCGGCTAGCAAGGATGACATTATAAATGTCAGTCTGATAGCTTTTATTCACTGAACTAAAATGAACAAGAATATACGTTTTCCTAACTTCGTTGGCTCTTGAAATTATCTCAATAAATACAACTCGTGCTCACAATCCTATCGTTAATTCTGTCAGAAATCTTGAACTCGATCAAGTTGCTTTGAGGTAACACCACTCGTCCTAGCGGACTCGTGGCGTTACCAAGCTATTTGATCTTGTTGATTTCCAACAGAATTACGATCGATAGTATTCCGAGCACTCGTGGTATTACCCCCGACAAAACAATAATTGCCAACTGTGATCGGATCATATCAGAAATATCACTTCTTGAACATTGAGATGTTGACTGCATTCTGTAATAACAGTAGCAATATACATTTGTACAAAGTATTTCGAAATTATCAGAAAGTTATTCCATCCGAATGGTTTCCAACGTACATACTCACGCAAATTCCGAATTGATCGAATCAGAGTTGTTTTCAATGGATGTATTGGTTTGATTTTCGTGTTTGAATCTAGTCAGTCCTGTGATGATCAATAATAACAGTCTGCAGAAGGCTCCCAATATAAGGAATTTTCACGAAATTATCGATTCAGTTAACTGCAGTTGATATGAGATATATATACCTCTCTTACGTCGATTCAATCAATTCAATAAAAATCTATTTTACTGTTTATTTCATTGAAAATGAACAAATTTCCATTTGCAAGTGTCGGCAATACTGTACAAGGCTCAGTCTGACGGAATACGTTTCTGCTGCCTTCACTATCTGATCCGAATATTGCCAGACATCATTCGGTTCAATTATCGGTCGACGGATGTCCAAATTTTGATGGTACCAATATAAATATTTGTGGGTATTTTGATATGTTGGTTTTGTAAAACGTTGATTGGAGAATGTATGAATTTGAGGAATTATATTAATTAATAATCCAATTCTGCTGCCATTAATTTGTTTGAAAGTCTCAGTCGAATCTTTTAAATATATGGTGAAATGACAATCTAGGACTGTGAAGTCGAAATTTTTTATTCTGCTGATATCCAACCTGATGAAATACTGTTTGTTATGGTGAACTTTTACTTTTGCAGTGGGGAGAAATGTGGATTTATCTATCCATTTGATTTTCTTACCAAGAAGCTATTCGATGGGGAAGTCTAACAGTTTCTTCATATACTGTTAGGTCTAACAATATGTGTCCCCGGGTGTATTCAGAGTTGGGCTGAGTGCCTCGAACTCTCATGGCCAAGTCACATTTTCTGAATTTTCTGAATTTTCTTCAGCTTTAAACATTGCCCAGAACTGGACGATAATGCAATACTATTTTATACATAAATTGCTTAAGATAATATCATAGTAATGATATATTGGTAATAATGAATAACTTATAGTTATTAAAAAAAAACTGAAGAAAAGAAAGAGAAAAATCAAAGAGACGGACGTTAGCTGGTAATATGTGAACGAAAGGTTAAAATTATTCTATGATATTAGCTGTAATGATGAAACGAAAAATTAGGAAACACCTTCCGAGGCAGTGCTATAGCTTTGCCGTTCGTTAAAAAACTACCCCTGTGGGGGGAAAAGTTTAGCATGTCACCAAAGTGATGACCAAGGGATATGAAAACTGAGCTCGACCGGCCAGTCTCGAAGTGATCAATAATGGCAGAATAATTGAAAATATTTCAGGATACCATCGTTCATGAGAATATACAGATACATATGAGTCCAGTTGACCAGTACAAGATATTTCAGATACATGCGATGGATGGTCAGTATTTGACTTAAGCACTGTGCACCATAGTAGTCTACTTAAATACTCGATTATATATTGAGTCTGCCTGTTATATTTTATATTGGTCGAATGAACCGATATCCTTGCTTATTTCACTCATGTTTTCATTTCGCAGCATTGTAGCGCTAAATGAGAGTATGTGGTACTTCTACTTTCAAAATCTATTTGAGAAATTGAAATCGGACTATATCACTAGAGCATCCAGGCTCACTGCAAGATACAGTACAGAAAAATCGAATTCCACATATAAAGTAGGTACACATGATTCAATACTTTCATCAGAAGAGCACACCATATATCTTGAGTAATGATGAAATTCTGAATTAATAAAAAAATTGCAAAATGTTTGCTCGATGATGAGTGTTTTTTCTACGACCTCCGAGATAACAGATAGTAGTGCAATAGGTTTTCAGTTGCTAGGTAGAGTCCTTATACCTTTTTGATAAACTATTTGTACTCCAACAATCTCATAGTCGAACGGTAAAACCCCTTATCATAAGAGAGGACTTGCAGAGAACAAATGTTATTTCGGAAGCAGCGGAGCCCCTTTTTTAGGAGAACGATTGGCAGAATTTCGTCAGATTCACTACCTTTGGACCAACGTGTTAAAAACACAGTAAAAGGCGTGTGATAATTCGTTGGCGGCATATGACTCCCACTTGAAATGGTATTCTGAGGTTGTTTTTCAGATGAATTCAGGAACGAACTGTAGGCAAAAATATTGGCTTCATCTTGGGCGTTCGTCGCTATATGTTCCATCTCTTTCGGTTAGGAAAAGCAATGAGCTGGAAGCAACAATTTTTTCCAGACCAGAACGAGCCATTAGGTGGCAAAGGTGTTATTATCGTATCTCGATATTGTAAACCTCTCTTGAAGATTCGATTTCCTCCTAGCACATATTTCTAGCCTCAACATATTCTGATAAGATCTCACCAAGACCCGGATTTTGTACCACTAAGGGTATGTGCCTGCTCAATGGCTACAGTTCTTGTGCAGTTTTTGTTGAATCATGGAATATCAGATGATGTTTTTCTTGGCGTGTTTTGTATTTATGTTTGATTTCCAATAATGTCACTCACTCTTTCCTGGGAAATTATGGAAAAATGCATGAAGATCATCCTAGTCATCTCAATAGTGCGATATGAGGCAAAGTAGTGTGTGGCTCGATGTCTTAGAAAAAGAGCAAAAAGTGGAGATCATGTTGTGGTCAGAGTTCGCAAGTGGAACACAAACTTCTCTACTGTATAGATCAGGATTTGTGTTGAAGGAAATATCGAGTATTAGCTTACTGGTTGCTGAAATCAGGAATGTGTGTGTGTGTAGGTATTTCGCTCAGCTTTAACAGACCATAAGTGATAGCGAAGGCCTCAGCTTGATGACCTGGCCCAACAGTTTTGTAAGGAAGTCGAGTTATACTCACTGAAATCTCCCATTATGAGAACTTCAACTGCAAGATTTCCCATTATGAGAACTTCAACTGCAAGATCTCCCATTATGAGAACTTCAAATGCAAGGTCTCCCATTATGAGAACTTCAACTGCAAGATCTCCCATTATGAGAACTTCAACTGCAAGGTGTTTTTTTGAAGTCGCTTTAGGATGGTTCAGAAGGTGATAAGTGAAGGCAGCAGAGGAATTTGGTGGGTGGTAACCAGCTTGAACCACACCACGTCAAAGTCTTCCGACTCTAAATTATCTTCGCGTTGGCATAAAGAGTATTCTAAATAGATGAACATCACATTTGGATCTAAATGTAGATGTGTTAGGTGATGTGTAAGACGGACGTTAGATAATGCAATAAAAAAAATTAAGAGAACCGATATCAGGTACCCCATGCATTTCTAATGCTTCAGGTACCCCAAGCATTTCCAACGCTTCAACTGATTTTGGAAGATTATTCTTCAAATCTTCCATATAATAGAAAACTACTTGGACCAGCCACTGATATTAATCATATCTTCCTCTATGAACAATATAAGAGAAATTCTCAACGGACATCCTATATTAGCTATAACAGCTATACTTTGGCTAAATGAAAATGAAGCAATTCCGCTTGTGATACAATACAATTGAAGTTGCACATGATATTATATTACGTTACCAGTATTATTAACATCCTTATAGTAACGAGAATTCTAAACACGAGCGCAGCCAGTTTTCGAACATTGTGGATACCGTACTTCGTTCGAAAACTAACTTGTTTTGTTTGTTCTGAAATTTGTTGTATCTGTCAACCTGCTGCACACTTATGAGTAATTCTCAGAAGTCTTCGAGATACTTGTGTGAGCTAGGGAAGACGAGACCTTTACCTTTCATTGTGTGATGAATTCAAACTTTAAGACCGTCCAAGTACGTAGGTCACCCAACCAAACGAATGGTCATACAGCCTCACAATCACCTGTAGGGTCTTTTTTGCGAAACCCTTCATCTATTCAAGACCCGGGATTCTTAGACTTCGTGCGAAGTTTATCTGTTTCCTGGAAGCTGAGTTTCCATTATCGAAGGCCGTTGAGAAAACTCTTTCCAGGAATTTGAGCCTCTTGCAGAAGAAAGCTGTGCATTCGAAAAGCAGATATTCTGACTTGCCCATCGTTTTGAGGTGATACTCCAGAGGACAGTGCCAAGTGAGTAGTCCCGTTATCAATTTCAAGTATTTTTTGTCCAACTCGAGAAGATGTTTAGCTTACCCTGGCTCTCTAGCCTTTTCGCTCGTCTTTGTCCTGACGTTTTATTCTAGTGATATTTCATTTAGCCAAATTCCCAGCAATCAGGGTTACCTGATTGTTTGCTGCCAGTTGTTAGCTTAGACTCATAAGTGTGTGACTTTTTTTATTGCTGCTTGGCTATCTGATACTATACAGATTGCTGCCCTTCGGGTGCCCCCTTCAAGGCATTCCACAAATCTCTATAGCATGTACTTTTGCTTGGAAGGTGGTTAGGGTTCTAACAAGGGGTTTTGAGAACCTGAAATTTGACCCTGTAACGCCCACTTTGTCTCTGTGGTGGTTTATGACCACTTCCAACTGCACTTCAAAGTCGTACCTGATCGGCATGATATCTGTCGGTTTAGACATGGCTTGACAATAGTTGACGTATCCGACTCATCCACTACAGCTGTCTTCTCACATTATAACATTTTTTTTTAGTGGATGACAGTTTCAACCGGCAGATCAAGACCTGTCAGGCAGGTTTTCAACCATTGAAATCGAACAGATATCTTTGCAGAAGACAGTTTAGCAATTTACATATTCGTTTGTTCAATGCTATTTTAGTTGTAGCAAGGTGCTTAATCAGTGGAAGGACATAGGTTTGGCTAATCTAATCCGCTCATGGTTTATCTTGTACTGCCCATTTGGCTATCGCTATTTAATCATTGAATGTGGAAAAAATCACAATATATCGATACCTTGTGATTGATCAACAGGATACCTTGATAACTTTTGGTGAATTGACCATAACAATTCAGTTGACATAGATTAAAACATGTTATGCCTACTTAATATCCTCTCTCTTAGCTTCTAGACTGGCTCTATCTTAATGACAAATCAAATGAATAAATTTGAAGATTCTTTAGTTGTAAAAACTGATTAGGTGATGGAATATTCACTAAAGATTTACATTGGCAATAAATCTTCTGAACGAGTCCCAATATTGAGAGATTATCTTAATGAAAGTTTCATTATTATTTATTTCAAGCTATAGAGCAATAATAAATTATCCTCAGACGTCAGAGTCAGTGGCGTCCCTGGGCCGTTTGAGCTATTATATTTGTAAATAGCAACTCACTTATATGAAATAATTATCAAGGGAAGCAATATGTGCCCTTATGTCTACATTGTGTCTGTAGTCACCACTACAGGGAAAAGGGTCACGCACACATCTTATGCAAAAAGTCTTTTGGTCAAATTGTCCAAAGGACCCCGCACACCTTATATGGGAAAATGGCTCTCCGTCAAATTTCTTGAATTTTTGATATGTTGTAGAATTGATCATTCCGATGAAATGTTTCAACGGGCGCAACACGATCCTATGACTAGTTTTCGAGAGGGTGTTGAATATGAGAAACATTCACTTTTCATCACTCTGTATTTGCCAAGTTACGATTTAGTTCGGATTTATCTTTTGTGGGATCATCATCACATCCGTGTATGATGAATTCATGAGGAATTAATTTCCAAATCTTTTCGTAGTACAGGGCGATTTCACTTGAAAACAATGCTATTTTGAGACTTTCATAATTTAGTTGTTTTATAAAGAGAAAATGCGAGAAAAGGTAGAATTATCACATAATATTATAAATTCATTTCATCTAGCATCACAGTTGATACAATTCATACAAGGTGATTCACAAATATGGAAACAAAACGAATTTTGGTTTATGGGACACCTTGTAGTAATAAACCAAACTAAAATGACAAAATTCACTTGAAGAATGTTAAATGATATGTTTCATCGTATACAGAGTCGAATGATATCAATTTAAAAAAAAAATAAAAAATTTGTTGTACTTTAATGAATAAAAACCTTGATTTTTTAAATCACCCTATATCTCATAAGGGAGTCCGAAAAGATAGCGATATTTTTTCATGGGAGAACTCGAAATACTTTCATCCATATTGTACAAAATTTTCAGCGGAATCCTATGACGGGTTTTTCATATACAAGGCGAAAAATGTATTTTCACTCCAGTTTTCGGCGGGTTTGCTGTAGTTCTTCCTCGTCCGGCCACTTTTACTCGAAATAAAAATATTTCAATAAAATAGTGATCAGTTATTATACCGTATCCCTCGAAAAAAAGCCATAACTCGAATTATTATCTGCATCAGCATCGTCTAGTAGGCGATTCAATGGAAAAGTTATTTTTTCATGCTTAGTGTTTCTCAGAATTTATATTATACTTATTACATCCGCAGAAGTTCGTTTTTTCGAATTTTCACTCTATAAAACAATAAAATAGTGAAAATCTCAAAATAGCATTATTATCAAAGGAAATCGCCCTGTACTACCAAAAGATTTGGACATGAATATCTCATGAATTTGTCACATAACGAAAATACCACATAGGATAAATCAGAAAAAATCATAATTTGTATGTAATTATTTCTATCGGCTTATATAGATATATATTAAATCAAATTCTTGGCATATTTTTACACCAAATTCACGTTTTATGTTTCAATTATGTTCTTGTATCTTCGAATCGTATATATTTTTGTATATAGTACATACCCCCTTTCAGAGAACGTTTCTCTTTCTTTTTCTTGTATTTGAAACATCATCTGAATCATCTTCGAATACCTACTTAATAATATATTCCTCTTATTTCGTAGTAGGCATGGAGAACAATTCAAAGAGGATAAAATCAACAGAATTCTTTTGTCAATAGTCGTTTTCTTGTTGTCATAAAGCCCGAGAACTCTTTTTGGGTTATTGGACTAATTGAAGTTTCTTTTTTACTGTTCAAGTTTATGTGATTTTCAGTGTTTGTTGAACTTTGCTGAACAATATGGCCTTCGCAAACAGAGTGAGTTGTCTATGTCCCAGATTTCTTGAGAATTTGTGGTCACCATCTTGATCATCAAGGTTTCCTTCCAAATTACTTGCATGGAGGTTTGAATTTTGTGAATAAACCATACATAATTTCCAATCTTCAACATTTTCTTCAAAGAATGGGGACATTTGCTAATAGAAACAGGCCACTCCGTAACTGGGAGGATATCAATTGTTTCACTGAAGACGAATTTAAGTATCTGACATCAATCTCAAAAAATCATTTTCAACAATTACTAGAATTTTGTGATATTGTTGAACAAGGTGGCAAGAGAAGAAATGTCGAAAGAAAACATTTGCTGACATTTTTGATCAAAATGAAACATGGAGTTTCAGATGAGTTTTTGAAAATATTGTTCAGTTATCCTTCTCGACAAACAGCAAGCTTCATTATTTCTAATTCGTTCGTACCGAACAATATTGGATTTAATTCAATAACAAGAGAAAATTATATTAACAGTCATGTATCCCCTTATACGAATCAACTGTACAATCCCACACCAGATATTCCCAAAGCAATAGTTTATAAAGATTGTACCTACAATAAAATAGAAAAGAGCAGTAACTTCCGGGTATTGAGGCAATCATACTGTTTCCACAAGAATGAACACTTGGTCAAACCAGAGATCATAGTTGCCCCCAATGGATATATCTTAGCAATCAACGGGCCGTACTTCGCAGATGCTAGGAATAATGATGCAAGTATTCTAAATCACGAATTACAAGTTGATTTGAATGAAATGAAAACATGGTTTCAAGAAGGAGATATTGTGATAGTCGATAGAGGCTATAGAGATTCAATCAATAGTCTACAAGAACTTGGCTTGCATTACTATATGCCACAATTTCTACCGCCGAATCCAAGCCAATTAACGACAAATGAAGCCAATCAGGCACGTTTAATAACCACTACTAGATGGATTGTTGAAGCTAGAAAAGGACATTTTAAGTCAATTTTCAAATTTTTTCGTCAACCCACAACAGCAATACATGCTGCGAAGCTACATGACTATTACCTGATTGCTGGTGCTCTTATAAATAAATTCCATCCATTGATAAATATGCCTGGAACGTTGGATACGGCCACACAAATGTTGGTTGATTCCGATGATGTCAACATTGTTCAGGCACAAGTTGAAGCTGAAAACCTCCGAACTAGGATTGGTCGATGGATTCGTTTAAATCAATATCATATACAATCGTTTCCTCGCCTTGATATTGAATATTTAAAATTACTTACTGGAACATATCATTTACACTTGGCTGCGTCATATATCCAAGATACAACTCGTAGAGATGGTGAAGTAGACAACATTTTAGAAGTCGATGAGTTACATGGGGAACCCAATTTCCTAAGATTCAGAATATTCTCTCGGTTCAGAAATGCTGCTAAACACATGCTTTGGGTTGTTTTCACTGAAAGAGGTGACGAAAATCTAGAAGATCGTGCTCTCCCCATTACGGGGTATTATTGTACTTGTAAGTCCGGTGCTAGGACTTTAGGAACTTGTGCGCATGTTGCTAGCGTGATATGGTTTTTGGGGTACGCTAGATATCAAGAAAACATACATTTTCCATCCAATCGTCTTTTAGATTCCATAGGAGATGCTGCAAATAGAATGCTTCCAGAGGACATGTATATCGGTCCAGAAATAGTTTAATTTTATTGGTTATTGGTAAGAATCTCCTTCTAATTCGTATTTGATAATGTTTTTTGATTAGGGAAAAATTCAGTTATCCATCATGTATATTCCTTGTTGTATTGTCATGCTGCACATGCTCGTGCCAACCCAATATCCGAAAGATATATCACATCCCGTTGAACTTCTATCAATTTATGTATAGATTATATATATATATATATATATATATATATATATATATATATATATATATATATATATATATAATCATATATATATGTAAGTGACTGTGAAACAGTCGATAACAATCCTTTAGGAAGTAACTATAACTTTGTATAGTATGTATGGCATATGTCTGACAGAAAACAACTACTTCTCTGGCTAATACCGCGAGAGATATTGAATTATATCTGTCAGGCACATGTGCAAAGATCCTTGCTTTGAAGGAACAACTTTGCAAGAGCTCTCTGAACAAACAGCAGGACTTCACCCGATTCAAACGGAGAACCAACTACAGACCGGTTTCGGAATGTTGTCCCTCATCAGTGCAGTCCAGGTTATCACAATTGTATACACGTATTCACAATTCACAATTGTATACACGTATTCACATATACCATTTCGTATCCGAAATGTCCTTCTGGAGTGCTCTCTAATCTGTCGTCAAGGTGGATCCTGTAAGCAATTGCAGTATTTATCTCGGCGGACGATGACGGGCAGCGAGACCTCGCGTGTATACGTTTGGTATTGTGTCCTTGGGAGACCTGAGGAATTTGGATATTTGGTTGTTGGCCGTGAATATTGTTTTTATCTCGTGTTTTCTCAAGATATTACTGATTTTGTCTGTCACACCTTTGATGTATGGTAGGAAAGCTTTGTGTGGCTGAATACTCTCTGTGGATCATTTGTTTTTGGAGGACGGGTCAGTTGATGGCGGATAGACTTGTCGATTAGCGAATTGTTGTAACCATTTTGAAGTAAGGCTGATTTCAGTTTGTCCAGCTCTTGTAGAGAGTATTCAGCCACACAAAGCTTTCCTACCATACATCAAAGGTGTGACAGACAAAATCAGTAATATCTTGAGAAAACACGAGATAAAAACAATATTCACGGCCAACAACCAAATATCCAAATTCCTCAGGTCTCCCAAGGACACAATACCAAACGATTCTCAAGGTATATATGAAATACCATGTTCAGACTGCCCGAGAAGTTATATTGGCCAGACTAACAGACGAGTAACTTCCAGAGTCTACGAACACGAACTTGCTGTGCGTCAGGCATCTTCCACTTCCGCACTTTATAAACATCGAGAAGACACAGGTCACAAAATAGACTTCAAAAACACAAAAACAATTTCCACCGAGAAAACTCTGCAAACCAGGATCATCCGAGAAGCCCTTGAGATAGAGAAGCGCCCCAATTGCCTCAACACTCGCGACGACGGACGTAGACTTCCCAATACCTGGAAGCCTCTCATTGCACGCATCAACTCATTTCCTACCAACCCAGTTCCCGCACAAGCTCACTTAGCGCCAACCAAGTTCCCGCACACAGCTCATCTAGCGCCAACTCTGTTCCCGCCCATAGTTCACCTCGCGCCAATACATTGCACACGGCCATTACAGCCACGTCCACTATAAATACAGTTCCTCAACCCACAATTCCTCAGTTCTCTCGAAGGAGTAGGCAGATTGAGACCTTAGAGAGAACCAGTGACGAGACATGGGGAGTAGGCAGATTGAGACCCCGACGTCAAGTCACAAAAACCTAACGTAATTATACCTGAGGAGTAGGCAGATTGAGATCTCAGCGTAGAATTACGTTTCAACCATTTATTAATTTTCTTTCTTTTTCAGTTCTTGAAAATGGCTCCAAAATCGGAGCCGAAACGTCGAATTTCAACAAATTCTAGACGCGGTTCAACCCGAACTTTTAGTTTTCAAATATCTATATATATATATATATATGTGTTCATTTATTAGCGTAAAATAGTGAAATATATGGACTTTTTCACAAATTGTTCGCATTGTATATAAAAAACCTGTCATAGGAATTTGATGAAAATTTTGTACGATATGAATGAAAGTATTTCGAGTTCTCCCGTGAAAAAATATCGCTATCTTTTCGGACTCCCTTATGAGATATAGGGTGATTTAAAAAATCAAGGTTTTTATTTATTAAAGTATAAGTAATTTTTAAAAATTTTTTTAAATTGATATCATTCGACTCTGTATAAGATGAAACATATCGTTTAACATTCTTCAAGTGAATTTTGTCATTTTAGTTTGGTTTATTACTACAAGGTGTCCCAAAACCCAAAATTCGTTTTGTTTCCATATTTGTGAATCACCTTGTATGAATTGCATCAACTGTGATGCTTTAAATTGATATCATTCGACTCTGTATAAGATGAAACATATCGTTTAACATTCTTCAAGTGAATTTTGTCATTTTAGTTTGGTTTATTACTACAAGGTGTCCCAAAACCCAAAATTCGTTTTGTTTCCATATTTGTGAATCACCTTGTATGAATTGCATCAACTGTGATGCTAGCTGAAATGAATTTATAATATTATGTTATAATTCTACCTTTTCTCGCATTTTCTCTTTATAAAACAACTAAATTATGAAAGTCTCAAAATAGCATTGTTTTCAAGTGAAATCGCCCTGTACTACGAAAAGATTTGGAAATGAATTTCTCATGAATTCATCATACACGGATGTGATGATGATCCCACAAAAGATAAATCCGAACTAAATCGTAACTTGGCAGGTACAGAGTGATGAAAAGTGAATGTTTCTCATATTCAACACCCTGTATCTCGAAAACTAGTCATAGGATCGTGTTGCGCCCGTTGAAACATTTCATCGGAATGATCAATTCTACAATATATCAAAAATTCAAGAAATTTGACGGAGAGCCATTTTCCCATATAAGGTGTGCGGGGTCCTTTCATGGTCAAAGAATTGAAAAAATGTAGATGCATAGTGTTAGAGCCCATAAAAATACGAACGTGATGAAGTAATGAAAAGGTGTTCCTTGTTGCTTTGGAACACACAGAAACTAGGAATATACACTCATAGATATTCACCAAATAAAATATAATAATATTAAAAACAACGAATATCGGATCACATATTGACTTGTTGAAATTCATTTTACATTAAATGTTTAATATGCCTCTTCAACTTTATGAGTCACTTTGAGTTTCTTCAAATTGTACGATCACAGTGAAATGAACGAATGAAACTATTAACTTGCTTTATTACTCCGTAATTATTATTTTCATGCTGTAGATTATAGATGCCAGCTCATCCTTTCAAATGGAAAACCAATTATTCTGAGATGTGCAGAGAATAAAGCGTTAATAGCTTATAATAAAAATGTTCTTCAATATTCAGTGCAACTATAGCCAATCAAATTAACGGAATATTTTAGAAAACCGTGGACTCTGTGTCTGTTTAAAGTTTTTCAATGCAAACAAAATCGACCATCGATCCCTATTTTCTGTCGATTTGTCATTAATGCATGATTTTTCGACATCGACCATTAATGACATTAATGTTCGATTTCGTAGCGCAGTCATAAAATGCGAGTGTACAGATGGACTTTTTCTGTACTCTTTTTGTTTCTCTGATTGTACAGAGTGGGACAAATTGGACACTTTCAAAAGGAAGGCCCTGTTTTCAAACTTGATAGATGGAAACAGGTGATGGCTGTGTAAGAGGGTCAAATATTCAATGGTAAAAACCGCATATCGATATCTATCATCGTTTCTAAGTTACAGATTTGTTTTCTAAAATAATAAGTTGCTGTAACTTTTTTTCCATCATTCCTTGTTTCTATGAAACCATGAAACCATTTCCAGAGCACTTTTTTACGTAGAATTCAATGGTGTCAATGACTCATTTTTCCAAATAGATATCCTTAGTTATTGATGTAAAAATGTGTTTGACACCCCGTATATTCCTGCATATTTCAATAGAGCTTAAAATTTATCTTTCCAGATAAAACAGAATACAAATGTTTACTGGTAGCTGCCAAATTTTGATTTGAGCAGTACAGACGCTTTTTTATTCGTGGTTTCTATTCAATTTTCAAACACATTCGCAATGAAGTATGAGAATTATGAAAAATTGGATACGATAGTCTATTTTGTACAAACCGGGGAAATTACAGAAGCAGTAAGCAATTTGTATCACGAGATGTTTCCAGAAAAAAGATAACCTTTTAGAGACATCTTCGCGAGATTGCGACATAACCTAACTAATGGTGGTCAGTTTGAAAAGAAAAGGCCAAAACTGTATGAATCAAATAGAGATAGGGAGTTGGAAGAAATAGTCGTTTTAGGAGCTGTTGAAAATAATCCTAAAACGTCCACGCGAAATTTGAAAATATCAACCGGCCTACCAAGAACTAACGTTAGGCGGATTTCGAAAAAGCACAAATACAAGCCATACATGACCAGAGGAGTTCATACTCCTCATACTCATACTCAGACCAGGCGATTTCGTTGAATTGTATTTGGACTAAGAAAGCTTATGTGAGCAGTGCCGACATTTTCAACTGCTACAATTCTTATACTCGTGCCTCGGGCACAACAAAATCCTCATTCTATTTTGGAGCAGGCGTTATCAGAGGTAGAATTTGCGGTCCGTTTATTTATAATGGCATCCCAGAGGTATGTAGAAATTTATTGTTCCTTCACTATTTTAAAAACTGTTCAATGTCATTCAACTACACTGAAAAAAAATCATTTTGACATATGGAACGAATAGTAAAGTAGTCAAAACCTAAACTATGATTATTAATTTTATTTGTTGTTGTAGAACTATGTCTTTAAAGATATTGTATCCACTAAGTACATCAATTTGTGGAAATTGTTATTCGAATTTTTGAGCGTGCGCAACTGTGTCAAGTTAATTCAAAATGAACAGATTCAAGAGAAAAATAGGCGGACTTTTGCCTTTAGAGGAAGTGAGGATATTTACATACCAGATCATGTTAGTTTGAGTGAAATTTTTTTGCTCAAGTAGAAATCCAACGAAATCAATTAATTTGAAGTCACTTGATTGATCACAACCAATCAAAATAACATTATACTGAAAACAGATCCCATGGGCTGTTTTCACTCGTCCACGTTGCTATGGATACATTTTGATTTTTTTCGATTTTGACGTTTCATAAATATTAAATTTAATATTTCAAAATATCACGATTTAGTTGTAATACTGACGAGAATATTAATAAAATTGCAGAATCAAATATTCTAAAAAATACTATCTACAGTAAAAAATTTGATTGGAAAGCATTTATGGACTTTTGTAATGATAGAAAGTATCAGTTAGATAGGAATCGGATGGTAGAAGAATTGGCGTCGATTTTAAAGGATTGGGGTGTGAACATGGGAAGGAAAGATGGTACAGAATTCAAAGAAGCTACGGTCAAAACTATGTGGAACCTAACAAGTAAGCTGTTACAAGAAAAATATTATAGAGAAATGAATGTTACTATTGACCCATTCAAAAGCGTTGTATTTCAACAAGTGCGAGCTGCCCGCGATTCTATACGACGAAAACTGAAAATGGATCCCTGTAACAGGAAACAAATTTCAATAGAGATAACAAAAATGATAAATTCTGGGATGCAACGGAAATTTTATCACATAGCCGCGGTAGAATTAGCTTGGCGAGGTGGGGAAGCGAATCAAACAACGACGGTTCTGTAACAAATCGAGTTGAATATAACCCTGTATTCAGCAAGACGTGTCAAGGTGGTTCAAGAACGTGTACTGAAAACAAATTTTTAGTAGAAAACAACAGCAGCAACATTTGTCCTGTCATATTATTTAAAAAATGTATGTCAAAAAGGGGCCCAAATATTAAAACCAACAGATTATTCCTAAGATCAAATCGTCACTGAAAAGCCAAAAATGACCACTGGTATGATAATATGCCTATTGAAAGGAATATGATTCAATATTGGACAAAATCGTCTGCCGAAGCGATTGGCTTGATTATTTCTTTCGTCTATTAAATATCAGTCATCAACCAATCATACGTTTGTTTCCTGTTTGACAGGACCAATCAACACGCTCTATTAGCGACTATTTACATGATGCACAATATTCACCGACTATTCAGCATGATACTCATATCAAGGAGCCTGAGCATCTGACAGTACTCTAAATAAATACATATTAAACGTCAAATAGAATCAATCGTGTTAAAGCTGAATAATTATTTGAAAATGAATCGGTTTGGAAAAATCAAAAACGATGAGATATCGAGGCTACAATCCCTGACAATACAGTGTCATTCATATGACAGATATGAAGAAATGGATTCAAGAAATAATCTTCATAAATATAACACGACCTTGATTAATTGTCGACTATTTTATTGCTGCTAAATTTCTCTTGAATTTATTAATTTTACTCGACATTACTTTGGCATTAATAATCAGAGATGAAAGCCCTCGAGCTTCGCTCTCGGGCTCTCATCAGATTATTAATGCCAAAATAATGTCTCCTTAAATTATTATAAAATACAGTCGAAATTAAGATGCAATAAAAATAGTCGACTATTTATCAAGGTCTTGTTATATTACCCTTGATTACCAAAGAAAAATAATCGCTCCAATAGATCGACCGCGGTCAGTCGATTGGCCAAGAGTGGTGTACAAGAGAAAGAGCTTATAAAAATTACGGGTCATAGCAATGCCAACTCAATAAAACCCTACTTGAAAATTGACGAAGAACATCATAATAAAATTATCAACAGCAGGCGTAGTGGTAATACATCTCATCAGATATAGAAACTAACCCGTCTGGCTCTTCATTTAACTTTTCTAATTGTTCTTTTGTTGATTGCACCTTCAAATGAATTGTTTTTGCTCTGTATTCTTTTATAATTAGCAAATATTCTAATTGTTCTTCTGCTAATTGCACCTTCAAATAAATTGTTTTTGCTCTGTATTTTTTATAGAATTAGCAAAAAATGTTGTATTTGAATAACCCTCGAACAATGATAAATGCTCAAAAATTTCTCAAGCTTATTGCTTATAGGCAACAGACCTCCACCTACGACGTCGGTTAGTTTCCAAGCAACAAGCTTTCGAAATTTTTTTCGAACAATTATCAATGTCCTCGGGTTATTACCTACTACTGCATGATAATGTAACTGAAAGTGAATTGTCGTCTTTGTTAAGTAGAAGTCGCTCTTCGTCTCGTATGCAATTACAAAATGACTCTCATAAAATCAAATTCGATGTTAAGTTTTTATTTTGTTTGAATGTACTTATTACTCTCAAATACTGATTTTAACGATATTATCTTTAATATATTTCAACAGTTGTAATTTCCTTTTCCGACTCTAACATTAGAGCAAGTATTTAAGTATTCCTTATCGCGCTAAAACAATAAGATTATGCATGACGAGATTTCGATACTTTTACGAGACTTATCATTTCATCGACTAGACCAGACCAGACAAGACTTTACAAAAATATCGTCTCGTTGGTCTCGTGCGAACCACTAATCTGGACCATTAGTCCAGATCTTAATTATAAACAATTTCGAGACAAGGCATTGTCTGTTTGATCCAAATCATTTTATCCTCACTTTCTTTTCTCTTCTATTGCATTCATAGTTGTCTGACAACCTTGGTCCACATTTGAGGAATCAAACGATATACTGATATACATCGCATCCATACGTGTTTGACGCTCAAATTCTTCAATTCAATGAGAAGTATTGAATTTAAAATTACCAAGGAGCTAGGTGCTATATTACTAGTTAAATGGTTACGGGTACATTTGAATCAATTGAACACTTTACAATAAGATTCTATATAAAAATGAACCATCTCATAAAAATCGTTCATATCAAAAAGATACTCCTAATGCAGGTAAGGTGATTTCATAAAAAACAAGTCAGGTTTCACTCCAAAGTTCATCAAATCTTTTAAAACCCATCCTGCTCACCCGTCCAAGAAATTATAGACTTCACCCTCAATTACAGACAGAATACGGTCAGATTACGCTGTCTCTTCGTATCACGGACGAAAGACATTGCCAAGTCAACGACCCGCACAAGTGCAAGCAACGACTTTTCTTCATTATACACTCATGTATACAGTGCAGGTGAATAATCATCAGCTGGAGATGATGGTTACTATTTTTTATATGCTCAACTAATACTATACACGTTCTCAACATTCTGTCATTATTTTCAGATCATACGATATGAAGATAATGGGATAACTTTTGATTTTGTTTTAAAGAAAAAATATCAATTTGAAAGAGTATTTACTAGAAAAGGTACCCAGAATTTAATGGAGTTTTTAGACAAATTTATATAATTACTAGTTGACTCGAAATTTGTGAAGAGCTGTTGTGAACAAAGTGAAAATGAGAAAAAGAACTACTTATTCACATTCCATGGAGACGGGGGACAAAATAAACTGACAAAAACCTGATTCTCTTCCATATTTGAGTTTCCACGAAAAAGAAAATACTGCCATAGTGGAAAAACTGAAGAAAAATAGGTAATAATATCATCCTTATTGAATTGCTGCTCATCACCTTTCCCCATAAGCAAGGAATTGGGAAAACAACTCCAGGACATCACTCCCATTGACAATCATATGCTTGAAACAACTCTCGACCAACTATGGTCGGATCCTCATTGAGCAGAGTCAGTACCTAATGTAAGATAGGATAACACTATTGCCGAATCAGGCATTAATGACATACAGTGTGACCCATTTTTAATGGGAATACCCCCCTAAAATTTGAAGTTGTGAACCGATTTCAATATATTTTTTGAAATGTCAAGTACTAAAAGGTCTACTTTGGGACAAAATTTAAAATGTTTATTCTAATTTTCAGGGCGTACTACGATATTTTTTCTTAGTCGAAAATCGGGATTTTTATTAGCGATTTTTTTATAGAAAAAATCACTACGCCACTGGATTCAAAGTGCCTCTTAACAAGTGTGACCAAAATTTCATGAAAAAATATTCATTAATAACAAAGTTATGACAACTCAAAAATTTGAAAATTCACACAGCTAACAGTCACAAAAAAAACACCCTATATCAACAGATATAGCCATGAGAATTTTTTTTATGATTTCAACAATAAAGTGCCACCAGATGAAAAAAAATGAAATAGCGTAAATATTTTTAATGAAAATAACGGAATTACATTCAAGTTTTCACGCAATTTAACTAAAACTAAGACCTAATAGATTTTTCAATTTAAATCTTAGTTGCCATGGAAATGACATTACAGTTTGACACTTGTGAATGATTTGAGTGTACTATTGTCAACAGTTCTTCGAATTATTTTGTGTCATGGCTGCATGAGCGTAAGAGAGAAAATTGAAATTTTACGCCTTTCGGGAGATGACGTTAGAAGTGCTAGAGAGGTTTGTAGGGAATTCAATGAGAGACATCCAGATCGTCCTCGTATTAGCTGCGGTACGGTAAATAAAATAAATAAATTATTCAATGAAACTGGTGCAGTATCAAAAATTATGTTAAAAAGTAATCCTGTACAAAGACGAAACAGGAATGACAGGAATGATCAAATCATTTTAGATTATTTCGGGAATAATCCTAATGCCAGTATAAGGAATGCCACTTTACATTTGAATATTCCACGAGAAACTATTCGGAGATGTCTCAAGGCGAAGAATATTAAACCTTTCAAGCCAAAATTTTTACACACACTGCAAGAAGGCGACGAAGCAAGACGTCTGGAATATTGTTTATGGGCCCAAGGCGAATATTTAAACAACAGAAATTTCCTACAAAATATTTTATTTACCGACGAAGTCACTTTCACTACAAATGGAGTAGTGTCATCACAGAATTGTCGCTATTGGGCAGCGGATAATCCTAACTGGGTAAGAAACTGTAAAAACCAGTATTCCCAAAAAATCAACGTCTGGTGTGGGATATTGAACGAACGAATTATTGGTCCTTTCTTTTTTGAGGAAAACATTAATGCGCGGAGGTTTCTAGAATTTTCAAACACAGAGTTTTGGGACGCCATTCACGAGCTGCCAATAAATGAACGATCAAATTTGATTGTCCAGTTAGATGGGTGTTCAGTTCATTATGCCAGAGCTGTGAGGCAATGGCTTAACGAACATTTTCCAAACCGATGGATAGGCCGTGGTAGTCCGTTTATAGAGTGGCCACCCAGATCTACAGACCTCACAGTTTTGGACTTTTTTCTCTGGGGACTTCTCACACAGAAGGTTTACAAAAACTGCTCAAGAGATAGAAATGAACTTTGTGGAAGAATTCGACAGGTATGTGCAGATATTACCCCTCAAAAACTAAGGAACGTAATCAGAAACATTCGTAAGCGCTACGACAAATGTATCGAAATACATGGTGGATTAGTAGAGGCTACTAGAATATAAGTTAGAATTAATTATTGCACTGAATCGAAACATTTCAATAATTAGTTATCATAGTTACGTTTATTAAATTTTTTTACTTCATTCGGGTCAATTCTGTTTCTCACTAGCAATATTGTTATCATAGCAAGACATCTTTCACAGCAAAATTTTCGCCATACAACTAAAAGGTGTTTTCGGGAAGGATAAACACTAATATGTCATTGTGCCTGGAGCTTGAAAACTCTCGGGTTTTATTCAGAACGTAAATCTCCGAATTTCACTCGATACATTTTCAAACAAAACCATTTTCGTTGAAATTGAAAAATTTATTCGCTGATGAACGAGGTCTTGTTATATTACCCCCGATTATTTCTGATACCATTTATACCATCATTCGAAATTCATTTTTAGTTTTCTATTTCTAATATAATTGATTATATGATTCTACAAATACATGTATGTTTTGTTGTCTACCCAGTAGCATCAATTCGGCTGAGTTCGTTTTTCAAATTTAAAAACCTTAGCAAAAAACAAATGATGGAACGAGCCGGTTCCAAGAAAAGCGTTCGGTGTATGCGCGAGAGTACGAAAACAGCGAATATTCGGTGATGGTTGACACCCCATGCGAGTAAATTTTGAATATTAGTTGGTTGATATATTTTTATGAAGTGAACTTGCTCTAATTATACTGATTTTCGAGTGCAAAGGGCCACGTATTCGCAGATCAGGTATTCACCGGATTCCCATTCTTCCATACTTTTCTTTTCCTTATCTTCCTACATTCTAGGTGAAAACTGGAAACAAATTCACATATTTCAGGACCATAGGTAAGCGATTTTGAACCTTAACGACGCTGTTATTACAGTCCAAATTAGTTTCGACCATTCGAAGGTCATTAATGAAACTTCGAATATTTTGTAAAGATCCACACTATCACTACGGAATCTCCCATTTTCAGTATTATCACAAATGATATTGAATTATGTTCTAGCCACAGCGTGAACGTCAAAGTGACACTTGTCAAAATTTCAACGCCTTTACGATATTTTGACAACCACTTAAATATATATATTTTTTATTTTCGGTAATAAATTGAAGTAAAATATGTTCCAGTCAATTTCTTGATGATAATCTCCACTTACCTATTTTAGCAAAGAATGTCTTATCAGTACTTTCAATAACGAAATAACTAATAGAAATTTTCTACGTAACCATTGATAATATTTTTTTAAAGATAAGTGAATATTGTGATTTCTGTTGATTATAAATACTTTTCAATGAGCTATCTTTTAAATTCACTTTCCCTCATATAAACAATAATAAAACCTCAACATTACTCAACTGGCGTTATGAGTCATAACGTCTTCTCGTTATACCCCAATCAGGCACAAGGGAATATTTTGTGTGTATCCAACTTCTTCAATACATCATTCGTTCCAAAAACTATGATATAATAGTGTTATATTAGTTTCTTTGGATTGAAAAACATTATTCATCATTTACATTTGCATCAAAATCATTTTGCAATGAAATTATAATGTATGGAATATCATTTTGCTAATTGATCACAGCCCAAATAGTATCTTCAAGAAGTATTGCCTGTGTATTGTATTTTATTCTATGATTATTGTCTTATAATTATACTTTTTATCATCGTGTAGGTATAGCTTTTTCACCTCGTCTGATTCAAAAGTGGTGTTATGAGAAACCACAAAACGTTTCTCTTCACTCTTTCGTTTATTACTTGAAAAATTAATGATACTTACCAATCATATACAAACTATGTAAATTTTGAACATCCTTCTTTTTCAAAACTTTTCAACAAATCATATTGTTGAACAAAATATTTAAGGGACATACTTTATTACTCTGCCGGATCTGTAAGCGACGCTAGCGACATTGGCGTGAAATATCCAATTTGAAATGCATTGACGAATGTAACGTTAACTGACTTCTCAATGTGGATCAGACTATTTATTGTTATCACTTTTTTCTTTCTTATTATGCCCTAACTCTTATGATTTGTTAGTATTTCTGTCCAACTGGAAAGTTGCAAAACTAAAACCAGTTTCAAAAAAAGGCCGTATCTACCTAACAACTATACCTATTGTACTGCTATCTCTATCTCGAAGTTTTTGGGAAGAGCTACCTACATCGAGCTCATACAATATTCAGAACGTCCGGTATTGGTGTCGATAATACAATTTTCGTTGTAACAAATCCTCAAACCCAAATTCCATTAACAATTTTTAGATTCTTAGCTGAATAAATTCGTGCACCAAAGTTCTACTGGCGAGTTTCAATATCAAATCTGGATCTTGAGATCCTCGCCTCATACACACGTAATCCTCAATCATTACTTTTTATGAGTGCCACTGAAATTACTAGTTTAAGATTTTGGTGGTTCAAATAAAAACTTAGCACGTTTATCGTGAGGATGGGAAGGCGGAATTCTAGTGTCAGAATTAGCCCGTTTTTTTCCGTGAATGCGTTACGAATTTCAAAATAAAGTGATTCCTAGATGACATTCAGAAGAGCTGTTGGGACGAAAACACCAGAGAGTGAGATACACTAGTTTTTGTAACTAACACATGCATAAACTCTGATTCGAAGGCTGTTCTTTGCACTTTGGACAGAAGCTGATAGTTATTTCTACAATTTGATGATGATGATTGAAAAAGAACCAAGCGCCAATTTGCATGATTTAAGACACAAATTTAAAATTTTCGACATTCGTGTTTGCGATAGTAGTGAGTGGTGGTTTTTGTGTTTTCTTGGTTTCGATTCGAATTAAAAATGAGTAAAAGGGCTAAACTAATTCTCAATAATTATTTCAAGTGAGTAAAGAAAATACCCATTTCATGTCTATTTTACGTTTTTAAGGTAACATGTGCATGTACCTGAAAAACAACGGCAGATTTGCAATGCCACCTATACAGGCGCAGATTCACTACGTAAAGAATACCTTTAAAAAAATATTGTGCTTATACTTCAGTATAATTGAAATATTCACCTTTTATATTTTCAATGGGTAAACATTTGAACATTGAGAATAGAAAAACAAATGACCCGACGACACAAGTTGAAAATAATGAAAACTCTAGTATCACCAAATCAAGTTTAAATATAAAGGAGATTCTGGTGTTTAAGAGCCCTCTCAAAGAAATTCAGGTTCCTATGCCATGCTCACCAGGTAAAAAATAATAGAAAATAATAGTTATATTACCTGAATATTTATAGTTATTATTTCAGGAGTACAGACTGAAAACAAGCAGAATGAAAGGAAGAAATAGGAGAAACACAAGGTCATAACATTTTTGATGAGAATTTAAATAATGTCAAAAAGAATTAATTTTTGAAGAAGTTCCAATCTCTAAGGAATTAAATGAAATAATTATAATTGGTAATCCAAGTTCAACAGGTAAGAATGAATAGTAATTGTGAGAATTAATTTTAATGGAGGTATTCAATGAATTTATTGTAACAAAATTTACAAAATGCCCATTTCATTGTTTCGGGTAATGAAAGAATAGATAATTCGGAGAGTCGATACCAGAACCACGAAGACTTACTTGAAGAAATTGGGGTTCCTGAGGACACGAAAATGACAATCGATGTCAATTTAAATAATAACCACGAAGATGATATTATTGAACAGGAAGATTCAGATGACAGTATCAAAGATCACGACTTTATTCCTGAAGCGGAAAGCGGTAGTAGTTCGGAGGAAGGTGAGGATAACTTGGTATTTGATAAAGAAGACATTAAGAAACAGCAGAAATTAAAGCAAAAAAAATAAGATTGGGCAGAACGTTCTAAGAGAGGACATAACAAATATCCCGTACACACTTTCGCCACGAGAAAGAAATTTAAAAATTCCAACAAGAAGCACTATACACCATCAAAGGGAAATTGAAAGAAGCCAAACAACTTTCTGATTGCAAATGTAGCTGCCAGAAAAACTGTAATGAAAAATTACCAGCACATGAAAGAGAAATATATTTTCGACAATATTATAATTTAGCATCATATGATTTGCAAACGAGTTACATTGGAGCAACAGTTAAGGAAATGCCTATTGAAAGAAAACGAGCTAAATGGTAAAACATATACCATATATAACATATACGCTTGGAGAAGTTGAAGTTTGCCGTGATACTTATATGAACACTTATCAGACATCCACAAAGAGCGTTAACACTGCGTTAGAAAAAAAAATGCAGCGCCCAAATAAAAGATGAGCGAGGAAAATCTGGAGGGAAGAAAAAAGTTGATGAAGGATCAATAAATGAAATTATAAATCATTTAAAGAAATTCCCTACCTATATTTCTCATTACTCTCGTCGGAAACCGAAGCGAAATTTCTACCTTACGACCTTACAGGAAGTAAAATGTACAAATATACATAGCAGATAAACTTCCAAAAGTTAGTTTTCAGTTCTATAAAAATACATTCTATAAACATTTCAATTTGGAGCGAAAACCTCCAGTG
This sequence comes from Chrysolina americana, assembly GCA_958502065.1. Taxonomy (NCBI): domain Eukaryota; kingdom Metazoa; phylum Arthropoda; class Insecta; order Coleoptera; family Chrysomelidae; genus Chrysolina; species Chrysolina americana. The sequence goes on from OY293416.1 coordinate 51,645,503, forward strand.
AAAGATACTTGTAATAAGTGCGACATGTATTCTTCACAAATGAAAAATGCGTGAGATGATGAACAACGGCTAGTTTTGAAAAAACAACATGATCAACATCTTGAAAATGTGCAATTTGCTCGAGATCAACTAAACAAAGATTTGAAAGAAGCAATTGCAAACCCACTTATCGAAACGATTTGCTACGATATGAAAAAGGTTCTAGGATTGCCCTAACTACCAACAAATATTGTCTATTACAAAAAACAATTAGGTATTTTCAACAAAGGGATTCATTCAGGGTCGACAAATACCCCATATTTTTTTTGTGGAAAGAAGTGATAGAAGGACGTGGAGCTCAAGAAGTGGGCTCATGTATAAAACAATTTATTGAGCTGCACCTTAAAAAAGGAGTGGAAGAGTTGATGTTATGGTCAGATAGCTGTGGAGGACCAAACCGAAACTTAAAAATTATGATAATGTTAAAAACAGTTTTGATTCAGCACCCTACATCAAATAAAGTGAGATTCGAATATCTTGAGTCGGGGCACAGCTTTTTGCCTAACGACACAGATTTTGGGCAAATAGAAAGGGCACTCAAAAATCAGGTTCGAATTTATACCTTGAAAGACTTTATGTCTGTTATCGGAAGTTGCAAGAAACATAATAAATTTGTGATGAACATAATGGAGTCCGATCATTTCTACTCTACTGAAGATATTGAAGAGTAATTTTCAAATAGAAAAGTATCCATCAATAAAAAGAAAGTTAATTAGTTGAAAACCAAAATAATTATAATTGAGAAGACGAAACCAAATTCAATATTTTTATGTGAGTCACACAATGAATTAGACATGTCGAAATCAACCCGAGGCAGAAAAAACCCTATTGAATTCCAAATATTGAAAGTGCTCCACCCTGAAGGAAAAGCCATCTCGAAGAAAAAATGGGATTGTTGAGTTATCTCTTCTTAGGTTTCAAATCAATATAGTAACGTGGTATATATGGAGCTTTAACCAATGCCTATCGATTTCTCCGATATTCATTGTTCGCTGTTTGAATTATATAGGAACGAGGTTCTTCACATTTTTTAACTACCTTGGCATATGTTCTGAGATCAGTAACAGAAACAGAATCATTTACATTTAGATCATTCAAATCTTTAGCATTATGTTTTTTATTATAATTATTTGCTAATTTTTCTTTATTTTTTAATTTTTCTCCAAAAATAACGATTTTTTATCAATAACCTCTTCCAGTTTACTTGGCAGTATAGGTACAAGGGTTTTAATCTTTCTGGACATTAACAATTCAGACGGACTGAACCCACAATCTAATGGTGTAGATCAATAGGACAACAATGCCAATAAATATTTTTCATTTTTCTTTAGCAAAGATTTTGCTATTTTCACAGCTGCTTCCACAGCATCATTTGACTGGGGAAAATAAGGACTACTAGTTACATGTTATTTTATTCCAAAGCAAACTTCGTACTGTATCCGGAATTCCATATCTAGCAAAAAGTTCTCTAATCTTCTCAATAATGCATTGCTCTGTTAAAATTGATAAACTGATAATCTCGAAAAATTTTGAATAATAATCTGTTACGATGAGGTACCATTTCTTATGCTTAAATAGGTCTACTGCAATAGTCTCTGCCATGCTCTTGTAGAAAGGGAGCTTCGATGGAATGTTTCCTCTTTATTTACCCTTTCTTGGACATACTTAGGACAATATTTTATGGGATTTTCAATTTGTGAAGACACCCCAATCCACCAAACAGATTGTTTGGTTCTTTCTCGACACTTATCCACTTCTTGATGACCCTCATGGATAAAATTCAAGACTTGCAGTTGCAAATTTACTGGAATTACTATTCTTGAACCTTTAAGTAGTAGATTTTCACTAAAGGAAAAATCAAAACGATAGTGGAAATATGGCAATAACTCTGGACCAATTTTCGATTTGTCTGGCCATCCTGAAAGTGTGAACTCTTTTAATTTTTTACAAATATCTTCTGATGATTGTTCATCAATAATTTTCATTGGAAAACTTTTCAAAATCATTTGTACATGGGCATCCGAAGGATTTCTGGATAAGGCATCAGCTTCTACTGTCTTTACCAGTTGTATATAAAACTCTATAGTTATACCTCATTAATCTGATGCGAAATCTTTGCAATCTGGGAGTTAAATCATTAACATTCTTTGTTTGTATAATTTGAATCATGGGCTTGTGGTCAGTTTCCAGAACCACGGGAATACCTATAACGTATTCTCTGAAACGATCACAAGCCCAGGTTGAAGCAGGACTCTCCTTTTCGATTTGGGCGTACCGCCTTTCTTTCAAAGTTAGTGTTCGGGATGCGTATGCAACTAATTCCCTTTCATTATTGCTGCTAATCTGTATAAGGGCGGCACCTAACCTATAAGAACATGAATCTGCACTAACAACAATTGTTTCCAAAGGGTGGAAGTATGAAAGAGAAGGAGCTTCAGTGAGTAACTTCTCTATACAGGCAAATGGTTTTTTCTGAGGCTCGTTCCATGAAAATTAAACATCATTCTTCAATAACTGAGTGAGTGGTTCAAGAATTTCAGATTTATTTCGAATAAATGTGGAGGCAAAATTGACCTTTCCCAAAAATTGTTGCACTTCTTTCTTAGATGAAGGATGAGAAAATTCCAGAACAGATTTTACTCGAGAAGGTTCTATTTCAACCCCTTTACGTGTGACTACATGTCCTAGAAAATTTGCTCATAATCTACAGAACTCTCTTGATCTTCCATTTCTTGCTCAAGGGCATTAAATGAATGCTTGATGTTTGTAGGCTTTCTTGTGCTCTTACAAACCCGATCCCAATGGCCCCTCTTAGAACAATTTCTGCAGATAGAGTTTCTTGCTGGACAAGCAACCCGCTCATGGGCTTTCAGGCCATAATACCTACCCACAATCGTTGATTCTTGTGGAAGATGAGGAGCTTTTAAACTTCGAGTCTGCCTTGAACCGGTTTTTCTTATGAGATATAGCATTAACCTGTATATGATCATTTCGTAAAATGTTGTTGTTTTTTTGCTTGCAACTCAGATTGTTCTGTTGCTAAAATTGCATTAGCTTATGTCAGATCTGATTGAAGTTGCAATCGTTCACTAGTTTTCCTATCAAGCATTCCCACTACAATTCTGTCTCGAATAAGACTATCTTTCAGGGTCTCAATGAATGTAAAGCTGTAATGAAGCTATCCACACTTTCGCCAGGGACTTGGACTCTTGAGTTGAATTGAAAGCGATCAAACATGACATTCCTTCTGGGTATGAAATAACTAGTAAAGCTTTTCAGCATTCCTTCATACTCATCTGGAACCGTAGGAAATTGGATGAGGATCTCTTCACTTTCTTCACCCATTGTATACAAAAAAATATAAATTTTTTCTGCATCTGTTTTGGCATTCAATCCTGATACTGACATATATCTTTTGAACCGTTTTTCCCGTTGAGGCAACGAGGATGGGGTTTGCAAAATTGAATTTCTCCAGAGGAGAAACCTGATTTACTGCCGACATTGCCTTGCGATAGTGTCCTCGTGCTCGTATTATCTCTTGAACTTATTTTACTTATGAAACGTTGAGGTTCTAAACCGCTGCCACCATGTTGTGTTATCTCTTCTTAGGTTTGAAATCAATATAGTAACGAACTAGTAGACTTCTTTATCTAATCTTCATATAAAAGCATACCATTAAATACCTATCGCTAGGCCGACATTTTACCACTAACTTTCTTTCGCCGTGTCTAGTCTTCTGTGTCCGGAACTATATAATGATCACAGAACAGGGATGACATCAAGAGTTTACTTGAAGTTTCTTCCCAAAGAAGCAATTGCTTTTTACAAAATAAAAAATATTGAGAACTTCGAACATGATATTGGAGGTTTTGGCTCGAAAACAGATTTCGATTTTGAAAATGCGTTTATGATAATGTTTCTAACACAACCAGTTCCTTTTTTATTATTTTTTAAAAATAAAGTTCTTCCATTGAAAAGACCCATTTACTTATATCCCTTTTCTTTAAACAGTACCATGTCATTTGGATCTTTTTCAATCAATAAAACACCATTCTTTGATTATTGAAAAAGAACCATCAACCAAAAAAATTATAAAGAGATGCTTTGAAACTTGGAAAAAAGATTAGACACTATTTACTTTTATTTGATTTCAAACTTGCTACATCATTTCTGAAAAAAACTGAAGAAAATATAATAATTTCAAGAAAACGTGATATTTTATATGAACGCGGATTACGCAACTTGTCTGTGTGGCACTTGGTTTTTTTTCAATTAGCATAATCCAATTCGTCGTCCCCAAAAAGAAGCACCAAGCTTATATTCAAGTAGTGAAGAACCTGAGTTGGTTCGAAAATCATAATCGAGGGACACTGAAAACTAATTTTACAATCTCTCTATGTTTGTTGTTCTGTTTTCATTGTTTGAATATTTTTTCATAGTTGATTTTCTTGATGATAATATCATATTCTCAACTACTGTGTTTGATTTGACATTCCACTAACACTGAACCACATTATCCGAAATAGTAGCACAAAATTCCCATCCTTTCGGAGAAGTAGCCTAGATAAAAGAGGCATGGAAACAATAGTTGCCTAGCTACATTCTTTTAGTTCGGATACAACAATACTAATAACCAAAAATCGAAGTGGCGTTATCGGGAAGAACCAAATTTAGCCTCAAGTCAAGCACTACTGGGATAACAACCATTTGAGGGTGGAAGTAGAGGTAACTGATAAGAAAACCACGTAACGTTCGAAAAATCGTCATCAGAGATCAACCACTGATGTTCTTGCTTATGTCTCTCATATGAGACAGCTACCTACTGAAATATATAGTGAAATTCTGTCCTCAACATTAGATATCTCCAATGCGTTTGATCGCAGTCGTGATTCACAACTCGGGAAGGCGGCAACAATTCTAGAATGGGGTTCCATAATTGAGTGCTAACGAAACTCAAGCATATCTCTTTGCGTAATTTTATTATCACAGGTGTGTCCATACCAACGAAATCACTCATCTCAATGCTAGATTTATCATTGACAGTACACATGGAAAAATCATGTGAGGTTCAATACCACAAGTTTTCGTGGTTATATGTAGTCTAAGTAATAAGTGCTTTTTAGGTCAACATTTTTTCGCCTCCTCCGAAAATTATAATGAGGTGTCATTCGATTCGGAATGATATGTAGATATTTTTTGAGAAAATGCTAAGGCCGCTCGCAAAAATTACAATAGTTATAAACAATTAAGTGAAAAATAAAAGGGGTGTGATTTTTCGCCAATATCTCAAGAACTATTCAAATAATTCAAATTTGAAAAAAGGTTCATGAAGAAGAGGAAATTTCCTAAAAAAAAGTCCCAACTCCCAGAGGGTTGAAAATACGCCCGAAAACGGGTACTCCGGCTTGCGCAAGCCACCTCCTCTTCGGACCTTAAATGAATTAATATTATTTAAACTTATTAAATATAAAAATTAAAAATTGAAAAAATCCGTGGTCAAAAAATTTTTATCGCGATTTTCCAATGAATTATGCAGTAATGAATTAACAATTTTTTGTAGCACGAACATTAACATTGCAAGTGCGATAATTGAACTATCAATCTGAGAATTTTTTCCTTTCGTGGAGCTATTTTTCAAAGGTCTTAGAATAGTATACTGTAGGAAAAATAAAAAAAATTGTTAATTTTTATTTTGTTATTAACAATTTACTAAGGTGAAAAATTATAAAGCTTTATTAAACATTGAAAAATATTGTTTTGTTTCAATATTATTATTGATCCGTTTTCATATGATAAGAAGCTACTTAAAAATGAATTTTAATAATTCTTATCTTCTGATGTTTAAAAAATTCTTATAAACAAATGCGTTGTTTAAGAGATAGTTCAATTTTTTTTTTGATAACATAATCTTTGATGATTATTATGATTTTTTGGAAAAAAACCGTTTCTTAAAAAAAATGTATTGCTGAAAAATGAATTTGTTAAATAACAATTTTTTTTTACCACTTATTAGGAAAATTGGGGAACCATTTTTTTTAAATCATCATATTTCTTGGTTTTTGACATAAAAAAAATCGATTATTATTTAAATTGTCATTGTTTATATAATAAACAATTTGTTACAAATAAATGAATTATCTCTTTGTATTTTTTTTCCTTTCTTACTTAAAAAACAAAACAACCATGTATTTATTTTACAACAACAAAAATTTATTTATGGTTATTGAATTTTCAATTTTCTGTTATCTTTAATTTCACCACTCTGACCTGGTTGTTTATATATACTTTTATTATAACTTTTTAACTAATGGAGTTACACAGAAAAATTATATGACTTATTTATTCCTCATTAATTAAACAACAAATTAAGCCAAAATTTGAAGCTCTGACTCAATTATTTATTTAATTTATACCATTTGTTGATAACAATAATCTTTCAGAAAAATTGTTTTTCTACTTTTATGTCTGAATGTTCAATTTTCTGTTATCTTTAATTGCACCACTCTGACCTGAATGTTTATGTTTAATTTTATACGTTGTATGGTGATGGTTATATTAGTTCATAAGATAAACTAATATAACCATCACCATCACCATACAACGTATAAAATCAAACATAAACATTCAGGTCAGAGTGGTGAAATTAAAGATAACAGAAAATTGAACATTCAATAACAACTATAAATAAATTTTTGTATTTGTAAAATAATACATGTTTTTTTTTGTTTTTTAAGTAGAAAAAGATAATTTATTTGTTTATAACAAATTGTTTATTAAATAAACCATAACAATTTAAATAATTCTTTCAACGAACAGCAAAGCTTCGAAATTCACTGTCCCATGACTCTTATAACGTTTTCAGAACATGATTTTTCTACACTACTTTGAATTTATCAATTTGTAAACTGTCAATAATATTTGCTGTTGAAAGTTGATACACAAGAAGTGAACCACTAATTCAAGAACCCGGAAATGGAACAATATCTTCTTGCCGTTTCGCCCACAAATCTTTCCGCATGTAATTATTAGAAGTTTGGAAAGGTTCCGGATAAATATGCATACTCGAGCAGGATTTTAACTTTATCTGATGCTTCAAAGCATCATGGCGCTCTCAACTGGAGTTGTGAATATTCCCGGGTGTAGTGTTTGCTCGTCGTTTTGTGCATAGTGCAAGCGAGTTTCACAAAGCGTATACAGAAATCCCACCAGAGCTCTCTAGTAGTACGCCCTAATGAATCAATCCTCTAACATGTAGTCCGGGAGTTTAAACCTTTCATGACATCGTCACCTGATAATTAATAAAAAAATATCTGAAAATGATATATAGTATGTATTCATATTATTCATATGAAGTGAGGAACGAATTCCACGTTTCATGAAATGTACGCACTAGTAAGGAATTAACTTTTATTAAAATTGTTGAAGAATTGTTAAAATTGTCATATTCGTTAACCGACTGCACCTCTACGAGCAACCCTCAGACGTCAACGACTTGTACGAGCTAGTGAAGACGTAGCCCTTACCTTTTCAAACGTGTGATGCCATGCACGGGACCGGTGATCGTGCTGATTCCAACCAATGCACCAACGAATGATTAAAAGAGGAAGCGAGCGCTCAACTCGCATGCCACCACGGCACAAAATCCATAAACGATTTCGTTAGAATATCCAGTGTACCGACCATATAATGAAGGACACCTGTGATATCAAGGCAGATGCTGGAGGATAACGGACGAGGCAACTTTCACGACAGATGACGGTGTCGCTTCCTCTCAAAATTCCCGTTATTGGAGCACCAAAAACCCCCACTGGGTGATGTTAGCGGCAATATTCCCAGAAAAACAACGTGTGGTGTGGTATTTTTGTAAAAATAAATTATTGAACCATTTTTTTTCCAAGGCAGCGTAAATTCACAAATTTTCTCAAATTTTTTAATAATTGTTTATGCGATGGACTGGACGATATTCCGATAGAGCACCGATGGTGCAAACATTTTTAACGCTACAGAAGTGCGCGCTTGATCAAGTTCAGAAGAAAATGGCTCGGTCGCAATAGTCCAGTTGTTCACTGGCCAGCAAGGTCTCCAGACCTGAACCCACTCAATTTCTTCTTGTGGATCACCTTGAAACCAAACTTGTATAAGTCTAGACCTAGAAGTAGAGCAAAACTACAAGAAAGGATTCAGGAAGCATGTCATGGCATTACCCATAATATTTTGAAGAAGGTGGCTACAAACAACAGGAGAAGAATTGTGAAAAGGAGAATTCTAAAATGTATAGAAAATAATGGAAGATTGATAAAGAATACTAAAATATGATAATAAAAACAAAAGTGTCTTCATAAGTTTTCATTTGATTTTGATTTAGATAGATAGATAAGCTTTATTGTCTATTGATTTGAAGTTCTGATAGTTATATATTTCAATTGGTTTACGATTTTTGTAATTTTCTTTCAATAATCAAAATATATAAATAGAAACTACCAAATTCTACAGGAGAAGCAGAAAAGATTAAAATTTGATTCAAGCGTCTATGAATAATTGAACTTAAAAAATAATTCATTACTTGGTGCAAACAACACCCTATGTTATAATATGCGCAGAAAAAATTCTGAACGGATGATTTAGGGGTATATAAATATATTCATGATATTATACTATTTTTTTATTATTTCTGTTCATGGGATAAATATTCCCAATAAAAAACACCCTATATAAGACACCGTCGTGAAAATTCAAACACATGTGTTTCAGAGAGTTCTCAACGTGATTTTATTATTAGTTTTCCGCTTAAATATTCCCCGATATTACTAACTGATTTTTTGCATTTTCAATTGATCATAAATGGCCGTGTTAAAGTGTGAAAAAAATTTGTTTTGAAATCGGTCGTCGAATATGAAAATACGGAGGTGGTGCTGATGAAAATGGGACACATTGTATAACCCATTAGTAACCCCGAAGGAAACCTAGGGTTGTAATTTTCAGTGGGTTGGCTTCTTACGTCGAAAATCATGAGCAAATTCGCATTCTCAGACTACCAGAGGATGAGATTACATTCCAGAAGTTAATGTTTGTACTGATATCCTAGTGTCCAGGAGTATCGCTAGGATTTATCCTAAGAATTTGGTAGACGCTAGGAAATACAAGAACAGAATTATGGAGTTAAATGGGTGACAATTGAAGAAGGGACATGACGACAGTGTTTTCTCGGAAGTCACAAGTGACTTCCGAGTGGCCCACCTCCCTTACGGTATGAGGCCGTTTTGCAGCTACCATCTCTCTAGCGAAAAGACTGTCAAGGGAACCCTTCCCATCTCCACACTTCCAAAAACTAGCGGTTCAATTTAGATTCCTTTCTTTTCTTGGTTCTTTTTAATTTGTTTGTTAGTTTTGTTGTTTTGTTACATAGTTTGAGTTTTGTTTACATTGGTGATTAGTTTATACATTTATTTGTTTGTTTGTTGTTTACTTACCTGAGATATTTACTTGCTCCTGAGGGGGTTTTGTCTAAGGTGCCTCATTTCTAGTTGTCCTCACGTATCATCTTGTTGCCCCAGTCATTTGTGTGTTGTGTTGTGATTTTGTGTGTTTTCATAGCGTTTCCAATCTTGGGGGGGTAAGTCAGGTCTACTTTGCGCAGCTCGGCTGTAAGTGTCTGTCTTGCTTCCACTCTGAATGGAAGCAAGCAGTGGTGTACAATGTGGTCTGTTGTCTCTTCACCCTCTCCGCATGGGCATCGACCGTCCGTCGCTCTAAGGTTGAAACGCTTATAATAAGACTGCGTGTTTCCGTGTCCTGTGATGAGTTGTGTTGTTTTCCAGGAGAGTGCAATTCGTGTTGTGTCAACCTCGGGGAAAAACGTGTAGGTAGTTCTCCCTGTGTGTGTGTTATCCCAGTGTGTTTGCCATGATGTGATTTTTAGCGTGTGTTTTAGTTCTTTTATTTCTTTCTTTGTTTTGTGTATGTGATGTATTTCTCCCTGTGTCAGGTGTGTCTTCGCTTCTTGTTCCGCTTTTTTGATGCCTTCTTGTTTCCTGTCTGTGTGCTCGATCTTCACCACCTGTCTTCTGTCTTGCATATCCTGTATTAGTTTTTGTATGTTTACTGCTGTTGTGTTGGTGCTTTTTGTGTTTTGTGTCATGTAAATGGCTCGTGTTGAGTCAGTGTGTATTGTTGTGTTTCTATCTGTGATTTTAATGTTTTTTATAGCTTCGTGTATCCCTATGAGTTCTGCGTTGTGTATGTCTTTCCCGTTGGTTATTCGTTTCCCTGTGAGTGTCCATGTTGTGTTATCCCTTGTTTTTGCGTTGCCTATGGCTCGGTGTTGTTGTTCATTTAGTGTAGCGTCTGTGTAGATGTGTGTTTTGCACTCTCCTGTTGTTGGCGTTTCTCTGTGTTCCTTGGCTGGGTGTGGTTTGTTTTGGTGTTTTATTCTGTTTGCTTGTATGTCTATTTTGTGTGTGTGTGTGTGATTGTATTCTACTTCTGCGTCTATCTGAATTGGTGTTGTTCCTGTTAAGATGTGTAATGTGTCTGTGGGTGCTGTTTTATAGGCCTTCGTGATGGCTAGCAGGAAGGGTCGCTCTGTTACACGCAGGTGTCTTGTAATTCTTGTGTCCTTTGCACGTTGTCCCCACAGCTCTGCGGCATATAGGATAAGTGGTTTTATGGCTTTTTCGTAGATGATTTTTAAGATTTCTTTGTCCGCTCCCCATTCTCTGCCCGCTACCACGAAGAGCCTATTGGCTATGTGCTGTGTTTTTGAGCGTATATTTTTCACGTGTTCAACCCAGAGCATCTTTCGGTCAATTATCATACCAAGGTACTTCAACTTCTCCCGGTTTTCCACTATTTGGTTGTCCATTGTTATATGTGGGGCGTTGTTGATGTTATTGTTCTTCCCTGCGACGAACATGCTTTCTGTTTTCGCTTTGTTGTATTGCAACTTGTTCCTCGATGCCCAAGCCCTGCATCCTTCCCAGATCTTGTCCCATCTGCTTTGTATTTGGGTGTTTGTTCTACCTGCTATAATGATGACCTGGTCGTCTGCAAAGGCCTGGATGGATACAGCCTCGTCCCTCCCTGTGTGTCTGTCCACGGTCTCGAACCAGTCCTCCATCACTATGGTCCATAGGATGGGTCCTAGGCTCGATCCCTGTGGACACCCCCGTTCAGTTCTGGTCGTGACTGTTCCACTAGTGATCTGCCTACCATCGAGGAAGTCTGCGCATGTTCGCCTCAGGTTTTCCGGGATCTGCTTACCTACCATTATTCTCGATATATTAGGCGTCCATGTGCTGTTGAATGCATTTGATATGTCCAGCGTAATAATTTGGGTGTTGAGTTTCCTATTTTTATTGTTGTTTATTGTTTTTGTCACCTTGTATATCGCGTCTACGGTGTTTATACCTTGCCTAAAACCGTATTGTCTACTATCTATTTTGCTATTCGTCTCCAAATGGTAGGTAAGCCTTTTCGCCAGCATCTTATCCAATAGTTTGCCCAATGTTGGCAGCAGCGAAATCGGTCTGTAACCTGTGCCCTTCTTTGGAATCCACACGATGTTAGCCCTCTTCCATCTGTCCGGGAATTTGCCTTGTCTCAGGGCTAGGTTTGCGATGTCCAATAATTGTGGCCCGATGGCTTGGACTATCCATCGTGCGGCTTCGTTTGGTATTCCGTCTTCCGCTGCTGCTTTGTTGGGCTTCAGGTTATCTGCTATTGCTTGCAGCTCCTTTAGAGTGAACGGCAGGTCGTCTTCGGCAGTTTCATGTTGTTCTCTGGTGTGATGGATTATTTCAATGTGTTCTGGCTCGTGCTCGCTGTCCTTTGGGAAGTGTTTCCGTATTAGCTCGTTATGTATTTCCTCTTCAGCTTCCGCCCATGTGCCGTCTTCCCTCTGGATGGAGCTAATTGTTGTAGGTGTCTTCTTTCTGTTTCTCAATATGCGGTATGCTAGGCCCCAGGGATCGTTTTGGCAGGTATTTGTAATGTATTCCTGGATTGATTTTCTTTTTGTCTTCTTTAGTTCTTCCTTGTATTGTCTTTTAGTCTCTCCGTATTGCCTTCTTTTGTTTTCGTTATGTCTGTCCGCTTGCCATACTTTTCTTGTTCTATTTACTGTTCTTCTTAGTTCCATCAGCTCCTGTGTCCACCATATTTGGTTTTGCTTTTTCTTGTTCTTTCTTTTTGGGATGGCGTCTTCACATGCCTGCTCACAGGCCAGTTGTAGTCTTTCCGCTTTGGTGTTTACGTCCCCTGTTTGTGGCGCTACATATTGGCTGAGTTTGTGTGTTAATATTTCCCAGTTTGCCTTCTTGACTTCATACACTGCTTTTCTTGGTTTTACTTCCGTGTTTGTATGTCCAAAGTCATATGTGATGAATTTGTGGTCGCTCAGGGTTTCCTCTTCTTCTACCTTCCAGTTATGCATAATTGCATTCCTGGTCAGCGTTAGGTCTACCCAGCTTCTCCCCCTGTTGCAGTCGTAAGTGGCTTTGTTTTTGTCTTCGTTTTCTATATAGAATCCTTGCTCTACCGTCCACTCCATAAGCTGTTCGCCTCTTGCATCAGTTTCCTGACCTCCCCACACCATGTTTTTGGCGTTGAAGTCTCCTGCCAAGATGATGTTTTCCTTTCTTTTCTCTATTTTGCCTTTGTGTTTTTCGAGCTGTCTGTTTGTTTGTCCTCCTGGCTCGTCGTAAATGTTTATTAGCAATGTTTTGTTTCTTCCTTCTCCTATTTGTACTGTAACTACGTTGTCGTCGGTTATTTCAGCTATTTTTATAGTATTCTTTATGCTGTTGTGCACCAAAGTGCCTACCTTTGCGTTTTCGCTATGTTTGTAGAGTGTATGTGTGTCTGTGGATGTCATTTTTTTGTATATTTCCTGTATGAATATGATTTTGTGTTTGTGTTCTTTAATGATCTGGAGCAGATGATCCGTAGCGGACTTACCCTTTCCAATGTTGATTTGAAGCACCTTTATTTGATGTTGTCTTCCATCTTGTTTATCAAGTTCTGGAGTAGTTTATGTACCCCCTCGATTGCTGTATTTTTCTCAGGTAGATTGGGCAGTTGCTGTCTTTCGCTTCGTGGCTTCTTGGTTCTATCTTCACTTGCTGGCAGTTTGGACAGTTCATTCTGTTTTGGCAGGTTGTCCCTTGATGTTGTCCACCACATCTGTAGCACCTTTCTGCTACTTCCCTGCAGTGCTTAGATACGTGTCCGAATCGGCTGCAGCGGAAGCACATAGCTACCCGTATGTATTCCTCCACTCTCACTGAGACTAAGTCTATGCTGATTTCGCCCGCTCTGATGAGCGTCCTGAAAATCTGTGGCGAAGTCTGTATAATGACGTTCTCTCTTCGCGGGTTTCTGCATGGCCTTTTATAAATGATTTTTATATTACTTGTGACGTGTTCTTCTCCATGTTCTTCTATTAGGAAGTCATTTTCTTTTATCAGGCTGTCTAATATCTCTTCCTCGTTCAGTCCTGTTTCTATTCCTGTTATCATTAATGTTGGCTTTTCTCCTCCCATGTCTTTAGTTTGCAGGTTTGGGTTTTTCTTAAGCTGCTCCTGTACTGCTTTTATCTGTTTTTCATCTCTGCCCTCTACTATCACTGCTCCACTCTGTAGTTGTCGTATACTTTTTAGGCCTCGGGTTTCTTGTTCTCCTGTTATTAGTGTCTCTTTTATTGCTTTTGTAGTTTTCTTGGCATCTGTGTTCTCCGGTAATCTGATGATGAGTTCATGTCTTGGTGGTGGGGTTTTCCATCCTTCTTGTGTGTCTGTTCTTCGTGTTTCTGTGTTTGTCATGCTTGCGTATGTTGCTTGTTGTTCTGGTTCTTTGTTGGTTTCCTGTGTTTTGAGTTGTATCGGTGCTTGTGTCCCTGATGTTGTTGCGGTTGGTGTTGGTAAAATGTTTCTGTATGTAGTTTGCTGTTGTTGTTGAAGAAGGGACAGAAACATCTTCCACCAGGTTACAAACACGCACAATGCTGGACCTGGCAATACCTGTCAATTCCAAAGTTGTCATGCGGCATTGATGAACTCTGAATTGGAGAGTTGTAAGGAGTTTTTTGGAGACAGTATTTCGGTCCTGTGGCGTTGAGATTTTGGGGTGTTGAAACAATTTTCCACCACCGACTATGAAGACCTTGGAGTGCTACTTTCATAGAACCTCATGGTGTTGATATGGATAATTTTGCAAGAATCGACATACTACGGGATGAATGACTTTATGAATGGTGCAATGTAAAGAACCTGGAGCCAAACCTATTGCACCACTCACGAAGTGAGTGTATTTTGATAAAGTTAGGGGTTTCCGTCGAAGAAACTCGTATAATTCATTTGAAACTCTCCGGTACACTTTTCGGACTTTATTAGAATTTATACATTCCCTCTTTCCGAAGTCTGTGCTACACAGGATTGCTTCTTGCTTCTGAGCATCGTGTGCTATTGGTTGATGGGTGGGACAAGATGACAGAAACAGATATCAGTTAGAACTCGATGTCAGTAAAAGAAAGTAAGTGTTTTTAGGTTAGATGCAAATTTTTCACTTTGCGAGAATGTGTGGAGATAAGGGTAATTTGATTTCTTCGAAATGATTCGCTTTATTGCACAGAGCGAAGGGGTTCATGGGGATGCCTGGAGTCCAGGAATCTCAATACTTCTCCCATCACAACTTAGTGATTCCTGGTCAACGGCAAGACCTGTCATGACGGACAACAAGACTCAAGTAGACATATGCTTTTCCCGATACTTAACACATACATATTTATAAATTACAGAGCGATGCGGAAACCTGTCTCCAATAGAAGCCAAGGAAGGGGTTCGGATCGGTAGCTGCAAGACTAGTAGCCTGGCTGAGAACCAACCCTACCAGGACTTACACGAGAGGGCCTTTCGTAGGAACTCACTGCGGGAACTAAAAAACCTGTCTTGAATGGAAGCCAAGGCCGCCGCCCACCAGACTGAGAACCAGCAACAGGAGCTTTCACAAGTATCTCACTTCCTTGACAAGCACCTACACAGTACACATACTTTATGGTAACATTTTGAGGGAGACCAGGTCCACTTCTTAAGAGGGCGGAACTAGGTAGTTTTTGTAAGAGTATAGCATGAATATGTAAATCAGGAATTGCTAAAAGGGCCAATGAGGGCTACTGCCTGGCTGCGGTAACAGTATCCTCAATAAGTGCCACTACTACCAACTAGAATACCATGAGAAAACAAGCACTATATGAAACAAAATGTATCGCGCAAATTTTCCCATTGTAAACGTCAGAACAAGATAAAAAAATCAACTTTGGATACTAAAACCAATTTTTGACCGTAATCTCCACCTTTTCTGGATAATTGCCGCCAGCCTTTCAACGGTGTGGATGAGATGATCCTTTCACTTGATGTACAAGGATTCCACTCGATTCGAATTTGTAAGTCAATGATAGGTACCTTGTTTCTTGACCCTAAAAATAATATCTAAAACTGATAAGGTGCCATTTTGAAGTTAATAATTCATATATTATGCATCCCAATGGTGATTGGATAATTGACTCAAGTAACTTGTAATTCACTCATCCCGGAGCTTGAGCGCATATAAACTAAATAGGTTCACCCAGATTTGAAAAAAAATATGGAACTTAATGTTACTCCCTTTCGGGGCTTATACCTCTTGAGAGGTTGAATAAAGAATTATTTTCACAACATAGACCCCTCATGATTTACAAAGAATTTTTGTACATCATACTGTATTTGATTTTAATAAAAACAAGAAATAAAAAAAGACATACCAAATGAATTTTGAATTATAATTTCAATTCATCAATTCATAAAAAAAGAGAAAAAGTTCTGAGACCAAACATAAAAGGATTGTTACTTTCATTCCTGTGTGACATGATGATACCTAATATTGAAAAAAATACCACATTTACCACTTTATAAATATTAACCACGATGAAAAAACACTCAATTTTACTTCAGTCATTTAAGAATGAAATCTTCTAATGGGTTGGACTAAAAACAACGGTAAATTTCCTCGTAAATTTTTTCGCGTGAATTGAGAAAGATATTGTATATTTTGCTCTGATTTTTCAAAATCTCGAAATATCTACTAAATCTGATAATGAGTCCAGAAATCTCATCTTAGTCAATCACTCCTTATGTTGTTGAAATTATTATTGATCACAATTAGCACTTGTAATAGTGCCCTCCTGGAGGAATATTGCACAAATTGATGTCAGATGTAGTTCAATGTTCGGAGGAGAAATTGGTTGTTTTCTGACAGATATTTTTCCCAAGTTTTCCACATTGTGGGATAGTGTGGAGAGAAGGGAATTTTGACTTCATCGAAATCATTCGTTTCGTTTGTTTGAAATATAATTTTGTGACAGAACGTCGTGAGCGACTGACTGAAGACCAAAGAAAGGATATTTGAGGGTTGATCAAGATAATAATCAGGACGTTGAAGAAAGACCTCCTTCATCCCTATCACCCCCAACTGTATCCGGGAGATAATATTCCTCATTTGCCATTATAAAGGTGGTTCTCTGCAAATAGAAGATACATTTATTAGATATTGTTTTGCGATGAAGCCCAGTTCACGAAAGACGACATAAACAATTCCAAAAATAGTCGCAACTGAAGATATGAAAATCCACACAACCAGGCCAAACTGGATCTCAAGTTAGCTTCTCTGTCAACGTTTGGGCCGGTTTAATCGGTAATGAATAAGTAGGTCTTTAGTTTTTGAACGATAGATTGAGTAAGCAGGAATACCTCAATTTTCTGAAGAATGTTCTCTCTGTTCTTTTGGAAGATAAGTAACTTAATGTGAGAGATATGAGATTTCAACACGATGAAGCAGGACCCCATTCCACCAGAGCAGTTGATCAGTTTTTCAATATATGGATGGAACGTTGCGGGACGATTTCCAGACCGGCGAGATCACCAGACCTCAGCTTACTAGATTACTATTGGTGAGACTCTTTAAAAAGAGGTAGAGATCACAACAGCTACGTCAGCATTCCGCTTCATAAAAAGTCTTCCAGATGAAAAGAGGAACGAAAAGTGCAGGGAGGCGAATGGATGGCATTTTGGAAATAAACTCGAATCAGAATAATTCTTTTTCAAGTAGAGTTTATTTAATATGTTTTTGTTATCAATGTGTCAACTGGATTTTCTTTTCTAGAAAACTGACTTTAGTATTTGTATGCCTGTAATTGCACTCACTCTCCGATCCATTTTCCACAATTACAGTTCTGGAAGTTAACTGTGAAACATTTTCATGTATTTCTCATGTTGAGGGTTAGCAGTAAATTTTAAAAATTGTCCCGTAGAAAAATAAAAGGGAGTTTAGCTCCTCCACCTTTTACATTTGGTCAGCTGCCATCTTTATTAGATACGACATACAGGTTTTTTGTTTTACTTGCAGGATTAAAATTAATTAGATCCTAGATATTTCACGTTGATCTTTTTGATTTAATTTTGCTCGAGTACTGAGCCATCCTCCAAGAAGACAGAATCATGCTTTCAATCGAGTAAGTAATACTTTTCTGGCGATTTTATTTTAAATAAATGTTTTGTCCGATTGCACTGTTTTAAAAAGTAAAAGTGTTTTTTATGCCAACCAGGCTAATTTTTATTTCTGAAAATTTGTTCAATCTGCTTCTCAGGGTGTTGTTTTTATAGGATTAATAAAAACGTAAAAAAATAAATACGGCCCTGGAATTTCATCGGTTGAATGAATAATACTTTTTCCGAGTAATATGAACTTTCCCTATGATTTTTGTTCAAAAATGATGATGTGCTATCGATGCCGTGCCGCATCAGTCATAAGCAGGATGTGAATTCATTAAAATTATAGTATATTCAAAAGTTTTTTTTCTGCAGAAAACAAAAACCTCCGCGTTCAATTTTTTTGCTTGATATTGTCTTCAAGTTTTAAAGGGGAAAAAATAAAAGTTAAATTCCGTAAAGCCACAAGCTGAAATAATTTCGGAGATATGGGCCTATTTTTGAGTGATGACTGGCATTTTTTAGGACACATTTCTACTGCGGAAACACATTCAAATTCTTCCTTCTTTAAACTAACATAATGTACACACCCTGACTGACCTGTTTCACACTCTTTCTTTATTTTCGATAAATATTTTACATAAATGTTTGTTTTGATGTTTTCAAAAGAAGGTTAAGTTCTTGGATAAACAATACTGATTTTAATAAATTGTGTTAGTTTGAAGAAGGAATAACGGTGTTTCGGAGATAGGGGTCTATTTTTGAGTGATGACTGGCAATTTTTAGGACACATTTCTATTGTGGAAACACATTCAAATTCTTCCTTCTTTAAACTAACACAATGTACACACCCTGACTGACCTGTTTCACACTCTTTCTTTATTTTCGATAAACATTTTACATAAATGTTTGTTTTGATGTTTTCAAAAAAAGGTTAAGTTCTTGGATAAACAATACTGTTTTTAATAAATTGTGTTAGTTTGAAGAAGGAATAACGGTGTTTCGGAGATAGGGGTCTATTTTTGAGTGATGACTGGCATTTTTTAGGACACATTTCTACTGCGGAAACACATTCAAATTCTTCCTTCTTTAAACTAACACAATGTACACACCCTGACTGACCTGTTTCACACTCTTTCTTTATTTTCGATAAACATTTTACGTAAATGTTTTGTTTTGATGTTTTTAAAAGAAGGTTAAGTTCTTGGATAAACAATACTGTTTTTAATAAATTGTGTTAGTTTGAAGAAGGAATAATGGTGTTTCGGAGATAGGGGTCTATTTTTGAATGATGACTGTCATTTTTCAGGACACAGTTATTCCTTCTTCAAACTAACACAATTTATTAAAAACAGTATTGTTTATCCAAAAACTCAACCTTCTTTCAAAAACATCAAAACAAAACTCTTATGTAAAATGTTTAGTGAATTTATTTATGTCATGTTGGTAACTTGGAACTGTGCATATTAGCACAGCCAATTTTTCCAGGCATTCAATTTCAAAATGAATAGGAAATTATTTACTCAATTTTTTTCCAGACACCAACTTGACATGAATAAATTTCACTAACCATTTTGCCTACATTTGTTGGTTATGTGATCATAAAAGAAGGATGAGTTTGTTTCCTGAAAAGTAGCGAAAATAAAGAAAGAGTGTGAAACAGGTCAGTTAGGGTGTGTGCATTGTGTTAGTTTAAAGAAGGAAGAATTTTGAATGTGTTTCCGCGGTAGAAATGTGTTTCCGAGGTACAAATATGTCCTAAAAATTGCCAGTCATCACTCAAAAATAGGCCCTATCTCCGAAATTAGTTGAGATCGCCAAAAATTTCATTAGAAGTTTTTGTTGACTGCCAAAAATTTCATAAGGATTTTTTGTTCGGGGGGCCAAACTACGGAAAGTCCAAAAAAAAATTGATAGCTTGTGGCTATTAGTCAACGGAATTTTACCAAAATAAAAATTGCATGATCTGGCTTACAGTGTTGTTTTTAAAAAAACAATCAAACGGCATGAATTTTTTTTTTTAAACCTGTTTCATTGTGCTCTGGGAGCATTCTCAGTGTGCCAAGTTTTAAATGTCTGAGTTTTTTACTTTTAGAGATATAATTTGCATTTTTTCAAAATCGCCCAGTATATTTGTCAAAAACGCAACAAGGCATTTTTCAATACCAGACATGAAATGGCCTTGGTCCGTAGTACTTATATTTGGACTATATGCAATTCGTCGTGAATCACCCTGTATATGACTATGTTGAAAGAAATATCGAGCGTTCTTATCTGTAAAAAAAATCTTATCTGTATTTCGATAATAGAAATATCGAACGATTCTAAGACTCTCTCTTTCTTATTGTCGAGCGGCATTTCATCACTTTGCCCTTTAAATACACAAATAACTAATAGAATATTGCATTGGATGTACGCAAATATCACAAGTGCCATGACTGAAATATATGTCAAAGAACATGAAGACATCAACTTCACTAAAATGGTAAATCGTGACCAACTATGTATACGCATACATTTTCTAAATTTTGCACAGTAAAAATATGTTTGTCAGATGAAAAAGGCGATATTTTCCTGAAGTTATATTCCAAATCCTTTCCAAAAAATTAACGCCTTATTTATTCATCACTTGTGAAACTATTAATGTCAGAATTAACCTCACCATCATTACTTCCAAGATATTTTCTGGACTGGTCATATGCCTACGACTTCTGATTTCGTCCTTTGTCATGATGCCACATTCCATGATAATATTTTTCTCCAAACTTGCTGAACAAAAAAAAAACGATTTGTTTATCACTTAACTATTTATACCTAAATCAAGCTTACTTGGGTACATTGTCTTTCGAAGATTTTCAATGAATTCAATGCATTACTTATCACTACAATACAAACTGAAGAGTTATTCTATAAACAAGCTAAAACTCTTGCACGGTCAACTAGTCTATCACGTGATACATCAATAGACAAATGCGTTTTGACAGATACAGAAGGTGGCTTCAAAAATTCTTTCGCGATTTGTAGTTGGATATACTTTTACGCTGATTGGCTGAGTTTCATTTCAGAAACTAGGTACTATTAAGCTATCGAATTTATATTTTATTCTACCGAATTCACAAATCAGAAGTCAGATTCATATGCACAGGGACGTAGTTGGGCTTCGATGTAGATATAATTAGTGATTTGCTGTATTTACGAAATCTTCGACGAGGGTAATTTCTCATTCATTCCCGTTAGTAGTTGAATGGGAGGTTGGAGCAAAAATAGAATATTTTTCAACAATAGATGAATATGTGTTTTTTTCGTGATGTACGAGTTTGTCCACGAGCGAAGCCGAGCGGAGCGGAGCGAATGAAAATAAAACGTATTTCATCTCGAGTATGAAATGCATTTTTTCTACGATAGATGTTGTTTATAAAATACTGGATTTCGCTATCAGAGTCCATGTTGATTATAGTTTTATAGAGAAGTTTAAATATAATCGTAAAAATGTTTATAAACTCTCAAACGAAGTTACGTTCGTTTGCTGATTCATGTGCAAGTAGTGAGACTAACTGTCATTAGTGTCAAAAATCTATCAAATTGTTTTCAGTATATTCTCATCGGGTTGCATGAAAATGTTCATTTGCTTTAATTTTCACCTCTAGAGTGAAAAACTCTTTTCATGTAGGGTATCCGGTTGAAAAATTATCATTTTCATATAGAAGTGTAGAAAAAAATCTGAAGAAGCTCTTTCAGATTCAAAAATATTCGGTTCGTCCCCAATTTTGGCAGCAACATCTTTTAATATTTACAAACTTTCTTTCGTTTACTTTGTTCGTTTGTCTCTCTATCGGTCTGTCCATTTCAAGGTTTTCAGTTGTTTTGAAAGTAATTGTTGATATTCTTTTGATAAGAATTTTTGCATGCGTATTATGAAACGGTAGCAATACAATAGAAAATGTAGGATAGAGAAAATCATAATATCTTTTGTCTAATTTCCAATAGGATTTTTCATTGTTACGACCTATACTATAGTTTACTTGATGATAGTTTAATGAACCGAAACCGATCGTAGATAACAATGATATTTACCAAAAGTTATTATCAGTTTCTCTCTCATTCATTTATCATGAATTTGTAAAAAATAAATAGATCATCAATTGAAGAAGATATTACGATAGATCAAATATATTTACCCCCCTGTCCCCTTGAGAGCTTGATCAAAAACAAGTAAGAATTCAGAAAATTTCCAGATGGTTTCAGGCGTGGAAAATTACGGAGAAAACATTATAACGGTCGAGGGGCTCGGACCCCTCTCGTAATAGAAACATTTGTAATAATTCGGTGAAATCAAACCAAAGAAATTGAAAATAATATTGTTAAATATCTGACCTTAAGAACCGATTAAAATCCAATAATTCAACAGTATATTACTCGATGAGTGTGTGATGATTGCAATGACTCAAGAGAATGAAGTTTGCGAAGGGAGTCGCAGGCGAGCGTCGTAAATCAATTCTTTGACTGATAGCAATTACATGACTGTAACCAGTATTCACCATTCAATTCAAACAGACGTGTGTGTTTCTTCTAGTATAAGAAAATAAAAATTAAATCAATTTGTCATTTCTACGTACTCATTGAGAAATGGAGAAATTATTTCTAATGAAGTTGATGCAAAGAAAAACGTCAATTGGATTCAAACCCTCACCACATCGTTAATTAATTGGTGTGTCCGACGACTGATATACAATTGGATTTTTGTCCGGCGGGGACTTGGGTAGAACAGGAAAGGATGGACGCAAAGTGGGCGAACTCCCCTCCTAACTGTTTCAATCTGGGGGAAAACCTGGTGCCCCGGTGAGGAAGGCCAGTATCTGCCCTTGCTGGTGTTGGCGATGGGTTGAGTATTCCAAACCACCATGGTACCTAGTAGTTGGTAGTATCCACGCCTCCTGCACAGCTTATGCGTGTTGTTAAATATAGTCCAATGTTACTTAATAATGGTTTGCCATAGGTGGTTTTTGAGGCTGGTCATTTTGATGCTGTCCCGGAAATGGCTGTTGAAAAAAAACTGGTTGAGGTACTGGGCGTTTTAGGTGTCCGGCGACTCATCCACCTGAGCCACGAACTTTTGTATGATTGACCTAGGAACATCATTACTCTCATTTTGTGTATAACTACTGAGTTATGAAACTGCTGGTTGCTGATTGGCCATAGCCTTTTAGTCATGATTCAATGCTCTATTTTATTAATAGTAGAAAAAAGTTTATTTACCCCTTGCTTTCCTGACAGGTGGATGGAACATAGAGAGTTACGTTGAAAAAAACATGTCGAGACTGAAAAAAATCCGTAAATATGCTGAAAAATATTGGACCTTGAGATCCGATGAAAATGAAATGAGCCCGCTGACCCCCTGAAGTCTAAATGGAAAATGCGTAGGAATTTAGAAAAAATACGATGATTCCAAACGGGGAAAAATCTGTAGAAATAATAAAATATATCGGGACATCTATTAGTGTGCGAAGTTGTGTGGATGTTTTCGAGAAACTGATGGACGAAGAAATATCAATCACATACAAAATTATATGGGACACAAAAAAATATTATGCCTTTTTTGTAACTCTTTCATAATATATCATACTTGAGAACTGATGTCTTCAGATTTTCCCAGTGTACTCATTTGAGTACATTGTGATGAATCGTGATCGTGTGCTACGTAATAGTTCCAGCCGGCTTGGGCGAGATACACACTAACACATTGTATCCACTGTAGCTATCGAAGCTAGTTCAACTTAAAAATTTCCTGTCTGAAGAATCGGTGGAGATTAAGTCGCCACACGATAAATCACTTTCATCGAGGCTATTCCCAGCGACTTTGTTCAGGCTATCCCGAGAAATGAGTAGCGATATCGACAACGGATACCTGAAATAATACAGATACTCATTTTGTGTGGAGTGTTTAGTGAAAATTTCGATTTCTGCTTGATAGAAAAAAACGCGTGGGTAGCTTGGCGTTCCCAACGGTTGGATCCGGGGGAAGATAGTTTTTTTTGCCTACTGGGAGATACGCGAAAAGTCAGTCGAGAATCGGGCGTTGAAGAGAAAATTTCGAAGACAGAAAGCGAACAGTAAAATATACGGGGAGGGGGTAACGGCATTAAAGGACATGGCACTGGATTCATGTATTCCTGGGTCTCGATAGATTTTTTTGAATTTTGGATATATCATTCTACAGGTCAAATCAAGCAACTTTCTTCATTAGACTTTTTTTCTGACTGTACAGCGTGAGCTACAAAAATGGGTTGATTGTCTGATTGTCTGAATATAATATCATGTGAAAAATATCAGTTTCCTTTGATTATATCAATTATGGTGTACATTACTACAGAAAGAGGCAGAAAAAATAGAGAATAATATCTTTTATAACTAATTATGTGAAAGTTGAGAAAACAATCCATTTTGATTTAATGATTTTAACAAGGTGTCATCTCGTTTTGAATGAATATTTTTGTCTGAAGTCATGCTTTCAACCTGACATCATTTAAATGAAAGATAATTTTTTTTATTGTTTTAAAAAAGCAGTTCATGAACCAACATTTCACCAAACAAAAAATACTTTTGATCTGTTCAAAAACTAATAGGGGTTTACTTCATAAACAGACTGTAGAATTGTTTCCATTAAGGAGAGTACTTGCAGCTTGAATCAGGATAACTTCATCTTCTTGTTTCTTGTTATCTTCAACAAAAATTCGCAATCTTTTTAGGAATTTTTTAGGTCTCCGCCAATGAAATCTGTAAATTGCTCTTTCGGTGACTAGACAGCCGGTAATCGGTAATGGTACGTTTACATGTCAGTCAATCAGTGCGAAGTAAAAATATTAAGTATCTCATAATTACCATTGTCTGGTAGACTCGACAAGAATACTTGGTATTCGTTGATGATCGTGGGGCGAGTCTGATCTCCTTGTCCTGTTCTTCTCGTTTTTTCCTCAGGAGAATCCGTCTCTTTCAGTCTTGCTGAATGCGATGGAAGTTGGTATTATCTGAAGATACAGGGTTATCTGATACAAGTTAATATTTGCTAATAAAAGTGTGTTAGTGTAATATTATTTTATATAGTTTTAGTTTGGTGGAACAAGCAAAAATAATTGAATTGTTCACTTCTGTTGGCGATATATTTTAATTTTAGGAAAACACTTCGTAGATTTTTCAAAAAGAGTATAGATGATGACATGCAGAGTCTCATACTAAAACAAGTGACCAATCTTCATCGTCGATAAGTTGATACATCAAAGAAAAATTGGATTTGCTGAAGAAGCTTTTTTATACATCGCGACAATGAGCAAAATTAATAAAACGATGGTGTGAGGTTGATAAAATCAATATCGAGGGGTGATGATTATCTTCATTCACTAGTGCATCCATGTCCTCACCAACATTACAAATACATTTTTTTAGAACGAGATTTAGAGTACGGTTATTAATATTGATATGGTTCTTGAAATTTAATGAAAAAATTCATTACGATTGTTGACATCAGAATCGAGAAGAGGAATATAGAATTCTTCAATCAACCCAACAATTTCGTGCTGAAGATAATACAACAAACTGAGATTACTAGGAAATATTTCGAAATCTTCTATGACAACTGCTGGTGGAATATCAGTAACAAATCTGCAAGAAAGAATTTTCTAGTAGGTACTCTTTTTCTAACCACATCTATATAAGGTGTCAAAGAAATGATTTGGAATATGTCAAATAGTTTTAGTTTCAAGCACCCTACCTCCTTTTTCATATTTTTTCCCGATTGAGCGGCATACCTATCTGAGAATATTGAAGTCATCAGAAAAAAGTATATTGCATCGAACACAGCACTGGAAAGACACCTTTCATTCATACAAATGATAAAATGAATAAAATCGACAATGTCGATGTACACTTATTACCACACGTTTCAAAGCCTACCTATACCTATCTGAGAATATTGAAGTTATCAGAAAAAGTATATTGCATCGAACACAGCACTGGAAAGACACCTTTCATTCATACAAATGATAAAATGAATAAAATCGACAATGTCGATGTACACTTATTACCACACGTTTCAAAGAAAATAGAAAAATGAAGTCAACATCTTGCAGTAAACAACTACTTCTCTTGCTGATACCAAGACGAACATTGAACTACATCTAACAGATATTTGTGCAATGTTTTTCCAAGAAGACCCATTGCAAGTATACAGTGGATTATCCTTTATTTGACAGGAGGTCATCCCCTGCGATCATTCATCTGAACGACTCCTATCTGTATACTCTCGAAACTAAATTCAACTGGCCAATAACCAATTCCTGTCTGATTGACCCAACATGAAAATTATATCAATCAAACTAATCAAATGAAATCAATATTTTGATTAAATTGTATCAAAACTTCTCGATACAGCACTAAATATTTCAATTCTTATACTGGCATTCAATGAAGATTTGAATTCTCATACATATACTTGCAGGCAGATAATATGACCTGCCAAACTAATGGATTTTGAAAATATTTATTTATTCGCTTTTTTTTGAAAGCTCGTTGTTAATAGCATAAATTTCGGGATAATTGAAATCATTGTGAATATTCCAAATCATACATTTTAAAGGTCGAATTCACAACTTGTTTCACGGAAGTGAGCGATATTTCAAAGAAGGGGTTGGACAACAACTATGCATCAAATGAAGGACTAAGAAGGGGTTTATTACGTGAAATTTGTTATAAACATAACATATTATTTTGATTAAGTGTAAGAATTGCATAAGCTAAACCTCGCCTCATTTGTTCACCTTGGAAATATGCATAATACCTTACATACAGAGTAATATAATACATGGTCAAACTTGAAGGGGTGATTTTTTGAGTAATTCTTAGACGAAAAGTTTATATAAACATAGGTCGTTTTCAAGATACGGGGTGACAAAATTTCCAAAAATATCGTCGTTTTCGCATTATTATTATTATTATTGACTTGCAATAAAGTGAATTTTATGTTTTTTGTCAAAAACAAAACAAGATACTAAACGAATTCTAAAAGTCGTAGTTTTAGTTGTTAAATGTGAAACGAATAAAAACATTGATTACGGTGCCTTCCGGGACACCATGGGACATGATACTTTTGAAATAGTTAGGGCTGAAGCAGCCCTAATCGACCCTTAATAATACTTCCAAATTCCAATTGAATCGATTGAACGATTATTAAGATATTTAGAAAAAAAAAACATTTCTTTTGAAAATTTTGACACCCTGTATCTTGAAAACGAAGCTTTACAGAATGTTTATATGAACTTTCAGTCTTAGAATCATTCAAAGAATAACTCCTTCAAGTTTGGCCATGTATTTAAATAACACCCTGTATACTGCCATCTTTTTTTTGGTTGTTCCATTTCTCTGTGAATGAATAAAGCCGATTATTAATATTATTATTATTACTTATTTTTTATCCGTTAAGACTATCACAGTCAGGCCCTGTATCCGGAGTCCCGACACTTCCGGAGGGCGCGCTGGATCATTTATCCCAATAACCACTCCTCACTCCGTGGGGTAAGTAACTATTTGGTCCGACAATCATGTGCCCTGAGCAAGCGAACTGAACCAAGAATTACGGCCTTCTGCATTCGTCCGGCTAATATTTCTGCCATATTACGGCAAGCCGATATGATTTATAAGTTTGAGAGCAGTGTGTCCATCATTCCACCAAGAACCTCTATTATCAGAAACACCATCTTGATCGAATGATTTGGGTAAAGCCTGCGGAGTTAAAAAAGTAGTTTAGTCCGTTTTTCCTCCTTTTTTCGGACGACGTTCGTTTCGCCAGGAGCTGAAAACTCAATGACGAAAATGTTACAAAGAAGATGACATCAACTGTAACGCTGCCTATAGTGGAAGATAATGGGAAACTAATGAAAAGACACAAATTAGTTGCAAATCTATTTGCTGTAGAGTTCGTAACCCCCGCCAGTGGGACCAACTCCTCGTTTCAACCCAGAAATGCGAGTTCCAGAATCCCTTGAAACTTTCACGGTTTCAAAAGAAAACGTACGTGAACAACTCCTGCACCTGAAAATAACAGCATCTCCAGGATGGTGGCTTCTACACCAGTTGTATTTCAGAAAGCGTCAACCTAATTTCAGAAAGCGTCAATTTGATTTCAGAATAGTAAATTTTATTTTAGAAAGTATCAATTGTATTTCAGAATAGTGAGTTGAATTTCAGAAAGTATTAGTTGAATTTCAGAAAAGTCAATTTGATTTCAGAAAGCATCAATTGTATTTCAGAGTAATCAATTTGATTTCAGAATCCATCATTTGAATTTCAGAAATAGTCAATTGTATTTCAGAAAATATCATATGTTTTTCGGAATTTATCAATATCTTTCACTTCTTACGAAATTCAAATAATCCATCCTGAAATATGACTTACTTTTTCTGATATTGAAATGGGTTTTTGTAGATACTCTAAATCATGAAATGAAGTTTTATTACTTACTAGACAATAACAATTAAACAAAACATTAATCAAAAATCTAATATCATCTGCTCGTAGATTTTCTCTGTACCGTACTCCAATATATGACACAGCGAGCATACCCAGACGGCACCCAATATTCCTGGAATATGCCTACAACATCCTATTTTCCAACAGATATTGCAATATTCCTGGAATATTCCATGAATATTTATTTGATCTTATACACATTGAGAATATTCCTGGAATATATTTCCACTCATATCCATAAAATATTCTCCTTGAATATTGCTGGTATATTCAAAAGGCATATCAAGGAGAAACGTAAGTTTTTGAATATTCTGGGAATATTCCAAAGGCATTTCAATTTGAAGGAACTTTTTTTTAGAAAAATATCAAATGTTTCTCGAATATGTATTTAATAAAAACTGAAAAATCACATCCATTCAAAAAAACTTTTCAAGTTTCGTAGCCAAATAAAGCATTCAATTGGTTAGTTTATGAAGTAGTACATTTGAAGTGGAATTTCAACCAATCAAATGTTTCGGTTATCTGCGCTCGAAGCGAGACTGACAAATCAAAGCTGATTGGCACGCAATAATTCCTATTCACAACACTCTATTTTAATTGCGCCTTGTGGTGTGCAATGTAATTTTAGGTTATGTTGAGGATCAACTTGGATATCAAGGTCCACTTTGGTTAAATTAGATCATGTTCCCTTCTTTTATGGATTGAAAATGAAAAAAGAAGGGACCATGACCTAACCCAACCAAACTACCTTGCTAACCAAGTTGAATACTTAGCATCGATTCAAATATACTGCCTTGACCAGGATAGTTCTGATTGGTTCATGCGAATTGCCTATTAGGAAGTGTTGTGGAAAGGAATTCTTGCGATTGGCACTGCGATCAGTTTATGGATATTTGACATTGTCATTTGTCAATTGTCAAGTATCAACATCGTATATGAAATTTGTTTAGATAATGTTTTCAGTGAAAGTGAAAGCCCTCGTATGGGTGGAAGTGTTGTAGTTTGTAGTGCTGTTGACAGTATTACTACATATCACAGAATAAGTTGCTAGAAAATATCCGCAGTTGAAATCACCAACGACTCCTGGTAAGATAATTCGGAATTTAACTCATTCTCCGAATCTCCTTATCAAAAGTTCCAAAATCTTTTCTGTTTTTAGTTTTCATTCGTTAGTATAACAAGTAATATATTTTTCCAGGTATTAATTTGCAACTAGCCAGCTCGTCTCAGTTTGTAACAGTATCAGAGTGGACTAAGAAAAGGAAGTGAACAGTATTTCGGATCTGTTGAACTCAAGAATCTATTTTACCACAGAAAAACAAAAAGGTTTATCCTGTAAAAGTAAGTAAATCTCTAAAAAGTATATTTATGCATTTTTTCATTGAACTTTCCTTTGTTTTGAGAGATTCTACTGAAAGTCCAATGAGACTTCTGAATATTTTTAAAGGAAGGGCCACACAAAATGCAGAAATGATAAGGACTAAAAGAAATTCTAAGAAAGGAAATAATATCCAAGATATCTCAGTCTTACATAATAGAGTTGATGGAGTTGGATGGAAAACTTACTGACAAAAACATAGTATTTGTTACTTCCTTCACAATTACTTTGATGAGTGCTTGTTGTTAAATTGTTGTTATTAGTGCACTATAACTGAGAAGATGTAACAATTTTATTTATAGATGACAAAGCTTCTTCATGTTGGACGCATCAGTGTATTAGGAGATATATGCCTTAGTTAGTTGACGATGATGTTTTAAGACACCTTTAGCTAGGTTGGAGAAAATGGAAGGAAAAAATTATCTAATGTAGACATGGCTACTTTGATGAAAGGTAAAAATATACCACAGAGATGACGTCAATTTGAATTAAAATTTACATTTACTTAATTTATACTATGTAGTTTAACATACTCAAAAAACGTTTTTTCTCAATGTTTTCCAACTGTTCTAGAATATTTAATATTTTTTGTAATAAGAGACAATGTATATAAAAATTAGACACTTGGTCATTACTTCAATTTAATTAAATTTTAGACTAACCTTACCATAGTGTTTTAACAATATTTAAATGTCAAATTCATTATCTATTCACTTACATCATATTTTCAACTATTCCCCCTTGATAAAATATCACTTCTATTCAATATATATGTTGCAAATATCAATCAACATGATTAATTATCAAAATAAATATAATTCATCAATTTTTTTCTATACTATATTAATAGTATTTTTAGGGGTATGTATGTATATCCCACTCACATAGCAATTTACTGAGAAATCAAAGATTTTCCTGATCTAAGTTACTGAGAGTTACAAGAGAACACTAAGTAAATTATTGTACAACGAGGTTAATTTTCTCCTGATTGTTTTTTTAGGATTAAGAAAAACAAAGATTCTGAAGAACTGAAAAGTGTAATGAGACCGATTTGAGTAATTTGTGTTAGTGTCAATGCAGATCTGAATTTCCAAAGGTCTTGATAATTGCCAAGATAGTGTATCAGAATACATATGTATGTTGTATTTGTCGTTTTTGCAATAAATATTTTTTTTTGTATTTAATTTTTTATTCTTACTCAAAATAATAATACATTGGACCTCATATTCGATATATCAAGTGTAGTTTATTCCATATATAAACAAGACACCCTGGATATGTTCTGCATTCATCTTCAAGAAGCATACAAAAATATATTTCGGGCATACTTTTATGGTAAGAAAACATTATATAGCATGTGCCATGAATATGTTTTAGGATATTCCTGGAATATGCATATCACATGCTTTGCAAGATATGGAATATTCCTGGCATATGCAGTGGGAGATTATGGCATATTCCTGGAACTTATTTCATGGCGACCTTGAATATCCATGGAATATGCATAGCACATGTTTTGGAGGATATGACATATCTCTGGAATATGCCAATATTCCGGTGAAATATGCCTAGGATATTCATGCAATATGATTGTGCCGTCTGGGTACTTATCGCTCGACTGACATATCTTCAATAGCTTTTGCAGCCTCATGGTGTATATTGAATCTTATGCTGCACATAATCCCCTCCAATATTTACCAAATGGAGCCACACAAATTGAACTTAGTCATTTCTGCATTAAAAATCATCATTTCGAAATTCTTTTCAATTTCTCTGAAATACATAAGACTTTCCAAAATACATATGATATTTTCTGAAATACAATTGATTATTTCATTCAAACATTGCTACACCAATGAAATATCATGAATGAAGTCACATGATATGTGATATGAGCGGCTATTTAGGTAAACAACCGAATATTTAGGTAAACACGGCTATTAATTCATGTAAACAAAACTTTCTTTTGTTTGTATAAGTGTCAAACGTTGACAACTCAGTGGCTCAAAATTGAAATGTCTCGTTTTGGGTTGTCTTCTGTGACCAAAAATCAATGCATATATAAGCAAATCCATCCCAGAAAATACCGTGAAGAGTAAAGAGTATATGAACGAGTATAATTGAATGATTTTATACTGTTCATGAAATAATCTTCCTGAATATCACTCGACCATGACAAATAGAGACTATTATTTTCTTTAATTCATCTCGAGTAACTTGTATTTTGAGACAATTCAATTCGACCATATGAACATTAATAATCAAAGAATAACTCCCTCGAGCTCTCGGGAGCTATTCAGATTATTAATGTTCATATGGTCTCATTAAATTGTCAAAATACTCTCGATAGAACTATGAAGAAAATAATAGTCGGCTATTTGTCATGGTCTTGGGATATTATCTACGACTATTCTGAAATACAAATGATGGTTTCTGAAATCAAATTAATTATTCTGAAATACAATTGATGCTTTCAGAAATAAAACTGGCCTTTCTGAAATTCAACTAATGCTATCTGAAATCCAACTAACTATTCTGAAATACAATTGACACTTTCCAAAAATCAACTCACTAATCTGAAATACAATTGATACTTTCCGAAATAAAAGTGGCTATTCTGAAACTCAAATGACACTGGAAAGGCTGTAGTAGCCACCAGCGGCGACCGGTGAGCAGCGCTGCTGCTTAACTCCTGTATTCACACTATCCCGCTGCGGTGGCGCTGCTTGGCTTCCTATTTGTGTTATTTTTCTGGTCAGTTAGCATTAGACCATTGCCAATATCGTGTCTTGTCTTTGGAGGTGAGGTCCAACGAGTTCAAATAGCTCCTGGTTCGTTTTTTCCTTCTCATTCGGAAAAACATGAGAAAATTTTCTTTGTTGCAAATCCTCTTACAGAGTGTGATAAAGGCCTTTTTCAGCCCATGATGACGATATATGATACATCCACCATATCTTTTTTTATGCATTTCTGAAATGACGCCGTGGGAAAGCGTTGAACCGCTGAGAGTGAGTGCTGAGTGTGAAGGAACACTATGAGGAAATGATCTGTCAGTTATGTTTCAGGATTTTTTTTAGAATATCTCAAGATTTCTCGGTGGACAGGATAACAGTATCATCAGCAAAGGAGATCATTTTTCCAGGGGACTTTTTGTGAGTAGTTTATTGAGATAAGTTATTATGAAAAGAATTTGCCTGAATACGTATATTTTGATTGATTGATCGAATAAACGCAGTGTTATTATTATTATTTCTATTTCCATCTGAACATTTTTGTCATGATGCTGGCGGTGTAGACACAATAAATTACGCCGGCTTAAAATTCATCCGTTCTGAAATCACCTTAGCCTGTTCCTTCAACGATGCACTCAATTCTGCGGCCAACATCGGATCGCTCCCTTGCGGGTGGTAGAAGTGCAATTGCAAGTAACTTGGGTCGGCTTCGCCGCCGTCTGGACGACGAGCAGCCGGAGCAGCATTTCAAGGAATTATTGTTTTTTAATTATGCCCTTTGAGTGCACCGAGCTGCAGTTACTGCTTTCTGGTGTACACACAGAGCAGGTGCGCCGATCTACATGCACTCCCCCAGGCTGGTGTCGGAGACTGGCAGAAGAGCTTCGATTACAGGACGGAGTGGTGCTCTCGTCAAGAGACTGCATGTTGCGATGTTAAAAGAATGAACATTTTTGAACCATTCATTACACTTCTGAGAAACTCAAAAATTGGATA
The DNA here is from genome assembly GCA_958502065.1 of Chrysolina americana. Classification (NCBI taxonomy): domain Eukaryota; kingdom Metazoa; phylum Arthropoda; class Insecta; order Coleoptera; family Chrysomelidae; genus Chrysolina; species Chrysolina americana. Next base: position 51,678,682 of record OY293416.1, read on the forward strand.
ACAGCTAGACTGGTAAAATCTATAAATGATCGCGATGAAATGAAAAATAAATTCAAGAAAAACTACTTGATTTTGCTAAAATATACTACAGAATATGGAGATGATTATAAAAAAAAATTATTGAATGACGCTACAAGTACAGCACTAAAGAATATAATATTCAGTCTCCAATTACACATCACGATAAGACAGAAATATCTGAAAACCAGTGTAAAGCCAACATTTTCAATAAACATTTCGCGAAGAGTGAAAAAAATATGAGAGAAGATTTGAAAAACAATGTTTCTGCGACCGTGCGTTTCCCACTTTTACGCACTGTTATATTACTATACCGTGTGACACAGACTCATGGTACACGCCCTTTTCTCCTTTGTTTCTGTAGCTATATATCTGAAAGTTGTAACGTTGAATACGCTCACTAAGAACATATTTGGAAAAAAATCCAACTTCTGGTTTATCCGGAAATTACATCAACTTTTGATTTTCAAATCATACACTCTGTATACCATTGCATTTTGAAAAAAATAAACCAAAACCATTTTTTACTCGAAACTCTGTTTTTTCTAACGGTACCATAATCCATATTAACTTTTTTCTGTACAACCAATACGAACACGATAATGGAAGTTTAAGTATCTTCCCGGTTCAATAACAATAATTTATCGAGGTGGCTATGGAATAAATAACAAGTTTTGATAACCTGTGATTGTTAGCATAAAAACTCCTTATTCTCTCCATAATTTTAGGCAAATATCTGACAGAAAACAACTACTTCCCTGGCTAATACCACGACGGACGTTGAATCAAATCTGATAGATATCTGTGCAGCGTTCTCCCTAGAATCTGGAAGACAGCCACAAATGCTTTCTGTATCAAGTAGCATAATCCTGCCGACATGATGTGGTAATCAAAGATTTGCTATGACAACCAAGTTATCATCAAGACGTCAAAGTTTTAAGTTGAAGCGTTATCGAAGTGACGGATTCTGCATTTTTCAAATAATTTTTAATAAAAGCAATACATATTTTAAGGAATTCGTCAGGCGAAGAGCTTCCAGAAGCAATTTTAAAGACCGCAGATGAGGTGAATTCAGACCTGTTACCTAGTAAATCACGTAGATACGAATAGCAATACAATCAATTCTCAAACTGGTGCAAATTAAAAGGAGTAATCAGTTTCAGAGATGAGGTTTTTTGGAGTATTTCTCTACTACTCTGGACCGGCTATTCTGACTCATTTGTAGAATGCAACAAATTATGTTTTTAACATTCATATTCATAATAATTTGTGGATTTTTTAAGATAGTTTTTGTATGTTGAAATAAAATATATATTTTTAATGTTTTTTGAATCTTTATGCGAAAAAAAATAATGTTCCTAAATCATGCGTTAAGTGTCTTTCCCGCACTAGACTGCTTGATCGAACTACGCTTGGCGTCGTTCGCGCAAGGAAAACCCTATTTTCTTATGACTCTGAATGAAATATACTATTGTATAGAGCTTACGTCCAACGAAAAATAACTGGATTAAACGGATAAGCTTAGATTTTTTTTTTCAATAAAGAAATGTAAAGCGGGAGAATACGGGTTTGTACATTGATATGGTGGAAAGAAGGATGCATTTTGAGTATTTCTACTGTTTTTTTTGCAATAGGGATTGTGCCAGAAAATGCCAGTTGTTATTTGAAAATGAACAATTTCCGGATTTTTTTTTCAAGAGACCAAAATAAGTGAGATAATTGGACATTGATAAAAAAAATTGGAAAGCATGTAGCAACCGATTAACGGAATTGCATCCTGAGATTTTCGAACACGAATCCAAAGAAAATTTGCGGATGTCTCAAATACTTTTCAAATTATACCCTTTTGAGTCTGTATATGAATAATTTTTTTCAAGCACGATTTTTTCAGTGAAAAATCGCACAACATTTCACACAAAAAATCAACTTTCTTATATAAGTAAACATAACCAGTTTTCTCTACTACCTCCATAATCATGGTAACATTCCATTATGTTTCCAATATATGAACTGTAGCAACATTGATGTAACGTGAAATTAATTTAATAATGTGAAAGGCTTTCACGGCAATCGTTACTTACATGATGATTTCTCGGAAGAAAAGTCGAGACTATCTAGTTATAAACGTCGGCCTTAACACTAGGAAAATCATCGTGTAAATTATATAATTATTTTTAATACATTAGTCGTAGAAAAAGTACAGTATACAGCTCGTTCTGATGAGTTATATTCCTTCAAGTAATTCGTTCCGCTCGCTCATAATAATTGTAATCGTCATAACCCTCGGGAATAAAAATATTCATCATAACATCGAAGTATAAATTACTATCATTTCTCTATATGACTGTTTGCCCTTACCTTGAATATATATACATGGATGATCCATCAGATATGCCTCAAATTTCAACATGTTTCTTCTTTCCGGCCTGAACTGTAGATTCCGACCTGAGAAAAACCCGTCCCGTCTACTGCTGGCTGGACTGCATGGATAAAATGCACTTCTTTTTTTTTCATACTTTTTTCTCTGGTCGCGGTTGGTCTATCTGTCTGCTCACACAAGTCATATGTAACCACTTACATTGTTGAGTAAACTGTGGCATGACGTGGATTGCTATGAAGTTTTCGTCGGTACGAAAGGGTTGTAGCTTACCCTTGTTGAACATTGCTTTGTTTATTTTCCATGCGGAAAATGGTCGTTCATTCAATATGGCAAATAAACACTGTTCCGAAATAGGTATATTTTGTTCATTTCATCCAGTTGACAACTCTGAGTTGATGTAACGTGAAATTAATTTAATAATGTGAACGGCTTTCACGGCAATCGTTACTTACATGATGATTTCTCGGAAGAAAAGTCGAGACTATCTAGTTATAAACGTCCTATCCTATCCTAGGTATCGTTAGATCTTCTATTTTTGATTGGGCTGAGTGATTCCTTCTCGTTATGGAGAGTAACCATGAAGATATTACTTCTGATCCTTTCCATAGGATTCTGAAAGATGTAATTCAATGATGGTGCAGATAGGACATCATTACCGAAAATTTGCATCAAATTATAAAATTCATCTGCATTTCACATAACATCTGTTAAACTAATATGGATCAACCAAAACTTTGTGTAATTACATATACAGAGTGGCCCAACGAAAACTTGAACATCGTAGATATGGAAAGACACTCGGATGAGTCAATTTCAGTTGTGAAGGGAATATTTTGTTGTCCTACCTACAGCACCGTCACTTCAAAGCAGTGGGGTGAAAAACCCATGATACGTGAATAGGGTATAGGAGTCGAATAAGTAGTATTTTGTTTGAAAGCCTGTTGAATTCTCTAAACAACTCTACCGGATTGAATAATCAGATAAAGTATGTAGTATCTGTGTCTCAGTTGATTACAGCACTCTCTCCATTGAAATTATTTGATTTTTTTATATATTATTCAATGAACAGAAAGAACTATTGAACTGATAACAATGGGAATTCTATTTGACTGTATTTGAGTTCGATATCGGCACTGGCAAATTCCACCAATTATGTGGTAAATATTGAAATGATAGGTATTCGTCAGCCTTCAGTTATAACTCATTGAGTTTTAGGTAGGTTTTCCTTATGCAATCGATACAATTGTGAATGATTGTTGTTCTGGGAATTTGAACCACAACACTAAAATTGAACCACAAGTATATAACTATATATATGTACACCAAAATGATTACAATATTCTTACCTAAAAATGGTATGTGGTTCTGATAAAATTAATCTATTAATAGAATCCTTCTTCAACTTGCGTTGTATTCTTTTTCCTATTGATTTTGTTTTCCTCACCAAGAGTACATTCATAGTTTGCAAACTCAACGATTCAAAATTATATTTAAGAAAGCTATTGGCTAGATAAGGATATCCAGCAGTTCGAAAAAGACACAAAATTTGTAAATGTCATGATGACAGATTGAATATCATGATGACAAGATGCATAGAAACCCTGGTGTGATCTCTTATACCTGTGATACCGACATACAAAAGTGTTGATGTAGGTACGGCCTACTTGATTCATGTTATTTTTATTGCATTGGTACCGTTTTACTTCTTTAGCACAGATGGCGGCAAAATTACAGATGAATGTTGTCATTAAATCACAATGTGTCATTAAAATAAAATAATAATAAATGACAAATCAACTCGGCTATTTTCGACTTCTGCGCCATCCATCGACGAATGAAGCCAACGGTATCAATGCAATTACAGTATAAACAACTTTGGTAGAAACAAAATCGAATCTGAAATCGCACCAGGGTTTCTATGCATCTTGCATAATGGCAAAAGCTCAGTTATTATACAGTATGATGAATTCAAGATTCATAAATACCTAGCAAGCACCTGCATTTGTCGGGAACTCAAAGGCTAAAACTCAAGAGGGGTGAGAAATACCAACGCTACTACCGTTTGTCCAAAGAGCCAAGTGGGGAAGCCCAGACAAGTGGGGCACAGAGTTCGGAAACATCTGATCCACGAACGAAGAAGCCCTTGACGTCTGGAAAAAGCACGTTTTGCCTGGAGGAAAGGGGGCATGAAACCTCCTCGTTCTGCTCAAGCACCATCACACCTCCTTTGATGTGGGGCACTGCAAAAAAGCACCGAGAGAAATGGAGACAAAGAGAACTTCAAAAAGGCTCTCTCGTGAAACAAAACCACCTAGAGGGAGGAGGCGGACAAAATCTATTTCGCGGTACAACAACGAATTTCGGCGGCGGAGGACCTAATCGTGCAGTTCCCCGCTTCTAGTGCATTTACGACTCAGCCAACAGACTGGAATTCACCCGTGCGGGTGAGTAAAGTAATATGGCTTTAAAAAGTCACGAACACCCTCAACCAATGGGAGTTATCCCCCAGAGAGGGTAAGCAAAGTTCCCAAGACCGCATTGAAAGAGCCCGCGGCCAAGTGCTTGGCCATCACATCTCAGCAGAATAGAGGTCTGAGCACTAGAGGGTGGAAGGTGGTGAGCACACGAGGGGAGCTCTTAGGGAAAACCATCGTGGCTTACGTCGAAGGAATCCATCGTTGAACTCAAAACTGTAAACCTCAGGGTCTGTCTGGGGCTAGAATGAGTAAACGTTAGGATCATCTGAATAGAAAGAAGGCAACAGATAATTCTTCAGCATAGTAAAAAGGCCATGGCTGCTTTAGCTCGCCGAATTACAGCTGAGCAGATCGACTTGGTCCTTATAAAAGAAAGGTGGGCATTCATGGGACATGTGAGAGGACTGGAAAGACTGAAAGGTGAGTTAATCTGAGATCGCAAATCCCATAGAATACCCGTATGTATACCAGCTGAGTCTGAGGGATGGGGCACCCCTATTTTTGAGAGAAGTAATAGGAATCAAATTTTTTAGATAAAAATTAATTCTTCAGCTCTTCCGGTTTCACCAGAAACGGCCCTAGTTTAACTTTTTCAATGGAACACCTTGTTCATTCTCGCATTTTGGAAATCTTGAGCAAATTCCTAACATGACCAGCAGATTTTTTATCAGCTTTCTTTTTATATCAACAAATAATAGTGATGATGATTGTGTAAATGTGAAACCTTTTTTGCCAATGCCATATTTCAGAGTTATTACTTTTATGAAAAAAATGTACCACAAAATAATACAGCCGCTGGAATAAACAACACCAAAATGATGGAAATCTTAAAATTTCACTTCTACTCAATTGTCTCATGATGATTTTCAACCAAATTATCGTACATTGATTTATTTTGAATTTGAATATGCAACTTTGAGGATTATGATCATTTATTACAATATCTCAATAGAAACCTGGGACACGTCGAAAAGAGTCATCACCTACAGAAAGGTAGAATGGTCTATAGAAACCGTTAGTCCATTCAAATTGGAATGGCCAGATGGAATTCAACCTGTTCTATCAAAGCGAGGAGCAGTCCTACTGATTCCATACCTACTTAGACTGTTAAGGGCCAGTCTGGAGCAATGGTACGTACCCAATACTTGGCTAAGGTCCAAGGTGGTCTCCATACCGATGCTAGTCCAAGACATTTATACCAATTCGACCCTCATGATTCATGTTCAAAACGATGTGAAAACTAGTTGATAGAAATATCCGAGATAATGATACAGAGTATCCAATCTTCTCGGAATAACAAACCGGCCTATCAACCCGGAAAATCCTGTCTGACTGTTCTCCACAGTCTAGTATGAAAAATGACATTCGAATTAAGAGATTACACTAAAAGTGTTTCTTGACGCATCATATGTGTCTATCACTTCAGCACTTAGAAAAAAACACGTTGCTCTATTCCTGAACCAGTGAATATCTGCCATGCTGTGCTGAAGGGGTAATACAAGCCTCCTGTTTTGGGAACACGATGGAGGTGGAAGCTACAAGAGGCTGCCCTCAAGAGGGAATACTATCACCACTTTTGTGAAACCTCGTGGTAGACAGCCTCCCTACAGACCTTAATCGGGTGGGGGAATATGCCCAGGGCTACGCTTACGATATCGTTGTAATGGTGATCTATGGATCTGATGCAATCAGCACTCACAGATGTACAAACGTGTTGCATGAGGGATAATTTCAAGGTCCACCCCCAAAAAAAAAATACGATTGTTTCTATCACCGAAAAAGAAACTTGGTGCCCAACAGAGTTCTTCGAATCTTTGGTGAAAGACTGAACTCAGACTCGAAGTTCACCTGGAAAAAATCATCTGGCAAAAGTGCTGACAAGGGTAAGAACATTTTAGACCGCCCTAATGCATAACATGGTTACTAGTATACAAACAATCGCTTTGGCTATATACAGATATAATGGGGCCCTGCAACGGTGGCCAAGGCAGAACAAGTTACAACCACAAGAGAGCTGACTAGTTTGCAAGCAGAGATGAGGATAGAAGCCTCCTGACTGAAGTACATTGGCCGATAGAGGATCAAAAACTTTCATTCATACTCAATGGAGGTCATAAGAATTGACGCAACTGAGATACCGTCGGACGAAATGACTGAAACCTTTTCCTTCGATACATCATTCATCACCATCATTCAAGATGGGAAATTCATATCATAGGCCCTACCAATGCTGTCAAAGGGGCAAATCTGGTACACATATGGCTCTGAGACAAGCAATGAGGCATATATTGGAAGAGAATGAGGCAAGACATCAGTCTAAGCCTTAGTACTCAAACTTCCGTATTCCAAGTGGAGATAACAGCTATTTACATCTGCACACGAGAGATTCTAGGGAGGGTTCCTACAAACTAACTTATAGTCATTCTCTCTGTCAGCCAGGCGGCAATGAAGATAGATATATTACTGAATTAGTTCAAAAGACTCACATAAACCACAACGACCTTGGAGGACATAACAGGATAAAACTTTTCTTGGTACCAGGTCACAAGGGATTGAGAACGCAGATGCCCTAGCAAGAGCGGGGTCAACAAAAACTCTCATTGGACCAGAACCAGCTTGTGGAATTCCATTCGATTTAAAAAATTGTTATTTGAAATTGTTTTTTCCTTCAATCACCCCCCTACGAAAGACAGCCCTCAGAATTCGAAACTCGTGCGAGTCAAGGTTTAACGAGGTCTTACCTTTTAACTTGTGATTCCTAACACGAGACTAGTGACCATGCTGGAAATCGAACCCACGCCCATGTGATTGAGAGGCAAGCACTCTACCATCACTTCCACAACTGTCCATGATGATTGAACAGGATACCAAGAAATGGGTCAAGAACCATTCTTCATGTTCCTGGGAAGACGCATCAAGCAATACTCGCGAAAAAATTATGGTGATTGTGCCAACTGATCGGCTATCAAGGCATCTTCTTGAACTGAGCCGGAACCTTAGGAAGGTGGTAGGACTGAACCAAGACTCCACACTATGCAGGTTCTATATTGTTTGAATGTAAAGCCCTGGCTCGCAAACTAATAATAATTAATGATTACTACACATGATTGTCACTCATGTGTGGTATTGAACGTCTAAACTCATACGGAACAATGGTGAACCCAATTGCAGAGAGGCTTGAGTTGATTGAACTCCAATATGAAAAAGACTGTTTGCCAGCATCGTGCCTTGGAGTCTGAAATCTGCCGTATTCTCGAATGTGCCGATGGGAATTTATAGAAGTTTCATAGTTCGGAAGCCGACGATGCGACATTTTCAGACCACAAACAAAATTAATGAAACAGCCAAATGTTTACATTTCAATGTTGAACAAATTGAATAAAATGAACACGATGAGACATAAACCAAATTTTAAATAATGGTAAATGATTGGAAACAAACGTAAACGTCAAAATGAATGAAGCAGTTGGAGCACCCTCATTCTATTTTTCATTGTTTTATTGAAAAATTTCAATTTAATCTCGCAAATTACAAAAAATAATTTTTATTTCATTGTCGCGATAACGGATGCAGATGCGTAAAAATTACAGAAGACAGAAAAATGTATAAACGAAAAAGAGAATTCATATTTTAATTTAGAATCCACCAGCGGCGCACCACAAAAAAAGTTTATTGGGCAAAAAACGGCTTGACCCCTGAGGAGTTTTACAATCGGCATGCGGTGGATGATGTGAGCCTCACAATATAATATATTTTTGAAATTTAATTTCAATATTTCAAAAACTGAAAGAGCTATGAAGAAAAACATTGAAAATTGTCTTAAATATTGATGCTTTATAGATCGGTAACGAAGCATTTGATAAAACCTCTGATTTTGACCGGAAAAATACGCCCCCAAATTCTGAATGCTGATTTTGAAACAATATCAAACAAAATATTGGTCCATATCGGACGAAACAGCACTAACATCAGCGTTGAAAATATGTTAGTGGTAAAGAAACATGTTTCAGTCCTTTTTTCTATGAACTAACGTTAAAAAAAACTCATTTACTCTACCAGAACCGGGAGCACTTAATAACAATCAGCCAAAACAATATCTCCAAGCTTGCTAGATAAAATGAAATAAATAATTGATGATCGGCACACTAGGTTGTCTGGTGGGGCGGGGACGACTCTCAAGCGAGACTTCAATCACGATGACAGGGTGATTAGAATGCTCTGTCTGGATACCGACTCCCTGCGCTTTTTTTTGTCTGTCCGTTTGTCCCGAGCTCGCCGGTACTCGCTCGCCTGTCACTGACCTACCCTAACCTCAAACGAGCTAGCCTAGTCTGAGATTTGCAGCAGCGAATCGCGATCCATCCATCATTCACTTCTCAGACGAGACAGCATCTCGATTCGATGCGTTCGTCGTCCGTCGGATGCTGGGTTTGCGGATACAGGGTGATTAGGACACTGCTAGTGTTTGTTATTTTTTTCCAACTTGTTGTTAATCACGGAAAACAGGAAAACAGGGTCGAATGAGAAACAATGAAACACTTTGACTGGTTTGTGGCAATTTGTTTGTAGTTTATTTTTAAATTGTTCTGAGAGTAAAAAATATCAATACAATACAACAAATCGTACGAAAATAATTTTTTCCTACTACCACATGGGAAACTAACGTAAATCGCACTGCATAGTTACACGGAAAGAGGCTTATATCACAAGCGTGCGAAATATTTTGCACAGAGGCGCGAAAAGTAACTTTCCGCACGCTCCAATAGCTCAGTTCGTAAAGCAGCGGGACATATTGACTTCTGACGAGGGCTGATCTATCAATCTTTGGCCATCTTCCAGGAGAGATGGGAAGAACCGGTTCCTTAGGGAACCAAGCCGCCCCTAAGTAGGCGAGAACTACCATGACACGGTTTTTTGCCTCAGCATTTTCCGGGGATACATCGAAACAACCTACCTCTGACCAAATCTTAGACAAAGCATTTTCTGCATAGAAGGCAAACTGAACGTCATACATAAGCTTTGCAGGGGGCATGGATTATACGAACTACATCCACTATCGTTCGGAATGCTCGACCCACCGCTACCATCAGCGGGGGAGGATACTAGCGCCCCTTCGCCGGGACCCTATGTACCCCTTGGCACAAGCGCTCCCTCATCCTTCGTCCAGAAATGGTCGGGGGATGGGGGAGGCGGCTTTCAGTGCGTCCTCCCGATCCTCTTCCTCTCCTGAACCCTCTTGGGCGACGGCAAGACGAGCTGACGGAGTTTTGAGCATATCAAATATAGTGTAGAAATACTGATCAACAATGTAAAATAAACCTTTATTTATTTATTTATTTATTTATATATTTTTACTTCTGACGAAGAGTACGCGGGTTCGATCCTCGTCCGCGGATACTTTTTTTCATTACGATATTGAAAAAAATTCAAATAGATTGCTTCAAATATTTTGTATTTAAAAGTAATCATTGAAAATAAATGAAGTCAGAATTGTTCTCAGTCGGACTATTCATTAAATATTCTTGGACATTAGATTGTTAGATAGCAACTTCTTGTTCTAAACAAATCAAGCAATTTTCAAAATGTATGTTCCTTTTCGTTTAATTATTAATTTAATTTTCCCTGCACCTAGTCAAGAAATCATGTAATCATCATGCTAAGTATTCATTATATATAAAAAGCAGGCTTTAAACAATTTATATCAAACGTCAAAAGTTATTTTGAGTATGTAGTGAATGTTAGATGCATTAATTGTGCGAGCAGGCAGCAAAAATGTCTTCCCTAAAAATCCTACCAACAAAATCTTGAAGAAATCTATTTGAGAAGTATTATTTTTTTCATCTTCTTTAAAAAAAAGTTTCCGCGGGCGAGGATCGAACCCTCGTACTCTTCCCCGTACCAACTGAGCTAGTGGACACATATTATGACAAGAAAATATATTGTATTAGAGTGTATCTCGATTGGTATTATTATAATTTTTAGCCTAATATTTTTTAAGTAGAAAAAGTTGTTGTTATTGTTCCTAATGATAGTTATTGTTACTTTTCAAAATAAACTATGTCGTCTTTAAATATGATATTTTTATACATTATTTGGTAAAATTATTATGTGGTCGTAGGAAAAATTGTTTAAATTACTCGTGCGAAAGTGATTTTTCACACTCGTGTGATTGCCGCACTCAGCTTACGCTTCGTAACACAATATCTCCCTCTCCCATTCGTGTGAAAAATGTCACTTTCCGCACTAGTAATGTAATATATATACTATGTGGTAACGTAAAATCCGTAGAGTCGAAATGTGTAAGATATGAAATGATCAGAACCGAAATCTAGCATAACGTGTGCAGGGCATAAGCGGACAATGAACCAGTCTTGTAGAGAATGATCAACTCGTTATAAAACTCGCTCAATTATCTCGTAGATGGCGTTCACTTGTGACCGTTGACAAATAGAATCATGTCAAACGAATTTATAACAAATCGTTCATTGAATATCTTCCTTTCACGATTTAATTTTAGATTCATATTTTTTTTTGATAAGTTTGTTAATGAATTCAATGAGCCATTTTGGTAATATAAGCTGGTGAGATGAATCAGAATTTATTTATATTGACCGTAGGCTGCCCATCTCTGAGATAGAGCATTCCGCGATCGACTCTGATAGTTTTCAGTTCTGTACATTTCGGTCTTACCGATTTCTTCTTGATATTTTGTGAATAGAGAGGCATACAAGTATGTTCTCTTCTACGAGCTGGAGTGCAAATTGTAACTTAAAAGCTTTTTTCTATTTTGTGTTATTTACTTTTTCATTCTCTTTATACCTGAAATAATTGTATATCAGTTAACAAAATAAAAGAAATCAATAACTTATTTGAAGTGTTAGTGTGAAAGGACCCGCAAAATCCTTGTGGAATTTGGGTCTCGGTGGATTTTTTTGAATTTTTGAGATGATGTAGTCCATGTAATTCTCAACCAATGTTACCATTGCGCCAACCCCAAAAAATTAGCAGTTTTGCCGCTAGGGGTTGTTAAAATCACCCCTTTCTCAGAATAGACTATTGATTTTCGAAACCAGGTACGACATTTTCACCTGTTTCATTGTAGATAATGTTGCATATGATTAGGCTCTTTTATAAAAAAAAAATTCTTCACCCCACCCCTTCCCCCACCACATATGATGAAACGGGAACAATTATATCTGGATTACTTAGAAATGCATCGTCAGATGTTTGAACTAGAGAAATAGCACTTTTTCATGATTATCCCCCCTCCCCCTGAGGGGTACAAAACAAAAAAAAATCGGTGGATTTTTCTGAATTTTTTTATATGATTCAGTTCATGTTATTATGAACAGAAATTAATCGAATCGAAATTAGTGCTAGGGGGCGTTAAAGAGACAACCTCATCTGAATTTTTAATATGATGCAGTTCATGTTATTGTGAGTAGAAATTAATGAGGTGATAAACCCAAAAAATGGATAGTTTTGGTGCTAGGGGGCAGTTTCATTGCAGCTAATGTTGCATAAGATTGTGCTTTCATGAAAAAATTTTTCATACCCCCTTTTCTCCCCACCTCCTATTATAAAACGCAAAAAATATATCTGGATTATTCTGAAATGCATCGTCGGATGTTTGAATAAGCTTGAATCTGGGAAATTGCACTTCTCCATGATTTTCTCCCCTCCCCCGATGTCAAAAAAATTTCGCTGGATTTTTCTGAATTTTTAATATGATACAGTTTATGTTACTGTGAATGGGAATTAGCTAGGTGAAAAAATCCAAACATGGGTAGTTTTGATGCTAGGGGGCGTTAAAGTCATGCCTTGCTCAGAATAGACTATTTATTTGCCGCAATTTCCTCGCCTTACTTTGGAATATTTAAAACGTTTAACTTTAGGTGAGATTTTGGCTTCTTTGTAATAATAGATTTAAACTGGATTTTCAACTTCTGTTATCTTTTTTAATTCACACCTATGATTTTGGTGTCTATCAAGTTGGGCTCCATCCTATATTCAGGAAAGGTTCCAGAGAGATGCGGGTGAAACTATTTAAGTAGATAAACATTTGAATGAGAATGAATTTATTATAATGCGCATTTATTCAAGATATACCAGGCTCTTCAAACATCAGCTGATACCCATGGACAACGCTCTTGGATGTAGTAATGGATGCCGCCAACATGCCTGCACAAATCGATTCAAATCAAGCACCCCAAATTCAAATTGTTGATGTTTGAACATATACAAAGTCTTACAAGACTATGATAGTACTTAATATAGGCATGATACGATGAGCGGCAATGCCTAAGTGTCACCGGGGGCAATAGCCTGACGGGCCTACATAGTGAGTAGCCCTGACATCTGAGAATCAGTGTCTCACAGTAGGTCTTGAGTTTTCAGGTTTTTAGGCTCAAAACCATTATTTTTTAGTGTTTTGAAATAGGGGTTGGGGGGAGGTTTTAGAATTCTTCTTATGAAAAATTACAATATGACCCATCGTAATCTAAAATTAAACACGTTTAAATATCTTTCCCTCCTATAATAATAAATATTCTATTCTGAGCAAGGTATGACTTTGAAGCCACCAAGCATCAAAACTATCCATTTTTGGGGTTTATCACCTAGTTAATCTCTATTCACAATAACATGAACTGCATCATATTAAAAATTCAGAAAAATTCCCAATTTCTTTTGTTTTGTACCCCTCGGCGGAGGGGGATTATCATGGAAAAGTGCTATTTCCCTAAATCAAGCTTATTCAAACATCCGACGATGCATTTCAGATTAATCCAGATATAATTTGTTTGCGTTTCATAATAGGATGTGGGGTGAAGAGGCGGAGGTAGGTAAATAATTTCTTGGTGAATAATATTTTTATAAAAGATCACAATTTTATGCAACATTAGCTACAATGAAACTGGTGGAAATGTTGTCTGACCGGAAGTAACATCAACTTTCGTATTTCAAATAGAAACCCTATTTTTTTTTTTCGCTTTATTCAGCATTCAATTCCCTTTCTAATGACATATCACAATTTGGTATCTAACCAGAAACTAGATCAGAAAAAAATTATTATTGAAATTCACCGAATAGGCCGTGGAAGCAAAATGAAAGCCAAAAATTGAAAAGTTGGCTATGGAAACCATACGTCACTTGATAACAGTTGCTACTACTGTGATATTTTATTTTCATTCGTCGGCGTTATAAAAAGCCGCCGAATGAAAATAAAATATCACAGTAGTAGCAACTGTTATCAAGTGACGTATGGTTTCCATAGCCAACTTTTCAATTTTTGGCTTTCATTTTGCTTCCACGGCCTATTCGGTGAATTTCAATAATAATTTTTTTCTGATCTAGTTTCTGGTTAGATACCAAATTGTGATATGTCATTAGAAAGGGAATTGAATGCTGAATAAAGCGAAAAAAAAAAATAGGGTTTCTATTTGAAATACGAAAGTTGATGTTACTTCCGGTCAGACAACATTTCCACCAGTTTCATTGTAGCTAATGTTGCATAAAATTGTGATCTTTTATAAAAATATTATTCACCAAGAAATTATTTACCTACCTCCGCCTCTTCACCCCACATCCTATTATGAAACGCAAACAAATTATATCTGGATTAATCTGAAATGCATCGTCGGATGTTTGAATAAGCTTGATTTAGGGAAATAGCACTTTTCCATGATAATCCCCCTCCGCCGAGGGGTACAAAACAAAAGAAATTGGGAATTTTTCTGAATTTTTAATATGATGCAGTTCATGTTATTGTGAATAGAGATTAACTAGGTGATAAACCCCAAAAATGGATAGTTTTGATGCTTGGTGGCTTCAAAGTCATACCTTGCTCAGAATAGAATATTTATTATTATAGGAGGGAAAGATATTTAAACGTGTTTAATTTTAGATTACGATGGGTCATATTGTAATTTTTCATAAGAAGAATTCTAAAACCTCCCCCCAACCCCTATTTCAAAACACTAAAAAATAATGGTTTTGAGCCTAAAAACCTGAAAACTCAAGACCTACTGTGAGACACTGATTCTCAGATGTCAGGGCTACTCACTATGTAGGCCCGTCAGGCTATTGCCCCCGGTGACACTTAGGCATTGCCGCTCATCGTATCATGCCTATATTAAGTACTATCATAGTCTTGTAAGACTTTGTATATGTTCAAACATCAACAATTTGAATTTGGGGTGCTTGATTTGAATCGATTTGTGCAGGCATGTTGGCGGCATCCATTACTACATCCAAGAGCGTTGTCCATGGGTATCAGCTGATGTTTGAAGAGCCTGGTATATCTTGAATAAATGCGCATTATAATAAATTCATTCTCATTCAAATGTTTATCTACTTAAATAGTTTCACCCGCATCTCTCTGGAACCTTTCCTGAATATAGGATGGAGCCCAACTTGATAGACACCAAAATCATAGGTGTGAATTAAAAAAGATAACAGAAGTTGAAAATCCAGTTTAAATCTATTATTACAAAGAAGCCAAAATCTCACCTAAAGTTAAACGTTTTAAATATTCCAAAGTAAGGCGAGGAAATTGCGGCAAATAAATAGTCTATTCTGAGCAAGGCATGACTTTAACGCCCCCTAGCATCAAAACTACCCATGTTTGGATTTTTTCACCTAGCTAATTCCCATTCACAGTAACATAAACTGTATCATATTAAAAATTCAGAAAAATCCAGCGAAATTTTTTTGACATCGGGGGAGGGGAGAAAATCATGGAGAAGTGCAATTTCCCAGATTCAAGCTTATTCAAACATCCGACGATGCATTTCAGAATAATCCAGATATATTTTTTGCGTTTTATAATAGGAGGTGGGGAGAAAAGGGGGTATGAAAAATTTTTTCATGAAAGCACAATCTTATGCAACATTAGCTGCAATGAAACTGCCCCCTAGCACCAAAACTATCCATTTTTTGGGTTTATCACCTCATTAATTTCTACTCACAATAACATGAACTGCATCATATTAAAAATTCAGATGAGGTTGTCTCTTTAACGCCCCCTAGCACTAATTTCGATTCGATTAATTTCTGTTCATAATAACATGAACTGAATCATATAAAAAAATTCAGAAAAATCCACCGATTTTTTTTTGTTTTGTACCCCTCAGGGGGAGGGGGGATAATCATGAAAAAGTGCTATTTCTCTAGTTCAAACATCTGACGATGCATTTCTAAGTAATCCAGATATAATTGTTCCCGTTTCATCATATGTGGTGGGGGAAGGGGTGGGGTGAAGAATTTTTTTTTTATAAAAGAGCCTAATCATATGCAACATTATCTACAATGAAACAGGTGAAAATGTCGTACCTGGTTTCGAAAATCAATAGTCTATTCTGAGAAAGGGGTGATTTTAACAACCCCTAGCGGCAAAACTGCTAATTTTTTGGGGTTGGCGCAATGGTAACATTGGTTGAGAATTACATGGACTACATCATCTCAAAAATTCAAAAAAATCCACCGAGACCCAAATTCCACAAGGATTTTGCGGGTCCTTTCACACTAACACTTCAAATAAGTTATTGATTTCTTTTATTTTGTTAACTGATATACAATTATTTCAGGTATAAAGAGAATGAAAAAGTAAATAACACAAAATAGAAAAAAGCTTTTAAGTTACAATTTGCACTCCAGCTCGTAGAAGAGAACATACTTGTATGCCTCTCTATTCACAAAATATCAAGAAGAAATCGGTAAGACCGAAATGTACAGAACTGAAAACTATCAGAGTCGATCGCGGAATGCTCTATCTCAGAGATGGGCAGCCTACGGTCAATATAAATAAATTCTGATTCATCTCACCAGCTTATATTACCAAAATGGCTCATTGAATTCATTAACAAACTTATCAAAAAAAAATATGAATCTAAAATTAAATCGTGAAAGGAAGATATTCAATGAACGATTTGTTATAAATTCGTTTGACATGATTCTATTTGTCAACGGTCACAAGTGAACGCCATCTACGAGATAATTGAGCGAGTTTCATAACGAGTTGATCATTCTCTACAAGACTGGTTCATTGTCCGCTTATGCCCTGCACACGTTATGCTAGATTTCGGTTCTGATCATTTCATATCTTACACATTTCGACTCTACGGATTTTACGTTACCACATAGTATATATATTACATTACTAGTGCGGAAAGTGACATTTTTCACACGAATGGGAGAGGGAGATATTGTGTTACGAAGCGTAAGCTGAGTGCGGCAATCACACGAGTGTGAAAAATCACTTTCGCACGAGTAATTTAAACAATTTTTCCTACGACCACATAATAATTTTACCAAATAATGTATAAAAATATCATATCATAATGACATATCACAATTTGGTATCTAACCAGAAACTAGATCAGAAAAAAATTATTATTGAAATTCACCGAATAGGCCGTGGAAGCAAAATGAAAGCCAAAAATTGAAAAGTTGGCTATGGAAACCATACGTCACTTGATAACAGTTGCTACTACTGTGATATTTTATTTTCATTCGTCGGCGTTATAAAAAGCCGCCAAAAAAAATATTGGAAAAATTGGGAAAAAAACAATACTCTGTAGGTCCATAACTTAAATAGGAACATACAACTTTTTCTTGCCTGTACTATTCAGCATAACCATTCCTTTCTAATGATATAATAGAAAGTAATTTTTTGAAATGAAATACCAAAAAATCCAATTATTATTCTTCAAATAACAAAACAGATTATCGCCATACGCAAAAATAACATTAAAAATAATGTGGAATGATAAATTATATCCTGTAGGTTCTAGGTTAAATAGGAACATAAACGTACTTGGTCTGTGCCATCGTCCATAGATATTCTAATATCTACCTATGGACGATGTTTGTGCTATTCAGAATAATCATTCCATTGCAATAATCATTCGAACCAAAATATTAACAAGTAGGCTGATTAAGATGTATTTTGGAATGAAACAAAAAAGAAACGAGAGCTCTCACGAACGCTGCTATCCATATTATTTTGACGTTCGAAGTAGTGTTTTTGATTCTGCCATTTTAAAAGGGTTTGGAAATCGAAATCAGTTAGTGGAATATTCAAAAAATGCCCCGTTATTCACGAACCGAACAAATTGACATGCTTCTCATTTATGGTGAATGTTTAAAAAATTCTTATGCCGCTGAACGATTGTATTTAGAGCGATATCCAGGGAGGCAGCAACCGTCAAGAAGGTATTTCCAGTGGCTTGAAGAAAAATTAAGAACTGAGCCTGATGTTCACGAAAACCAAGAAGCATTTGTTATTAATGAGGAAACTGAAATTAATGTATTAGCTTTAGTACAATATGATGGCACAATTTCCTCAAGGCAGATTGGCGCAGAATTTGCTATAAGTAAGGACTCTGCTAGGAAAATTTTGAAAAAACATCGATTTAAATCCTTCAAGTATCAGTTGCATCAACATTTGTATGAAAATGACGGTGAAAGGCGCCTGGAATATTGTAATTGGTTTCTTCGACAA
The DNA here is from genome assembly GCA_958502065.1 of Chrysolina americana. Lineage (NCBI taxonomy): Eukaryota > Metazoa > Arthropoda > Insecta > Coleoptera > Chrysomelidae > Chrysolina > Chrysolina americana. The sequence continues at coordinate 51,697,058 of OY293416.1, forward strand.
AATGCTGAGAATCACCTATTTAACTATTATATCTTGTTTACGGACGAGTCAAGATTTACCAACAATGGATTATTTAACAGGAATAATACAAGGTAGGTACTGTACTTTATTTGGATTATTATCGATAGTCGAAGTGTAAAGTGCTAAAAGTGTGAACGGTCTTTTGTTTCAGGTACTGGGCGATAGAAAACGAGCACCGGTTTCGACAAGGTGGCTTTTATGAGAGATTTGGTGTGAATGTTTGGGCAGGAATAGTTGGAACTCATATTGTTGGCCCCATTCTTTTTCAAGGCCAACTAACCGGAGAGAGATACTTTAATTTTTTAACGAATGAAATTTCGGAATTCATTAACAACCTACCAGCGGAAATAACTGAGAGAATGTACTTCCAGCAAGATGGCGCCCCTCCGCATAATTCAAGAATAGCGAGAAATCTTCAAAATCGCTTTCAAGAGAGACTTATAATAACCCATGGTCCAGTCAGGTGGCCACCAAGGTCACCTGATCTTACTCCGTGCGACTTTTTTCTATGGGGACATCTTAAAAATAGGGTGTATTCCACACAGCCTACAACTCTACATGAGCTAGAAGTAAAAATTCGTAGAGCTTTCCAAGATATCACGCCCCAAATGTTGAGAAACGTTTTACATGAAAATATCACCAGAGTCAATAAATGTATTGACGCTGAGGGAATGTATTTCGAACATTTGTTTTGAATTTATTTTATCTTTAATCCTATCAATTTGAATTTTTTTTTTCGATAAATCTGTTTTTTTGTTATTTGAATAATAATAATTGGATTTTTTGGTATTTCATTTCAAAAAATTACTTTCTATTATATTATTAGAAAGGAATGGTTATGCTGAATAGTACAGGCAAGAAAAAGTTGTATGTTCCTATTTAAGTTATGGACCTATGGAGTATTGTTTTTTTCCCAATTTTTCCACTATTTTTTTTGGCGGCATTTTATAACGCCGACGAATGAAAATAAAATATCACAGTAGTAGCAACTGTTATCAAGTGACGTGTGGTTTCCATAGCCAACTTTTCAATTTTTGGATTTCATTTTGCTTCCACGGCCTACTCGGTGAATTTCAATAATAATTTTTTTCTGATCTAGTTTCTGGTTAGATACCAACTTGTGATATGTCATTAGAAAGAGAATTGAATGCTGAATAAAGCGAAAAGAAAAAAAAATACGGTTTCCATTTAAAATAAGAAAGTTGATGTTACTTCCGGTCAGACCGGAAGTTAACTTCGACATGTCAATATGCTCAAATTCTAGCTCTTATGTCATTATATCGACGCTCCAAATTTCACAAACCTACTTCATACAATAACTGAGATATTCCGTAGGCAATACTTCCGTAGCCACCCGGTATATGATACCGAATCATCGAAGAATTCACTAGATCCCGAACTTTCCAATGTACGAACTGAAATAAAAGTTAAGAACTACAGATCTTTTACAAATATCGTGAGAGAATATATTAAAAAAATGATTTTATTCCATCGAGAAATTTTTGAAAACACCATTTGAATGATTGTGGAATGTACTCAAAACTGTCATCATTATTATATTAATGAATACCAGGACTATTTATATTCAGTATTTTAATCTATTATTTATCGTCGTACCTTGTATTACAGTAATTGTTTCTACATGTACAATATCATATTGGACAAAATATGGACGCGCCCATTTATAGGTAGTTGAATAAACATTAATCTATCTGTAGTAATCTTAGCAAAAAAAAATGGTCTGGAAAACAGCTAACAATTCTCGGAAAATTGCTTATAAATTTTCTTGTCGAAATAAACAATGTACTTCTTAAACTATTCAAAGAACCATCAGGACCAGCTTCAGAGTTCTGTGCGCCCTGAGGCAAACACTAAAATATTCGATCTCCACGACAAAAAAAAAAAACTGACTACCATTCAAGTACTATTTCAGGTAAATTCCATTATTTCTAGTTATAATTTTTAACTGAATATTATGTACTCAAATTATATTGTGGTATATTAGAAGAATACTTTAAAAATATACCAATATGTAATATTACTTCAGTTTAATACATTTTTGATATCTACAGTTTTCACCAGATTTCGCGCGAACTGCTAACAAGAAAAGTCATTTATATGGTATTTTTGAAAAGGTAGTTGAACCACCCTAAAAATGAGGTAGGAATCACTCAACCCCACTTTTCATTTAAGATTCCAGGAGTTGGGTCCGCTCCCGCTAGTGAAATGTAATTCAATCGAAAACCAGTCTAAAAAATGTCCTTCGTGAAAATAAGTTGAACGTATTTGAATATATTTAGATTTTCTATAGAGGCCGATGAATACGTCTAGCCACTAGCTTTTTGAATAGACAAAAGTTGAATTTTTCAATCCAAAAGGATACATAATTCATACATTTGCAGTTTAATTTTCTCTCCGTTTATTTTTCACCACCATCGTGACTTCATTCACTTCCACGCTTCTGAGAGAGGAGATAACAATTTTATGATCAATTACTTGATTTGAAAAAATTCAGAAAAAAACTAAATCTACCCCATTTACTCATAAATTCTCGTCAAACAATATTTCAATTCTTCAGCTCATGTGAACTGCAACAAAAGCGTTAAGTAGCAGTTCTTAGCGTCAGATATAACTTTGATGGATTAAAAGTTCTCTCCTAGTCGGCTGTACCCTCTTCACCACTATTAATCTTTTGTTTCGGTTCGAATGGTTTTTTGGGTAAAAGAAGCTTTCGTCTCATTGCACTTTGGTCTTCTTAATGTGATGAAATAAATAATAGTGTTGAGACAGTGCAGAAATACATCCTTTTTGTCTCTCTGTAAAGTATGATTTTTGAAGGAAAAAGTTTATGCAGTTTCATAAACGGAAAATACCAAAAAATTAGGCAGCAAGTAGGGATGAGGGGTTGAAAGCAATAATCAATTCGGAAACTTTTGAAAATCATCCCAAAGCGGCGTTAACGCAAAAGTTACACCTATAAATAAGACAACCAAGAAATACATACCTTCAAGCCATATAAGACTAGAAAAGTGTATCAACACTTAATGGATATAATTCCTGAAAAATTGTAACCGAGCAAGTGGTGTTTCGTCGAATTGAATTTGAGAAGATGAAGCTGATATTAGAAGTGCTGGTATTTTCAATCGCTGCAACTCTTATACTTGAGCATGACAAAATCCTCATTCAGATACGGAATATCGTAATGAAGAACAAGTGTATGGACAGGCCTTTCATCATTCATGTGGTACTCTCACATATCAAATATGTTTGAACATTTTGGAGTAGCAAATAGGATCTCCTTGTGGAAGATATGCGGCTACTGAAATTAACAAAAAACACCTATTTTCAGAAAGATGATGTACCTCACAACGCTGCAATTGTCAATAAATTGTTGGCAGCTGATCTTGGCAATAATTAGGTAGCTGAGCCCCCACCATTGGCCTATCAGGTCTTCTACTTCTGGAGAGGATTGGAATATTTGATTTTCAAATTGCTGACCGACTCGCATTGACACAGCTAGAGCAGGCAGGGGCTGTCCACAAGAAGAACTATTATCACCTCTCGTGTGGGCTATCCCAGTTAGTGGACAAATTAGTAGGAACAGTCTCGGAGCATACATAAACTGTTATGAACATAATCAACAAGTGGTACCAAGAGAACCTAAACTGTAGTTTTCACGAAAAGGAAAGTATTGACATGACATGAAGTCACCAGTTTTTATCAGGGTGGAAAATTCAATTGCACAAGAGGCAAATTACTAGGAAGTAATCTTTGACCACAAGTTGATAAGGAATCAACTCCTACCAAAAATTATCCTGGAATACACGATAGCCCTCAACCTGTGCAGAAAACTTTGCAGGAAAAACAGAAGATAACCAAAAATGATCACAGCTATATGCCAGGGTCATTAGACCCATGATAGCATATGGTTCGGTGGTATGGTGGACAAGGACTCGGCAGGCTGGGGCAACCCAGAGGCTTAGTGGCATCCAAATGTAATCCTGCCTGGAAATCGCGGGGGTTGTGAAGACGACCCCAACAGCCACCTTGAAAGTGACTTCATGTCTCCATACTCACAAGGCCAAACTAGATCAGTCAATAATAGATTGACCAGAAGAAATTCGCCCATAAGCAGACTGCACGGTAAGATGTACAACAGAGAGTTATAAAAGCAATCAGTTCTATGTAGATCAATTCCAAACTCCGATTTGTTCAGAACCTTTCTGTGACATAGTGAGAGCTGAAAAAATAATAGTACTTGGGTGACAAAGCAGTCTAGAGAATGGTAAAACAAGGCGACAGAAAAGAGACAGGCCAAAGAGTTCAGACGAACAACCAAACCAGGATGCTTTTTTTCTTAAAAATGACCGTTCCAGACACCAATCTTCCTCTATGTGGTTTAAACATAGAACTCGCATTTCGAGTATATAAAATTTGCTCCCTCACATGTACAATTATTTAAGTAGATTCCATATACATTTTCAAGTGGATTACTAAGAAAAGAAATTCTGTGATGTTACACAGAATGCTGTTTTACATAAAATTTTTTGCTCAAGTAGAAATCCAATGAAATCAATTAAATTGAGATCATTTGATTGACCACACCCATTCAAAACAACATTACTCTGAAAACAGGTCCCATGGGCTGTTTTCACTCTACCACGTTGCTATGGATACATTTTGATTTATTTCGATTTTGACGTTTCATACATAATATTTAATTTTTCAAAATTTCGTTGTAATACTGACGAGAAAATTAATGAAATTATAGAATCAAATATACCAAAAAATACTGTTTACAGTAAAATATTTGTGTGGAAAGCATTTATGGACTTTTGTAATGATAGGAAGTTCATCATGAAAAATCCTTTCATCCTAATTGGAAATCCCTGAGACAAACACTGAAGTATGCATTCAGCGCCATCTCTGGGTTGCAGATGCAGATTAAAATGCACTCCGATTCTGGGTGAAAGGATTTTTCGATTCAATTGGGTCGAACTAGCCTTCGCTGATGATTGGCAATGACCATGAAACCGGTACGGAGGTGTTCCCCCAATTAGGTCGAAAAATAATTTCAGCTTTGATATTTGAAATGCATTGCAAAGGGGTTCTTGTAGAAAACTTTGCCAAGTATTAAACAAATATAATTCAATGGTCGTAGGGGGCAGTATTTGTATTTTGTTGAATACTTGCCGACGACTTTACCTATTGTATAGGTTTTATTGTGGAAGATTGGATTACGTAATCCACCATATTTCATTATTAGTTTCATGGTCTTCCGTCAAGTGGTGTCGCCCCTCTTTCATGATGTTTCTGGCTTCATGTTGAAGTCGACACGTAGTCGGAGTGCATTTTAAACTGGAACCCAGAGATGGCGCTGAATTCATACCTCAGTGTTTGTCTCAGGGATTTCCAATTAGGATGAAAGGATTTTTCGATTCAATTGGGTCGAACTAGCCTTCGCTGATGATTGGCAATGACCATGAAACCGGTACGGAGGTGTTCCCCCAATTAAATCGAAAAATAATTTCAGCTTTGATATTTGAAATGCATTGCAAAGTGGTTCTTGTAGAAAACTTTGCCAAGTATTAAACAAATATAATTCAATGGTCGTAGGGGGCAGTAGTTGTTTTTTGTTGAATACTTGCCGACGACTTTACCTATTGTATAGGTTTTATTGCGGAAGATTGGATTACGTAATCCACCATATTTCATTATTAGTTTTATGGTCTTCCGTCAAGTGGTGTCGCCCCTCTTTCATGAAGCAACAATTGTCCTGACAGATTATTTAAAAAATGTATGTCAAAAAGGGGCCCAAATATTAAAAGCAACAGATTATTCCTAAGAACAAATCGTCACTGAAAAGCCGAAAATGACCACTGGTATGATAATATGCCTATTGGAAGAATTATGATTCAAAATTAGACAAAATCGTCTGCCGAAGCGATTGGCTTGAATACTAAGGAAAAAAATGACTAATCACTCCAATAGATCGACCGCGGTCAGTCGATTGGTGGTGTACAAGAGCAAGAGCTTATAAAAATTACAGGTCATAGCAATGCCAACTCATTGAAACCCTACTTGAAAATTGACGAAGAATATCATAATAAAATTATCAACAGCATGCGTAGTGGAAATACATCTTCATCAGTTATAGAAACTAAGTGCACCTTCAAATGATAAAATGAAAATTTGTTTCAATATGAGTACGTGGAAAGAGTACGTTTATAAACTCCACTTCATACTCATCTATTGAACACTCATTACTGAAAGAATGCTGTGGACACTTAATGCACAATTACTATTTTGTGTTGTGGTAGAATCTGTCCGTTCTAGTTACAAATATTCCTAATGATTATCCTTTTTCTATTCTAACAGTAACAAAATAGCATCACAAAGTTTTTTCCACGTTAATAATAAAACAAAAACTAATCCACCGTCGTTTCTGATACCTGGGCCATTTGCAATTCGAAATAAACTCACCTCAAAATATATCTCCAACAGAGAACAGAATAGTTTATCACAGAATAATACTTTCCATTAAGAAAAACTGAAAAATTGCGGAGTTGCATTTTTCCCTGGCAGGAAGTTCTGGCCGAAAAGTGAAAATTTCCAAGCAGTTGCTTTATCATGCCATTTATTAGGGACCGCGAACGGACCCCAACTTGGGATGGAACAATAAAAGCAGCCAAAGACATAAATTACTCAGGCGGGATTATAAATCAGACCAGCGAACGATGATGATACCGAGCGGAAGAAGCCAAAAACTTTGGGATGTTGACTCTAGCGCCAGTGGTCACAATATTTAGCGATAATGGTAATTAAATCAAATAACTATAGAAATCTCATCGAATCAGTTGGTTCTTGCATTTATTGATGGAGGACATATTCAAACGGGATCAAAATATTAGTGGCATATACATAATTATAATAGATGTGGTTATTTTTATTGACTTTTCATTCAGATATCGATAATTTTCTAGTTTCACACATTCTATGGAAGTAATCTGATTAGTTTCTGATTATTAGGTAATTTAATCCCTTTATTGTGATGTTAGTAAGTGCGTCAGTCAGTTTGTTTGGTTCAAATCTTGCAAGCTGAATTGGATCACTTCCTCTGATAATGCAATAATGTCAAAAAATGTTACCACCAGGGAGGCCTGATGGCTAGATGAAAAACGCACAGAAACTTGTTTTTTTTCAAACATTTTTTGACAAAAATTACGGAGAAAATTTATGTATAATGGACAGTACTTACTGAGAAAGCACGTAGGCGCCATCTCTAGGAATCACAGGAATATTTCGATTAAATCCCAGAAAAAAAAATTGGGATTCAATAGGAAAGTGAATTTGAGCATAAGCTATTATTCCTGACCGGATTTTCACTGATGATCGGAAGATCCATGAAACTATAAAGTAAACAGTCACCTGTTTTGATAAACAATCGTTAGTTGTAAAGTAGCTTCTTGTAGAGAAACTTTGGCAGAGTTGATTTGGTAGTCATAGGAAGCCGACGTCATTTTATGATCGACGTTTGCCGACAAAACTTCTGGACTATAGGAAAATTGCTGAAGGCTGGATTATTTATAATTTAGTTTCATTTTATGAATTTATGGCTCTTTGCCAAGTATTCGCCGAATTCCATGTGTGGAAGATTTAATTATTTTACATGATTCATTGGATAACATTGAAGATGCATGATGATGCAGTTTAAAAGGGTACCGGAAAGTATGAAATAAATGTGACTAATAATTTTGACATTATCTTTCAATTGAAACTCTCCGGCACAGCTTTCGAACTCTTCCTAGAAATAAAACGTGGGCCCAAACAGTACTAGTAAATAGGACGATTTTTCCTACCTCAGCAACTTGCTGGTAGACGCGAATTATTGTTTTCTCATGACACTGATGATTCGTTACAATCCCGTTGCAATTTTTGGAGCAGAGCGATGGCTGTCTTGAGCGATCGAGATAATTGAAGTGAGAGGAATTACTACTATAAAACAAAGAACAAAAGGGGATCTAAAAAAAGTTAATTTGACGAATGAAGGGTGATTTTGAAGAGTGAGTTGGTTTGTGCTGTGCATCGGAGATGAATGGATTGGAATTTTAGCAGTTATTGCTGCGCATCTAGATATTGTGAAATTAATAGATAGAATTTCTTGTGTAGTAATCTGAAATTTGGAAAGTCTAGTGAGAGTTTTCTTCATGCGTAGAAGCGTCTTTAAGATGTAAATAGATAGTAATGCCAGGATGCAGTTGTCATCAAAACCTACCTGCAAGTACTACCAAATTCATCGTGGTCTCAGGCACCCGACGGCAGGCGCTGCATCTATTATCAGAGATTTCTATACCAATCACGCGGCTGCGGTAGCTCTAGATGGAAAGCCAGAATTTCTTTTTCTCAGACTCCAGCCCAATTGACATAAAAATTGCGTGTGTTGAGTTTTTTGATGAGTCAAGGTCAATAGAACGTACCCAAATTGTGAGAGTAGATACGTTGTCCAATACTGGTTCGATTAGTCATAGCGTGCCATAGGGTTCTGTGTTGGGGCCTATCTTGTTCCTACTTTATTTCAATGATATAGCTTATCTAAAAATTGACGGTAAATTTACTATTTTTGCGGACGACACAACAATCCTTTGGCATGATAGTGAAGTAAAGAACCTGCACGCAAAAATTGTCAAGGATATTTCCGTTGTGAAGGAGTGGTTTGACGCAAATTTGCTTTCGTTTAACATAAATAAAACCAGCCTCTTATCGATCAAGTGCAATCTTCCAGGGGTTCAAGTAGGACTGACATGTTCATTTAACAAAAAATGAATACAAAGTTTCTTGGTATTCATCTAGATGATAAGCTCAACTTTGAAAGTCATGTGAGAACACTGAGAAAAAAACTAGCCTCTGGTTGTTATGCCGTGCGGGTAGTGTCTAGTGAACTGGGTGTGGCCACTGCAAAAGTAGTTTATCATGCTTTGATTGAATCTCACAGCAGATACGGGTTACCTTTCTGGGATATCTGCAATGACCACAATTTTCATTCTATTTTCATCCTCTAGAAACGGCCGTTCGCTACCTCCTCAATGTTGGACCTAGGGTATCATGTAAACCTCTTTTCTTGGATCTCAAACACCTTACCCTTCCAACTTTATTTATTCTAGAGACTATATGTTTAGTCCACAGCAACACATCGTCATATGAGACGGTTGTTAGTTCTACCCGCCAAAATAATAATCTCCCATCATCGTATTTAACAAAAAATTCTCTTATTTATAATGCTTTGATACTATATAATTATCTCCCAGTTACTATCAGAAGAATTATCTCTCCAGTTTCATTCAGGAGATCTGTGAAAAATCTTTTTATCAATGAACCATACTACAGTGTTCAAGAGTATCTAGACAAAGAGTGGAATTGCTCTAACTTATCTTTATCTCAGACACTCGTATGCTCATTCTCTTTTCTTTTTATGACATTCGTTTCTTCGCGTAATCAAATTTTAACTACATGTAGTATTATTTTACACATGAGCAAAACTGATACCTATATTATTGTTTATTAATTATTTTATCATTATTGTGCAATGTATGTAGCATTATTTTCTTCCATGATAGGTACGCATTCACATTATACTATTATATTTTATTATGATATTCTATGATGAAACTGTTCTTCCTTATTTTGACGACTCGTGTTTTTATCAACACATATTTACGCTTACATTTTTATATTTCTTTACGTCTTTATTTTTATATGTATAAATTCTTTGTCAATACTAATTCATTCTTCGGACAATAAAGTATATTTGACTATTGAATCCTAAAAAAAGTGATTAAAAATCCACGTCCGTATTCAAAATTCCATAGTTAGGGGTGTCCCAAGGAAGCAACACCCTTTCTTTCACATATTATACAGCCCATTGAAAGTTCCAATCACAAAGTGCAAACAGTTTCAAGAAATATATTGTATTAAATCAGATATAAGCGATAAACAAAAATCACCGGGCATTCAGTATTTCACATGATAGCTGGCGGAATAGCAACCTATTTCTGAATACTTGAATCGGATTAACACCAACGAACGCCTTTTTATTATTTGCATCGGAAATTTGTCATCCACACAATAGATGGTGGAGTGGGCTGTCCTTCTTTCTTTAGAACTGAAAGGGAAATGCTAAGTACTTTTTTGTAAGTCTCTTGCTGTTCTTTGCATTTGACATATAAAACTTGGGGATTTATGTCGGAAAATCTCAAATAGCATATTAAAAATATATGAGTCAAACATAAAACACCATATACAGGTTGTTCTCCACGAGTTCTTATTCTCAATGTAATAATATTTGGCGAAGTTAAAATTTGATGAATGGTTTTTGGCTTCGGAATGAAAAGATACTAACTCTTCCCCGATGTTTCAGTCAACACACTGAATGTTTGGGTTCACCATAACCTTTCAAAAAGTTGCTAGTACTCACGTTTTTCATCAAATACAGATGAAGTAGAAGATAACAAAAATAAAATTTGAATAAAAGTGGGCTTTATCAAGTATTTCAATTTTCGCATGTATTAGGGTAATTTCTCCATCTAGCTAAACTTGAGTGAAGCACCAATCATAGATTTTAGCTCACTGAATAAAACACATTTGAATGATATTGTTTATTGGTTTTATTTTGGAGAACTGGAGCAAATCTTCCTTAATCTAATCAAGCAATAAAAGAAGTATACCCGCGACTTCACCATATTTTGAAATAGTATATTTCATAACAAGAGTTGTAAGTATCCCATTACGCACGAAATGAAAAAGTTTATGCACGAAGCCGCGCAGCGGTGAGTGCATAAATTTCATGAGTGCGTGATGGGCTTACAACTCGTGTAACGTACTATACTTTTTCTGCGCCCATTCATTTTCTTCCATTAAATATAAAACATCGCAATCAGACATATTCGTAGATAAAGTTGAGAAAATGTTCGGATACAATTTTGTTCAAGAAAACGTGTCCTATTTATAAAGAAATTGCATAACGTGCTGCCTACATTTAGGGGCATCACTCTTTCAATCCTAAATATATCTCGCTAATGCTAAAAGTTTTTATGTTTTTTAATTGACCAAATCTGTGTAAATAGACGTAAATTAAAATTTGTTTGTAATTTAATTAAACCAAGAAGTTTAAGTTTTCTTCTCAAAACGCAAAATGAGATCTCATTACGTGCATGTTATTGTTAAATGTCATTTACAAGGAATGTTGACAGTGCGATTTTTGACGTTTACAGACATGGGCGTAGAAAAAATATAAAAAGATTAAAAACCTTCCTAGCATTTCCTTGAACTTAACTTGTGAGCAGAGCATGATCGATTTCATTTCATTTTGTTCTCACAGTTGTATAGCGTATAAAATTTTCTATACTACATCTTGTATTAAGGTTTATAATAGTCTGCCTTATTCATCTTTATCACTCTCAAGTGAGAAACTAGTTTTATTCTGAAATATTTAGTTTTTCAAAGAGATACAGATTTTCATAAAAGTTATTTTCTTATTGGTTGATAAATCATTTTGATATTCTTTTAATGGAAGTGCCATATACATTTTGAAATTACTCTCAACTCAATTTTTCAAAGCGTTCCTTATTTTGTGAAATTTGACAAATTTGTTTTTACGAATCACCTATGGTTTCGGATAAAACTCCTTCAAAGTAGAGCATGGGAGATCCGAGACTTACAGCTTACGTAGAAGTGGATTCCGAACCACTTTAGCACAGTGGCAGGCGGTGTGGTGTGATTGAACCGTTCCGCATGGGTGACAGATAAATGTTATATCACTACAACCACTTCGCTTCACGATTAGCATTTTATTTTAGAGTCGTCTGCAGAATTCTGATATATATATATATATATATATATATATATATATATATATATATATATATATATATATATATAAATATTGGCCCTGAAACAGATCCTTGAGACACCTCAGACAACACCGTTACTTTCAGTACTAAGTACACCTATTTCCTACGAGACAAGTATGTATATGTCAATCCTCGTATACCATCGTTGTCCTTTTCCATCAACTGAGAATGGTTCGCAGTGTCGAATGCCCTTGCCAAGTGCTACAGCTACTGGTTCGGTATTATCAATATATTGATAGACTGAAGAAATTAAGAACGAAAGGCGTCATTAGTTGAGAGTTCTTCTTAAAAACGAAATGCCGCTTCGAAATAAGTCTAACCTATAAATTTTGATAGCCTACTATTCAATGCTTTTTCCATTGAATTCAAAAATTATGGTTTAAGGGATATAGTTCAATAATGATACTAGTTGTCATTTTGGTCTTTTTCAATAAGAAATATTAAAAATGCTTCAAATCGAGGGCAAACTCCACTGGTGAAAATTAAGTTCATTAGGCCACGTTCACATTAATTTTCAGGGATAATTCAATGTTTTTTTTTTCTCAAAACACATATCTGTTAAATTGAACAGGAAATTCGTAAGTGTTTGTTAGGACGCCACTGTTTGCAAGAAAAATAAATACGCCTTAGTTAAGTGTCACTAAATATACTTAATATCACTGAAATTTCTCAAGCGGTTACGAAACTATTCATCAATTCCTTACGTTTTCCTTGGGTAAATTGAGAACTTGCAGAGAACCAGGAGAGAGACCTTTTGGAGATGGCTCCAAAATCGGAGTCGAACTTCAACAAATTCCAGACGAGGTTCAATCCGAACTTTGAAATTTCTGACGACGCATACAACTTCGAATCTTTACACATATTCAAATACTTATTCGTTCATATTTGATAAATTTTATACCATATGTAATGAATAGAAAAGAACACAAGTGATTTCAGAACCGCGGCTTGAGGTACACCACATTTCAATATTCTCTCATAACTCTTTCGACTATACAGGGTGTTCCAAGTCGGCACCATTGCCAACTCCGTTATTATTGATGCTACGAATTCGGTTTGGTGGGCAAACTAGTAGCAATTTTAATGGCCTTCTCGATGCCAGAATCAAAAAACAAATAGACCATCGTTTGATTTTTTTTCGTAAAGGTGAAAATAAGACAGTTTTATCAATGGGAATCATTTATAACAAACGGATTTGATAAAGCGCTATAAAATATCGAGTAAATGTTCAAAAACACCGCCTTCTTGATGAACACATATTTGGGCCCTTCTATTGACACTACGTGTGGCATTCAACATAGTTCGGCCATCAATTCTATTAATTATAGTTTCAATATAATTTTTCAGTTCATCTACATTATTACGTTTCATTTTGTACACCTCATTTTTCAGAAATCTTCAAAAAATAAAAATCTAGAGGAGTTATGTCTGGTGAACGAGGGGGCCACTTTACAGGACCATTTGTGGCAATCCATCTGTTTCCAAAACAGCCTCGCAGCATTCTTTTTACGCCACTGACATTATATGCTGGTGCTCCATCCCGCTGAAAATAGATCATCTGACTAGCCTTCAGATCATGATCATCGAAAAACTCCTCCAACACTCTTGTTAACGAATTAATGTAACGGTTCAAATAACCATGGTAGAAAAATGGACCGATAATTCTGCCTCTAAATAGACCACACCAAACATTAATACTAAATCGTCTTTGCGGATTGTGGGGATGGACTAGAATTGGATTACGTCTACTCCAATAATAAAAATTCTTTCTACTACATCCAACGATTTGAAAAATTTGCCTCATCGCTCCATATAATATTTATATAGAAGTTTGGATCTTGTCTGCATTTATTCATAAACCACCGACAAAACCCTAATCGTCTTTCAGGATCACCAGGTTCTACAGGTTCTAGTGTTTGCACTGGTCTCAACTTATAAGGAAAAATCTTATGTTTCTTCAGAATTCGTTGAATACCAGACAGTGTTACAGCTATTTCTCTAGATAAATATCTGGTGGAATTATTTGGATATATTACCTCAAACTAGTATAAAACGTCATTTTCTGTATCTTCAGATATTACAAAACGTTTTTTAGTTCTCCTCTTCTCAAAAAATTTTTCATTGTTTCTGAATCGACGATGAAGCACAGCAAAGAAACGCCGATTAGGTAATTCACGATCGGGGTATTGCTGAAGTGTTGGAGTGCTCTTACGCCATTCTTCTGGCAAACCAAGTAGGATTCTTACATATCACATTTTTCTTGATGGGAAAACGGTATTTCAAAAAATATTCAGTAGTTGACAGTTACAATAATTTATGACATTGTCATGATATACTTGAGAATATTTGACAGATAGTATTTCAACAAAGTTTCAAGGCAATTTGATTGCTCCTAATTATTATGTTTTATCGAATCAAACACATTTTTTCCAACAACATTCATATGACCTTCCAGTATTTTCGGTTATGTACAAAAACGGCTTCAAAGTTATCATTACAGCAGACATATTTTGATTCATAAAAATAAATGTGGCTAGCGGAATGGCTTCAAGATGAAAATTATCGTTAGTTTTCACGAGTTTACATCCCAGCACAATTTTTTCTTTTAACTGTCTTATTTTGCTATTAGTAACAAAATATTGTCATTCGTATAGGTACCAAAATTGGACAATCATGAGGTTTTATTCGCCAAAATAAAGAAATTTTGTGTAATAGTGAAAGAAATGAATATTTCCACATAAGTCGCTCATTACTTTTGGAAGAAAGGTGATATGAGCTTTGTTGTTGAGAATGTTATTACGAATCGAAATGCATGAAAAAATATAAGGTGTTCCATAGGAAGAAATATCATTTTTCAAAATATTCTGAAAACGCGACTGTCAATTTTTTTTTTATTTCAGCATTTTTTATAATTTTTCTTTGTAGTCTTCTCCGTTACTCTTTCGCATATTGAATTTCCAATCTGGCAATATCACATTCAATTTCTCGATGGAAATATCTGGCTCAAATTTATATATTTTTGCATCGCAAAGCGTAAAAAATTGTCGCTTGATTGATGATTGCATCGCAATTGTATTAGTAGGCACACTGGTATTAACAATTTGACTGATTTCGGCGTTCTTAGACTCGCCTAATCGACTCATTGTTAGTGCTCAGAAATTCAATAAGTTGTTGATAAATATGCCACTATTCATTTAACAAACACCGCAATAATTTATAAACAAATGAATAATTGAAAAAACCACTAGTGCATTTGTTGCTCTGTAAAAGTTGCAGCTAACTTTTGCCGCTGTCAAAGTGACAATTGCACTGTGGCATATGCAATTTTTTATACATGAGTTGAATTGTCCAATGCTGAAAAATCGCTGAATTTGATAATTTTCCTCTCCAAGATTCAAGATTCATCACTGAATTGGAATGATGCTGCTGAGTAAAAATAGTGCTAGCCCTATGGAAGTGATTGGTTATCCTATTCTTCAGATGTAGACCAATATTTTCTGCAATAATTTTGGTCACATTTTTGTACCATCCGTTGGGATATTTTCATTTTTCTCATTTCACATTTGGTATCGGAAACAATATATCTGGAGAAATATGTTTGTTTCGTTTTCCTAGGAACTTTTTCAACAATCTAATAGGACGTTCAGATTTTCTTTGCTTGTCAACAACTTACTTTCACAGCACTTCCCATCTCCATTTCGAGCTGTTTAAGGAAATACCGTGGTGTACTTCACTTTACCTCTCAATGCTCTATTTTCTTCTCTGCGTTTTTATGGTGGCATCGATTACTAAGATCATTAGCTACTATGTGTTCTGGATACGCCACCTTTGGCGCAGCACTGTAAATTTAAACGCAACAGTGAATCGTGCAGGACTCACCCCAGTCAAGCCACGAGATTTCAACAATTTAATCGGTGAAATTGAATTTAAAAATGTCCCAGCTCTGACTGCGGTTCGAGCCCCGAACTCAGACGCCATAACATTTATGTTTTTCGTCATTGAAATAATAAATTTCACATTGAGAACTTACAACACCTCTCCAGGCTAATTCAATAGAGGAGAAATGAATCATTTTTTTTATCCCATCATTCTGTAATTTTTTCAACTTCTTAACATAATGTACTCTTTATCTAAATTGCTCCGCAGTTGCTCGCATTAGGCACTTTTAGCGTTTCTACAACGGCTTGAATGGGTCAAACGCAATCTCAATCGATATAATATTTTTCTGGCACAATTTTGGCTGCAGTATTCCACATTATTTCAACTACGTTCTTCTTGTAGTTATTTCCTTCATATCAAACGCCCAATCTGCCAATATGTTGGAGATTTCCGGCTACGACGTTGAAGGTAATAGCTCATACCCCGTTTCTCGACAAAATAATTGAAACTGCCCTAATTAACGTTTTATATAAATTTTTCTGAAGTGATGTTGTTTATTGCAGAATTCATCTACTGTTATGGCTCATTTAAGTCGAAAACAACATTCTACAACCCTTATCACACTATGCCTTTTTCGTGCCTGATTGCCAGTGGCACAAAACAAATATGCGCTCGAGACTATTTTGTAGATTGTTTCAGGCATGAAAATAAATAGGACTGGTTCTATTTTTTTCCTCTGAATCGAGGGGTTTTCAAGGACGTTAATGGGAATACCAGGTTGGCACACACATTATTTATCTGTCTGACTCTGACTTGACAAAACCAACAAATAAATAAAAATAGGCACCACAGTTTTTCTTTTTATAGTATGGCAGAAAAGAATTACTAATGTTTGATTTCATTTTCTTTTCTTCGTGACATAATGTCCCAAAAATATACAAACAATGAATCTAACCCCAAAAATCAATCAGGGTAAATGTCAATAATTTCACTACGTTTTCAGCTCTGACATTATTGCCTCAAACAGACATTTGAAACGGCATGGTGTAATAGTGTATGTCAGTCAGTTGGGGAAATTTAGCCAACAAATAGCCGTGAAACTAGACAAAAAAATGGGCACGAATGAAGGCATACCTAGTGTGATAAGGGTTTAACAAATGAAAGTTCATCCACTTGCAAACACTTATCGAGTAACTTATCGTGCTGGTACGTTTGTCGTGAAATTTATTTTTCCAATTATGACAGCTTGACCATATACTAATATTATACCATGTGACACAGACTCATGGTACACGCCCTTTTCTCCTTTGTTTCTGTAGCTATATATCTGAAATTTGGAACATTGAATATGCTCACTATAGGGCACTTTTTGACATATATGGGAAAAAATCCATCTTCTGGTTTTTCTGAAAATTACACCAACTTTCGATTTTCAAATAGGGCATCCTGTATATTAAAACACTTTTGAAATCTGCATAATTTTCTGAATCCAATGATACCTCATTGTTGATATTTTATTCGTCACAACACCCATTTTATTTTTCGATCTAGAGAACCATGAACTCCCTGAAATTATTCCAAATAATCAAAATAAAGCTACACTATCGTAATTTCGATTTTGAAAGTATCGTGGTTCGAAATACGTGCCAGAAAAGTAAACTAAAACCCTTTTTACCTGAAACTCCGTTTTTTCAAATGGAACCATAATGGTATTCTGACGTCATTCGAAATTACCATCGATGGAGTATCCATCCATAACAACTTTTATTCTGTATAACCAATACAAACACGATAATGGAGTTTAGACAAGTTTAAGTATCTACATGGTTCAATAACAATAATTTCTGATGACCAGATATGTCGGAGTTTGTGCTGATACTTGCCGCAGAGAGAGTTTTTAACAGTAGCTACCTCTTGGGTGTGGCGATGTTCCACCCCTAGGAAGGTATACGTCTCTTCGGCATCCAGATGATGTAGGATGCTTCCGTCTACGAGCTGAACGTCTTCTCCGTATTCTTCGCATCGTCCTCTTTTGAGATGAACCGTGGCACATTTGTCGATCCCAAACTCCATTCCGATAGCATGCGTGTACTCTTGCACCACCCTTAAGGACTGATGAAGATCCTTTTCTCCGGAGGGATAGGTCATCTATGTATAACAGATACCTTATGCTTCCGGTTGCTGGGGGTGCCGCAGTTGTATCCGCGGGTTTTCCGTAGTGCAACGGACAATGGCAGTAGTGAGATGCAGAAGTGAAGAGGGCTGAGGAGTCTGCCTGAAACACGCCCCTTCTAAAGATAACCTGCTATGTTTGGACTCTGACTTGACCAGATGTTATGGTAAATCGAGTCCTCCAGATAGGCATCAGCTCTTCAATGCATCTCACTATTTGATAGGGTACGGCAAGGCTTCTGAGCAAATGCATGATGAGTTCATGCGATGTTGTATCAAATGCCTTGCGATAATCGATCCAAGTCATTGAAAGGTCACGCTTATACTGCACGGAGTCCTGCATGATGCATCTGTCGATCAGCAGGTTCTCCTTACAGCGAGCGACCCCCTTCTTTGACCCTCTTTGCTCATATCTCCGATCATACACCGGCTCAACTGCGGAGAGTATTCGCATGTATAAGATTCATGTAGTTTCATTACTATAATATATCATATTATCAGAATATACTTGATATCAGATGATTTCTTTTTCGCTCCCTGTTGCAACATTAATAACCTGTAATAACCTGTCATACATGTTATAATATGCGATTTATTTGACAATTTTACCATTATTTTCCAATTTTATATCATGATAGCCAGGGGTAATCATCCTTTACTTTTCAATAGTATAAGTAGTTGTGCAATGCTATCAAAGTAGCAAACGTACGTACGTATGTGATAGATAATTCCTAGATCATTTCCATTTCCATTATACAAGTTGATTGAGATGCTACAAAGCTTCCGTTCCCCACACTAATTCAGCGTTGATTTTGTTGCTTTGTCTCGAACGCTTAGAAGTTCTCTCACATCGCTAGTCACTCAGCAAGAAGAGGAAAATCCAAGAAATACAGATCATTATCTCCAACTCAACATTTCCATGAGAAAGTTTCCCAGCCGGTTTCCGGCGATGCACTTCCGTCAAAGCTGAACAAACTGTACCACCATGATGGTGACGGCTTTTCAGTTTGTTCGAGCCGCAAGACATGTTTCGCTTTGAGATCGACTCGCAAAGCCAAACGGATTACCTTGGACGTCCTTCAGTTTGCGGTGGTGGAGACCGCGACGGCCCCAAAGATGGGTGGGGCTGGGCCGGAAAAGTTCTTTCGTCAAGTGGTCTGGTCTGGACTCGGAATACTTACTGTGGTCCAGTGGCGCCTGCGGCATGATTTTTTGGGTAAAATTCAAATAAACTCTCGAAGCAATTAGTTAGACTGTAAAAAGTGTGAAATGGAAGACTGGGTAAACGTTTTACAAAGTACTAATATTCAAGATTTGTATGACTCCTTTATAAATAAACTCAAATACCACATTGATGATAATACCAAAATGAAATATGATAAAGTGAAAGCCACAAAATACTTAATCCAATAATATTAGGTTTCAAAAGGCCGTTTTCAGGAATAAACAGCGGAACTTTTTTTCTCAGCTGATCTTTATATTTTTCGAAGTGCTGAATCCGAATCTGAAGTTTGATAATAATATTGTAATGGTAATGGTAATGGTAATGGTGACGGTGACGGTGACGGTGACGGTGACGGTGACGGTGACGGTGACGGTGACGGTGACGGTGACGGTGACGGTGACGGTGACGGTGACGGTGACGGTGACGGTGACGGTGACGGTGACGGTGACGGTGACGGTGACGGTGACGGTGACGGTGACGGTGACGGTGACGGTGACGGTGACGGTGACGGTGACGGTGACGGTGACGGTGACGGTGACGGTGACGGTGACGGTGACGGTGACGGTGACGGTGACGGTGACGGTGACGGTGACGGTGACGGTGACGGTGACGGTGACGGTGACGGTGACGGTGACGGTGACGGTGACGGTGACGGTGACGGTGACGGTGACGGTGACGGTGACGGTGACGGTGACGGTGACGGTGACGGTGACGGTGACGGTGACGGTGACGGTGACGGTGACGGTGACGGTGACGGTGACGGTGACGGTGACGGTGACGGTGACGGTGACGGTGACGGTGACGGTGACGGTGACGGTGACGGTGACGGTGACGGTGACGGTGACGGTGACGGTGACGGTGACGGTGACGGTGACGGTGACGGTGACGGTGACGGTGACGGTGACGGTGACGGTGACGGTGACGGTGACGGTGACGGTGACGGTGACGGTGACGGTGACGGTGACGGTGACGGTGACGGTGACGGTGACGGTGACGGTGACGGTGACGGTGACGGTGACGGTGACGGTGACGGTGACGGTGACGGTGACGGTGACGGTGACGGTGACGGTGACGGTGACGGTGACGGTGACGGTGACGGTGACGGTGACGGTGACGGTGACGGTGACGGTGACGGTGACGGTGACGGTGACGGTGACGGTGACGGTGACGGTGACGGTGACGGTGACGGTGACGGTGACGGTGACGGTGACGGTGACGGTGACGGTGACGGTGACGGTGACGGTGACGGTGACGGTGACGGTGACGGTGACGGTGACGGTGACGGTGACGGTGACGGTGACGGTGACGGTGACGGTGACGGTGACGGTGACGGTGACGGTGACGGTGACGGTGACGGTGACGGTGACGGTGACGGTGACGGTGACGGTGACGGTGACGGTGACGGTGACGGTGACGGTGACGGTGACGGTAACGGTAACGGTAACGGTAACGGTAACGGTAACGGTAACGGTAACGGTAACGGTAACGGTAACGGTAACGGTAACGGTAACGGTAACGGTAACGGTAACGGTAACGGTAACGGTAACGGTAACGGTAACGGTAACGGTAACGGTAACGGTAACGGTAACGGTAACGGTAACGGTAACGGTAACGGTAACGGTAACGGTAACGGTAACGGTAACGGTAACGGTAACGGTAACGGTAACGGTAACGGTAACGGTAACGGTAACGGTAACGGTAACGGTAACGGTAATGGTAATTATGGATGGTGCCTGATGCGCTGTGACATAATTAGATCTATTTTGCCCCATCTTCTTCTGCTATTTCAAGGTGTTCTCATTTACAGCAGCACCTCAAGCCCCAATTCCTTGAGCAATTTAAGGATTTTGAGGGGGTCTATTCATGGTATTTCTCCCACAGTCAGCTGGTGTGATCCCAGTATATTCAATCTTTGTGATCTACAGCATAACACTCCATCAATATACGGTGTGGTGTCTCTGGATGTTCCCCACAGAATCTGCAGGTGCTGTCCTCCTCTAAGCCTAGCTTCCCTAGAGTCCGCAATGCCCCGTCAGAAATCGTTATTCGTCGTCGGACTAGTTTTGCTGAGGTTAATCAGTGTCGATCTTGCTCGGTTGAAGTTACCGAGGAGATGTTTGGCCTGCCTTAGCCCTGGAAGTCTTTGCCAGTATGTTGCTCTCATTGTTTCTTCAATTTTATTGAGTTCTTCTTGGAAGTGAAATTTTTCAAGTCTGCAGAATGGTTCTGGCCTGATCAGTGGCGTTGATGCCCCCTTTCGTGCCAGGGTATCTGCTTGTTCATTGCCCTCCACTCCGTCGTGCTCCGGTACCCAGAGGAGGATCGATTTGTTGTTCCTTCCTAGATCATTAAGTTTGTCTAGCCATTTCCAGACCATCTTTGAGTTGATGTTATATGAGCTCAACACTTTGATGGCTGCTTGACTATCGGAGAGGATTGCGATTTCCTTGTTCCGGTATTTCCTGTCGAGGTTGAATTGAATGCACCTTTCTATGGCGTAAATTTCCGCTTAAAAAATACTGGGGAACTAGCCCATGGCTTCGGAGTATTTGGTGCGAGGCCAAAGACCCGTTTGTGTACCATGTTATGGTATTCTTTCCCAGTGCTCGATTGGACTCTATGCTCCATCCTCTCTTGGTATTTAATTCCGTTCGAAAAAAATTCTCGAAACTAAATTTCCTGGTAATTTCGTCAGTTGGGAGATCGGCAAGGTGTGCACTTCCGGTGGGGGTTGAGCCCCTTACGTTGTGTGCTGTCCCTTTGAGTCCGACTTTAGTCATCCTGAGGTTTGCTCCCCAAGCAGTTCTCCTCACCATGATATGGAGAGGAGTAGCAGAATTACTTCTATTGCTGCTATTGGAATCGACCTCATTGTTCCTATTATACAAAGACATACTAGTCTTTGCACTTTCTCCATGATTTTCGTTGTTACGGTGAGTTCGGTTCTGTCGTGCAACACTACTGTTCCGTAGGTGATCATAGGTCTCACTATCATGGTGTACATCCATCGCAGTATTGATGGGATACAGCCCCACGTTTTTCCTGCAATGTTCCTGCACACCCTCAGTGATGATTTTGCCTTGTTAACGATCTTTTCTACGTGTCTGTTCCAGAGTAGTTCTAAGTCTAGGGTAAGCTCTAGATACTTCACCTCTTGCTTCCATTCTAAGTCTGCTCCATCAAGGCGAACAGCCCTCACGTGCTGAAACTTTGTTCTTCTAGTGAATAGTACCACCGTGGTTTGTGATGAGCTAATTCTCAACCCAACAGAAAGGCACCATCTTCTGATAGTCTGTAATAATATACAGGGAGTTCTATTTGAAAATCGAAAATCCGTATCACCTCTGACAAAACCGGTATTGAAAAAAAACATTTGTGGATCAAAAAGTGCCACTTATTACGTATATGGGATATCCCAAATTTCAATCAATTGCCTTCAAAGCTAACGGAGATACGGGGGGGAAAACTTTTGTGAGTATTTCTATTAATCACTGTCAAAATTATATGAAAAATTATATTGGAGTTCCGTTTGAAACTCAAATTGTATAATAATGAACTGAGAATAAATATATCTTGAGTGTTTTTTCGTATTTTCAATGGTTAATAAGACATTTGAACTGAAATTAAAAAACACTTTATTTCGAGGGAATCACAATTAAAATTATTTAAAAAATTAATAAACAATTGAGTTACAGCTTTGGTTGAAAGCTCTATTTGCTCATTGAGCAGTCGAATGTAAAAAAGACGAAGTGTTCTTGTCGTATCTTCAATAGTTCATAAGTTATTTCAATAAGAATGAACAAAAACAGAAAGAAAGCTACCAGTGCAAAAGTACAATATGTTTGAAGTGTATATAAAAAATAGAAAAAACATTTTTCCACTTAAAAAAAGGAACATATTTTGTTCAAAAATTCATTTGTTTATATCAAATTGTTTGTTTAATGAAAAAATAAAAAGTCAATAATTTTTTTCCTGAATATGAAAGAACGTGATGAAAAAAATGGTTCCTCATTATTAATATTTAGTAATCAAAAAAATTGTCATTTAACAAGTGCGTTTTTGGTTATTTTCACCAGGGAATGGATTTAAAAACAATGTTTAGCAATTAAAAATAAGGAGACAAAATAATTAGATTGAATGAAAAAAAATTCTGATTGCTTTATTATAATTTTTTGTTTCAATGCGTTTGGTTGTTGATAAAAGAATGAAGAATAAAAAATTTCCAATTCTTCGAACAAGGATCGTTTCAAAACACATTGAAGAGGAAATTATTTTTTTGATGAAGTTTTTCATTTTGTCGACGCGCCCGCTAGTGCCGCTACTCGTTTTTAGCTCAATTTTAAATTAAAATTATAAATATTGTCTGTATAGTATGAAGAGGAAGGAGTTTTTGAAAAATGTTCTGCTCTTTCAGCATCGTTTCAACATTTTTGTATAAATATAGTTTTTAAATATTTGCAAAACCCAAACAATTCTATTGTCTTTTACGTTACGTTCGAATCGAATGAGACCAAATTCATCATTTTGGGTGGTCTATCCTAAGTTTGTGATGAAATGTAACTTGTGAACTAGACCATTTCTGTTATAAACAACTCTTAGGGAATATTTCGTATAAAACATTTTCACAAATATCTGACACATGTAATTCAATGATTGTGTGTAACAGTAGTTGATTTCTGTTAAGTACTAGTCGAATTTAATATTTACTTTTGTTTCGCTGGTGTTATTGTCGTTGCCGATACAAAATTAGTAACAGTTTCAAGAGAGACACACTCATATCTCTGCAGTCGTGTGTCACATGTACCGTGTAATTATTCCCTGTATGTATAAATCAGCAGGAAATTCGTAGGAGTGGTGCAGAAACACGTATGTAGATGAGCTGAATATGCACCTGTCACCACAGACAAGGTGTATGCACTGCTCGTCCAAGTTATCCGTTTTTCCCGATCTGTTATTACGTCAGGACAGCCTTCGCCATATCGCATTGCAGACAAATAATGAAAAATTTCACATATTGCCGGAGACAAGTTATTGTTCCGGCAGATAACAGATTGCAAGAGTGGTTGATGAAAAACAGTTGCGAATTAATTCATTCTCATGAAACGTTGGTATAAGAGGCAAAGAGGAAATATTTGAAAAACTGTTATGATATTTTCTTCAAATATTGAATGATGTATATTCTTGCTAATATTAACCTAGTTACAATAAAATTAAAAAACATTTTTATCTTCCAATACTGTTTCATAATGCTTTGAGCAAAATCAATTGCAGATCCAAGTGAATATTGAAATATTCGATATTTACGATATAAGTATCGTGAAGAGTTTGATATGAGATGGGGAATTTCTCAATCAAGGCCGTTAGGAAGAGTTTGACAATCTACCGATAGTAGACAAATTGGTTAATCCATTTCAAAGTAATTGCTTGAAATAGGCAAATATTTTCGAATTCAAATAATTGTAGACAAACAAGTTGTTTTTATTTTCAATTATATACAACTGTACCCAATTTTAAAGTTCTATTGAATCTTTTGGTTTTAGCCAGTTTTTTTTTTCTTCATACCACAGGAAAAAAAACTGTTGTTTGATGCAAACTTTATGTCTTGCTTAGCATTTCAGATAGAAATAAATGAGTTAGGCAATACTTGAGTAATGACAAAAACGATTGAAATAAATGTCTATCCAAAATGCTCAACGATACTTTAAATTGGCATCAGAGAGCAGGAATTCAGACGGTTTCCTCATTTTCTCAGCGATAATATGTGATATTCAGTGATTGAAACTTAGTTAGTTGTATGATGAAGCTGGCAAGAGGGAGTAGAGTTTTAGTATCTAACAATTATTTAAAAACATTGGTGAAATTGAAAGTTTCAATTAAACGTTCAAATTTGTCGGGTGCCGGCTAGTTCACCGAAAACTATTCACCTAATACAATTCGCCGAAGTCAGTTCGCCGAAATCCAATTCACCGAAATAGCAATTCACTGAACAAACAGTTCATCAAAATAAAATTGTCAACTTTGATTTCACATATTGTATAATAGATACAACTCTAACACACATAAATACATTATTCGGATATGTTAGGTAATGGGTTAGGTATTTAACGTAATTGATTTGCAGGTATAATCAAAATGAAATGAATACATCAGTATTGTTTGACAGTATTTTCATAATAGTTTTTATTCGGATAATATTAAAATGGTTGTGAATATTATTCGAGACAATGTTACAAATAGTAATTTCCCTGAATTAAATTCGGTGAAATGTTTTCGGTGAACTTTCCTAGAACCAATTTTGGTACAGATGTGTAAAAATGGAAAGAAAACAAATTTTACCATTAACATTATTTGAAATTTGAGCATATTTATGTTAGGCGGTTATTTTGAAAGAAATAACTTTTGGCAGATAGTGAAAGTGACGTGAACTCATCAGAGTTAATATTTTTGAAGGCACGACTCAATTCCCTATTCCAATTTCAGTATGAGTCATCATTAAAAACTTTTTCCGTATGATATCAACTCTTTGGAGGAGACTGTTTAGAAGGAAACAGCTATAGCAATAAAATGCATTATTGCGACTCTAGCTCTGTTCAGTTTCTTACTCAGTCAATTTCATCCGTCAATCGATGGAACTGATCGACATAAATACCTCGAAATTTTGTACATTCAGTAGACTTCATTCACAATTACTCAATTTCAATCAAGTTGCAATACTTTGTTATTTGTGGGAGAATAAAATATATACAGTTTTTTTCAGAAACATTTTGCGAGCATCAATTGTTGAAACATAATAATCATAATTTGTTTGCTTGAATAAAGAGCCATTATAAGTTTCAAATTGATTTGCCGAGGCATGTCATTCATAAATAGAAGAAATATTAACGGCCCCAACACTGAACCTTGTGATAATCATTTGTTCGAAATCTGTTTTCTCTTCTCCAGATAATCGTTAATAATTTTATATAGCAGAGTTAACTAGAGTCGAATATTTCAAATCGTACTAATTTGAAAAAAAAAAATTAATCTGAATTCATAGAATAAAATGCTCGTGATGAATCTGAAAATGGCCGTAACTTATTTACCATTATTTAAATTCCCCTTTTCTGGAGCATATCGAAAAAATAATCAAATATGCCAAGTGTTGAAATAACGAAGATATCACTGACTTCCATTTTTTTAAATGATTATAATTTCCAGAGCTGCATGTATATTTTTCCTTGCAAATACTAGCTGTTATACTGTAGTCAGTTTAACAACCTTATGTATTTCAAATGAGAGTCTCCCGACATTATACATTCCTTTGTGTACTCTTGTAATAACTAAAAGTATATCATTAACGTAATTTAACGGTATTTTCTCTTGTTAATTTCTGCATCAAGTAGTACTTAATATTTCATCATCAAGTTAAGACTCGATCTAAAAGTTCAATTCTTTGTCATGTGGTCAATCAATTACTCACCTTTCCAATTAAATTTCTTGCTTCCAATTCTCGCTGGTCAGCGTACACGAGGTTTCCAAATAATGTACCGAACCATTTTCTCACTTTTTCCATAATATCGCTCTGCTGCATGAAAAATACCCTTTGTATGTATTTGTGCATTCGGTATGAGTTATGGCAGACTTTACCTAGCAACGAATATTATTCATAAATTTTAATTTCCCCCGAAACACGTTTCCTATATCATGCTTCATGAATTTTGTAGCACCTCAATTCCGTTAAACAATTTCCTATTCGAATACAGAGAATGGAAAAGCTTCTGAATTCCCATTACGGTTCCTGAACAGGATCCGTATTTGAAATTCGAACAGTGTGTTATATCAAGATACTTTTTTCTGAAATCGTTCAAGAATGCCCACTTTCTCGGAGCAACTTCAGGCCTCAAAATACGCTAATCTAGTATTTTAGTCCGTTGCTAAGCAACGAACTTTCCCGGACCGTTTTCGGCACTAAACTGTACGGGAAACTATCCGGGAAAATTTTTGACAGCTTTTATACATTTTAGACAGTAAACGAATGCACGCAAACAATAAGTATAATTCCTTAATTTATGATAATGCTAATTGCGATTTCAGAAAAAATAGAATGTGTACCTCGTAGTAAATGCACATTCCCAGACTTCAATGCTTGTTGGCCTCGGCTTATCGCCTCGGCCAACAATTTACATTGTCGTCCGGGAATGTATTGCTTTTACTACTAGATACACAATATACTATTGTTTCTGTATTCAATTGGTTTATTATGTGAGTAAGGAGAGTATTTCTCTTTCTGAACAACCTTGCTGAAAATTGTGGATTATGTTAACAGATTAAGCAGGTCCTGACAACCTGCGAAAATTAAAAAATTATTTAGATTCAGTTTATCCTCTATACCAGGTGTCCGCGGAAAGTTGCTCTCCCCTATAACTTTTGGGCTCTTGACATGAAACTGCATGTATTCTTTGAATAGAATCTCAGTTTTACGCAACTTATGGTTTCACGGGAAAGGACATGAACTTTGAATATATATTTTTATATGTTCTGATACAATATTGTATAGTTTTGGCGTATGATCTTTGTGAAATAGTTTTTAACATCAATGGTGTACCGTAGTGATGTTTACAACGAGCAACATAATCGTGACATGGAAGTTGTGAGTGATTTTTATATGGTATTTACTGTTGGAATAGAGAAAATATGATTGTTTAAGTTCCAGTATTCGTGATTCTTTGCAGGGGAAATCTGATGGATATCTTGATTTCTTGGAATATATGATCTTTAAAAATTTTCTTTGGGTGCATTTGAATAAAATACTTCCTAATTTGGTCGTTACAACCTAGGTTATGTAAGGTTCCATTTTATGTGTGGATATGTGTGAATATAACTCCCAAGTATTTACCTTTTTTTTTGAAAAAAGTTTATGGAGTCTGTGCAACTTTGATTTCAAGATTGTGGAAAGGGGGACTGTAAATTAAGAAAAGCTGTAAGGCAAGTAATTCGATTTTTTGAAATTCACTGTAGCAGCTTGATATCTAGATATTTTTTGATATTTGAAAGCCTTCTGCTTTTGATTTTGATTACAGCAGTATAGAAGATAGCTGTGTCATCTACAAAACCGGTTAGAATAAAAAAACAATTTTTGACAAATTGAATATTGAGTTTCAAATCTCTCAAAGAGTATCAGTTTTAGGGACGATATCATGTCATTCAAATTTGTAGGGATGAAATAGTTCTGAACAATGGTGACATAATATAATGAGTGTTTCATCAAGTTTTTGATATTTGGAATTTGTCAACTTAATGCCTCTGTGTAAAATCTCCTGTTTGAGTATTGTACCTTTCAGTCAATAATGGCATTTCATCTCACTCTGGTTGATATTCTGTTCAAGGTGTTTTTATGATGGCATTTGTAATAGTCTGTTTTTCTTTTTTTGGCAAAATTTTCAAAAAAACAAAATACCTCCTTATGTAAAAATAAAAAAAACGGACAATTTACAGGGTGGTCCATTTAAAAAAATGTTGCCTTGTTTTTTCCGCTTTAAGGGAAACTCTGTATATTTCAAAATATTTTTATAAACAGTTACAACTTTTATTTGAAATATTTTTACATACCCCTCATGACAGGCGATATACTGTAGTTCCTCACACTAATAATAGGCTACCCTGTATAACGTAAAAAGAACCGACTTAGGTTGGAAAACATTTTTCCAGACCGTTTTCGATCTGGGAAAGTTTGTGCTTAGCAACGGATTAAAATACAAGATTGGCGTATTTTGGGGTCTGAAGTTATAGTGTTATTTTTCCATTCAACACGTAATCTTTCCAAAATGATTCTATTCTTCTTTTAGGCATAGTTCTCGAAGTGTTCGATAGATCAAAATAACATTGATCAGACTATGTAACCAATCCAGCTGCAAAATACTATGAAACACTTCCTATCCTTTGCTCTTTTGTTCGCCAAAAGTTCATTACAATGCAATGTGAAGGATTTACGTGTCAAATTCCAATATCATTTGGCCTTTACAATGCCTCGCTTTACGTGATGGTGTTTCTATGTCGAGCATTCGCTCGTGTAATGCTCAATGTTCGTGACTGAATACATTTAATGGTTTTTATCAAAACAAAACTATTCAACTTGATGCTCGCAATTATAAGAAGGGTTATTCACTAGACACGCCATCTGGATAACTGCATTTTCCCACCATGCAGAGAATGATATCTAAGAAAATTGGATTTATTACGGTATTTCTGATAAAAGAAAATTTAATGATGATGATGATGTCATTCCACACGAATAGGAAAACTATGTTATGTACAGAGAACTTGGTGAGATTCAAGAAAAATTAATAGAAAGTTGTATAATGCTTCGTAGTTTGTTAAAAGCACTAGTCTCGAGAAAGAAATTGAATGCTCCAAACCAAACCGCTATCGATGAACAATAGACGATTTTTGAAGTAGAAAATATTCAAAGGTAATACCACGAGTGCTTAAAATTTCATCGATAATTTTTTGTTTTCCACAAAAACTCTTTGTTTGGCAAAAATATGAAAACAAACCGATTGATAAAATCATGAGACCTTCAGGACGAGTGATTTTATCTAAATTCGGTTTATTTTAATGTTTTTGCCAAATAAACGTATTTGAGTGATAAAAATAAAAAATTATCGATAAAATTTGAAGATTTTTTTTTCGCCTATCTGAAAAGTGAATAATAAGGTAACTTTTCGTTCATTTTGATAATATAATATTCATTATAACGTTTCATATGACCCGGTCGATAAAATCAACGAAGATAACCCTATCTGGGTTTGACAGTTCAAAGGTAAACAACGTTTTATCGAGGATCAGGCAGTTTTTTTGGTCAGAATAATTCACTGCTATTGGTTGGAATACCAGAAAAGTCAAAATTTGACATGTGAAAAAAATAATCACTGTAATTGAGATGAAACTTCAGTAATTCAAGTAAATGATTGCTTGAACTTGAAGAATAAAAATGACACAGGTCGTAATGCTAACCGTTTAGAAGTGAAAATGGCAGGACTGAAATCAACAAAAATACAGAAAAATGGTGTATATATTATTTTTAGCCTGTATTATTTTAGACCAAAAATTTTTGAGATTTGTACCGGTGCGTCTTGTTCAGTGAAGTATTTCAAATATTTTGCAATTGTTAGGTAAATATTATTTTGTTTTTTTATGTTTCCATTGTAAGGAAAAAAGGGAAAAATAAGCGGATTCAAATCCCAGTGTTGATGAAGCTTCAAACACATAATATGACAAAGAATGGAAACATGCAATGAATAATGAATATCAAGCATTTATGAAACGTATAACTTGGAGTTCAGTCGAAAGACCACAAAATCGAAATATTAGTGGATGCAAGTAGATAGTGTGCACAACATATACAGCAGACGGAAATATATAAGTAAGAAAGGCAAGACAAGTCGCTAATTAATTTCCATGAAACGAACTCAACAGTCCCAAAAGAAATTTCTTCGAAAATTTTAACCTCCTCATCAGTTGAACTAGGAGTAATCTTGTATCTGATAGATGTGGTGTATCAATGAAGAAGAAGACCTAGAAGAAGATATTTTCGTGTATACAGCTAGGGAATAAAGATAAAATTCACCATCTTCATAAACCATTTGATAGTTTGAAGCAGTCAGAAACTGAAAGACAATGGTATAAAGAATTAGACCACAACCTCCAAACCATATTGAGAGTCAAACCATTGAAAATTGATAAATGTGCTTATGTTCCACCAAACAACACATATTCTAGTCCCAGCTGTTCATGTGGACGATGAAGTTGTAGCAACGAATACCGTGGATAGATAATTGTTATGGAATTGCCAGTAATAGATTTAGGTTACAATTGCCTTGGTATCGAAATTGATAAAAATCGAATTTTATCGAAATGAATTATCAAATTTGATAACAATGTACACCATATATTAACTAAAAAAAATCTGAATTTTATTTCATTGTCTACACCCATAATAGAAGTCAATATCACATTAGCAAAATAGATGAGTACAAGAAGAAGAAAACAAAAGGAATGACTGAGAAACGATGTCCACTAAATTATAATTTCGGATCAGCACCTTGGCATAGAGTCGAACGTTTATCAAAGAATTAAAAAAAAATGTACACTGTTCCCTATCATTTGAAAAATCTGGTAACCTTCATTTGGATATGTTACTGCCGATTGGGGCGAAGGTCCAAATGAAATCATAGACAAATTTCGTTTTTATTTTACCTGATTGTCCAATTAGTTGGGAGGCGAATAAACAATGAGTATGTTGCATTATTCGATGCCACTAAGGAGAATTGGAAATTCAAATGTTATCCGCAGATCCAACATTTCTCACACCATACAATCGACATACTATATCATTACATTCGAGAAATCAAAAGGAAGAGAGAGATTACCCTATGTGCCAAAGCAAGATATGTTTGCTGATTTTTTCAGAAAATTCCTCAGTAGCCCAGCTCTGATGAAGCATATAAAAACTATTTGAATCGATAACCATTCCAGGTTGAAAGGGGGCGTTAGAAAAACTCTGATGACAGTTCGTTTCTGCATGTCTGCGGCGGGAATGTAAAATATTTCTGTGGTGCCGAAAAATTGGTCAAATTGACAAGATGAAAAAAATCAAAAAAATGTGTTTCCAAGTAAACGAGGACCCCATGTACAAATTATGAACCAGATTGAAGAAAAACATCATAAATACCAGTTTATTCCTCTACCTCTACTGAGAATTATTATATATTCTTGATTCATCTGGAAATAGCGTTATAATAACCTCAATCACATAAATCTGGGTCAAAACTAATCAAATATCTGCGGAAGAGACATTTTGCACGAGATTAATTAAGAAAACACGTTTTAGTTTTGTCACTAGGTGTAGTTATGTTTTGTATATTGATGCACATGAGCTTATTCAATATTATCTACCCGTTTATAAAATTTGAACAACTAATTTATTATATTTATATTCGATAATGCATTATTTACTTATCATCACTGAGTTAAATATTGGTTCAAAAACTCATCTATATTTTTGAATTTCATAAGGCGGCTTTGAAAAAACATCTACTTCTATTATGATAAAAACAAATGTTACAATAACTCGTTGACAATTTTGTAATTTAATTTATCAATATAAATGACTCCATCAAGAATCAAAAAATATTATTGATTAGAAAATCTTGATTTTTTAAAGCCCTGTACGACATTTTCATGATATAGGACTTTTTTGTTGGCTTTGTAATGAAGGGTGTAATGCCAGACACGCGACTTGATGTTAAACCCTGTGTAGGTATAGGTATTCTATAAGTTTTTGACTTTATAACACTGTACTAAAAATGAGAGAAATGACAAAAGTAGAAAATTTCAACAGACGAAATAAAAAATATATAAAATAATCACTTTTTGCCATTTTTATCATCTCAGACTGTAAATCAATTTAAAAAAAATAAATAGTTTAAATTCAAGTGCCGTGAATATTGAAATATGATATAAAAATATATAAAATGTTACATAATAAATTTACTCTTTGACTCACCCAGTATACCCTTTTCATCTGTTAATTTTGACATACTCAAATGATAGACATTTTATTGCGATAGTAGGTTAATTCACATCTTCATTTTTATAGGGTCCATTATGGATGATCCTGCATTTAACAATATTTATTATTGACTTCTAGTGAGCGATATTCGTCTTGCAAAATATTGACATGTTGAATGTTTTCGAAAAAACAATTTTACTTCAAAATACTTATATCTTTTCAAATTCAATACCCTGTATCTCGAAAACTAGTCATAGAATTGAGTTGTGCCCATATACACTTCCGTTTTGAAGGTCAAACTCTGCAATATACCTACCGAAAATTCAGAAAAATTTAACGGTGACCATTTTTCGAAAAGTTCTTTGAGGAAATTGAAACAACTTTAAGTTCAAGTATTTTGTGAAAATGTTGAATCAAACATGGTGTTATATCAGCTTCCTTATAGATACTTAGGTCATTTAATATGGCGAGTGGTTGAAACTTTTATACGAGTAGGTATTCAAGAGTTGAAAATAAATGGCTTTGAGTTTTTTTCATTCAGAAGAATATATTTCTACACTGAAATAGGTATATATTCAGATATTTTCACCTATTCATGCATAGATGCAAGGACACGCTGTACATTCATTAATAAATGAGTATTTAAGAAGTGAAAAAAAAATAAATATAGGTGGGTGCATTTCAAAATTAATAGTAATTGGAGGATGAAAAATAGATGTGACATGTATTGGATAAAGTTTGAATTTTCAATAAATAAACATGAATCCAATGACTTGTTGATGAAACGCGCGTTGAGTGAATTATTTTTTTTGGGGAATATCTGTACGTGAATTTGGCTAAATTTATGATATGTTTTAGTTCCTGATGTGCTGATCAAAAGTATCCCTGACCACAAAGCTCAAAAATGGACAGTTTCTATTTCTTGAATTTTATTCATACGTTTCAAATATCCATTCATTCGATTTCAAACTGCATTCAAATTTGATTTTTTTCTTACTCAACCTCCCTAATCAAGAGAGCAAGCTTTGGCAATTTTCTCACTTCCTCGAATCTCGATTTTTTGTCATGACAATAAAATTTTTATGCAATTAAATAACCGATGAAAATATTATCTTTCATGTATCTACCACCAATAAAACTAGAGAAGTGACATTCTTCAAGCAAAATAACGGAAATGGCGATTAACGGTGACGTTATTTTTAACAGAAGTGATACAGTAATATGTCTCTTGCTATTCACAGTTTGATGTTCTTTGAATAAAATGACACATGACAAAGAATATTTTTTTTATCCAAATTGTTCAAATGGAAATCTACCCTCACCATGTTATAAGAAGCTATACTCACTTTCTATTTTATGCTACCATTTTCTGTCCTGCATCTAAATCAGTCGTTTAGTTTTTGAAACTTCTTCAATTTGCTGCTATACCGCCACCGATCTTCGTGTATTCAAATGCATCTGCCACTCTCTAAATCAAAGTTGAGAAAAGTAATGGAATAAACCTGTGGTTTTGATTTTTACCTCTTGAATAGATGAAAATGTTACCACATGTCCTTCATGTTTCTTCTCCCTTTCAAAATACTAGTTTTGTATAAGTATGGTTGTAAATGAATTCTAGTCATAACCTGAAAAAGAGAAATACTTATTTTCTCTTAATATGTATGGGTTTCACACTCTTGATTAACATTTGCGTGAATATACCACTAATGCGGAATTGAGCTACAAAATGTCAAATTCAAGGTTGGAATTTCGAACAATTATTGGTAGATAAATACAATGTATTGAACTTACTTTGAAACTATCGATGCCAAGAAACGATTAACTGTTTTTGTGATATATTTGTCAGAAAAACACAAATGAAACTCGTGAATACAATTATTTCCCATATAGTATAACGGATAACAATGGCGTGTTACGTGTTACTTATCTACGGTGGTACTACATTAGTCAAATCATGTCTAGTCAAAATATGTTATCAGTTAAAAACTTAAAACTTTGTAATTGTATGGCTACCTCTTTTCGCCGATTTGAGTGTTAATATATTATCAAAATGACTTTATTTTTTGCTAAGAAAATAAATGTAAATGAATTTTGATCTGGTCAGGGGAATGATAGAAAGATATGTTACATAGATGCAGGGTTGCGCTGGCCTTTTTCGCCAGGGGAGGAATCTCGATAAATTTATGATATATTGTAGGTCCTGATGTGCCGATCAAAAGTGTCTCTGGTACCGAAGCTCAGAAACTGATTGTTCTCATGATACTTATTAAGCTTTGGAAAAAGATTTTTCC
The DNA here is from genome assembly GCA_958502065.1 of Chrysolina americana. Taxonomy (NCBI): domain Eukaryota; kingdom Metazoa; phylum Arthropoda; class Insecta; order Coleoptera; family Chrysomelidae; genus Chrysolina; species Chrysolina americana. The sequence goes on from OY293416.1 coordinate 51,732,101, forward strand.
CATTTTTGCGGTATTTACTCATCAATCGGAAAGCACTCACTTCGGGTTGGGATTGAATTTGGATGATCGGCATCCAGAACCAGACCGACAATGGCCCTTCTCAGTTATATTAGGCACCGCCGTCGATAATTGTCAATACACTGTTCCACACTGGCCATAACTTACAAATTACGAAATATTCTATACCTACATCAATTCATGCTACAAAATAATTTTAAAATGAGTAATTTAAATTTTCTGAAAACTACACATTTTGGGTTGTCCAATAATATGGAATATGGGCTCCGAAATGTTCACAACTAGGTTCAGCGAGCTGAAAAGGAGAGAACGGGAAAATCAAATCATAATAATTATATTCGAATAATTTTTGTCACAAACCTTGATAATATGATAATGGGGTTCCAAGACTTTATCATCAGAATGACTTAAGATGGATTAGAGCATCTCTCAGCCAAATGAATTCGTGAAACTATCTGCACCTTTGGCACCTGATAGTACCTTTCAGATACAATAGGAAAGTTCAGGTGTTGGAAACAAACTATGAATAGAACTATCGATATTTACCCCTAACTTCTTGAACTTCTATATTCTTGAATATATAGTTGCATTGAAGGGTACCCATATGAATTCTCTCTATATTCATATGTTCATGGAGTATGGTTTCCGGGCTTTGGGGCAGTGGTCGGTTCACCTCCGTGGAAGCGGTTTCTACGGACGTTTCGTCCACAACTGCGGTGAGCATCTTTAGTGTGGATTTTGTCTTCTCGAAGTCTTCCTTAAGTGGCGGCGCTTATGGGGAGGGTTGCCAAAATTTTAAGTAAAATATTGATATTATAGGATAGAGGCCCTTGTCATAAAAGTCGATTGTAAAAGTCACACAACGGCAGGCCATAACAAGGAGTTCTTATGGCCTGATGATATTCTAAATTCAACCTTAAATTTTTCTAAAGTCTATTTGAACTTTTCATGGTCCACAACCAATATTTTTCATATATTAGGGTATTTGGGTACGTATTTCATTTCCTCAACCTAGCACCACATAACCAATCAATTTTCTTAGACTTTCCTAATTATTATAGGGACATTGTTAATATTTAGTATCATAGCTTACTAGATAAATTATCTATCTACCGGGTGACCACGAGATGAGATTCGCCCCCCAATTTTTCTATAGTTTCAAAGATACAGTTTTCAAATTTGATACTTCGATATATTACTCAAATACGCATATTTTGACTCTATTACTGAAAATTCACCACTTCCGGTTTAACCGGAAGTGACCCTCAACTTTTTTTTTCAAATGACATCCCCTACATTTTTTTTCATTATCTGGAAGAACACGCAGTTTGTGACGAGAGGAAAGTTCGAGGTGAGATACAGCTGAAAATTGAGCTTCTCATGTAATTAAAGCAACCATATTTTTCAATAATTATGAAAAATTTCCTCAAAACGGTGTAATACCCATAAAGAAATGCTCACAACTGCCATTTCGCAAATGGCAATATACTCTTTTCACATTGTCGTATTGAAAAATGATGAATTATTAGATCACTCAAATGAAAAGATTTGATTTTTTGCTTAGCTTTCGTAGGTTCAAGCCGCCTCAGTTTAATAATATTCAATTTTGAGAACACTTATAATGAAACATCCCGTATCTTAGATTCCTTTCAGAATTCTCCGAAACTTTTAACACGATTATTTGGATAGTTCATAACTTTTCAATACGACAATATGAAATGTTGTCATTTCTTTAAGGGTACTACTCCGTTTTGAGGAAATCTTTTATATTTGTTGGAAAATATGGTTGCTGCAATTACATGATAAGCCCAATTTTCAGCTGTATCTTACCTCGAACCTTTCTCTCGTAAGTGTTGACGCCGTTCGTCAATTGTGATGATTTGAGTTTTATGTTCATGGCCAACTTTGTTCGATTGAACAATCAACTGTATCGCCGCCATTTTTCAACCGATTTTCAATTTTGAAGAACAGTGTTATCACAAGTGGCGTGTTCTTCCGGATAATGGATAAAATTGTACAGGGTGTCATTTGAATAAAAAAGTTTGGGGTCACTTCCGGTTAAACCGGAAGTGGTGAATTTTCGGTAATGGAGTCAAAATATGCGTATTTGAGTAATATATTGAGGTACCAAATTTGAAATCTGTATCTTCAAAACTATAGAAAAATTGGAGGGCATACCTCACGTCGTGGTCACCCGGTATAGTCTGTTTCCAAGCTGTGTGGTGCCCACAGCCAAACTGTTTAACTTTACCTTACAACGAATTTTTTATTTTATTTACCCATAGTGTTCTACGATGTAAAGCTGCCGTTCGCAATGACTCTTATCGAGAATTTTTTGTTCAAATTAATAAATTATTAGGACAACAAAAGAAGACGTCACCCGTCTTCACGCAGTACATCTTCTTCTCGGATTTCTTTGTAGATATCACAAAGTCCTCACGAATGACATTATTGTGGTGATACCGAAATGGTGCACTAAGTTGTTCTGTAGCCGATATGTCAGTTCTCTCGTCAAATATGACGACAAAATATTGAACCTCTTTTATATTATTCACTACAGTTTCCTGTATTTCTTTTTTCATATCTATTATTCCGTTCTGTATTTTCTGGCTTATGTATGTAGGTTTTGGGAAGATCAAGTGAATTATGTCATCATACAGTTGCGTTTCATGGTCTATAAATTTGAAAATATATCTCACATCATTAATATAAAATATCTACAAATATTGTATCGTTCCTTGGTTGAAAGTAATCAATAACCTTCAAAAAATAAAAAAATGCATTCTCAAAATGATATATAAGAAGCCGCTGAAATATCCATCCTGTAGCCTGTATCAAGAAACGTCGATAATTATAATAATGACAGTACAGACACAAATCGTCGTTGGTACTTATTCAACACCCGTACAACACAAGGCATAAAACCAATGCAGTGATACCTAGAACAGAAAAAACGATGAGACAGAAATGTTACAATTTTTTTGGACCAAAATTTTTCAATCCGAACTCAAAACGATCAACTCATACGAAATGTTCAAGAAAAACGTAAGAACTTGGCTATTCACCGTTTCCTTTGTAACTCTAGAAAGTTTTATAGCTACAAGCAGAGCATGATATAGACTCGCATGAGGTACTGATAATATTCTGTAGACGAATTTATTTCAATGTGATTTCAGTGTCAAAATACGTTTTTTTATTTTCCTTAATCTGACATAAAATTTAATATTTTAGTTTGTGTTTTGTCCAAAGATTTTATAATTATAACAATATATTTGGTCTTATTTTTATTGTTAGTCATTTGGTTTGATTTTTAATTGTTTCGTCCTAATAATTTTTAAAACTTTTAATTTTTTTTATATTTTATCATAATTGAGAGTATCTGTATTTTAATGATGTTTATGTTTGTTATTTGAATTGTAATGAACGAAAGCTGATACGAATGCGAAATTAGTATTTTTTATTCTCTCTTTGAACAAAGTTTTTTGTTGTAGAAACGTAAAATTTTTATTGACAATTAGTGTCAGTCTGACGGACGAAATCATGAAATATATTCTCTCGTCGATCTTGCTCCATACCGTTCACAGACTCATGGAAAGTGGTTTCTTCGCAGGAATCTTGGAGTCTTCGACATGGCCCCTGCCTTGAAAGGATCGGCTATCAACATCTTCTATAGGAAGTGGGCATATTCTTGCGAAGGATCTCCAAACTAATCCTGTGGCAGTTCGTATGGTCGCTACACGATTGATACCGTCTTTGCCTGGGTGCAAACATTCGATTCTTCTAGCCTCCAAACCATAGAGGCTGATCCATTTCACTCTTTGCTGTGTTTCAGAGATGAATTCTTTACTCCACCTCTCCCAGAAATGATAGATAATTTGCTGTAGCCTTTGATAGTAAGAAAGTCTATTTATTGGAATTTCTCTAAGTTCATAACTTGCAACAGCCGTCAATGGTCTTCCAATTAGGAAGTGCGCTGGGGTTAAAGGAAGGAAGTCTGTAGGATCAGATGAGAGCGGGGTGAGAGGTCGTGAATTCACTATTGCTTCGACTAGCGTGATTAATGAATAAAGTTCTTCAAAAGTTAAATATGCGCTTCCCATTGTTCTCTTCAAATGATATTTGGTTGATTTGACACCAGCCTCCCAAAGACCACTGAAATGTGGAGAATACTGTGGAATGAATTTCCAATCAATTTCTTCCAAGGAGAAAGCGTTAGTCAGCTCGTTTTCGTAATTTTTTATGAAATTACCCAGCTCATTGAGTTCAGACTTGGCCGATAGAAAATTTTTGCCATTATCTGAATCTATCTTGTGAGGTTTTCCTCGCCTGGAAACAAACCGACGAAGTGCTAGAATGAATGCATCTTTCGTAAGGTTTGTAACTAACTCAAGATGGATAGCCTTAGTTACAAAACATATGAATAAGCACATGTAAGTCTTGGACAACTTACAACCTCGGCCTTTTCTATCTTTCACTGTAAAAGGACCTGCGTAATCGACCCCAGATATATAAAAGGGCGGTTGAGGATCCAGTCTTTTGGAGGGTAAATTACCCATTATGGGTTGTATAGATTTAGGCTTATTTCGAAAGCATTTTATGCACTGACGTACGATATGATTTGCTAAAGAGCGACCCGAAGTTGACCAGAACTGTTCTCTAGTTGAATATAATAATTGTCGAGGACCAGAATGCAATAGTTTTTTATGCTCGTGACTGAATAGTAGTTTTGTGAAATGATGTTCGTGAGAAAATATGAAGGGGTGATTTTTCTGAAAAGAATACGAAGAATTTGATATTCTTCCCCAACTCTAATGATACCTTCTTCGTCCAAAAATGGGTTGAGACTGATAATTTTACTATTTGAATTCATGTTCTCCTTATTTTTAGCCTTTCACACTCATCGGGAAACGACTCGCGTTGGGAAAATTTAATTAAGAGGATACGTGCGGTTTTAAGTTCATTTACAGTAAGAGAATGAGATCGTTTGTCACGCTTCTTTGATATATTATTCAGAAATCTGATAATATAAGCCACGCTTCTTTCAAGCCTGATCAAATTTGAAAAATGTTCAAATTGTATTAGTTGGGATTTTTTCCTGTATGAAATGAATGTATGTTTTTCTTTAGTTCCGGTAATTCTTGAAACGTAACTGACTTTGCCTTTGGCTATTGGCATTCATCTTCCCTTAACCAGGAAGGGCCATGCCACCAAAATGAGAGTAAGATTATTTTATTTGGTTTAACTCCTCTCGATAATAAATCTGAAGGATTGTCGCTACCAGGTATGTGATGCCATGAGTCATGACTTGTTTTTTCTTGTATCTCTGCGTCTTGAGCCAACCTAAAACTATCGAGGAGTCTGTCCAGAAAACTCTTCTGTCAAATTTTGTTTCGAATGATTTCGAAACCTTATCTGCTAGTCTTGCAAGAGTTAGAGCTCCAGATAATTCCAATTTTGGAAGTGTACCGGTTTTCAGTGGTGCTACCTTTGCTTTTGAACATAGCAAATGAACATGAATATTGCCATTTGAGTCAATGGATCGTATGTATATGCAACCACCGTAGGCATTTTGAGGGAAATCACAAAAGCCATGCATTTCTATTCGTCTAGGTGTCTTACAAATGACGTGCCTAGTGATTCTCAACTCATTCAAATGGGGAAGTTCGGAACTGAACTCTGACCACGTTGATCGTTAGTCTGAGGAAAGAGAATCATCCCATGCAATTTACTTTTTCCAACTAGAGTTTCTGCATAATGATTTTTGATATTATCGTGACAGGACTAATTAATCCAAGGGGGTCAAAAATCTGTGAAATGCATTAGAGGATTGTACGTTTTGTAATAGTTTCGTTATCTGGCGTTTGTATTTTGAATGATAACATATCTGATGTGGGTATCCATGCTAAGCCCAATGTTTTCGCGATTTCGTTCGCTCCAAAATCGACTACGTTAAGTTCATGATTAGAGTTGAGTACATATTTTAGGACTTTCGGTTTATTAGAATATAATTTTCTCAATTCGAAACAACCTTTTGTAAAAACAAGTGACACCTTGCAGAGACATGCCGTTTCTTCCACTGAATTTCTCCCGAAAAGGAGATCGTCCACGTAAAAATTCGTTTTTATTACATATGCTGCTTCAGGATAATTTATTTCATTTTCGTTGGACAGCTGTGCAAGACAAGGAATTGCGAGGAGGATGCAGCTACGCCGTAGGTAACAGTGTTGAGTTCATACACGGAAAGCGGTTCTTCGGGAGTTTTTCGCCAAAAAATCCTCTGTAGTGACCTCCGTTCGGGTTCTATGAGAACATGACGGTACATTTTGGCAATATCTCCGCATACCACATAAGAATACTCGCGAAAACTCAACACTTAAGAAATGAGTTTTCCTTTGAATAGTGGGACCTACCATTTGAAGATCGTTCAGTGAATATTGAGATGACATTACAGCAGACGCATCGAAAACTACTCGTAGTTTAGTTGTTAAACTATTTTCTCGCAGTACTCCGTGATGCGGAATATAATAAGATATTTCAACTGGCTCACTTTCATCGATTCTTGTCATGTGCCCTAAATTCTCGTATTCTGAGATGAAATTGCAATATAAAGTTTTCAAAACGGGATTTAAATTAATTTTTTTTTGAAGAGAATCGTTTTTTAGCTTTCTCGCTAGATTCACCAAGATGGTCAAGTGATTTTTTACATGGGATTTTTACTACGAATCTGCCATCAGCTTGTCGTTTTGTATTTTTTGAAAAATGTTCCTCACATAATTTTTCTTCTTCTGATAAAGGTTGTTCAATAGAGATTTATTTCATCGATTTCCCAAAAACGCGCAAGCTGAGTTTGAATTTCTATATTCTGAGCAAAATTGCATGACACGTGCTTTGGTGTTGATTTACTAACTGGCCCGGATATGACCCAAACAAACTTGTTTTTTTGTAAAATAGGATTATCTGAACATAGAGATATTTGTCCGATACACATCAAAGAATAGAAAAGATCCGCACCTATTAGCATGTCAACTGTATTTGGTTCGTGGAAATATGGATCAGCAAGCTTAATAGTTTTGGGAATATTTAAACGCTTATAGCATATATTTGAGTCGGGAATTCCAGTAATTTCTGGAAGTACATAACAATGAACCTTCGTGCTTTTCTTCTTTTTTTTTTCAGTGGGGTGGAAATCCTCATGGACTCTGATCGCTCGGTGTCCATCGCGTATCAGTAGTGTCAGACTCTTACTGACTAAAACCACCCCAGGTGTGCTGCACTTGCCAAGCCGTTAGGCCATAAAGCTGCACCTACATCCCATTCCAACGTCCACGTCACGATATCCCTCGCTCCTCCGCCCCGCCACACCCCCCCACCACCGTTGGGTCGTGACCCACCGAATACCGGGCGGGCAATCAGCGGGGAAGATCCTTCCTTCTTTATTCCGCTCATCCTCCACATTCAAACAGCGCCCTCCCTGGTCGGCAGTCTTATTCTATCCGAGCGCCTGCTCTCCCGATTTACTTTCGTCGCTCGTTTATCCCGAAGCCAGGCCACTATTACCGCCGCATTGACACTATGTTGGTTCTCATACTTCTTCATCCTCGACCACAGCCCCCGCCCATTCATTCAATATCCTTACCCATTCATCCTTCACACCATTCGTATCCCTTAGCTGTAACGCTCCAAGTCTATCCTCCTCTTCCTCGATCCTCCTTCTCCATTCTACCCTTTCTCTCCGCATGCAATCGTTCCTGATGTGCTCCGCCGTGTCAGTCCCGCCAGTTCCACACTGGCATGGGGTCTCTTGTGCAATTCCGAACCTTGCCAGGTAACCCCGAAAGTTCCCATGCCCTGTGACCAGTTGCACTGCGTTCCTTGCTAATGGTATACACCCCATCCCTACACTGTTGCACATACCATGTACGCTTCTGCCGGTCATGCCGCTGTCCCATTCACCCTGCCATTTTTCCATCACCATTCTCCTAATCCTTTCCCTCTCCTCCATTCTGCTATGTCCCAAGTCTATTTGCCATGTGATCTCTTGCAGTTCCGCACCTCTTCTACTCTCTTCATCTGCTCTTCTGTTACCCTCATTCTCCCTAACATGCCCTTTCCTCCACTCAATTTCCGTCACCAATCCCGCTACCCTTCTGTTTTCAAGCATTCTCCTAATACGAGCTGCCCTTTTGCTCTTCGTCCTCGCATTCCTAATGGTCTCCACTGCTCCAGGCGAGTCACTTATTATTCTTATGTCCATCTCTCCACCCATCAGTACCCCTTTACCTATAGCCACCATTTCGGCTTCCTGTACGCTTCCCAGCTCACTGATTCTTTCCCGACCCATTCTCCACTCGCTCCCCTCCTTATGCGCCCATCCTATACCCACTCGTCCATCCTCTCTCTTAACCGCGTCCACAAATACCTCTTTTAGCCCTTCTCGGTTCTCCAGAATTGTTCCGATCATCCATGGGTATATTCTGTCGCACCCGTTTATCCGTCCTCTTACTTTTTCTTTTCCGTGCGCCTTCCATTCTTCATACCTCGTTGCTGCCTCTATGTATAGAGGCGCCATCCCAGTCAGCACGCATAACGCGGCTGACGGCGAAGTTCTATATGCCCCACTGGCCGATAGCGTAAACGGTCTCTGTATCGCCCCCAATTGTCTGATCACCCTAGAGTCCTTCGCTCTTGCTCCCCACACTTGGACGCCATACATCACCGCCGGCTTAACCACTCTTTCGAAAATCAGTCTGACACATCCTCTCCTTAGCCTTACGTCACGGCCCGTCCATCTTCTTAGTTTTCCTGCAACTATAGCCGTTCTCCTTCTTACCTCCTTAAGATGATCAATGTACAGTAGGCCCTTGTCTACTATCATGCCCAAGTATGTGATGTTACCGCCGCACTCAATCCGTTGCTCTCTCACCCTAACCACCGGTTCCTTGTCCAGTTTCCTGGCCGGGACAAACATGCATTCGGTCTTGTTTTCGTTATACCTCAGCCACATTTCATCCTCCCATTCCTGACATTCTTTCCACACCTCCTTCCACATCCTTTCTATTTTCTTAACCTTCGTGCTGAACGAAATGTATTTCATCGCTTGTAGATTTACCTCGCATCTTGATTTTAGATGAGATACCTACCGTTCGATTGAGACCAAATACTTCGAGATTGATCGGGGAGGTAGGTAAATTTAAACGTTTGCATGAATGAAGCTCGATTCTGATCCCGAATCGAGTAAAACCCTAATTGTCTGTGATTTTGAATTATTGTCTATGATATCAACTGACGCTGTTGATAACAGTACAGAAGAATATGATTTATTTGCAGATAAGGAATATGAAACAGCATTATTAGAAGAGGTCTGAATATTATCGGAATACGACGTTGACGCCTCACCTTTATTCACATCAACATGAATTAACGTACAGTTCGATTATTATAACTTTACCCATGCGTCATCAATTTATGATCGAAGAAATCACACACCCTCTATCAAACATTTCTTTCTAACAACCGCTATGAGCTTATCAAAGTTCGTTAACATTTGTCTTCTAAGCTAAGAATTATGGTATTGTGATGATCGATTATAACTCAAAACAGTGAAAAGAGATAGCCATAAAACCGGCAGTCTTTTACATTTCAACTAAACTTGCCAAACATTGTATTGGCTAGCGTGTACCATCAATTGTGTCATTGTTTTCTGTCATTGGGGTACTGTTTGTCGCCAGTTTCACTTTGTTTTGCAGTCGAATATATTATAAAAACAGTTTTTTTCAAAGCTAAACGTCTCTTGGAATCATGCCTGGAACTATTCTACACTCACAAGCACAACAATTTGTGTTGAACTTGTGCGAGTATTTTGAAAGGGAAAGAGTGAATGGTGTACCTTTTTTACCACTTTCATCTGTTCAAGACGTAACAATTAAAACCACAAAAGAAACGGCATAACTTTTCTTTACTGTATTTCAGAGAGTTGCAGATGCACTTAAAATATCTCGAAAAACGGTGTACAAGATCAAAATAAGAAACGAAAATAAACCCATTCCATCAACTCCAGGAAAAAGTAGATGTCGTCTCAAAAAGAAAACAGCTGATTTACCTGAAGGACAGAAAATGCAGTACGAAATACTTTGTACGATATGTATGAAAAAAGTGAGTATGCCTCCTTATTACCTGGTGAGGGAAATGAAGATAATATTGATTGTTCATTCGATGGATGTGACACTGACTAGTGAGAGAAGAAAAATTTTTGAACAAATGTAACCGCCTCATTTTCATCAATCACAACTTCATCAGGAAAGTCATTGGATTTATGAAAATTAGTTGAAAAGTCATGTCACATCTAGTTTTCTTTTTAATTTGAAACATCACTTCGTATGAATTTTGACATGTACCTATATTTATTTGAATTTTTTTCTTCCAGAAAAACATGTTACCCTTTAATCCTTGAACGATGAACTGAAAAATAAGGAGATTGTTTCGATGTGCAAATCATCTTTTTGAATGTTTTACTGAAAGAGCTGGGATTTAAATTTAAAAATATGATAATCGAAGAGCGTTGATTAAAAAGACTCATATTGTTTCACAAAGAGCATATTTCTTACGTAAATACCAAGAAAACCGAAAAAGTTTATATTCACGAGAAGTGGAAATAAAACCAAGTTTTGGCAGGACGAGAATGTCAAAAGTGTACGCAAACCCGAAGGATTTATTGTTGTGCATGCTGGTTCTGCAAAATGGTTTGTTCCAGAAGCCAGTTTATTGTTCTGTTCGAAATCTCTGATTCCAGATTATCATGGAGAAATGAATAGTACAATGTTCACCAAGTGGATCACTTCACAGTTAATTCCCAGTTTGGAAGAGCCATCTTTGATGATAATGCACAATGCACCATACCACAGTGAAATTTTGAATGAACAGCCTACCACTTCTTCAAGAAAATTGGAAATTGTTTGTTGACTACAGAAAAATAATTGATTTTGATGAGAAATTAACCAGAGTTATTGCAATTGGTTAAGATGAACCGAAAGGAAAACATATATTATATTATAGATAAACTGGTACGAGAACATGGGCATGAAGTATTAAGATTACCACTTTATCACCCAGACTTTAATGCTGTTGAATAAATTTGGGCTAATTGTAAGACATACTACAACAATCATATTGGCAGAGATGGATACAGTGATGACAAAGTATTGGGTATGTGGAATGAAGCATTAGAGAAGTGCAACACTGAACCCTGGGCAAAATGTGTAAACACACCGAATCGCTCATTGAAAAATGGTATGAACATGAAAAGCTCCTTTGTGATATGGTTATTGGACCCATTATTATAAACATTGGTGACAGTTCTGAAACAGAAAGTGATTAAATATATTAATTTTGTTTTTACTTTCATAAATGGTACATAGTTCTACATGATCGCATTACATGAATAAATGTATGAATACATTTTTTGTTAATGATGTGTTAAGAGTTTCATTACCAAATATATTTCAACTGGTGTTTTTTATTTCTTAGATATTCATTTATTTATCATTATACAGTGGGTCCTTGCATCCATGCACGAATAGGTAATTGAAAAAGTTTGAATACCTAAGTCTAGAAGATTCCTTTTCTAAGTTTTAGTCATTATATGTTTGTTGTACATAAGAACAATTTCTTGTTGACAAACACAGTTGAATTATGAAATATAATAATGAATTAATAACATGTAATATCACAGCTACAAAATATTCAAAATTCTAAAGTACTAAAATACGAAAATATAGCCAACTTAGAGCAGTGCAGGCGTGTAGGTGTATACATAATGAATAATCATGGCTAAAAAAAGACATATGTTATCAAATATTTAGTGAAACATTAGAATGTGTCGTCATAAAACTCTGCCATGTTTGAATGGAAACCCATTTTTTGATATCCCCGTATGCAAAGGTTTTGAAAATATTGCACCCCAACCAAGTTTTTTGAACAACTTTTTAAAATTAGGATGTGATGGATTTGTGTCAAACGGCTGCGGAGGTATGGATAAAACAACTTCCTTATATGAGTGTGACTGAAATTAGAATACAGTAGGGAGGTCAAAAGTTTCTAGTAAACTCACTGCCTAAATGTTTTACTATCCTATCAAACCTGGTGTCACTGGATTCGTAATAATTGGAAAACACCGTGTGCTATGAATCGTACGTTAAAAGGTAAGACCTCGTTAATCCCTGGCTCACACAAGTCTCGACTACTGAGGGCTGGCATTCGTAAGGGGACGACAGCTGATTAACGGAAAAAACAATTTTAAAGATTCATTCCTTTTCACCTTTGTGTCTCCAGCGGTATTTATTCTGTTGGAACTAAAAAAACACTCTTATTGTTGGTGGTTCACCATTTCCATGAATTTGAAAATGTTAATTCAGTAATTCATTATCCTATCTTATTACCTACACTTTGTAATTTTATCGGGATAGTAGCCACGGCATTCTACATTTAGACGTCATTTGGCTTAATGTCTCGACTTATTTCATATGCATAACTTGATGACGCACGGGTAAAGTTATAATAATCGAACTGTATGATGTTTTCTGTTGCATTTTTTACAGTTTGTACACCGGCAATTGTTATTGTAATGACCTTGTCTGAGGCAGTTTGTACATAGTCTCATTTTCTTTAGGCTCTCAATTCTTTCAGGAACCGAAAGCTTCCAGAAATCTTCACAATTTTGACTGTAATGTTCCCCTTTACAGAATGCACATTTTGGTTTGATTTCAGAATTTGTCACAAGAAGGCCCCTAGTATGACCCTCTGGGTATTTTTTATCAAATGGTTATTTGCTTTGATTTGCTTCTAATGTTTCAAAAAAGTCGGCTCGATATTTCAAAAAGTCTTTAAGTCTTTTAAGGTCGGTACGTCTTTATCCACCCTGTATTTTTCCCATTCACGAACTGTCACTGTGTCCAATTTTGTTGTAATGAGATAAACTATGAGGGTGTCCCATTGACCAGTAGGTTGTTCAAGCTGTTCAAGGGCTCGTAGATTTTTTGAAACAGTATCTAAAAGCTTGCGCAATTTTTCATCCGATTCTCTGCCAATATGATTTAAGTTGAAAAGAGATATGACATGATTGTGCACGAGTAATCGTTAATTATCGAATTGCCCTTGGAGAATTTTCCACGCAACTGCATAATTGCTTGCTGAAAAATCGAGAGACTGAATAACCTACGCCCCCTTCTAATGAAGCTCGCAAATAATGAAACTTCTGAATATCGCTGATGCTAATGTTTTCGTGTATTAAAGATTCGAATGTATCATGAAACTCTAGCCAGTGCTGATAAGACTCATCAAACGTAGGCAGTTGTATAGTTGGAAGTTTAACTGAATTTAAATGATTTTGGCTAGTGCCTGATGATAACAAGCTGACAGATGCCATCTCTTTCACCTTTTTTGTGTCTAGAATTGATTTTGCAACAGCTAATTGCGAATAGAAATTGTTTGTAAATGTTTCTCTTTCGAGAAGCTGTGTTTTCAGTATCATCAGATAATCTTTCAATTGAACTTTGAACTTTGAACATGATCGAATTCATCAAGAAGCGTTTCAAATTCAGAAAGTCTTTCTGAAATCTGTACAAAATCTGTATTTGATAATTCTGGTTTATTTTTTAAGCAATCTAAGAAGTTCGTAAATATCGTTAGCTTTGATTTATTACTGCTGCGATAACGTTTATAACTTTCTAAATTCATTTTAATATTTATGAAGGCAAACAAATCTATAAATTGGTGAAATGATGAAAGAACAAGTCAACGCAATAATGTTTTGCTAGGAAAGGAAAGGAATGCAGGTAAACGACTCACCCCAGCGCTCGCTGCTAAGATCTGGGACTGCTGCTCCTTGCTCGTTTGTACGTTGGAAGATAGCTTCGCTAGCTTTCAAATGATTGCTTCTAATTCGCTGTTTCAATTTGGCTCGAATGGACCATGTTTGTTATTTGAATTGTAATGAACGAGAGCTGATATGAATGCGAAATTAGTATTTTTTATTATCTCTTTGAACAAAGTTTTTTGTTGTCGAAACGTAAAAATTGAATTGACAATTAGTGTCAGTCTGACGGACCAAATCATGATAAATATATTCTTTCGTCGATCTTGCTCCATACTCATGGAAATGGGTTTCTTCGCAGGAATCTTGAGTCCTCGACAGTTTATGTTTAGTGTTTAAACGAAGATTTCATGCCACGCGCGGATTCATTTCCTTCTGGTTCTCTGTGTTTATTCATATTTCATATTTATGTGTTTAATGTTTATATGTATTTTCAGATGAATATGATGATGAATAAAATTATTATGATTATATTATTATTTCCAATGGTCTTTCAATATTATTCTACAGCTTAGAAGTTGTTGTAATTTATTTGAAAAGTTCTGAGACCGTCGAATTTTAGTAAGTTATTGGAAACTGTGGATTATTTTGGAGGGAGGTATTCATGACCTCCATGACCCCCCTCCTAGGATCATGCCTGGAAAAGATCCAATAATAGAATTGTAGTACGTATAAGTTAATTTGTACATAATGTCAAATAGTTACCTGTATAAAAATTTCAAGCTTCTGTGGAGTTGAGAACAAAAGAAGTTTAGTAATCCTAATGATGAAGTTAACTTGATTACCGAAATGCTCATCTACGAATGAAATTATTAGTGTGGTGAAGGGGAAAACTTCTTTTCTCATAGAGTGACACCACAGGCGTCCAATACCCCATTTTCTTCTGTGGACTCAATTTCTTTTTTCTTAGAATAACCAATAGATGACAGCTATATTTTTAAAATTATACTATGAAGTATAAGTATTCAACTAAAATTTTCGAAGACCAATTTTTTTAGAATAATAATTACATCGCATAAGTATAAAAGGATTTTGTTAACAGGCGCGTAGAAAAACAGCAAAACCTCCATAAAACAATTATTAATTCACGAAAGATCAACATTGCGTCTCGACATTCTCACATTCCTCCGGGATTTTGGACTGGAACCTTTTGTACATGTCTCCCTCGACTCCGTACGTCTGGGAAAAATTCGACGTGTTACAAGCATATGTAATTACATTTCACTACAACCACACTTGGTTGCAATGTAGTCTATAGTCTAGACGACAAGAGCATATTGGACACCGGAATGGAGTGAATGCACCTGTCCAGTGACAGACCAAAAGGGGTTGTTCAGTCATTAGTTTCAGTCTGAAAAAATAATGAATCGGTGAACACGGGAAACAGATGTTTCCGTAAAATATAAAGTTTTTTGTCAATGCCTGGTGATATCAATGAAACAGTGGATATCGTGATGAGTTCACACGATAAATGACGGATAAATTCAATTGAAAAAATTGACGATTCCACTACTACTAATATTTTTTAGTCCTGTCATGAATATTAGTCGACATTACTTCCACATGAACACACACACGGGCATTTTTGTCGGCAAATAGCGAATAGAAAACACATAAAATAACTACTGCACTCCACGACCATTGAATAATATCTGTCAGGTACTTGTCAAAGAGATTCAGTCAACAAACTTGATCGACAATCTCTGATTTTTCAAGAATAAATAGAGCATCAGCCAGTTGCATAGATATAATGACAAATTGTAACATGGAAAAATTCACACTAGTAATACTGTAGATCCTTGTTCACCGGACTATAATAGACACTTCATTAGAATTTTCCAGAAATCGAATAATGGGCAATGCCACTATATTTTGATTTCGTCATGAATATTTAGCTTTTCCAGAAATAAGGGATATACGTATTTTGTATTTTATCATTTTTTTCATGATCTTTGTTAAAAAAGCGAAAAATCAAATTGTGACGTCATATGTAGCCAAATCACATTTGGTAACGTCGCATGTCGAAAAGATGTATTTCATCAGTTTTGACACCATAATCCTTGCTCCGTGGTCGCTGACGAGTGACACTAACACACGTGTCTGTGTTACTTCACTCTGACAGCTGTCTAAATCAAAAGATTAATTATGTTATGCGCGTGCGTGAACGAACCCGAACCGCAAATTCAGTAGGCACCGTTGCCATATTGACTTTGTGATCGAATGCAGTAAAAATTGTTTATTGTATATAATGAAGCATCGCCTGAAGAAAATAATTCAGTGGTGTCATTATTTCAATGTCTTCTTCCAATATATTTAATTTCCAAAAAACTTTTATCAAATGTGGCATTCCCCATTCTATGGTTTAAGTGTGGAGACAAAAATTCAACGGCATTGCTGAAAATGAAAAATTCAAATTATAAATCACCAATAAATTGGTTCAATGAAAAACTGAAAATATGACGAACATATTGTCTATATATTTAGCTGATATACGATGTGAATAGAGATTTAAACAAGTACGATATATTCGATTATTATCGTAAACAATTTAACACAAAAACTTGTGGAAAGTTTTTTGTCAGCTCCTCAAATAAATGCAGAGACAGTTGGAGACTCGTGAATTTTGAGTGCTATGAGAACAAAATATCCAAATTTGACACTGAAGAAAGGTGACACACTTAATATTGAGAATTACACATCGATTTCATACCTACCTGTACGAGCCAAAGTTTCTGAACTTTTAGTGAAACATTGATTGTCTCGATATCTGGTAACAAATTCACTCTTGTATGCAGGTTTATTTGGATTCAGAATACACAAATCCACTACCAAACCTATTTCACGTGCCATAAGCGAAATAGTGGAAGGCCTTGAGGAGGGTAAACATTCGCTTATTACCTTACGTGAATTAACAAAGGCTTTCCACTGTGTCCATGATATCTTTTTGAAAAAACTAGAACATCATGGTGTGAGAAGTACACCTCTGATTTTTTTATTGTTTTCTGAGTAGTAGATCGTATTATGAACGGAAGTCATTCCTCTTTTGCTAAATTGACTTATGGGATCTCCCAAGGATCAATTTTAGGACCTTTTCTGTTCATTATTCTTATCAATGACATGTACCGGCACATAGTTCCAGTAAATACTGTCTACGAATGACACCACATTGATGAATTCTGATAAAAATCTGAAAACACTCTCTCTGATACCGCAAATTTGTCTTTGAAACATGCCAATAAATTAAATTGAATTGAACAACAACAAAATTCAAGATTTATTGATATCCTACCACCCAAAATTCTCTAGCGTTTACATTTTTTCACTACTGGTTATAATGATTGTCGACAATATGAATTGGGCAGCTCACATTGAACAGCTATGACATACTGTTATGATGCGCAGAATGAAAAGCTTTTTAAATTCTGATGTACTTAAATCCACATATTTTAGTTTGATCCATAGTCATTCAATATATGTCATACTTCTATGATATTGTGCAGCTTCAGTCATTCTCAAAAAATATTTGTTGAGCAAAACAAAGTCACCAGGATCATGAGCGGAGAAAATTACAGGGACCATTGTTGACCAATTTCCGCCGTCTCCAAATCATGCCAGTTCCTACGTTTATTTTCTGTTAAGAGTCCACGAAATCACAGAAGGGTATGAGGCTGAAATCGTGGGTAACCAATATTACGAGACTTGCTAAGAAAACCCATACATAGACTAGTGAGGTCAGTTAGGAACTATTTGAACATTGGAGTATATAATGAAGTACCCAGGAAAGTTAGATATTTGAATGCTCACGATTTGAAAATCAAACACTATTTTAGAGAACTGTTTTTATTCAGTAGAAGAATATCTATTGTTAGGGAGAAATAATCCACTGATGGATTGGTTAACTAATGATTAATTTTAATCTGCTTTTGCTCATATTTCTGACAGAACGTTTATTGAATTCTCTCAAGTCGAAACATTCCCTATCTGAAATAGAGTCTCAATTCAGTATTATTTCTTGGATCATAGTTTTGACCATCATAATGTTTTTGATATTCATAGCTGTTGGAGTGGGTTTTTAAAAAAAAATTTGAACCTTAGACAAGTAAGTAATCTTAGTGTTTTTTTTTGTAGCCTAAAAACTCTTGATAACAGACCAGAGTTTTCCTATGATCGTATGTCATAAGTGAAAGAAATGTGATTATGGTAATTTTTTCGAGAATAGTTGAGTAAAAAAAATATAAATAAACGAAATGTGAGGCAAAAATTGATGACCTACAACCTATACCTACAGAATGAATGATCACCTATGGTTTAGCAGATTCAACTCAATTTTTGCAAACTTAGCTAGCTCACTACGCAGGTGTCAAACCAATTTTATTCGTGTTCTAGCTACATTTCAAACTATAGAGGGCGTTGCAAGAAGAAATAAGGACAATATTTTCAATTTAATAACTGGTTTTTGCCCTATCAGTTGTACAATCCATGATTCAATTTTTTATTCAATCTGATTCGCATTCAATTCTCAAATCCATCCCGATTCATAGCAACTCTCAGTGCTGACATGTCGCTATTAAAGACGAATTTGGGTCAGTCTGTAAATTAAATTGAACCTTTTATGCTTTCGTCACGTTCAACTTTCAAAAGGAAGTAAATTGAAAGTGGGATGAAGCCATCTCGTCAGATAAAGCAGGAGTGTTAGGTACAGGAAATCAGTCTTCCACGAATCTTTTATATTCTCCGAGTAAATCACCATCAAGACTCCGAGGCTAATTGAAAGTGAACCCAGAGTTAAATAGTGATTGCTCAGTTCAGTTCTCGTGCTGACATGCCAGTTTTGAAGTGAGATTATTTTCAGAGAGATAAGAGTTTGTCGCAGTTCACGGGTAGGTTCGCATTAAGTGAGATTTTTTCCATCATGATTTTTAGCAATCAAATTTTAATTTTAGAGAAATATTTGAAATTAGTCAAACAAACGTCTACTGAAAACATGATAAACTACAAACTATACTAAGTATAATTCGCCTATGAATTCCATGCAATTTTTTCGTGAAAGAATACCATTACCAGTCTTTCACGAGAACGAGATCGAGAAAAACACTTCGAGATTTTTCGAGATCGAGAAATTATTTCGAGATTTCTCGATCTCGAAAAATGTACTGCACCCCGCTACGCTACTCACGATGCCTGATCAGGCGATCAGTTTGCCAGGTCAAAACACAAGGGAGAAATGAGAATAACGATGGTTAAAGTGCAAAACCTCGTAAGTCTATTTTTTCCAATTTAAACTTTTATGCGGCGAACATTACAAATATTCATAATCTTTAAGCCTGCAAAAGCTCGTATAAGTTCATTATCAATTTTAGGGACCCGTGGTGCCATTTATCAAAACCTCGTAAAACCTCAAATTTCTCAATAGAGATTTTTAATGGATCTGGACACCCTAATAAAAAGAGACGAAAGTTCTTAATTTTTCCGTCCTTGTTGCCAGGGAATGTACTCTGTGATTGGTTACTATAAGGTCAGGGAGTATAAATGTAATTTTCAACTGTAGCTGTCATATCATTCAAACTCCCCGCCATTATGGTGACCAATCACAGAGCGCGCCCCTGGCAACAAGGATGGAAAAATTAAGAATTTTCGTCTCTTTTTATTTGGGTGTCCAAATTCATTAGAAATCTCTATTGAAGACTTTAATTGTTTTTTTCTCCTCCTGTAAAAGTTATAAAAATCGACCCACGAGGTTTTGCACTTTAATCATCGATGAGATCAATGATTGTCATTATATTTTCATTAAATTTAAATAGCAATTTTTAAGTCTTTATTACAATAATTAAAAGATAATAATTATTATTACTTTAAAAATCATTTGATAGGACATCATTCGGTCAGTCTGGCCCTTCAGGGTAAAGAAATTCCATAAAGGGAACGGGCCATGAATTCAAATTTATTTCTATTTCATTCTTTAAATATGTTAGTCCAAGCTTATTACTAGATTACTGTCAAGGATATTCTTATGACAGACTAATGTCACCATTTTTGCATTAATTTCACTATGCAATACTGCGACCCCTACTATTGATATTAAATAATTTGAGTAATATCAATAATTTTTTTTTCAACAGTTTCGATTATAAAATATGAGTTTGTTGCTGGTACTGGTACATTCTTCTCTTCACGAACGAAGGAATAATATTATTCACCTTTCGTACCTAGGTAAATTTTAAATGTATGGAAAAAAATTAAATTTAAACATCAAGGATTCGTTTAATTTAAATTTTTTGGAACATTATTGTTTATTTTTGTGCTAATACTCGACGGTTTTTTGTTATACGTGGCTTTTAGTTCATAGCCTCTGTATTTAAACGTATTTTTGTTTAGAAAAAATTTAATATGCTGTATTTTGGTGCAGCCTTGTCCTAGTGTTATTGGTTATAACCTATACATAGCATTTTTTAATATCATTCAGTTGTCTTCGAGAAAAACATCGGGACGAGAGTTTGTTTATTTCTCGTCTCGATGATCGAGACGAGACGAGAAAGTGCCTTAGAGACGAGATTTCTCGTCTAGATGAAACCCTGACCATTACGGCTACACATTGGTCCATTTGACGCTTCCTTACGTTTTGGCCGAACTAAAAGTCATTGATTTTCAACTCCTTGAATACTTTACTACTTTACAAGAGCGTACCAATTTCTAATTTTTACTAAAATGAATCAATCCTTACTTATATTAAAATCGTAGCTTGACTAGGGTGAGTCCTGCATGATCATAGAAATATAATAAACACTATAGTGCATTCATATTTCAAATACGGACGATGAATTTGAAAATGTAACATCATTCAAAGCCAACCAAGAACTTTATCTGCATCCTCAAACAAAACGCAGGTTCAAAAATTGTTACGCAGCCAAGCTGAATACATCTCTGCAAAAACATTTCATTTGGAGTCGTATTGATGTTCTATCGACCAATAGCGTTGCGAGAATTGGCGATCACGAGGTGGACATGCTGCAAGCATGCATTGATCACTGTTTACATGGAGCATATTTGAAATATGAATACACTAAGAACGCCAATCAGTTCAGAACAAAATTGTTCTTCATACAGCAAATCGTCGACCTATGAGTTTGCGCAATAGATCGTGTTTGTCGCCATGCAGGGACGGTCTTGAGATATTTGACCGTCTTCCTACCACGACCAAAATTTCCAACACGTGTATTCTTATCGGACAACTCGCACTGAACTATCGTTTACTATTTGGAACATACAAAAAAAGAAACTTGGCAACAGAGAGAACAAACAAACTAAAAAAAATATTCCAGTTTCGATTTGGGCTTGAAACCGGGAACATTGAAGTCGGACGCTTTATCACTGCGCCATGTCACGGCTCGACAATGGTTCTCATCGTTAATCTTGATAGTATAAAAGCTTGCACCGTTCTTTAGCAGAACTTTACTTTACGTTAGAGACCTAGAGTAATGAGATATGCATGTATGGAAATAGTCATTTCCAAACCAAATGAATGATAGTATCCAATTCTATCAGTAAAATTAGCAATTGTCCTCTCTATGAAATGTTACACAATGTAATTCAGTGTCCATAAAAGGAAGTAGTTGTTTTCCGTCAGAAATTCATCTAATATTTTCCACATTGCGGGAATGCCTTTGAGTTTTTTTCGATTTAATGCATTCACTCTTCCTGGAGTCTGTGCTTCTTGCTTTAACGCCTTCTTGCTTTGTCGCTACTATTGACTAACTGTAAGTTGCGGATTCATCAGTAGGGAAAGACTATGAAGCTTTCTGGATGTTATCGTTTGTGTAATGAACGACTCTTATATTGTCTGGGCTATCTTAGAACAGATGAGAGACAAGAAGGTTGTTTTCAACCAAACGAAGAATAATATTCAATTTTTCTGTAACAATTAGCACTTGCAATAGTGTCTTCCTTCACGAACATTGCACAATTAGATGACACACATGTAATGCAGACGTTTTCTGTGAGATTTTTGCGTTCTATTTTCCGCTTTCTTGAAATGTGTCTAGAGAAGGGTATTATTTCAAATTGATAATTGGGAGTGTTATTTCCATTGTCGTCAGTAAAACTAATATATTGGTTTGTTTTATCTTATTTATACATACATGATGGTTAATTTAAAATTATTATTATATTATCATTAATTTATTTACTATAGTGTCAATTTGAATTTGATGATATCGACTTTTCAAGTGAAAAACCAATCAATTTATAGTTCTGAGAATGACTATAGAGCCGGCAGAATAGTACAAAGTGGTTTCCTCAGAGTGATATGATTCCCATTGGTACAGATATAGTACAGTATACTCAGTTTTGAGAAGAGGATCGGTTGTAACACCACCAAGTCAGGCATGCTAGTAGTTGGAACCATGTCATACAAGAAAAAAAATTGTTTACAAAAAATAATCAGGGGGTGGAACACAAAAAAAAAGTATATACAAAATATTTTTTTGTTGTCATCTTGGAAAAAATTAGGTTGGAAAAAATATGGTTTGAATAGGGTTGGAAATCATTCAATCTTCTACAAGAATGATCCTCGGTCATTCCCTATCAAATGAGCCCGTTTTCTCAAAAAACGTGCTTGAGCGCCGACATCAAATTTCAGGGTCGTGTTAGCCCGCCGCTTCAAGTTCCAGCGGTGCCAATCGTTCAATTTGTCATAACTTTGTTAAAAATTACCAAAAAATTAAAAATTAATGTGCATTTTGGTTGCGAAAACTTCAATTTTTTCTTGCAATTATAACATGTTTTCAACTTCCTCATAATTCCGTCATCTCAGCCAGTAAATGTTGAAAATATTCGCTTATACATAACCTGCATGAAAAATAAAGTATGCAATTGCAAGCTGGAGATTTGCACCTCACATTTCTGATATTGAACTCACAAAAACA
The DNA here is from genome assembly GCA_958502065.1 of Chrysolina americana. Taxonomy (NCBI): domain Eukaryota; kingdom Metazoa; phylum Arthropoda; class Insecta; order Coleoptera; family Chrysomelidae; genus Chrysolina; species Chrysolina americana. The sequence goes on from OY293416.1 coordinate 51,754,907, forward strand.
TTTCCAAAATGTGTTATAATTTAAAAAAATTCAGAGGCTGTCCAAAAACTCATTCTTTTTATACGATAAATAATTATGTCGAACCACAGAATTTTTAGAAACCCCTGACCATCCGAAACGAAAGAAGATGATTTTATCTGTTTATTTCAAATATACAACATAGTCCTGGATCATCAAACCATTATATCTAAGCCAACAATGGACACACTTTTGGAGCAGATTTTTCAGTATGTTGTCAGTTCAGATCAGGAGCTGCGAGCGTAGTTTAGAGTGCCGGTTTCCGACTTATTATAGACATGACAAATGACAACCCCTACTGTCATGCAAAGGTTTTTGTTCTTGCTATGAAAATTTGAGTTTGTTATTGAGAAATTTCATAGTGAAAGATACTAATTGAGATTATAGTAGATCCAGCTGAGTAGAAATTTTTGGTATAGCAGATAAGACGTCAAAAATTCTCAGAGTGGATTGGAGTTGTATTGAAAGCTGTGGTTTCTATGAAATTATTAATAATAACTTTATTGTCCCAAGAAATATTATATGTTTATAATCAGGGATTATGATCTAGTAATACATACAAAAAGTAGGGTGGAAATGTGTTAGGGTATTGCAAAAAACAAGAGTGTTGTCAAATGCATATACCACTGCTTTCTCTCTCTCATAGAAGATATATTCCATTTGGATTGGTAATGTGGACGTTTTTCCTATAAGGATTATTTGAAATGATAAATAAGTCATCAGAATATTCTTTCCCCAGGAGTATTTGAAGTGAAGAAATAATGGAATATATATTATCATGCACTGATCTTCTCTGAAGTAAACACAAGTATATTAGGTGGGTGCCAACAAATCTGTTTTCAGCATATTGAAATTTTTACAGAATTGAGAGTACGTAACTATACAAATCATAGAGATTTTTCCGAATCTAACCTAACCTAGCCTACAAAAAGTATTACAGGACTACCTTCTAATTCCATTCCATTTTTCGATATCTTCTCTACTTTCCAAAAAAAACTCCATTTTTTTTATTTTCATTTGAGTCAAAATTTTGTTATGTTCCACCCCTGATTTTATGGTAAACCAATTTTTTTCCAACTAAACATGATGTCAAGAAGTCACTTGCCAAGTTTCATAGTGTTACAGTTCATCCTTCAGTTTTTGCACAAATTTATCTGTGGATATTGTACCTACTAATATAGAACTCAGCAAAATCAATAATCAGGAATATGAAAATGTAAAAATTACCACCATGTGTCAAAATTATTATTTTCATTTCAAATTCATAAATTTACCGAATGGCACTTTTTCCATACAGGGACTACCAAAACTCGGGATCACTTCTTTCTTAGTTTTTTCAAATGGAACACCCTGTAAAAGAGGCCATACTAGAATAGTTCACACTATGAGCTTCCAGATAAGGTAGGGTTTGCCTATTTGATATCCATCGGAAATGTATCTAATTCTTAAGGAAATTATAAATAATGTCATAGAAGCAATTTGAATGTAATGATGGACAAACAAGACAACAAATTTATCGCAAAAAATTAATAACCCTCATAATTATTGGATGAATACTAATCTTCAATACTCGAAAAATTGAAATAGGTATAAGAAGTTTTCCCTCTTGAATATAAATATCATAGTTGTAATAGTATTTTATTTTCAAAGAACCACCCACAAAACATCGCCCTTATACACTTGGCGCGAATATTTTTTATGTTTGTATAACAAATTCCCTACTTGAGCATCAGGAGTATCCGTTTTATCCTTCTATTCTCTTCCACGTTCCACGGTTACATTTACAGTGTTTGCATCAAGGTGAGTTCGCTTTTAGAGATACAAGTGTGTAAACAGACGCTTTGTGTAGTTGTCTAGACGCCTCGACGCTGCTCTGTTACATATATTTACGTTTATCCATGCCAAATAGTTTAGCGGGAGATTTCCCAATGGCCTACGTTCCCACAACTCAAATATTTTCCGTCCTCTGCATGTGCCAGCAGAGAATTAGCATACAATGGGGAATTATTTCAAGGTTGCCAAGGTATTTTTCGTGTTCTATCTAGAATATTCGAATTCAACTATGTATAGATAGCAATGGGAGAAATACCCAAGAGGATTTCAAGCTGTATTCATGCAACCCACATTCACTCAAATGATGAAAATGCTCATTTTTCAACTGTGATGAACAACAAGTTTAGAAAAGCAAAGTTTTACTAGATGGGTACAGCGAGCAACTCAAAAGCTCTATAAGTTTAGTGAAACTGCATTTTTAGATTTGTTTATACTAATTTTTTGAATTTTGTGTTAGTAATAACAAAAAAAATCTTATATATAAAAGGATTACATCGATAGATATTCAAAAATTCAATGTCCTTGGCAGCCTTTTGCCCCTCCCCCTTTACCCATTATTGGATGAAATTGGTCAGGAAATGAAAAAAATCATTATAATTATGTCACTCAATTTTTAATAATTTGAGATAATGTGAAACAGCAGTTAAACACTGATAACATAAATAATACTGCAAATTTTAGATAATCGTCAATTAAACTGATAAGAACAAATATAAACATCATAATGACCTTATAATAATTTGAAAAACATTAAGTACTAGATATATAAAAGACAAATTGAAAACTACAAAAAAATTACGCGCTTTCATTTGCAAATTTATCAATTTCTTCACAATTAATCTCATTCAAGGCTTTACTTTCGAAATCCAGGACAGAGAAGGCCATTAACTTTCTCCTGTACTAAAGCCCGATGTTTATTTTTACCTCATCTAACGCAGAAAGGGTGCGTGAAGACGTTTGGAAACGAAGACTTTAATGTTTGAATTATATTGTATTTGACCAAAATGGTCTCAATATCGCCCTCATAAATTGAATATGGAGGAAATAAACTCCAAGGGATCGTTGGTAAAAACACAGGTAAAATTATTTTCAATAAATTCATACGAAAGTTGTTGTTTTCTTTTTCTAGTATTCTCTGTTTTATCTTCATGATATATTCATCAACTTTTGAGTTAAAACTGCGTCAATAAATTTGTAGGTTTCAGTTTCTAGACAATATTTACCGTTTTACAAGATTCATCATTCCGAGTAGAGTTTCCAAAATGTACACCAGTTTCTTCGACATTTCTTCCTTTTTCTAGTTCTTCTTGTATTACCTCTAGTCTCTTCTACCTTTCCGCTCGCGTTTGATGATTCCACTTATTACTTCTGATTTTTCCAAGTGATTTTTAGTTTGACAAAAGGAAGTTATTGTTTTGTTTTTTCTTTTCTTCTTATAGTTCTTTGGCTCTTTGTCTTTTTTCAGCGCTAGATTTATGTTTGTACGTGTTTATTATTCAGAAATTGAACTTAATTATCAATATTCATGTAAATGTTGACAGAAATATATTTTGTATACTACAGAATTAGCTCATTCTGAGTCGGAATTCTGACTTAATATCTCAGAATTAGCAAAAATCTACCTAATGTTACATTTCAGGGTAAATGCTATAATTTAGTATAAATACATTGCACCTAACTTCTGAAGAAGTTGTAGTGTGCCTAATTGGTAGATTTGAGTAGCAAGATTTTTTAAAATCAAGTGAATTACCTAAATCGTTATTCATGAAAAATACTTATTCCAAATTGACAGTTTCATATCAGTAAGCACAAAAAATATTTTTTGTTTCAAGTAAAATAAATTATATTGTTTTACATGAAGATACTCATCCTTAACTGACATTCAGATTATGTAAAGAGAATAACGTTTAAAGTAATAGTAAAATAATATTATACATAGGAACTACTAAATATACAATATACATTTTGAGTTGATTTAGTTGATGATTAAGAGGACCAGAACAGGGGTTTTTGGAGTGTATAGTTTTTTTTTCATATTATTGACTCGATATTTCCTCTGTTATCAATTATAAAAATTTTCGTTTTGTTGCAAAATACTTTTTTTTAACTTTTGGGCCTGTTGTACTGATGAATTTTTGGGATGAAGATGTTTTTGTTCGGGGTGTTTTTATGTTGTCTTTTTTTCTTGTGTTGTAGTCATGGTTATTTGAATTTTTCTCAAGATTATTTTTGTACATGAATTTGGAGACGTTAAAAACATAGAGTTCGTATAGGTTCATGAATCTTTTGTCTGAGAAAAGCTGTGTTGATGAGAATCATTTTGGTTTTGATAGTAGAACTTTCAAGATCCATTTTTGTGTCAGTATAAGTGTTTTCAGTTGATTTTGGTGAGTACCACCCCATATGATAATACCGTACGACAAACTAGATTCGATCAACGATTTGTATGCTATTACGAGAATGTGGACTGGAAGAAACTTTCTTAGTTCATAAAACGTGTATATCAGTTTTCTCAGTCTTTTTGTTAAATAATCAGGGTGTCTATTCTCGAGATTAAACGTATACGAATTCGATGTTGCATCTCTTTCTAACGAACGGTGTCTGTATCGCTCTATGTTACTTCAAGCGCTTGAAAATGTTGCCGCATGAACTCGAGAATGACCCACAGAGTGGCTATCCCACAAGTACATGGATTTAGTTTGCAGTTGGAGTGATATTTTAATGTGGTGAAATCAGGTTGATTCAGGATACTATTTGAGAAGGTCATCAATTTGGTTTTTTGAAAGTTTAAGCTAAGCAGATTATTGTCTAGCCAGCAGTTGATTTTGTAAACTCCCTCTCTGCTTGTTTATTTGTTGTTTCCCAGGTGTTACTTGTAAAGAGTAGCACAGTGTCATCGGCGTATGATATAATATCTCCCGAAATATCAAGACTCAGCATGTTATTAATATACAGAAGGAATAGGAAGGAAGGATTCCGTAATTTTCAAGATTTTGCAAAAGCATTTCATGACATATACTATCGAAAGCCTTTGCCAAATCTATAAATATTCCTATAACTTTTTTATTGACTTCTAGATTTTCATGTATTTCTCTGGTGAAATGAAATAGAGCATCCTCTGTAGAAAAATTTTCTCTGACGCGAAATTGGCGGTTTGATATTAGATAATTTTTAGTTGGGTATTTATTTAATCTAGAGACTATGCATTTTTCTAGAATTTTAGCAATTACCGCAATGACTGAGATTGGTCTATAATTTTTAGGGTTATTCTTATCTCCATTTTTTTATACGGGGGTTATTATTGATTGCTTCAGTTTAGTTGGAAACTTTCCGGAAGTGAAAATGGTATTTATTAGGTGTGCTAGTATTGTAACTATGTTTGCTCTGATTTCTTTGATTGTTTTGGTAAATAGTTGGTCCGAACCACAGGAAAGTTAATTTTTCAGTCTTTGGATTGTTTCTGAAACTTCTTCCGATGTTACAGGATCTAGGTACATGGGGTGTAATTAATTATTTTCTATAGGTAGAGTATCTGTAAAATCCGAATGTTCGTAATTTTTTATGAAATTTGACATTTTCATCCCAACTGTTGAAAAATCTATATTGAAGATATCTGAAACTTCGTTTGGTTTTGATGTTATTGTATTTTGATCATTAGACAATTCAAAATTTTCTGAGGTCATGTATTCCGTATTTTTTATTGAGATCAAAAAGTATTTAACCCCTTCACCACACAAGTAATTTATTTCCTAGATGCGCAATTCGATAACAAAGTTATCTTCATCAGTAGGAATTACTAAACTAACTGTAAATCGGCATACCAGTCTTATTTATATCAAATAATTAATTACCATGGGTTAATCCGTGTACCAGGAAGTGATCCTCCTGATGGGCAGGTGCAAACCCAATAAAGAATACAACAAAGACACTTAATTATTCTTTTACAGGTATCAAGTCGAATAATTTGGAATTTAATGAACCGTTATCATTATTTAGCAAGGGTTTCGAGCCTCTTTTTCTGATAGCATACTCTCAAAAAAATCTAATTTTCTGTAATCATCAACAGGTTTAATTAATTTTAAATTTTGGATATTAATTTTGTGATGAGTTTGTTATAAATGATCCGCAACACTCGATTTATTTTCTTGCGAATATTTAGCATGTGCCAAATGTTCACGGAAACGAACATTCGTAGATCTTTTGGTTTGGCCATAATATACACTATCGCAGTTTTGACAGCTAATTTCATAGATTCCTGATCTCTCCAAAGTTGGAATTTTATCTTTCGGATTACCTAACAACATTTGGAGATTGTTCGTACTACTATGTACCAGCTGAAGGTTTGCGTCTCGGAAAATAGAGTTGAGACCCCTCGTAAGCCGTGTATCGTGTGTAATCTTAATAAACTTTTTTCTGTCTTTAGGTTGCTCTAGTGTGGTTATTTGTCTTAAGGACGTTCTGAACTTTTTCTTTCTCAACAAATTATCTACCATTTTCGGGGAATAACCATTACTAATGGCTATTTCCTTAATGGTTTTTATTTCACGTTGAAACCGTTCAACACTGAGTGGAAAGCTCAACGCCCTGTGAACAAGGAAATTGAAACTCACCATCTTGTGCTGAATGTGGTGGTTGGAATCAACGGGTATAAATCTGTTAGTGTTGGTTGACGTTCTGTAAATATCTATTTCTACACGTTCCCATTCCTGATTACCAGTGTGTCCAAAAATGGCAACTGTCCGTCAACCTCCATCACCACCGTGAATTTAATTTGTTCGAATACTGAATTCAAACTATTCAGTGATCAATATTCTGATTTTTCACATCGAAAACACAAAATACGTCATCCACATACCTGATCCAAATTCTCGGAAAATAATTGTTGAGTGATCTAAAATCTGTTTCAAACCTACTCATGAACAGATTAGCGATAAAAGGTGACAGACAGTTACCCATGGCAGTGCCTTCTAGCTGCTGGAAGAATTTATCTTGAAAGATAAAATAATTCTGCTGCATGCATAAGTCAGTTAAACTGATGAACTCATCAGCTTTTTCCCTTTGAATATTATTGAGATCAAATTAATCTCTCAAATATTCCAAGGTTACTGCAATGGGCACACTGATAAAAAGCGAACTGACATCGAACGAAACCAGTCTCTCCCCGTCCAACAGTTTCAAGTTTTTAATTGTGTCAACGAATTCATATGAATTCTCAACAGAAAAACTCTCTTGCTGGACAGGAAGCAAGTTAAGTGTGGTGAAGGGGTTAAATACTTTTTGTTCTCATTGAGTGACACCACAGGCTTCCAATATCCCATTTTCATATTTTATATTATTTTCCATATGGTTTTTTATTATTTTTGGCATTGATTAATTTAGTTCTATAGTAATTTTCTTTTGTTTTTGTTAATAGTTTTGTAAGATACTTTCGATATTGTTTATATACATTCCAGTTTTCTGGGTTATTTTCATTGATACATTTTGTTTTTTCAGTTTATCTCTATTTTTGATCGACGTGATTGATCCCTGTGTGATCCAAGGCTTCATTTGTTTGTAAATATGATTATTCCTATAATGTGTGCATCTCATTATAGCAGAGGATAATTTAAGAGAATACCATAACATGGTACACGGACAGGTCCAAAATTCCCGACGGAACTGGAGCAGGAGTCTTTGGGCCTCGCACCAAATACTCCGAACCCATGGGCCAGTTCCCCAGTATTTTTCTAGCGGAAATTCACGCCATAGAAAGGTGCATTCAATTCAACCTCGACAGGAAATACCGGAATAAAGAAATCGCAATCCTCTCCGATAGTCAAGCAGCCATCAAAGCATTGAGCTCATATAACATCAACTCAAGGATGGTTTGGTAATGCCTAGACAAACTCAATGATCAAGGCAGAAACAACAAGGTGATCCTCCTCTGGGTGCCGGGGCACGTCGGAGTGGAGGGCAATAAACAAGCAGATACCCTGGCACGAAAAGGGACATCAACGCCACTGATCGGGCCAGAACCGTTTTGCGTACTTGGAAAATCTTACTTCCAAGACGAACTCAATAAAACTGAAGATGCAATGAGAGCAACTTACTGACAAAGACTTCCAGGGCTAAGGCAGGCCAAAGATCTCCTCGGTAACTTCAGCCGAGCAAGATCGAAGACACTGATTAACCTCAGCAAAACTGGTCTGAAGACAATCACGGGATTTCTTACGGGTACTGAAGACTCAAAGAACACCAGAGGAAGCTAGGCTTAGAGGAGGACAGCACCTGCAGATTCTGTGGGGAACATCCAGAAACACCACACCATATATTGATGGAGTGTTATGCTGCACATCACAAAAGATTGAATATACTAGGATCACACCAGCTGACTGTGGGAAAAATACCACGAATAGACCTCCTCAAAATTCTTAGATTCCTCAAGGAGTTGGGGCTTGAGGGGCTGCTGTGAACGAGAACACCTTGAAATAGCAGAAGAAGATGGGTCACAATAGATCTAATTAGGTCACAGAGCATCAGTCACCATCCATTTCTACCATTACCATTATTACCATTAGTATTGAAATGTAATATTATACCTATTCTTGAAATATTATAGATATTATTTTTTTTTTAATCGAATCAGTGGAATCGTAAATTTAATATTATTTTTCATATCCGTATAATTAGGCCTGTAGACTTGTTTAAATAAATTAAAAAATATTGCTCCGTATTTTTTTTTGAAAAATCATCAATGTATTTTTATTCATGACAAAGAGTTGAATTATTTGAACCTATGAGAATTAATAGGTTGAAGTCTTCAGTTTCATCGAATTTCGAAAATGGTGTCATAGGGAATATCAATTTATGATTACTGAATCATTTATTTGAAATCACGGAAAATCTCAAACTATACATTTGCTCTTAAGTCATTACGAAAAAAAGCCTTCCCACTCCAGTTCAATTGACATGTAATATGTCAAGACAAATCACATTACATCATAATATCGGAAAATATCGTTTCTTTTGATCAAAGCGCAACTGTTTTTACCATCAATTTGCTATTACTTCGCCTGAAAGTGCAGACATAAAATATCAGAGGCTCTTCTGTAAGCTTCTGATTTCAATAGCTATTTATTCGCGAAACTGGGGTCATAAATAATACCTTCTCCTAATAGCTTCCATTAAACTGAAAGGAATACATAAAGGAGTCGCCATCTATTTCCACATAAACAGGAAAGTTAATACATCGAAAAACTCCATTTTCCATTGTTATTGGATATTTAACGTTGACATTCAATTTAGTAGCAATTTAAAAGTAATTCTGTGAAAATCGAGCGCTAGATGCGGTATTGATTGGAAAGTGGAAGGCTTGAAGCGAGAGCTCATCGTAGTTTTCGGTCGCAAAAATGGCGGTCGGATCAAATCTTCCGTGTAAAAAGACATCAATCAATGGCTGTCTAAATTGCGAACTGTTACACCCGAACAACCTGCTTTTCATTGTTTGCTACTATGCGAAAGCGTCATAGGAGGATGAAACGAAATTAAAGGCGTTCGCTTTTTAAAGTTGTGGTCAGTGTTGGGGCGATGAGAATTAAAAAGAATTGAATTAAGAGCACCTATTGTGCAGAGTGTTGAGCAGAATTTGGTTGTGTTCACGATTTTGTCGGCTCGCCTGTATTTTCATTAAATTAAGTCCATTTTGTGAGGAACTAACGAGTCTATTTATGTGCTCCTTCCAATTTAGTTTGCGATCGAAAATCACGCCTAAGAATTCTATACGCTCCACAAATTGAAGATCTTCGGTGCCTAGTTTGAGTTTTGGGGGTCTGCCTTCGTTTTTGGCCGAGAACAAGATACATATAGTTTTCTGTATGGAAAAGGAGAAACCGGTGTTGGATAACCAGGTTTGGAGTTGCAAAATTTGGGTTTGCAGAAGAGAAACCATGGACAGAGTATTTTGTTCTTTAATAAACGGTACCAAGTTATCAACGTATTCCAAGAAAAATGGATACACGCCCGAAAACCCAGAAGCCATCTAAATTCTTTCCAATGAATATGTGTATCTGAGGCCCCAAATACGACACAGTACGAAAGAGATGAGATGATAACTGAAATAAAAAGTTTGATTCTCGCGTCTCAAGACGATATTTTTGAGCGAATCATGAGATCCATAGTGGCTCCAAGAGCTTGTTTAGCCTAAGAGACAGTCGACTTGGACATTTCGAGGAAAATGGAGGAGGAAGAGAACACTCCCTAGGTATGTGAATTTATCAACAACCTCGATAGGTTCAGTCAGGTAGTGAAAACTGAAGTTTTTGTTGGTAGTTAATCCACCCCTGCTGAAAACTACGATTTTGGTTTTTTCCGTGTTAACAGTTAGATCATTTTCATGGGCGTATTGTGATAAGATTGTCAGTTTGCGCTGTAAATCTATTTGAATCTCTACTTCCAGATATATTGACCCCGACGCACCCCATATTTTCAAAATAAATCTCAATATCAGAACAGTAAAAAGAGCATTGGGCTCAAAGGTTCGCCTTGCAAAACACCACCGGAAATATCGAACATTTTGCTAAATGAGTCATTACTTTTAATAGACATATGGGCTTTATCATTAATTTGGTTTGATATCCGCAAGTATTTAGAGCTTATACCGAGTTGATACAGTTTATGCCAAATAAGGTTGTGATTAATAGAATCGAAGGCTCTCTTGAGGTCCACGAAAGCTGCAAATACTTTCCTTTTTTTAAGACGTAAATTGATTTGTACAGTAGAACTAAGCACGAAAATGTTATCTTCACAGCCGCGGTGAGCTCTAAACCCCGACTGGCATTCTAGAATAATTTCATTATTGGTACAGTGTATTGATAGTCGGTTCAGTAGTGGTAATGAAAATATTTTGGGAATGCAATTGATGGGGGCGATACCTCGGTAGTTTTCTGGGTAATCTTTTGTTCCTTTTTTATGCAGCATTGTCAAAATAGTCTCAAACCACGGAACTGGTATTATTTCAGAAGTAAAAATGTTATTGAATAGGCTGCAGATATACAGGAGCCAATTTTGTGGTAAATTTTTCAAGAATTCATACGGAACTCCATCACATCCAGGAGCTTTATGGTCTTTGCATTTCTTCAAACAAGATATGAGTTCAGCAACCTCAAAGGGAGAAAGTTATCCCCTGCTTAAAAAAAAAGTTAGTTCGGGTATAGTATTTTTGAAATAAATGTTACTATAAAATTGATCCTGCGCTTCTATAGATCTTGTGCAAGCATTTTTGTTTTAAAACTTGCAAATGCGAGCATATTTCTTTGGATACCCGAATCGACTAGTAGTTGGGATATGATGTGTCTCCATGCCGTATCGTATGCCCTTTTGATGCTGAGCATTTTTGTTTATTGACAAGAGTTTCGTGGATTTCGGATTCTAGATCAATTATTTTGTCCATGGTTGATCTTTGTTTGCGGAAACCGCTTTGTTCAGGGGCTAAGAGTTTTTCGTTTCCCAGATACCACCATACTTGTGATAGTGAAATACGAGTTGTTGATCGTCAAGTGTCGACAAAGGAAAGGAGGCATATCGTGCGATTTTTGACTGAACACTTTGTGAAATGAATAATTTGGATCAAGTCGAAATCATCTTCTCCCCACATTATGTTACGAATGTGAAAAATTGAGTCGAATATCTGTCAGAAAACAACTACTTTCCCCTATGAACATTGATTACATCTGACATCTATTTGTTCAATTTACCTTCAGGAATACCCTATTGCAAACTATAATCGAGCATCCCATCTGGTTATAAATAACCACCTGCATACATGATATATTTCTAGATTGTTTCCTCTCAGCAGTACCAGGAAAGAACAGACAAATAGAAGTAGTCCTTGTTCGATATTTCCTGGACTATGAAGCACGTTCGTAATAAGGTTTCTAAGTGTACTCTTTTGTTCTAGTTGGTTATCAATTTGAGCCGACAAAAAGGCGAGTTAGGAATATAAAATAGAACTAAAGGTCCTTCGAGTTTATTATGTAAATATTGTACAAACAAGTGTGTATTACTGCACAGTTATGTTCTACACAACGAACGATATTACATAAAAGTCAAAAGCAACAAGCATTCCTTGGTAGCACAAACTCCAGAAAGAGTAAATGCGGTAATTCAAACAGTATGGTTCACGATCTCATTTTGAGAAGTTTTAGAGTCAATTAGTTATTTCGATCAGTACATTCATAAATATGAAATTGCGATTCTTACGATAATACCGTGAACCCTATGCCCCGTTCATGTCCAGAAGCTACATCGATTCTCCTGCGTTGAAACACTCATTATATACGATATAGGTTTGATGAAGCGCACAGGACAGCTTTTGACTATATTTTGTTTCAAAAATGATGCATTGTTGGTAATGAATGGCGATAGGGATGCGGAATACTAGGACAATTGCATCATTTATCAGCAATTATGATTTGAGAAGTTATGATTCATTTTTGGCGACGCTATTGTAGTTTGCGGTGGACAATTGCGAGTCGCTGAATTTCTGACGAAACCCATTATATTACGGCCAATGGAAACAATGCATTGCGATCCATCATCACTCGTCGTTATGTCTAGCAGGATACCAAAATAATATATAGTTTCAGGAACATTTAGTTTGATGAAACACACCAATAGGTGTTTTTACTTGAGATGTTACTCCACTAGCGCAAAATATAATGTTCTCAAGTCTTTTGTTTCGAGTATGTTTTCCATATGCTTGAACTTTGGTACAAGAATGATTTTTTACAGAAGTTTGCCGATGTGAACATCCTATCTTATTAGGCTATCCAGGTAGATACCCAGATATTTTGTACAACAGGAATTTCTGAAATTTTCTTTTCTTCTCTGATCAATAGTCTCGTCAAATCAGGTCGAGTCAAACCATGATCTGATTTTCAAGAAATCTTTCTCAGCCTTTTCGATCAAACTGTACCAATCTCTTCCGGAGTAAATGATCGCAGTGTCATCTGCAAAGCTAATTATTTGCACTTCCGACGTTATATTTTTTACATTTTTAATATTGAAAGATGAATAGGTCCGAGAACTGTCCCTTGGCCATACTGAATTGTGTGGAATTCGCTATTAATTCCGTATTCACACATTGGTGTCTATCTTTCAAGGTCTACAAACAAACGAAGTGATTTGTTTCCTTTTTCCAGACAATAATATATGTTTCAAGTTAAAAGTTCCACTGAGTCATCATTTGTCTTATTTTCATATTTATTTTATTAACAATAATGCATGACACAAAAAGAATCAAGAGCCATGTAAGAAACACATAGACTAGTCATCGAGTGTTCTGAACTATTCTAAATGACGGCGACATCTCTCGGTGTTTCTGGAACGATTTGGTTTCTTATAAAACCGGTTCTTCTCATCGTTCGTGAAAGATGGCCGACGATTGATATATCAGCCCGCCGTGTTTACGGGGGTGATTATCATAAATTCTGAGCCGGGTTAGCGAACTCTGGGGGAGGTGATACCTGTAGAATTACTCTGACAGGACATGTGTCGGGATGGAGTCGACGACAGCAAAGTCGCGCAGCGCATTCAGACGAGTGTATCAATAACTTCTAGTGATTATACGAAGTACTTTGTTCTGCATCCTGCCGAACGTCAAAAACGAGTCTTGGGCAGGCTGTAAAACGCTGGGCTAGCGTACAACATCGCCAGCCGTATGAATTCCTTTTAGATCATCATTTGACCTTAAGATTCATATGCGATCTCCTGGCTATTAGCGCAGCCCTCTAAATAACCAGGTTAATAAGCTTATATCATGATGCTTGTCAAGCTGTGCCCCCAGGTATCGCACATTAATCCGGATATCCAAGACTTTGTCCTTGATCTTCAATTTACTAATAATTCTAGACAACTTAAATTTCTTCAGGAAATTGATGACTCAATTCAGAGGCTTTCTGCAGTCAGTTACAATCAGAGTTTGCAAAAAGACAGATTTGGCTAAGCAATAGTGACTGCACTTTGTTGAATTAAATCAGAAGCTATACCTATATTACAAGTTTCAATTGAAATAACGGATTATAAAAGTTGAATGCATTTTCATTACAGTATCTTCATACCACGCCGTATGATATTCTACCTCGTTCTAAATTAGGTAAGAAACAATACACCATTCTATTTCTATTTCTATTTCGAGTAGGTAGGTATATCTTTTTTATTATTGTTACGGTCTCCGGCATCCATCCGTGCATGCACAGTTATGAAATATAAAACCATTTGGAATTTAATTCAAAAGCGGGCCTGTTTCTCATATGTCGTGGTTGACCACAAATATCGTCTCGCCGAAACTCCATATATGAAAACAATTTGAGATTGGAGAGAGACCTTGCCCGAGCCACCTTGTGCAGAATGCATCTTGAAAGATTTATGACTGTAAGTGACTATTCTACCAGCCGAGCGTGGAATTTGTCGACCCACCATTTACACTGTGATGAGATGAATGATTCATAGTCAAAGACATGGAATTGATGAGAACCACTATGTAAAAGGGGTTTCTGGTCGTCTGTGGTGTCGAACAGAATAGTCTAAAGACGATTTCAGATAGTAACAATCGAAACGTCGTGATTCAAACCAGTAGAAATTCAATTATGTTCTTTGAGACAATGGAAGTTCTGAAATATTTCTATCAAAATGAGCACAAATATGATTTCCTTTATAACGCACTTTTACTTCATTCCAATTTTCAATTTCACCATAGCAGGAAAATAAGGTAAACAACCGTGTGTTCTTATATATTTCATCAACAAAGGTTTAATGACCGGCTGATGACAGTATAGAAGATCTAATGTTGTTCTAACGAAATGAAAATCAGTGAATCATCAATGCTATTGAGTAATATTTTATGAGGATTCTTGTGAAATGCAGTGCTTTACTTACAAAATTATTCATAGTAATCATTATTCATACGTTTGCCGGTATTTAAAAATGAATATTGAATTGACGAATTGTTTTTATTTAACCAACTGCTTGCTTCACTGTATCAGTTTTCCCACGAATATTAAGCATTAGTCAAATAAATCTCATACTCCCTTTAAGAATTGCAGGAACAGTTTGAACTCTGGATTTATGGAAAAAAACCTTTCAGGAACTTCAAATGAATATGTCATATTTAGCAGAGGCTAACGCACAAAAGACTTTATAGGCCGAGGTGCTTGTGCGGCTGCAGAGCCTGCACGACCCCCCAACAATCTAGGAAATTATTAAGAGCCACCATTAGCGCGTCATACCGAAGAGTCGAATGTATTTCTCACCCCGCGCAACAAAGGTTTGTAGGCATATAATTATGAAGCATGTTAGTGAAGATAAGATAAGATTATATGTAGGGGGCAGCTCCGTAAACAGGGTCCAGGTACAAAAAATTTTATAATAATTTTATAAGTTTTTATAAATAGACCATCAGTCGTTAATTGTAGGTAAGTACATTTGGATAGATTTTGGTGTATGTGAGGGTATTATTAATAATTGTTATTGTTTTTTCGTCAACCAGCCGCAGCATTAAAAGCAACCCTCAGAAGTTTTCGGGAGACTTGTGCGAGCTAGGGAAGTCACTGCCCTTATCTTTCAACATGATACCATGCACGAGACCAGCGACTGCGCTGGGATTCGAATCCACGCACCTGCGGATGATTTAATAAAGAAGCGAACACTTCACCCGAGCACCAGCACAACCTAAATACAAAAATATTGTATGTTTCACTAAATTGTCCAAAAAAAATTATAATATACATGCATATGCTATTTAAAAATGCATTCGTCATTAACTATGTACAAAACGAATGGTGAAAAAAGACATGCCTCGGGTCCTACTGAATTTGGCAAAAGCTTTCGATTCTGTGAGTCATGAGCTTCTGAAGAAACTATAATTGAAAGTAAGAGTGAGAAGCAACGTCCATGATAATTGTTCAGAAACTTTCTGATTGATCTTAAACAAAAAGATGAAATAGGCAGCAAGCTTAATGAAACAAGAACAGTTTCCACAGGGAATCGTTTTTGGTACGATTTTGTTTATTATGTAATCGACGGTCCCAACAAAGACTGTAGTTACTCAATTTTTGAGTAACTGAGAAAAACGGTCCTGAACTTTCTTGTATCTTATTATTACAAATAAAAGTTACGTGAATTTATTTTGATTTCATGAAGTGCATGTAAAAACTACATTTCAAGTATTAAATTGTACCTTTTTAATTTCTTCACGTTATTTTTTTGCCAATATAGAATAATTTTCTCAAAATTGATAGAAATTACGTTCCGCAGCCTTCGTTGGGACCATTGGTATATCAACTCACTATTTTCCCTTAGCCGGTGGATAGATCTCATTTGCAGACAATACATTCATTTCATATATACAGGATGAAGTAAGAGGAATGGCCGAAAAACATTTTGATCTAATCAGCAAATGGTTTGAAGCTAACGGTGAACAACCAGATTATTTGCATTCTCTTCTTATGAATCAATCTCACCTATATACAGGCTGTTCCAAATTAAGTTGGCACCATTGCCAAATCCGTTATTATTGATTTTACGAATTCGGTTAAATGGGCAAACTAGTAGCATTTTTAATGGCCTTCTCGATGCCGAAAACAAAAAGAAAAATGACAGTCGCGTTTTCAGAATATTTCATAAAATGATATTTTTTTCAATAGAACACACTATATTTTTTCATGCGTTTCGATTCGTAATAACATTCTGAACAACAAATCTCACTTTACTTTTTTTCGTAAAGTTGAAAATAAGACACTTTTATCAATAGGAAACGTTTATAAAAAGCGGATTTGATAAAGCGCTATAAAATATCGAGTAAATGTTCAAAAACACCGCCTTCTTATTGAACACAATTTGGTCCATTCTATTGACACTACGTGTGGCATTCAACACAGTTCGGCCATCAATTCTATTAATTATAGTTTCAATATAATTTTTCAGTTCATCTACATTATTATGTTTCATTTTGTAAACCTCATTTTTCAGAAATCTCCTAAAATAAAAATCTAGAAGTGTCATGTCTGGTGAACGAGGGGGCCACTTAACAGGACCATTTGTAGCAATCCATCTGTTTCAAAAAAAGGCTTGTAGCATTCTTTTTACGCCACTGACATTATGTGCTGGTGCTCGATCCTACTGAAAATAGATCATCTGACGAGCATCCAGATCAAGATCATCGAAATACTCTTCCGGCACTCTTGTTAATAAATTAATGTAACAGGGTCCGTTCAAAGAACCATGGTATAGAAAAATAGACCGATAATTCTGCCTCTAAATAGACCACACCAAACATTGATACTGAATCGTCTTTGTGGATTGTGGGGATGGACTTGAAATGAATTATGTCTACTCCAATAATGAAAATTCTTTCTAGTAGGTATGTATCCCACTATTTGAAAAATTTTCCAAATCGCTCCATATAATATTTCTATAGAAGTTTGTATCTTGTCTGCATTTATTCATAAACCACCGACAAAACCCCAATCGTCTCTCAGGGTCACCAGGTTCTAGTGTTTGCACTGGTCTTAACTTATAAGGAGAAATCTTATGTTTCTTCAGAATTCGTTGAATACCAGACAGTGGAACAGCTATTTCCCTAGATAAATCTCTGATGGAATTGTTTGGATATACCCCAAAATAGGATAAAACGCCAATTTCTGTATTTTCAGGTATTACAAAAAGTTTTTCAGTTCTGCTCTTCTCAAAAACTTTTTCATTGTTCCTGGATCGACGATGAAGCACAGCAAAAAAACGCCGATAAGGTAATACATGATCGGGGAACGAATTGCTGTAGTGTTGGAGTGCTCTTACGCAATTTTTCCGGCAAACCAAGTAGGATTTTAATATATCACATTTTTCTTGATGGAAAAACGGCATTTCGAATAAATATTCGAACAGTACTTGACAGTCACAATATTTTATGACATTGTCATGATATACTTGAGAATATTTGACAAATAGTATTTCAACAAAGTTTCAATTGCTCATAATAATTATATTTTATCGAATCAAACACATTTTTTCCAACCACATTCATATGACCCTCCAGTATTGTCTGTTCTGTAAAAAAAACGACTTCAAAGTTATCATTACAGCAGACATATTTTGATTCACAAAATAAATGCGGCTAGCGGAATGCTTTAGATGGAAATTATCGTTTTGTAAATCAATACCAAATAGCTCAGTGCTGTCAATTGAGACATGATGATCAGGGGTTACACGAGTTCACATCCCAGCGTTATTTTTTCTTTTTACTGTCTTATTTTGCTATCAGTAACAAAAATATTGTCATTCGTATAAGTACCAAAATTGGGTGTTTGGACAATCATGAGGTTTTATTCGCCAAAACAAAGAAATTTTGTGTACTAGTGAAAGAAATAAATATTTCCACATAAGTCGCTCATTTTCCACTTTACGAAGAAGGGTGATATGAGCTTTGTTGTTGAGAATGTTAATACGAATCAAAATGCATGAAAAAATATTGGGTGTTCCATTGCAAGAAATATCATTTTATGAAATATTCTGAAAACGCGACTTTCAATTTTTTTTTGTTTTCGGCATCGAGAAGGCCATTAAAAATGCTACTAGTTTGCCCATTTAACGGAATTCGTAGCATCAATAATATCGGAGTTGGCGATGGTGCCGACTTAATCTGGAACACCCTGTATACACAAATATTGCAATGGACTCAAAAGAGTTAGCTTTTGTCAAATTTTATTATACATATGAAAGTACTAGGAGTCGCACGTTAAAAGGTGAGACCTTGTTTATCCTTGGCTCGCACAAGTTTTGACTTTTGAGGGCTGTCGTTCGTAGAGAGCTGGTTAAAGGAAAAAACAATTTCTACAACATTTTTTTTAAAGTATGTTAACCAAGTGGGATATGCACATTAATGAACAGAGATATACCTCTTAATCTGGTTTTACCAGCTCCGAAGTAAACTCACTCTAGGCAGACTGAACATTTTGTATTAAAAGTTCATATGTAATAGCTTCTGTAATATGGATTCATCGGCTGTGAAGGAGGGGCTTGATAATAGTGCATTGGATCCAAGTAAAATATCCAGAAGCGAATCCTGAAGATTATTTATGAGATTTTCTTCAGGCTTCATCTGATTGAATTGAAAGTTCTGGATGTTTGTATTTATGTCTTCACTCATAGTTCATTTATGAGAAACAAAACTAGATCCACCAGCTAGCCAGCTATCATAAAACTCAAGCCATCGGAGTGCAACCCCACCCCTTTATATGTGATTTACTCCTACAGAGTTATCATATATAATTCGACAGTGTGAAGGAGACCCAGAGCGGAAATCAAAAGATTACCACAGAAATAAATTGGAAATTCCACGTTCATCTACATGAGTCAGTTCCTAATCCGTACTAGGATTCCGACGCGACGGTCTCATATACAGCCCCATCGTCATATATCATTTCATTTTGAAGCATATACAGTTAGAAGAACGTTTTCGCACAAGATGTCAAGGTGTTTCAAGCAAATTTACCATCAGATTTTCTGTACCGTTCTGGCCAAAAAAAGTTTATTATGCAGGTCTCAACGCGAGTGAAATGTGAGTATGGTAACATAACTGTTATTTATCACCATAAACAAAAAGTGGTTAGTGGGAGTTTCATTCTTATGACTACGTGCAGGTCTACGCTCAGGTAGTTGATGTTGTACCCGACCTGATGTCTAGAACACCTTTTTCTGGAAAAAGTTATCGAAGCAGGATATTAAAACACCTTTTGAGAAATTTGTGCTTACCTTCTGACTTATTATTATTGTTACGTCTTCACATTATGAATTAGTGCTACAGTAACTTTGTGAATAGCACCATTCAATTCATCGGTTTCAATAGAAAACTACTCCTCATAACGCTTCATCTTCTCCTAAATCAATATAACTTGTCAAAAACCGTCACAACTGTAGGAGCTGCTTTCACCTACATTTCAAAACAACCATG
Source organism: Chrysolina americana (assembly GCA_958502065.1). NCBI lineage: Eukaryota > Metazoa > Arthropoda > Insecta > Coleoptera > Chrysomelidae > Chrysolina > Chrysolina americana. Next base: position 51,774,738 of record OY293416.1, read on the forward strand.
TCCAAATTTTCCTTGGGTATAACAAAGTAATGAAAACACATCAATAACTCCCCAGCTACTTCATCTTCCATGATGGTAATTTTTCCAACACAGCTAAAATACTGGAATCCAATGAAAAGCGACAGAAAAAAGCTGTGCTAGTAGAAGTCACAGCACGTTTTCACACAAACCATTAATCCAAAACAGTGAAAACATACCTCGAGCTCGGTGTAGCTTCAGCAACAATTTTTAAACTAAGGTTTTTGAATCATGCAAAACACTCAGTCAAAAGGATGATTTGGTTATTATTGGCCCAATAAGAAAGGGTCGCTATCAGCTATCAGCAGCTTTATAATGTCTTTATGATTTCTAAAAATTTCTTTTTTATAGGAGGCAGATAGACAGATTATATAAAATATATACCGTATTCAGCATGGATGCAGAATTAAAATTATATTTCTCTACAAACGTCAATAATTGACAAGGTTCGCGAATTGACAACAATATGCGAAGTGACCCTTTTTTTTCATTTTCCTTCGTTACCATGACACCGTGCGCGAAGTAGTGTGCGAAATACTTAGTTCGCACACTGCATGTAAACTATATGGGATTTTTATATTTTTTTTATTGGTGCACCATTTTAACCATTTCAAGCACGCCTATGCGTGTTTAAATCGAACTTTCAAAAAACGGGCGTTTTTTAAAGTTACCATAGCAACATCAACAACTCGAGAAACAAGAAGTCTAAATGGCAACTTTTGATGAATGATCTAACGTCTAATAAAATATTACTAACCAAAACAACCTTCATTCAAACATTGTAAGCTTTCACGGCTGGTGTCAATATTTTGGTTGGTTTCCGGGTTTTGCCGTGGTCTTCTTTGGTTTAAATCTGCAAACGTCGACTGCAACTGCGGCAGTCATCTTTCAGTTTATACGTCTAGAAGAGTACTTCGACCACGCCACTGAAGATGACTGCCACAGTTGCAGTCAAAACGTTTGGAGATTTAAACCAAAGAAGACCACGGCAAAACCCGGAAACCAACCAAAATATTATACAACAATTTTAATTTTATAAATGAAAATGGAAAGTACAGTTAGTATTATTTGATATATTAATATTTCGATTTTTCAAATCGGAGGAAATGGCATTTAAATTGATACTGTTAACATTCTGAGAATTCAATGACTTCCATTAATGGCACTCCCTATAACGTGTGAAACATTCTTCTTATTGCTAATGCTCACTTCAACGTAACAACTCGCCACAGCTGCCGATTTCCATCCTACTTGTCGTTGGATTTGATCTATTGTCATGCCACTATTTGCCTTAATGGTAGCGGACGTGCGTCAAAAAGCATGTCCCGTGTATTTCTCAGGATCATCCAATTTAAGATAGCGGGCAATTTGCAAGGGACATGATCCAAATGTATTAATACCAACCACTTGATTGGTACACTTCTCCTTATCATATCGTAGGAAAACTCGGTCTGTACTCACATTTTGTGGACGCAATGATAAATACTGCTTTACTAAATGCACATAACTAATTGCTTCATTGTCGGTTACAGTAAAACGTCGAGCCTTCACTGTCTTAGACGGTCGGATAGTAATAACCTTCCTTCTTCTTTGATATCATGTAAGCGCAAATCGCATAACTCACATCTTCTACAAGATCCAAAAATACCGAAAATGGCAATCACTTTCAAAAATAGATAGGTAATGTCTGGTGCATCGATGAAAAACTTCCGCAAATCATCTTCATTGAATATATATACCTTCTTGGCTACGTTCTACTAATTGCCTTCATGAATGCATGCACTTTTACAAATGATTTTATATCGACTCCTTTGTTTATCCTCAACATGCATTGTAATTTTGAATGGATATCCCACATAGTCGACGCCTTGTACTGCATTTTCTGAAGGTAAGCAAGCACAACTCGTTCATCTATTTCAATCAACTTTTACACTTCCATCCAGTGTACGAACTTGTCATATTCTTTGTTATAGGCTTCTCTAGATTTTTGCGGTATTAGTTGCGATTCTGCTTTACTATTCAAAGAATCAATATTAGAATTCATTTTGAAGCACCGCGGTGAAAACTATCAATCTTTGATGACGTGTTGCATATTTATTTTTGCATTTCTCATTTTCATGGCAATGAAAGGTATACTGATAATAATACCAGTATTTATTATTTCAAATTGTACCTATAAAAAAAAATTGCGTAAAGTATACGTGGATAACTGGTCTTTCAAACACTTGCTCGCGCGTGTTTGAAAGACCTATTTATCCACTTATCTATTGTATTTTTTATATTGAGCTAAGCATATTACTTATTTAAGAACAATATTTTTGACGTTTGTAGAAAAAATTTTGTTTGCATCTCATGCGCAAAATACTCTCGACTATTTTTTTTAACTCGGCTGCGCCTCGTTAAAAATCAGTTCTTGATCACCAAATTTCGCGCACTAGATACAAAAATAACTATTTTGTACAACTGTCAGAAAAACTTGACATTTCTGCATCTCTATTGATGCGTAAATGTTTACTTTTTTTACTTCCAAAATAATTCTCAAAATAAACATGAAATATTACTTTTTGAAGGATTTATTTTCAACGGAGTCGATAATTGATTGATTATTCTACGTGAAACAATTTCATTTATTGGAATAATAATTGAGAGTTAAATGAACAATTACTTCCAACATAAATTCCCGAAGATATTCCATGTTGCTACTGATCAGAAACCCTAGATATTTTTCGAAGAGTTGAATCCACAATTTTATCACATATTTAAGTTTGTTTGGAAGAAGATGGACAATTCAATATTTTGTTAGAAATCTCAATTTCGTTATAAAAACTATTTTCTATATATGCTTCTGCTACGGAGGCAGATTTCCAGCCACCGTGACGTTTTATGGATGTAATGTTGCCCCCTGTATTGGCCAGAAGAGTTGCAGATCTTCTCCTGAAACAGTGACCTGTGTAGCTCTTAAACATGTCTTTTCCAAGTCATTTTGCAATCAAGCTGGGAATTTCTCCTATTCCATTCATCCCCACATGTTAATACATTGTCCTATCGAATATTTCAAAAATAATCAGTTACTTTTTGTATGAGGCCGCCATAGGCCATATACTTGCGGTATATCTCAACATAATCAGAATTTGAAACAGTAAATGATCTTACGCAATAGATCTTTGTATCAGGTGTTTTATTTAACAATCAATATAGATCAAGCATCTTCAATGGCATCAATAGTTATATGTAATAATTTTTCACGGCGACAAGCACCGCTGATGCCCAAAATTAGGACGACCTACCAATAAAAAATATTAAAATTACTAATCATACAAAGATATGATCATATCTGTACCTTATGAAGTAAATTTGTTTCGTTATCAGCATCTCTAGATTTGTTTTCTCGGTATCCGTCGCCTTTGTTCTCAATGAGCGGGACCAATTTCAAAAACTTCCTTTTATCAATATTTACCTTGACATTCAACTTTTCAACATTGAGTAGATACTCCATAACGTAGGAGGTTTTAAAATTTTTGATTTTTCTTCAAAATAGCATACAAGCACATGTTTAGAAACCTTTGTTACATGTTTCTCCTCGCACCATTCACGAAATTGATCATATATAGATACTATTGCATTTGCTTTCTCAGATAGTTCGAAAGTGCTTTCTGAAGTCTAGCACAATCTCGAGAGCCTTTTATCCCCTTACAGTGTCTCCTCCAGGAATCTCTGTTGGATTTGTTCAGGACCTTCTTGAAAATGGACAAGGTGTTCTTGTATTCATCCCACCTCCTACTTTTTTGGCCATGTTGAATAATTTTCTGGCTTGCTCCCTCAGTTCTGCAAGTTCTTTGTGCCACCAGGGCTCCTTCCTGGAGGTGTTCCTTGTGATGAGTGGGCAGTGTTTGTCAAACGTAGAGATGGCTGCGTCATTGAGTTCTTCCACAGCAAGCTCTAGGTCACTGTTTGTTCTTATCGTACGATGCGTTCCCAGTTCTTTTTTCCTTGGGTTCCGATAAGTCTCTTTGTAGATGACACTCTTTATTATGAAGATCATGTATCTGTGATCCAAGCAACTTACATCATCATATACATGCCATTCTGTAACAAGGTTATTCACATAAGTTGAGGCTATTGTTACGTCGAGTACCTCCTTCCTGTTTTTTGTAATGAAGTTGGGTTTGTTTCCTACAATCAGCGTGTCCAGATTGTTAGCCATTATGAATTGTAGTAGATTTTCACCTCTTTCGTTAGTGCCGCTGCTGCCCCAAATGATTTGGTGCGCATTAGCGTCACAACCAATGATATGTTGCAGTCCTTTGTTCATACAATGTCTCACCAGGTCTTCTACACCCTTTTGTGGGTGGTTCAGGGTGGTCCGATGGGAAGTAGGCCGATCCGAGTACTAGCTTTTTGGTCCCGTTCCCTACCTTCGTCCTGATCGTTACTGCTGTGAGATTTCTGGTCCGAAGGACCTCTGCTGATCTGCTGTAAATAAGCTCTCCGCATTCTTCCCCCAGTTCTCTTATCTTTCCGTGTCTAACCCATGGTTCCTGTATAAGGGAGAGGTCAAACCCTACCCCAGCCGATGTAAGGACTGCCGAAGCTGCCTCACAATGCTGAAGGTTGATCTGGGTTATCTTTATCCCATCGCTAGTTTCCTCGCTTTTTTTTCCAACGAGTAGGGGAAAAGGAATGTTTCGGCACTGTCGTGCCCCTTGCCCAGGACTAAGGCTGTTTACGCCTGCTCTCCTGATGGCTCCGTTATCGACGATGCATCCCCACCGCCATACATCCATCAGTACGGGTCGCTTGACACTTGGATTGGGGTTTTTTAGTCGCCTTCAACGACAGGCAGACCGTACCGGGGACCAATTCTTTCCCACGAATCCCCAAGGGGGTAATATAAAGTTAAATTTACACAGAGATGTTGAAAATTTTAGTATTTTAGGTATTTTTGCAAGCTTAAATGATACATTAACAAACTTATATTTTGCAAAAAGACTGTATAACCTTGAGCCTAATGACCAAAAAGAAAATGGTGCACGCTGAATCTACTTTGCGTATATTCCGAAGTGCAGTCGTATAGCACAAAGAAAGTGCAGAGATGTATAATGGAATAAACATAAGATTTCTCTGGATAAAGCTAATGAAAACATTTATTTGATAACACATTAAAAAAGTAGTCGAGAATCAATTAATAATAATAATATTTCTCCATAAATACCCATAGAGTTTACTCATAGCCTCGGGTGGTCGGTGCACACTCCCTGCAAGCACCAGACGTCGGAATTGGTATCTAGACAACTCACCCACGCTGTCTTTCCTACAAATCTCGTGGTCGCCTATCGACTCCGATGAAATTGAGAAAAAAATTCTCATACTCAGGATTCAAACTAGGCCATGTACTAGCAGAAGATTCAACATCCGAAATCTAACCGCTTCGCTACCGACCACCACATAATCATCGTGTTTTTAAATGGGGGCTGGGGATGAAGGGGAGATTTGAGAACTTCCTTGTTTTTTTCAATTACAATACCATTCAACATAAAGTATACATTTTTTAAGATTTGTTACCCAAACAATTTCTATTCGAAATGAATCATATAGAAAATTCAGTAAAACCCAACAACATTTTTCATTTGCCCCTCAAGGGAAGGGGGGATAATCATACAAAAGGACGATTTCCATAATTCAAACATATTTAAACACCCTGTTACGGCTCGCACTCACCTTCGATTATTGAGAATAAGCAGCACCGGTTTAGTCTAAAAATTGACGGTATATTTAGATACCTCCGGAATTAACTCAGATCATGGACAGAGATATACGGAACTATCAACACCCCTGACATCTGTCAAGGACTTTGGACATTTTCTTTTTCTCTGACCTAACTAATTTGAAAAGCACGTGCTTTTGAATCGTTTTAAATGGATTTACTTGGTAACGTGTCAATTTAATGAAAACTAATTCATTGAAATCATCTGTCGATTTCGTTCCTTTTGAGGGATTTGATAGTTTTAATCTACTGTTATTCGCCGACTCTAAGTCGCATTCTCTAAAAGGCCAACCTCTACCTAAGGTGAAGTACCTCTTGTATATGTCTTTTAACATGTGAGGACCTCTTATAAATCCTGAACACTATTTCAGGTCTTTTTGTATATGCTACGCTACCCCTAATACTAAGCCGCTTGATTAACCCAGCTGCTTACACTGCATGCTTTGTCTATTAGCAAGAGAGCCTTATTCTGTCTCAGCACCAGCTAACAAAAGTAAGACCATTCCAGTAGTACCTGCTAGATTATCACCAAGCTCAGGAATTATTGCTTATCAACCCTCACCACCAGCTGTACCTACCTAGAAGTAACTAGTAGACATTCCAATAGTGCTGATCGAGATACCTAATTTTACTATTTAAACATTCCATACCCCATTTAGTAGTGATATGAGCTCCTTAACTTACAATCTACTGTAAACCTGCGGTATGTACGTATATATCAGTAGGGTTGTCATAACTAATATCATTCATATCGCTATATGAATCCTCAACATAATATTATCATTATCATCGAGTTCATCATTAAAATTTCCAGCATCTAATAAAATAGGAAAATAGGAGAAGAGGGTTGTAAGATTTTTTTATGAAACCCAAATTCCATAAGGATTTCTCGGGGTCCTTTTCATATCATTCAACACACTCATAGTTTACCAAATATTGATGTATGCTGTTCACCCCGTACCTACATTATTCATTCGTTTCATATCCATTTGTTTTAACAAGTACACCTTCTCACGATGAATGAAATTCATGCACTTTTCAATTTTTCACGCCCCTGTGCGATAAAACAGATAGGTAAGAGTTGTACATTTTCGTAATCATCTTACCATATCTGCAATGACAGAATAGAAGATATCTCTATCACACCTCTTGGTCAGACCAGATGAGTCAATTGGGATTCGAAATAGTTTTATATCAGTGTCTGGTTCGGTAATATAGCCCATTTCGTTAATAAAAAGGTACACGATTGCCAGTTTACTCAAACGACCAACTTTCCAAAACCGATTACCAATAAAATACAAGGTATTCAGAGTAGGTGTATCAGAAACGAATTTCCAACGATGGTTGCAGCGAAACATCATTTTATCTCTCTGATTGAACGAATGAGATAAAACGGGATACTTACATTCAAAATTATACAAATATATGAGAACTCTTCAGAATAAACCACTCCGTTTTACGATGGCTTTTATATGGGATTTTTATAACTCTGATTTCGGTGTCAATTAGAGCCTGAGGTTCAGCTCATTTTTTTTCGGTCTGAGTGCAGTTTCAGATATTGATCTTAATGTAGGTGCGATTTTTTATAGTATTTTCGTTTTATTGTGTGGTCTCAACGAGTGTTCCTTTATAATTTCAAAAGGGATCATAAAATGTTTCGATGTACATTAAAATTTGTTATAGTATGTTTTTAATGTTTGTAAGCAGATGGTAATGCAGATAATTTTTAATGCCCTCTATTAACGAAGTGTTTTACAATGTTTCTGCATGTCATGTGTTTGCTGTTGATAATAATTTCCTCATTACTTGTGTGAAACGGGAACGGTGTACCGTTATCAAACGTAGAAAGTTATTGTATATACATGAATTATTGGCTATCAAAATATGTAGAATAAGTACATATATTTTTTGTTCCGCTTTCCATTTGGAGTTTGATCACCTATAGTTTTCTGTAAACCTGAGACAACGTACAAGAATAACATATTACATGCACGTTAATGAGCAATAAAACTTGATACTATCGACCATGCCAACAACACTGACTCACTGTATTTGATTAGAAGAGAGTAGTTTTACACATTGTTTTCAGATTGCCCATCGTGAACAAAAAAAATTATATTTTACTAGGGAAGTGAGTGATTGTTGAAATTGTATTTTGGAGTTCGGAATGCCTTTTACCTTTGATACTAATTACTTATTTATAATTTCAGTTCATAAAATTGAATGTTATAGTCTCTACAACTGTTAATACATGTAAATTTATCTCTAGACGTAAATTCAGAGATTTCTGTATTCTTGAACACATTTCTTATACCAAAATGTTGTCTACCTCTGTCTCTCTTCTGATAAATTTATCTAGGTGTCGAGTTAGGTTCTTGGATCTTAAGTCATAGTCAGATGACGCGAGACTTGACATTGTTCAGTCGACAGGTTGAAAAAAGTGGGGTTAGATGGAAAAAGGTCGGAAGTTAATGAAACTTCAGGAGGTTCTTCAGGGATGGATAATCAACATTTTCTCAAGTTTTGGACCTCGAGGACCCTGTGCGGGTTTTTCCTCGATTACTTTTTTCTCCTACGTCCTACGGAAAAAATATACTTATCGATAGCGCGTAAAATGTTATACAATTTTGACTGAAAAAACATGTTTTTATGTGAATTCGCTACCAAGATTTGCCAAATTTGCTAAGAAATGACAAAAAATGCAAAATTTCAGCTTATTTCATCTGTATACCCGAATTATGATGAAATGTTGTAGTAATTATGGTTCTTGGTTGAAGTCACCAACTTTGGACACGCCACTCCTCCTTCCCCCACCCAACCCCAATTCTCAAAAGCTAACTTTCTGATGAAAGCCAACTATACCTATTAACATCATTTTGGTATTGATATCAGTTACTTTTCGGATTGATATCCTCCCATTCCTCTACATAATTATCCCGGGACAGGAAGAAAAAAAGACGTAGTCCTTTCGTGAAAAAAATTAATGTAATCAACAATATTGAGTTATTCTCAAGGCATATTTTATATTGAGGAATGAAGATATTATAGCTAATCATAGTGGGTAGGTACTCATTTGTACTCATTACATTTCCTGCCGAGATTTCTTAGCCGCTGGTTCTGCACTTAACAGCTCGTCGTCCTCCAGAGCGATAAGTCTGTCAATGATGTCGCTGTCGTCCAATATTTCTGCTTCCCGGGGAGTTACAGCCATGATTCCTCCCATGGCGTGGAATGTGTCATGACCATCCAAAGTATTAACATTAAAGTCCGCATTGTCAAATATGAACTGACTGAATGGATTGGCAGACTCCGCAATTTGGGTACTTTCAGCTTGCAGCACGTAAGACCCTTCTAGCATGTTGGCTTCTTCGTAAGACGATGAAAAGCCCATGGAAGATAGACAATTCAGGAGATGTTTAGAGCCATACTTGTTGTGAACAAACACGGCAACAGCAGTCATGATGAAGGATAGAAAAGATTTGGGGCGCACTGCTATCATAATTGCATGAGCCAGAGCGAGGCATTTATTTTTCCAAGAGTACAAGGTTAGTCGGTTGTTGGTCAAAATCAAGACATGGAGTAGAAGAAGCAGTGTCTCCGGAACCGCAGTTCGCGCACTATCCAAGAAGTTGTCAATCGGAAGATACTTAACTGTGTTGAATACTCTGGAGCGGATGTCTTCCAAAATTATTTTTCCAGCTGCCTCCACAATTCGACGTCTTTCTTCCTGTGCGTCTACTTTCCTTTCGGTGGAGTACCAGTTATCGTACAGAATTTTGTTTTGCTGTGTGGTCGACGTTCTTCCTCAATCAGCTCAATCAGCTGCTGAATGGAAAATTGGCATTCATCACTATTCTCGTCGATGTATGAATATATCACCTGCATGGTTTCGTCAACACTCGGCGATGGGCGGAATCCTCTTTTATGCGATGACTTAGGTGGATGGAAAAAGCTTGCGAGGCACTTTTGATGATACTCAGCATTGACGGCGACTAAATCAGTGTTCAAATTCTGCAACTGGCTAATGCGCTCTTCTATTTTCTTCTCCCAGTCGTCTCCATGCATCCTCACTTTTTAGATGATTCTATTAGAAATTTCGGGTATAGTAACTTTGACTGTAGCATTGCGCCTTTCCAAGGGCAACTTTGCCTGTTTAGCTCTGAAATCATCAGTGATAGCTTCCTCACAAAGAAAACGCGCATTGGTGAAGTCGAATTTCGCAACTTGTGACCGTCGGGTAGGTTCAGGAGAAGGAGCTTTGGATGTGTCACATCCACGACGTGTTAATGCAGCAATTAATTTCTCATTGTTGTACCTTGTTTGGCAAGCACTGTGCACTCTTACTTCACTTAACTCACGCAGAAACTGTTCATCTGCCGAAAGTTTCCTTTTTACACTGGACACTCCAACAGTCTGGCAACTCCTCTGGCTTTCACTACAGTTAGTTCACCTGCTTCAACTCCTCCTTTACAAATGAAATACAAGTCTGATCCACAAGATGTAGACGCCATCTCAGAAAATTACCCAAAAACCGAAAGTGTCACTAACACTCGATGCTCCTTTCGCTAACAAAGTTACTCACTTCAAGAGCTGAAGGTTTCTAATGTTACTTATCTAGCTTAATCTTATATATACTCCGAGTGGATGAACAAATATGGGGCGCCGTTAGTGTCAAAAGTAGTTGTTCTCATATATTTTATTTTTACTCAAATATATTTGTTGATGACCATATATTTATTAGTTGACACCAATATATATTGAAACTGAACAAATGTTTCCATTTTAGCGTTCATTCATTCATAAATATATCGTCAATGCATTTAAGCAGTGAAGAGCAATATATTTATTACTTGTTACCAATCCATATATAAAAATGAGCTTTCGATTACCACCACTAGGTGGCGCTCACATCATGTTTTGGAATATAATTTGTTTTGCAAACCTGTTATGTTGATATGCATTGCATTTATACTTTTTGAAGATATGCAATGATGAAAACTCGAATAATCTTTCGATTATTTTCAACATAGCGGACGCGTTGCGAAGAAATGGCATGAATCGGTTACATGGCGCTATCTAGTGGTGGTACTCAAAAGCTCATTTTTATATATGGATTGGTAACAAGTAATAAATATATTGCTCTTCACTGCTAATATGCTTTGACGATATATTTATGAATGATTGAACGCTAAAATGGAAATATTTGTTAGGTTTCAATATATATTGGTGTCAACTAATAAATATATGGTCATCAACAAATATATTTGAGTAAAAATGAAATATATGAGAACAACTACTTCTGACACTAACGGCGCCCCATAAACAACACTCTCTGTCCCATTTTTACCAATCCCTAATTTTAATTTTCTTATTACCTAATTTGACTATTCTACCTGAGGTACTTATACCCTTCTATAATTACTATTTTTCGATTTCTTCTTGGAATTAATGAATAATAGAGTCATGTTGAAAAAATAAAATGAAAAGTGATCTAATATGACCTCAAAAATCGAAAACAAATTGGTCTAGGTAGAATAGACAAATTTTAGCCTTCTATGTTGAATATTGGCTCATCGTTTGCATTCCGCAGTTCCACAGGAGCAGTGTTCTAACATTTATTGTTTTCCAGCTTTTTACTGCTGTAGCTGATCACACACTCCCCTCGGCCTGACACTCTCTTGTCCTTGGGAGGAACGACTTGACACCTGGTGGGCAAGCAGGGGTGGGGGATATCTAAAGTTGGTGATTTCAAGTAGGAATTATAATAGCAACTACATTTTATCATAATTCTTGTATAACAGAAGAAATGTTGAAAACGCTTTTGCTGTAGAATGTAAGGCAAAAAAGTTATTGAAAGTTATTGAGGAAAAACCACACCAAGTTCGAAAAATTTGCAGTTCCCCCTCCCCTACTTTTTTAGCACAGGGTTCTCGAGGTCCAAAACTTGAGAAAATGTTAATCAACCATCCCTGAACAACATCTTGAAGTTTCATTAACTTCCGACCTCTTTCTATCTGTAACTAACTGTCGACTGAACTAACAAGCCTGGACTGTAGGCCAGTCTTAAGATTACTGTCAATCTGGTGAAAACTATTGCAAGTGAATTTTCAGACCTGATGACAGAGAATTTTTACTAACTTATTACTTTGCAAACATCATATATGCAGTCAGATACAGTTTTTCTGAAAAATTTAAATAGGTGAGACAGACTCATAATACTGTTCCAAGACGCCCCTGTAGCCAAGAAACGTAGTTCAACAGCTAGTTTTTCGCGAATATGTATGAGCTCCCTCACATTTATGAATTTCTTTTTATTTTTATTCATGAATATGTTCGAATTTTGCTTAATGAATTCTTGAAATCAGTACTTGACAGAAGAAAGAAATTTTCAAGACGTGCAAATGGATCCTTTATTAAGTCCGTCAGTACTAGCATTGTATTTGTAAATATAGACTTCACTATCATGTGTACTAGTGCATTGTATTTACTACATACTTCTTTCGGCTTTTGTTGACTGAAAGCAGGGCTGCACTCTGGCAAGCTGCTTGTTCCCCCTCCTGTGGTGCTTGGTTATGGACGAACTCATTGGTAAACTCAGTGATGAGAGCTTCAAGGCACAAGCGTCCGCTGACAATGGGGTGGTCTTAGTTAGCGAACGATCGGAGGCGTCTGTGACCGTCTGCAGGCTGCCTGTAGAATAATTGAAAGATGGTGCAGTAAAGCAGGGCTTTCAGTTAATCCGACAAAAACAGAGGTGATTCTATTCACCAAACGAAGGAAGATAAACGGGTTCAGGCCAATCACCATGTTTGCCCAACAGTCTGGGTTACTGGGCTTCTTGAACTTTGTTGGGGATTCACTGCGGCTGATATGAGGAGGTTAGCGTGGCTTTTTGCAGCCATCTGACTCTGAATGCATTGCTTTGAATCATTCCGGTTTTGGGCATTGCGAACAAACCAAGGTGTGTTTTTGTTCTGGTCCCACTCTAAAATACTCATACTGCTGTGGGTGGAGTGTCCTCATACGGCTGAGGCGTTCATTATGACTCTTATTGAGCAGTGTCTCAACCCTGTCTTCCAACTGAGTGTCTCAGTCCACGTCGTCTTTTTTGCTTACATTGAGTTCAAACTTACGTTTTATCGTATCTGTGGGTCGTCACCTTGTCTTCTGTGGAGTAGCACATTCCACTGGCTGCCTGTATTGGCGAGGGTTCCACACTCTTGTTCTTTAGCTCTATGAAAATTCGCCAAACTCTCGGTCACCAGGTTCGAGACCTCCGAGGATTTCTGCACCCTTTTTCACTGTCTTTCATCTTGTCTTTAGGGAACAGTGTTCTCTGGTATCTTCGTCATATATAAGGTTTTCAATCATATGGGAAACTCATTATATGACTTCAGCGGCCCCTGCTTTGTGGTGGTAGTGGCATCAAGGAAACGCTTGAGTTGTGCTACTGCCTCGTTTAACTGCTGAATTTCTGATTCATGCTAGGATGTCGTTGTTCTCAACTAGCATTGCCTGAAAAGCGATCCAATGAGTCTTCTTTCATAGAAGACTGTCCTATGGTGTCGAGTCGTCCCACAGCATGATTACCACTGGGTTGTGATTCAACGATAGCTCAGATAGATCGGAGGTCCCAGTTCTACGGAACGTTCTTTATCAGCGCTATGTCGAGATGTCTGGTGTACCTACTGCTCCATGCTCCATAGTACACGGATTTCGCTGGTACCGTCATGTGGTTGTCATTCACGTCGTAATATCGCCATAATTTTGCTCCATTTGGTCCAACGATTATTAATAAAACGGATTCTATGAGCAATGCATTGGCGTATCTTTCTGAATGCAGTTTTTTGAGAGATTGTTAGCAGATATTTGTCTGAACATACTCTACTTGTCTCGACGTTGACACCTACGATCTCCGTTGTGTCCTTGCCTCGTTGATGCTGAATGAGGAGGTTTTCAACGATGGGTATGTAGAGTGTCATGGATTCCTGTTTCATACTTATTGTTTAAAAAATGTTACCCACAACTTATGTAACAAAAACTGGTAAGTAAATAAATATTACCATTTTTTCATTCGAAGAGCGCACTGGTGTGTTAGTGACCACAGTAAACACTCTCCACCGTTCGTGGTGTGAGTGCTTACTGGATCCGAGAATCATGTGCCCTGAGTAGTCGGAGTGAACCAAGAACTACGGGCTTCTCCATTTTTTCGGCCAAGATTTCCATAAAAGTGCAAATCGTTCTACCCTTTCAAATCTGTTAGTCAAGATTCCTTCAACCAATTCTTCACACTGGAAATATAGAAACTGATAAATAATTCTTTTACGTAAGAAATATTCGTGTAAAGTAGAGTACAGAAAGAAAGACTACCGAAGTAAACTTTTGTGAGCCATTCAGTTAGAAATGGTGAAGTTTTTGTAAATTTGAGTTATGATTATTGCCACGAACCAGACATAAGTAAAGTTTTAAATTCCAGACTTATTGCTGTTAGGGCTTTCTTGTGTATGTGTTCAATGCTATGACAAATTGTGTCTGCCATATTATAGAGTTGGGAATTTATTTCTCGAGCTTATACTTCGCCGTTTAGGAACAAGTCATCCATGATATATGATTTCCCGTAATGCCGACGTAAATAATTGTTTCAAGGAACTGGGTCGGGAGTTTTTGTGAGTGTAGAAAAATCACTAACCAGAAGTTGGGTCTAGGGATATATTTAAGAACTTTTATCACTTTATGGGACATTTCTTTCACCACTACACGCAAAAACGAAAGTTTATGACATCAATTTGATTTTAATACCATCAAACACCCGATAACTCAGGATTACTTTTACCTTTTTCATGTGAAAAAATAACATTCCAAATAATGATTAATAACATAAAATCCAAAGAGCATGACATGTTATTGACGAAAAATTTAATCTGAACCGATTTTGTCAAGTTTTGTCTCCAAATAAACCCATCACTCATCAAAAATAGCAAAACAATAATTTTTTTAATAGATTGATGAAATTTGTTATATGGTCAAGAAATTGTAAAAGAAACAACTGCATCCGGTGACTATTTTCGAAATTTGGTCGAATAGTTCCATTTCCGCATTTTGTTTCTATTTTATTTTTTTCGATGAAGCAATAGACTCGTCTGAACGAGATCCTGGGACCTATTTTTTGTATAAGATTCCACCCATCTAAGAGGTAAGCCCCGTACCCCCCCTCCTCACCAGTGTCATGTATCAGCACCTGACACTGACTAGTTTACGTAACCCCAGTCAACTCGCTCAAAGTTGAATGGGCAACATTAAACCAATTCGGAAGCAGGTATGGCACTGGCGTTCAAGTGGCGAGTAGGGGACGTCGTTTCAGAGGTTTTCTAGAAAGCAGCTGAAGCGAAGATTAACTGTCAGAAGTCCGCCTATCCCAAGGTGGGAGGCATCGTGCTGAAGGGTACGTGGCACATAGAGTATATAGCCTTGTCCCAGTTGAATGGGCAACATTAAACCAATTCGGAAGCAGGTATGGCACTGGCGTTCAAGTGGCGAGTAGGGGACGTCGTTTCAGAGGTTTTCTAGAAAGCAGCTGAAGCGAAGATTAACTGTCAGAAGTCCGCCTATCCCAAGGTGGGAGGCATCGTGCTGAAGGGTACGTGGCACATAGAGTATATAGCCTTGTCCCAGTAAGCGTATCTGCTGGGATCGACCATTCTTCCGATAATACTTGTAGAATTCACATGGATAACCATAAAACAGAAACACCAAACCCAGAGCCGGGGAGTCAAAAAATTCTTCAGGATGCGATAGTCTCGTCATTCCAGAGGAGCTGCACTCTCATCAAAAATAAACCATACAGCACTGTCCAATCCTGGACCAAAAAGCTGGAAACCTTGAAATATGACCTACAGAACAAAGCAGTGAGACTAATACAATGGACTCCTCTCTCTGTACAAAAGAGCCATATAAACAGAAAAAAGGAAGGCATGAAAACATTTCTGTGTCAAGAGAACGGCTGAATGCTCACGACTGAACAAAATCTTGTCAAAATATCCGGTGAATGTGAGCTAATGTGAGCCGACGGAACATTCATCAAACCAGGGAAAGAATCTCTAGAGGTACTCCTTGATACCCACTTTCCTGACTCTAGGGGGACAAATGACGCAGTTGTGTCCCAGAAAGTACAAACAGTCGAGGTCAAACCCACAAGGAAAACCTGACCATTCAAATCAGCAAGGCCTGATGAAATCCAACCTGGACTATTACAGTGAGGAGCAGATCTGCTTATTCCATACCTAGTCAGGCCGTTTAGGGCGAGCCTGGCTCACAGATACATATCCAAGGTGGTCTTCATATCGAAGCCAGCAAACCATCCTATGCCCACGTCATGGCATCAAGACAAATTTGCCTCTCATCGTTCATACCCAAACCAACGGAAAAATTATTTCATAGAACTAGAGTACCAACACGCCTATTAATCCGTAAAATCTTACCAGACTGCACTCTACAGTCTAGTCTGCAGGATTGAAAAACCACTCCCGAATGAAGATATTGCACTCACAGCATTTCTTGGCGCAGAATGTTTGTTTGATAACACATCATATGCATCTTTCCCCTAGGGAAAGAAACGTTGCTCTAGTCCTGAACCAACAAATAATACAAGCCTTCCTATCCAGGGACATGATGGAGATGGAAGCCACTAGAGGCTGCCACCAGGGGTAATACTATCCCCACTTTTGTGGAACCTCGTGGAAGACAGCCTCCTCATAGACCTTAATCAGAGAGGAGTATATGCATAGGACTACGCTGATGATATCGTCATAATGGTGAAGGGGAACTATATAGGGGTTTTTGTGGATCTGATGCAATCGGCACTCACAGACGTACAAACGTGGAGAATTAGGAAAAACCTCAAGGTCAACCCCCAAAAAAAACACGATTACCCCTTTCACCAGAAAAAGAAACTTTGAACCCAACAGAGCTCTTCTAATCTTTTGTGAAAACTTACAGTCGGGAGAGTAAGGAGAGTCGAAGCCTGAACTTACACTCAAAGCTCACCTGGGAAAAGTGATGACAATGGCAAGGACATCATTAACAAGGACATCATCAATGATGGCAAGGCGGTCCTTTGGCAAAACTCTGGCTATACACAGCGATAGTGAAGCCCTCGATAACGTATGGGGCCCTGCTGGGGTGGCCAAAGGCAAAAAAAGTTACAACTAGAGGAAATCTGACCAATTTGCAAAGACTCGCCTTGCTTGGAGTCACTAGTGCAATGTCCAGCACATCGACGATTTATTTTTTCACAGATTCGCCATTAGAAACAATATAAGAATTAAAGAACATGAACTACTATCCTAAAAAATATCATAATTATATAAGAAATCACTATTCGTCTAACCTTATGATTCTAAGAGAATTTTTTGAATTCACTCAATGAGTTTAGAAGAGGATCAATATTATACTTATTACACCATCTCATGCATCTGGACATTGGTGAGTTGTAACTATAATTTGGCATGTGACTTCTAATTGAAAACAACGGAGGTTTTCTTGTATTGTGAGATGTTACATAGAAGTTTATACTTTCGAGAAGATAAGGACAGTCGATTTATCCTGACAATAGTTCTTAAATGAATGTCATATCATGTTGAAAGCGCCGTATAGTAAGTATATGTTGAGTTTATACAAAGTGTTTTGACGATTAAAGTTCGAGTATGTCTTCATTTTGTATTTCAGAATTCGATTTTCAACATTTTCAATTTTTTCAACGTCACAATTTCTAATTCTTTCAGAAGAATTTGACTGTCTATGACATCACTTACTGGTAAATATAATTTCAAATCATTAGCAAACAGCAAAAACTTTGCATATTGAAGAAAATTCCCAATGTCATTCACAAACAGATTGAACAATAATGGTCCAAAATGGGATCCTTGTGGTACACCGGAAGCTTCAGGAATTGTTTCTGAAATGTAATAATTTATTTTAACAAACTGAAACCGATGTGTTAGGAAACTTTTTATCCAATTTAATATACCAGTTACAGAACCTAGAGCTTTCAGTTCCTCTAACAATTACAAATGATTGACCCTATCAAATGCCTTCGAGAAATCAGTATAGATATAATCTATTCGATTATCTTTCGCCAAGGCATCTAACAAATGTTGTTCATATGTTAATAGATCATAGTGGATCGACCTGAACAAAAACCATGTTGTTGTTGAATATTATATTCTTACAGGCCCAGGTTAACTGGCAAGTTACTAGTTTATCCATCAACTATTTTTCTAGTACTCCGGAAAGTGCTCATTATGAAGAGATAAACTGAAAAGGAACTGTATAGGTGTAGTTAAAGTTGAAATACAGCCTTTTATCAATACCGTCGGCATACCAACAGGCCCATAAGAATACTTTAGCTTCAAGCTGTGAATATCATCAAAAACATCAACCAATCCAATATTAATTTTGTTTATATCATCTGTATTTTTATTACTGCAGTTGGGAATTTAACAGTCTGTGTATGAATACACTTTTGCTAAGTGTTGTGCAAACAAATTTGCTGAATCATTTCCGCAAGAGCTGGTCTGGTTCTCCGAATACATTGATAGAGGGTATGATGATACTTTGCTTGAATTAGAGATTTGTTTCCAAAACAAGTTTGGGTTTTGTTGAATATCAGATTCCATATTGTTTAGATAATTTTTGTAACAGGTATTACTCAGCACTTTGCATTGAGAACGTACTCGGGAAAATTCGTCATAAGTGTATTCATCATTCGTAATTTTAGATTCTTTATGTAGTCGTTTTTCCCTGGAAATAAGAGATTTTAATTCATAAGAAAATCAAATTGGATAAGTGAATGTTTTGAAACGTTTTATGGGTACAAAAAGTTCGATACTGTTATATAAAACATCATAGAAAAATTGAGTTGAGTTGGGGATACACCAAGACTCCACACTCTGCAGGTTCCATGATGAGGAGGACGAAACATCCTCTCACATATTGTTCGAAAGCGAAGCCCTGGCTCGCATAAGGATAAATATCTTTGGACAATGCGGGAGATACCTACCCACAGGAAATCCTCATGAGAAATCTCCAGGAGTTCATTAGAATATCCAGGGCACTCACTAGATATAGCTGACAGCGGAGAGCAGAAAGGTTCTACGCAGAGCTACCAATGGCCAGCCCCGCCGCATTATAATAATAATAACACATCTCCTTGTCAAGACGCTCGAGAAGATAATTGTGTGTAACCGTATCGAACGCCTTGCTAAATTCGGTGTTAATGGTGTTAATGGAATCTACTGTAATGCGTGTAATCTACTGTTCATGCTACCATATATATTCACTTTATTCTATTACATTCGATATCATTAATCGCCCTGCAGAAAAAAACGTGTTCTGATATGATGATGGGTTTTACGAGAAAATGCATATATTTGTAAACCAATATCTGGAATAGTTTTGGGATCGCAGACAGTCCTATAATTTTTCATTATGTTTTTCCTTCTATTTTTGAAAATTGGTATTACATCAGCGATTTTCCAGTTTTCGGAAAATTGTTCACATTTGATTGATTGATTGTTTAGCTAGAGATTTAAAGTATGTCTTCAAAAATAATGACGAAGCTCTTTCACGATGGAACTTTATTTTCCGTCGAAAAATGAAACTTTCATATTTTTTGGATGAACCTGTTCAACAATACCATCTTCTGGATTCGATACAATTATGGATTGCTGCAGAAAAAACTTTTTATCAGGGTATTGATTAATGTATGTTCTGAATATTTTGTATCAGCTTATCTCCTTGGATGAATCAATTAGTATATTTTCTTGTTATTTTGGCAGTGAAATAGTATTCCAGTGTTATATGTTGAGACCATTCTACCGCTTCTCAATATGCTATACTATCTTCAATTGTAAATTTAATTTCATTTCATTTAAATTTTTTCCTGAGTAGCCTCATCTGAATTCAGAATTATTATTATTATTATTTCTTTCCTCACTGGAGTTTTCATTTAGATAAATGCCATTCATCTCTCCACTGTCGCTTCACTCCAAATAGAAACGTGAAAGATTAAACACAATTTTATTTGCCACCATGTGATCATCAATCATTTGAAAAACCGCATGATCTTCGTCTAAGAAAATGTTCCGTCGTCTCATCAATCTTTCCAAGAGGATGAATAACCGCTCGTCAGATTGATCGCACACAACTAATCTCCAGTTTTCCCATTTCCAGCACTCATCACCTGAATGACTTTCGGGTTCAAAAACCAGACAAGGATTATTTACTTTCCGGAGAGTGTCCATACGATTCTCCAACAAATCGACGTAATATAGACAAACGAGCCCAGCATGACTTCGCGATTGTTAATTCAGAAGCTCATTCAGGATTTTCCACGGCTTTGCAAGTCGCAGTCGGCTCGTTTTGGCTGCGGATTATATGCAACTGTTTATTTTCTGTGCACCAGATGATCGAATTCTTCGAAACTTGAATTACGGCCTTGTGCATTAGATACAGACTACTGACTGTTACGAAAAATTGTGTGCAATTCAGATAACATTTCCCATCATTATGAGACATAAGACACTGGTATCTACGATCATAAAACACTAGTAATTAATTTATAGATATCATGACTTTTGTAAACACAATCATTATGACCTTATAACATGCCAGCTATAGATGGGAATATGAAATGATTTGATCATTGCTGTGCCGCAAACAATTCTTACTTAATCTGTATTTATTTGTTTTCATAATGGGCATTTCGAGTAAGAGCTTATACATATATTATATATTTTCACAATTGAAAATAGTAGCATATTGAGAAACGGCAGAATGGTCTGAACATAAAGCACTGAATCACTATTTCACTGCCAAAATAACAGGGAAATATAATAACTGATTCATCTAAGGAGATCAGCTGACAAAACATATTCAGAACAGATATTAAATAATACACTGATAAAAAGGTTTTTCTGCAGCAATGCATAATTGTATCGATTCAAGAAGATGGTATTCTTGAATAGGTCTATCCAAATATAAAAGTTCGATTTTTTGCCGGAATTTCTTTATCAATCGAAAGGAACATAATGTTATAAAATATATATTTTCCTTTCGGTTCATCTTCGCCAATTGCAATAATTCTGGTTCTGTTGATTATTCATCAAAATCAAATTTCATTTTCTTGTAGCGAACTAACAAATTCCATTTTCTTGGAAGAAATTGTACGTTATTTATAAAAAATTTCACTATGGTATGGTACATTGTCCATTATTACCAGAAATGGCTCTTCCACGCATGGAATTAACTGTTAAGTAATCCACCTTGTGGGCATTGTACTACTTGGTTCTCCTTGATAATCTTTAGTCAAAGATTCTGAACAGAACAATAGACTTGCTTCTGTAACGAACCCTTTCGCAGAACCAGTATGAAAAACAATAAACCTCTTCCCATCGTACCCTTCGAGTTTACGTACACTTTTGAAATTGTCGTCCTGCTTTGTTTGATTTCCTCCTGAATGAATCCATCTAAAAAAAATTACATTTCGAGGATATGAACTTTTTGGTTTTCTTTGTAGGAGAGAATTGCCTAAATTGAACTGGTACCTAAAATGAACCTAGTGTAGTTTTTAACAAATCAGTGGGTTTCCGCCATCTATTAGTGGATACGAAAAGTTTATTGTAGGCCAACACTTAGCCTTGAGTTTCGGTTCAGTTGGTCAACGACAAGCACGTGAAGAGGTTGTTATGTGTTTAGAGTGCCTTCAATGTAATATTTCAACTTAGTGACACCGTCTCTTAAGGGGATACGAGTAAGTAATTTTGGATTACGTTCACATTTAAAGCATTCATTTAGACATACTTTAGGACAATTCAGAATTAAAATATATTGTTTTTCTTTCAAGTACTGTTAAAAAAACAAATTGCGCTGTTGTGCTTAAAAGGAACCTCTGTTTGTTTCTTATATTGAACTGGTTCAATTTAGGATACTTGTTTCAGAAAATCACCAATGTGGGAAGTATGGCCGTTGGACGGAACAGGAGATGTCAATGGCTATTGGAGCTTATAGGGCTGGCGAGGCAGGTTTAAACGAATGTGCTAGAAGATATAATATTAGCAAATCTAAACTGCTGAGACACCTCAGGGGCACTAATACACTAGCTAAGGAAAACGTAAAAAGGATGGGGACCAAATGTGTTTTTCCACGGAAACTGAAAATACACTTGTAAAGCGTATTATTGAGTTTGAAGAAATGCTTTACGGATTTACAATAATCGACATACGACTTTTAGCTTTCCAGTTGGCCGAGAAACACGATTTACCCCATCGGTTTAATCGGAACAAAAAAACTGCAGGTAAAAAATGGTTTTACATTATGAAGAGACATCCGGAATTATCTGTTCGCCAGCCTGAATCAACATCCCTTACCAGAGCATGAGGTTACGAGAAAAATATAGTAATGGAGCTTTTCGATATATTAGAAAAACTGGTCATATACAAAACACATTTTCCGAGAAAGATAAAGTAGCTGATGGCTCTGTCGGATCTACTAATCAAGCTATTCCATCGAAAATTTGATTGTAGCGGATAACTCTTCTAGTTCTAGAAGTAGTGTTAAAAAAACACCTATTGATACCGACAAAGTACCAGGTAAAATCACACCAGAAAAGTTGAATCAAAGTTTAAATGAATTGGCCCATATCCCTGGAAAAAGTAAAACTATTCAGCGACGGCAAACTAAAACTACTGCGTCCGCAGTTATCCTCAATAGTACACCATACAAAAAAACTCTTGAAGGGAAACAGAAAAAAACCGATAAAGGAAAAACAAAAAGAGAAAAGCCACTGAGGACAGTAAACATAAAAAACAAAAAGAACAACGAAAAGAAAATTCTCAGGAAAGGGAGAGAAAAGTAACAGTCAACATATTCTCTGAAATTCGAAATAAACCTAAACAGACGCCTGTTAAAGAAACGTCACCGTACCTAAGCGAATCTGATGAAGATAACGATGAAAACGCGGAAGAATTATGTTTGTATTGCGATGAAAAATATTTTAACTCCAAATCAAATGAAGGTTGGGCCAGATGCCAGAATTGCTCCAATTGGGCATATGAACAGTGTGCTGGACTCAAAGGGGACGAAGATTTCAATTGTGAATTTTGCATGGGTGTTTATACCTACCTACATCTTTTTTTCAATATATTTTTTTTTCGTATTTTTCATATGATTTCAATCTGTTCCGTATGTCCATTTGTTTAACACATTTCTTGTATTAGTAGCTATGTTTGATAAACTGATACGAAATTGAATTCATGTTCATACCTGAAGTTCAATCTAGGTAGCAGATAGTTCAATTTACGCACCAGGTCTCCTAAAATGAACCATATGTAAAATTTTCTAAAATATTTTTTACAGTTAGGTTATTATTTCAGTGTATCTTTGATACTTAGTTCTAAATGTATGAAAGATAATATAGCTGTGTTAATTTTTTTTTCAATCAAATTGTTAATAATGTTCAATATAGGCAACTCTCCCCTATTAGGACTTCGCGAGACCAAGAGACCGATCTTGGTCTTGTCTTGGTCTTGATACAAGACCAAGATCAAGACTTAATGAATCTTCCCAAGACCAAGACTAAGACTTGACTTTCGAGACCAAGACCAAAACTCTCTCCCAAGAGAATTGGTCTTGGTCTTGGTCTCGAAAGAAAAATAGTGAAATTAAATCTACTCAATATTAAGAAAATTTTTATAGAAAATGTTATGGCATTTTATTTCAATTATTTATTTTTCATATGGTGGGTTTTTAAATTTTGTTCATTCAAAATCGAAAATACATTTTCATAATATTGCAGTGGTTAATAGGTATTGCAATTTCCTCGGGATTCCGATTCCACCCCTCTGCCGCAACCACATCTTACTGCTCATCACACAAGAATCCATTGTGAAATGGTCAATAAAAATCTTATTATCATTCCAACTATTTTGAACCTTTTATATGGCCTATCAAGCGTCGGCCTGTGTGCTGTGTGGGTCTAAATTAATCTTTATTGAATAATATGATGGTGAAGTGAGAAATTTATTTCGCTTACTTTAATCGTACAAATTTACAATTGTTAAAGACTAAGAAATACGAAATACCTATTATATGCATATAACTGTTGGAATTGAATAATTAAAATTTCTAGACAAATTTTGATCCAAGACCAAGACTGTCAAGACCAAGACGAGACTTAGCCAGTCTCGTCTTGGTCTTGAAACATCAAGACCGATACCAAGACTACATTTATTTTTCGAGACCAAGACCAAGTCTGATCAGTCTTGGTCCTAGTCTTGGTCTCGCGAATCCCTACTTTGTATTTACGTATAAAAGATAATCTGTATGGTATAATATGACTTCTTTCGACTTATAGTTCTTCGATTATCATCCTTTCAAAGTAAAATTCCAGCTCTTTTGCATACGAAAACAATCTTCTTTTTTCATTTCATCATATTTTAGGGATTAAAGGGTAACATGTTGTGGAACAAAAAAGTTTAATTAATCTGGGTAAGTACATTTCAGAATTGATTGATCAATTGAAGACGAGATAAGTACAACTGAAGCTATTCAATGTACAAGAAAAATAGATGTTATCTATTGGATGAAGTTATAATTTTCAGTTAATGAATGTGAATCCATTGACTATCCATCACATAAATCTATCCTTATTATGATTTTATACACCATTTTCATAATAATTAATTCAAGTGCATCGCTTCACTCTAAAACAGATTTCGCAACAGTTATGGAATTTCTATTGTGATTTAAATTTTTATCTCTTTAACAGATGACAATGGTACCAAAGCAGGGTCCAATCTACGTTCTGTCTCCTTTAAAATACTCACACGAGTTTACTACAAATTGTTGTGCTTATAAATAGAGGATAATTCCAGATATTATCTGGAAAAGATACAAATACATTAATTATCTCTGTTTTGCATTTGTATTTGTATATTATGAGATTATTGTCTCGTCATAGGGGTTCCATTCTCTGAATTACTGTTATGTAAATAATACTCCGGCAATGCGGGATTGTAGTCATAATTATGAATGAATCGCAATATCTCGGCAAGCACAATTATGTAAAATTTAAATGAATGTTTCATAACTAATGGGCCGCAGTGGTCATGATGGTAGAGCGCTAGTGTATCAGTCAAAGGGACGTGGGTTCGATTCCCAGCATGGTCACTGGTCTCGTGCTAGGAATCGCACGTTAAAAGGTAAGACCCCGTTAATCCTAAGCTCGCACAAGTTTCGACTTCTGAGGGCTGTCGTTCGTAGGGGGATGACAGCTGGTTAACGGAAAAAACAATTTTAAAACAACAACAACAAACAATTTTTTCAATAATACTTATTCTTAACTTATGTAAAATATACTTTCCTGTTTTGGGGAAATATACACGACAAATACAACCTAATTTTTATGTGACACTGATTGAACTTACTCCACACATTTTATTTCATTAAGTAAACAATACGGCAAACAAATAAATTATTTTCGTATATATGCAGTTTAAGTATTTTAAAAATGTGATGGAGTATTGAATTAACTATTTCACATAATTATGTTCTGTTAATTTTTTGTCACATTTACGTAAATGTAAGTGTGTTTCTGGGATATTGTGCTTAGTATTGAAGTATCTATTTCACATAAATATGTTCTGTTAATTTTATGTCACATTTACGTAAATGTAAGTGTGTTTCTGGGATATTGTGCTTACTTTTGGAATTAATTATGCCAATAAGAGACATTAAGCTTTGAGAAAAACTGTTTTTGTACTCTATCCGATAACAGAACAGAGAAAATTCAGAAACTTCGAAAACGATACTCCAATGACAGATACAACAATGAAGCGCAATATCTAGCTGGTCATCATATGGCTAGTAAATTTGAGACAACACGGTCGCTTGTATAGCTATCTCTTTTATCTGCTTCGAATCTGCTGTGAATCTATCTATCATTAAAATACCGTAATTCTTTGCTTAGAAGATATTATTGTAAATGAATTTTTATTGCTCATAGTGATTGATAAAAAGAGATGGTTCGTAGAGAGTGTGTGATTCTTTGATCATAAATTGATGACGCACGGAGATACAAAAATCCAACTGAAGACCCGTATGGCGTTATGCAACAGGACACATTTCACCGATTTAGATGCACCGCGGAGGTGGGATGCGCGTCGAATTGTGGTGGTGGCAGCGCTCCTGCGACCGGTAGATCGGCCGGCACACAGGGGGAGTTGCACCGTCTAGACGCTACGTCATGGTAGATCGAATCCCTAGCCACCAGCCGATGTGCCCGCCTCGCCTTCGCCGTGGCCCGTGGCTTGCTTGCTTAGGTCTTCATTCGGCCAAAGACGTCGTCAGAGCTAGGCAGTTTTCAAACGAAGGAAGCGAATGTGCACTTCAACAATTTAATAATCGTAACTTTTGGTAGCTTAGATTTTCTTCGTGACAAATAATTGGGTTGAATTCAAAATAACTATTGCATTTCCGTAAACGAAATGAATATTATGGAAATTGTTGGAACTTCGGTTTATGATTTTATGAGATTAGACTTGATCTTGCAATGCCACTAATTGAATTAATATACGAAAAGGTGTATTTTCTAAATTTTTTTTGATAAGAAAGCATTAACCAAATGAATGATATTTAAAAATTGTCTATTACATATCTGGATTTTGTACCTTAACAGGTAGTACAGAATTCAGAGAACGTTTTCAATTATATACGAGGGGGAAACCGCTAAGGATATTGTGTACACTAATTCCTCTAATACCCAAGTAATTACCTAGTAATGCCCAACTAATTCCTCTAATACCCGAGTATACCTCTAATTACCCAGTAATACCTGTAATTCCCGACTAATACCGACTAATACCAACTAATTCCTGACTAATACCTATTAATGCCTACTAATTCCTTGCTAAATTTTATATACCTAGATTCACTATAATTTCTGAGGTTTTTTACATAAACCATTAATTGATTTTGTTACAAGTCTGGAATTTTATTATTTCATGCCATTATAATGCACCAACCAATATGTTTATTATTTCTTCACAACGAAACAATACTCATTTCATATTTTGTATTCGCAAAGTAGTTAATGTAATGCATTTTTTTATAATACGACCGTTAGAGAGTATTATACTACGACCTTCCAGCCCACAGGGGGCATAACTTTTTTTTTAGAGTTGGACCCATAGTTACTGAGAACGAAATCCTGATCTGGAAAAAAAGTCTGTCGTCTGCCTGTCTGTATGTCTGCCTGCCTGTCTGTCCGTCTGTCCGTCGTGCCCAGAACCGCCTTATATCTCCGAAACCGTTGGAGATTGAAAGATGAAGTTCTAATGATGCCAATAACAAAAATAAAACATATCTCAAAAATTAAAAATGTTCGCGATCGGAAAACTCGGAAAAATTTCAGGGCAGTTTTTTCGAATGTTACTTGATAAGGGTCGGAGCTTTCGTTTTTTTGGACTAATTTTTGCTGCTAAACCGATAAAGAAAATGAGAATTCCAAAAATGCAATCGATAGAGCTTGAACCGGAAAACAAATGTCAAGGAATCTGTTTTATTTCTTAAACGCTCGGAAAATTATGAAAAACCGATTTTTTCGAAAATCGAGGTCCTCATTTTGGATAAATATCGAATAATTTGAAAACGGCTGCGAATTTTCAAATTTCACAGGATAACTTTTCTGATCGTCTTTCAGAAATACAAGTTTCAACCTATCTTCCATAAAATCAATAGTGCAGTAAATAATCCAAAAAACGGAAAAATCAATATATCTCCCAATATCGAAAAAAAAAATCTTGCTGAAAATAGCTATTTACGAGTTCTACCTACCTTCATAATTTCGATTCTTCGAATTAAAAACCAGCGCGGAAAAAAATTAAATACCAAAAAAATCGGAGACTTTTTTTATAATAGCACCTAGAACTCGAAAACTGAAAGAGATATCGAATAATTTTTTATAAACAAATGGATTGTACTCGTTTAGATGTACCCGGAATGAGTTTTTGTTTATTTCAAATAAAAAAAAAATTCTAGAGAAATAATTCTACAAAAAGTTTCAATAATTTTTTTGTCATGTATCGATTGTCCGGGAAATATCCGAAAAAAAACTGAAAAATTAATTATCCCCAAAACTCGAAAACTAAAGGAGATAATGAAAAAAAATTTATAAACACTTCATTGCACTCCATCCGATGAAAAAAAAAATTTCATTGAATTTATTCATTTTCCAAAAATTTTCAAGAAATACCAAAATCGTGAAACCGTTGGAGATTGAAAGATGAAGTTCTAATGATGCCAATAACAAAAATAAAACATATCTCGAAAATTAAAAATTTTCGCGATCGGAAAACTCGGAAAAATTTCAGGGCAGTTTTTTCGAATGTTACTTGATAAGGGTCGGAGCTTTCGTTTTTTTGGACTAATTTTTGCTGCTAAACCGATAAAGAAAATGAGAATTCCAAAAATGCAATCGATAGAGCTTGAACCGGAAAACAAATGTCAAGGAATCTGTTTTATTTTTTAAACGCTCGGAAAATTATGAAAAACCGATTTTTTCGAAAATCGAGGTCCTCATTTTGGATAAATATCGAATAATTTGAAAACGGCTGCGAATTTTCAAATTTCACAGGATAACTTGTCTGATCGTCTTTCAGAAATACAAGTTTCAACCTATCTTCCATAAAATCAATAGTGCAGTAAATAATCCAAAAAACGGAAAAATCAATATATCTCCCAATATCGAAAAAAAAAATCTTGCTGAAAATAGCTATTTACGAGTTCTACCTACCTTCATAATTTCGATTCTTCGAATTAAAAACCAGCGCGGAAAAAAATTAAATACCAAAAAAATCGGAGACTTTTTTTATAACCTAGAACTCGAAAACTGAAAGAGATATCGAATAATTTTTTATAAACAAATGGATTGTACTCGTTTAGATGTACCCGGAATGAGTTTTTGTTTATTTCAAATAAAAAAAAAATTCTAGAGAAATAATTCTACAAAAAGTTTCAATAATTTTTTTGTCATGTATCGATTGTCCGGGAAATATCCGAAAAAAAACTGAAAAATTAATTATCCCCAAAACTCGAAAACTAAAGGAGATAATGAAAAAAAATTTATAAACACTTCATTGCACTCCATCCGATGAAAAAAAAAATTTCATTGAATTTATTCATTTTCCAAAAATTTTCAAGAAATACCAAAATCGTGAAACCGTTGGAGATTGAAAGATGAAGTTCTAATGATGCCAATAACAAAAATAAAACATATCTCGAAAATTAAAAATTTTCGCGATCGGAAAACTCGGAAAAATTTCAGGGCAGTTTTTTCGAATGTTACTTGATAAGGGTCGGAGCTTTCGTTTTTTTGGACTAATTTTTGCTGCTAAACCGATAAAGAAAATGAGAATTCCAAAAATGCAATCGATAGAGCTTGAACCGGAAAACAAATGTCAAGGAATCTGTTTTATTTTTTAAACGCTCGGAAAATTATGAAAAACCGATTTTTTCGAAAATCGAGGTCCTCATTTTGGATAAATATCGAATAATTTGAAAACGGCTGCGAATTTTCAAATTTCACAGGATACCTTTTCTGATCGTCTTTCAGAAATACAAGTTTCAACCTATCTTCCATAAAATCAATAGTGCAGTAAATAATCCAAAAAACGGAAAAATCAATATATCTCCCAATATCGAAAAAAAAATCTTGCTGAAAATAGCTATTTACGAGTTCTACCTACCTTCATAATTTCGATTCTTCGAATTAAAAACCAGCGCGGAAAAAAATTAAATACCAAAAAAATCGGAGACTTTTTTTTATAATAGCACCTAGAACTCGAAAACTGAAAGAGATATCGAATAATTTTTTATAAATAAATGGATTGTACTCGTTTAGATGTACCCGGAATGAGTTTTTGTTTATTTCAAATAAAAAAAAAAATTCTAGAGAAATAATTCTACAAAAAGTTTCAATAATTTTTTTGTCATGTATCGATTGTCCGGGAAATATCCGAAAAAAAACTGAAAAATTAATTATCCCCAAAACTCGAAAACTGAAGGAGATAATGAAAAAAAATTTATAAACACTTCATTGCACTCGATCCGATGAAAAAAAATATTTCATTGAATTTATTCATTTTCCAAAAATTTTCAAGAAATACCAAAATCGTGAAAAACAAACTAGATGTCGAAAAAATGTACACGTATAGTTTCATTGTTCTTGATTAGATCTATAAAAAATGTGAATGACTTTTTTGTCTAATACAAAATTTTATGAAAAAAATTAAAATTATGGACTATCATTGTTGCAATTTTTTTCTTCGAGGAGATACTTTCTTCAATATAGCTCTCCGCTACCGTACTACTCTTCCATTTCACATGTAATTTTAATGTTTCAAAGAAAGCACCTTGAACAAGAAGCGTTAACGACGTTCTGCGTAGGCAATGTCCGGGGTAACCTTTCAGGTTTTCCAAATTAAGGTATTTCGCTATGATAGAAGGAACACTTCCCATAGTATTTTTACCTACAGATAACTCAATGCATTTATTATTTCTGCATGTTAAAAAAAACCTACGTTGTTAACATCCTTTTGGTCGTAGTGTACTTTTTAACTAAGTTCAAGGCTCCTATTTCGCTTTCTTCAAGTTATGCCTCCAAATATGCCCATTACCAGAACAACTTTACTTTATGCAGCAGAAAAGTATCATCTGGAGCTTTTCTTATAAAAAGTAATACTTGTCCACCTTTCAACACCTTTTATTTTTTAGAAAGGTATCAGAAAGGCCATCAGTTGACTGAATGCTGATATATTAATGTTTTCTTTAACAATCAATGTTGATTTCAGATGTGAGTATTTGGTCCATAGACTATTTGCACTATATTTTTCAGAATGAAATGATGTAAAATAAATGAAAAATATCATATGATAAACTCACCATTTCCTGGAAGTATGCCATTGAGTCATTTACGGAATTCACTCTGTTTTCATTTTTCCGTTTAAAATAATGGTCACACTCCTTCTCGTATAAGTATTTGGATTTCACAGGCATCAGTAAATTTCCTTACGCTTTTTCAGCTTTGAGCGTCACATTCTGTCGGATCTCCATAATTATTGTGAACACAACCGTTTTTAGTTTCCTCCACTTACAAGCTTGTCAATTCTTACAAAAATGCAGCGTAATTTTATTAAATAAACAAACCTCAGCAACCTCTTCAATGTTTCTATGGCAATTGCATAGAAGCTCACTTGTGCTCAGTTGCCGACCAGAATGCAGTAAATACTATGAGAAGAAATTTATGAAGTAAATAACGCACTAAAAGCGTTACTAGATCCTAACGCCCATCGGGCAACATTCATCCGTCGGGCCAAAGGCCTTAGGATCTATATAACGCACTTGATACATAACTAGCTATAATAATCGTTTCATGAATCATCCTATCTGTAGAAAATATTTAAGGGAACTCGTATCCAAATTTACAAGGACTGGTAGTGTACAGAAAAAAAAAGCACCCAGGTCATCTGTCCATTTCGGAAGAACAGAAGGGTAAAATAATTGGTAAGATGATAGTGTAGAGCCTTTGAAGAGGAATACAAAATTAAAATTGTTCACCAGTTAAGTGAAAATGATCCTGATCAAAGAACAGCATTCTGCGAAATTATGACGGAAACCATTGCAAGGTATCCACTATTTGTTTCAGTGACGAATGTACATTTTTTCTCAACGGCAATGTTTACAGACATAAGGGCCGTTATTGGAGTGACACCAATCCTCAAGTTTTCTGGGGAACCCATACTCAATATCCAGAAAAAATTTACGTTTGGGCAGGAATATTGGGAAACCACATTGTGGGATCTCTATTTATTAAACAAAATTTAACAGGAGAACTGTATTTGACTATGATGGAAACTACTGTTGACCCTCTAATCACCGAAATCGTCGAAGCGAATCCTAATGAATTCGATATGGATATTGTATTCCAACAAGATGAAGTACCACCATTTTACTCCAGACAAGTGAGAAACCCAGGGTTGTGCTATAGGTTTTCCGGGTCTTCCTATAGCTGAAAAGTGAATACACCACCAAAAACGTCAGTAAGTCGCCTCGGAGCGTCACTGGGAATAATTATAATAGCCGTCCTCTACCCGCACAGACTATGCCTTTGGGTACAGTCTATGAGTGTTTAGGAGGGAGTAAATACCATCATGTCTTTCAAACCACCTCGTTGAACATACTTTTTTACACCAGTTGTTTTATCGGTACAAATGTTGTCAATGTTGTTTCCTAAATCTAGTTGTCTCTGGAGGTTATTAAAAAATACATACACTTTTTTAATAATACCCAAACAATTTCTCATATCTTGTACCTGGCGTGATATGGAAATGACTAATTTCAATGAGTGGGACTTGCAATGGACATATAGAGCTCTTGGTATCAAGTTTAAGATTCTGGTTTGTTTTTGTGTACCTATAAATTTTGCAATCATGGCTTCTGCTCCAAGTTACTCAATGTTTGAGCCAAGTCGTTTCAAATTATTTATAATTTGCATCGAAAGTTCTTCACTCATTGCGGATTCAAGAGCATGAAATATTGAAAACATTCCACAAATTTTGATATCCTCCTCGTTTAACATATCTGACTAAGAGTGAAAATTGTTCTTTGGTCGAAATGTCGGTAGTTCATCCGCCAATATTTGAAATAATTTGATCCACTTTTGGAACCAATAATTCTTGAAAGAAATCAGAGCGTAACATTTTTATTACAATTTAGAATGCGTATACATATGACCTTACCTCCTTCATCTATACTTTAGCGTAATAATGCCCTAAAATTTCCCTCATTTTCAGTTGGATCTTTAATCAGAGAAGCTTCGCTCTCGAGTTTCCATCAGATTATTAATTCCAAAATAATGTCTCGTTAAATTATCATAAAATACTGTGTGAATTCCTAAGCACTGGGACACCCTGTGACTCGTTTCGCTTGGCTACGAGGGGTTTATGAGACCACCTTGCATTACGAAATAAAATCATGCATATAAAATTTAAAATAAAAACATTTATTAAATAAAAAGTGGAACGAGCATAATTAACAGACAAAAACAATATTAAAAAGTAGCAAAAATAATTTGGACAAAAATCGAGTGTTACGGTTATACCCAGAATAATTCCACTTACAATGAAAATATCCCTAAGGAGAGAAGTGCCTCGAGATGCGCCATAAAAATAGTATTTTTCAAAAAACTGACCAAGTCAAGGTCTGAGCTTATCTCAACTACGTCTGAACTGAACAGTCTCTAGTGTATTTCAACTTTATAGTAAAAAACATTCCCTAGTCATCGGTTTGTTTGTGCTGACATTTGCAAGGCAGCAAGGTACTTCGCCCTACGTGATGATGACCGATACATCATAGAAACATTACACCGGATTGCCATTCACCGATGTATGAGTTGAGACTTTGAAGAAGTACTGATATTAGAATAGACACGAGTCGGTATCAAAATGCAAATTCTTATTTTTTTCAACAATTTGTTGAATTTCAGAGTGAATGAGCAATCTGGATTTCCTATGCACAGGGTGATCATCACCTGAATGTTCGTATGTAATAACCTTAGGAATGAAAAATAAATTAATGAATGGAAAATTATTTACTTAAAAGGTAGTTTCGTACTTGATTCTGACATGGTTATCGGGCTTCGTGACAATACAGTCAAATTTTAGATGCAATAAAAAAATTCGACTATTTATCTAGGTCTTGTTATATTACCCTTGATTATTTCCAATACGAAAAAGTTTGAAATTACTCAAAAAATCACAAGTTTGTTTTTTAGTTGGAAATTTCAATGTAATTCCGAAAGTTTTCAATCAGCTTCATACCCATTCATGCCTATGTTCAGGGATTCTTTGTTTAATTGATATAGGTGCAGTGATGTTCGAGTAAAAAAAAGCATGCTAACATGACTATGATAGACATTCTGAAAGAGCAAACTCATTTTTCTAATCTAAATACAGTCATATGTGATTTCAAAATTGAAGCAATAAATGTTTCCGGTGGATCGTTCAAAAATATCAATATTCGAGGTTAATTGTTCAATCTTAGTCAGAATGTTCATAAGAACATGCAGAAAAGTGTATTTCACAACAAAGTTTTAAACTTTATCCTCGTTTCATGTAACCAGGTTGTAAAATATTAGTAGATATTTTTTGTTTTAAAATTCATATATAGGTCGCCTACGAAGAAAAAGGCTGAAAAACCATATTTTGCTATGAATATTGAGATTGTTCATTAGAGGGTCAAGAATGATTTGTCTACATCAAATAATGTTTTAGGGGTATGTCATAGAAGATTTGGTAGTTTGATTTCTTGTAGTTTACCTTGTATATGGTTTATACTAAAGAATATAAGAAAGAAAGCCATATTCTTAGCGGGAAATTGAACAAAAATTGGGTGAAAATGAAACAGAAAGAGTAAAAATGTCCACCTTGATAATGGAATAATATCTGTCCCAGAATTTGAAGTGACCGAACCAACTGCGCACGTAATCCTAATTAATACTTAAAATATTTCAATCGATATAAAATATATATATAACATCATTGATTTCTGAAGAAAAAAAAGCTGGTAACAAAATATACCTAGACTTCATTTAAAATAATTATTGTTCATTATATTTGAAAACTCGTTGTATAATCAAC
Organism: Chrysolina americana; assembly: GCA_958502065.1. Taxonomy (NCBI): domain Eukaryota; kingdom Metazoa; phylum Arthropoda; class Insecta; order Coleoptera; family Chrysomelidae; genus Chrysolina; species Chrysolina americana. The sequence goes on from OY293416.1 coordinate 51,809,268, forward strand.
TATTTTGCCACTTATTGTTGATAATTCCTAATTTCTTCGGAGTTGCTACTTCGTTTCCGATTAATTTCGAATATGAACACTATTAACAGTAAATATTCATTTTATCATCATTATTATTAGGTTATTTGGAGTCAACTCATAAGTATAAGTCGCTCACTAAATGGCAATTCCCGACTCCAGTCTCATTAAAATTCAAAGTATCTATTTAGGAAACTATGGAAGCGAAACTAAACCCAATAATTTCCATAGCTATATTTTACAGCATCAATTAGTCTATGTTTAAGTTCAGCCAAAATCTAGGAAACTTAATATGCTAAAGCGCATTAAATATTGACAGTATTTTCCGGTACTTGATAAACCCCCTTTAATTAAGAGTAATGAAGCGTTAATTTAGCCGCAAGATATCGATTATTAAAACTTTGCTGTTGAGTTAGAGGAAGACACTAATGTATTAAAGTTTCATCTCTTTGATTATAATTGCCGACTGGGATTAACTCCTCCATCTGAAACAGCTCAATATACAGCTGTGATTTTAGTGCAGACATATCATATTTGAGATTGCATTAGAGCGTCTGAGATTGGTGAAGATGTTATTCGTCGGAATAGAGATAACATTTTGTATGAGTATGTAAAAGAGACTGGCATCGGGGAAATTGAAATATCAGTTTGCAGTTTTTTATATATCAACCTTATTATCTCTTGTAATTTGTTTCATACTTTTATCATTATTGATCAGTGAAGTGATCAAGTTGTTAGGTTATGATAATTCCCCCATTTTGTATAGGCTCTTTTTGCAAAGAATAATTGTATCTTTTAAACAATATTTGTTGTCAATGCTATCATATTTCTAGTTTCCTTGGCTATCAACTTCATTATTTCCTGAAATTCTAGCATGATCTCTAACCCACATGAATATTACTGTCTGCTTTCGTATGAACAGCTTCTGAAGTGATTTTCAATGTTGGAAAAGTTAATAGAGGTTAATATAATTTTATTTGATTTTTTTTTCATGGTTTCGAAAGCGCATTAAGAATCTGACATAATGAAAGCATTTTCTAAATTGTAAAACTGTTATGAGGCCGACGTTCATAACGAATTAGACTCAAAATTTTGACAGCACGAGAGATTGGCATTCTCAAGAGAGATTTTTGTACTTGACAGCTACTCAGTTCACTATCGATTGCTTGACATTTGACATCCGATATCGCAATAAGTATCTGTGAGTTGGCATTCTTACCACTGATTGGTCCACTCGGTAACTCCTTCATATTATTCTTAAATGGCTCTTGTTTATTCTTCGAAGTGAGAAATTTTCGAGCGATGCCGTTAAAGAATGTTTACGAGTCGATCACAACGGTTAGTTGTACTGTACAGGTCTGCGACTTGCTCGTTACAGTGCCTCCTTCCTATGAAACTTTTGTCCTGAAATATCATCTGTACGAGTCTTCATATTTTCAACATTGGAACTTTCAGAGAGCAAAGAAATCAAATCTAGAGTACCACAGGGTTCTGTGCTGGTTCCTGTTCTATTTATGTTATATGTTAACGACTTGACTATGATAGATATATCTGGCAGTTTTACTCTCTTCGCAGATGATACAATAATATTGTGGAAGGAAAAGAACTCAGTTGAGCTACATAAAATGATATCATCTCATTTAGAAAAGGTGAAAAGCTGGTGTGATGCTAATTTATTATCCTTGAATATCTTGAAAACAAATATAATAACATTAAAATGCCTGCTTGATGAACTGTCAATAGACAATGATATTTTGAAAAACAAACCCAACACAAATTTTCTTGGTGTATTCATTGATGATCGGTTGAAATTTGATGAATACGTCAGACAACTCAAGAGTAAAATTTCCTCCAGATATTATGCATTAACGAGTTGGGCTTTCACACGGCAAAAACGGTTTACTACCCTTTGATTGAATCCCAATTACGATATGTGATAACTTTTTGGGGACCATGCAGTACAACCCTTCTTTCTTCTTACAGAAAAGTGCTACGAGGTGTCTGTGTGAAGTCCAACCTAGGGAGTCGTGCAGAAATTATTATGCTGCCAATAAGATTTTAACTGTCGTTGCATTGTTTATTCTTGAGACTGTACGCTTGGTGTACCAAAATAAAACAGAGTTTGACTTTGTTTCTTCTCATTATAGTACTCGTAATAGCATATTCAATGTCAGACTTCCCATACTCCACTCAAATTTAATCAAGGATTCCATATTTTATAATGGTGGTAAATTATTTAATAACTTACCAATAGATATAAGGTCTGAAATTCTGACTAACGTACAATTCAAGAAAACAGTGAGAAATTTGCTAGCTGATAGACCCTATTATAGCTTACTAGAGTATTTTAACGAATCATTTTAATGTTACGTGGATTTCATTTAACTTTTATCGTGTTTGTATTTTTTTCTTGATATTTTAATATAATGTATTTTACCAGTTATCTGTACACTTATATTGATGTATATATTTATATTTATACTTGAAGTCTTTGTCAATAGGATGCAAATCTTCTGACAATAAAGCATATTCTGATTCTGATTCTGAAGTTCGATGGAAGTAACACTCCATAGTTATAGTCTGAATTTTTGGTCGTTGAATATGTTTACAGCAAACCAAAATGTTTACGCTGTTGTAGACATACTACTTATAACTTTGCAATCCAGCCCATCATTTCTGCGCGACAATTTTGGTTGGGATTGCCAGGTCTACAAGATTCTGGTCTAGCATCGTATCTTTTAATCTGGCAAGGCTCCTTCAGATATTATTGTAGGACGGTTTATTCTGAGATTGCTTCTCAGTAAACAGGTAGAGCCCTTCTTCAACTGTAGACCCCCTTCAACTTCTAGATCTGTTTCCGTACTTTCTTAGATATTTGCTACGCACTTGCCAAACTTTTTTATAAGAAGATAAGGAAAAAAGGGATGCAGGAAATCTTCTTCTATCTTCTCGACTAGTTCAAATATTTTGAGCAGTTCGGAACACTCGACGACATCTGGATGATTCTTGGATAGCTTTCTTTAAAACTTTGAAGTGACAAGAGCAATTCTCGAGTGACGACGTCATAGAGCGTTTACGAGGCGAGTTTAACGATATTACAGACCAGCAGAAACTACGCATCATATGGAAAATTATTTTATTAATCAATTGTGACAAATATCGAAACGTGCAATTGCTTCTGTATCAAAAAAGCCCTAAGAGACCTTGTACGTTTGTACGAAGCCATTTGTCCTTTCGAGTTTGACAGGAAATTTGAAAAGAGAGAAATTATGTTTAAAAAAAAAAAATTTGAAAAATATTTTTCGGAAATTTGTACATAAACTCATTATTGAAGCCAACAGTAATATTCCAATTAAGAGACGAGAATGTGCCTTCGAGACGAGATTTCTCGTCTCGATGAAACCCTGACGGTGGCGCATTCGCTTTTGCAGCTGTAGGGAAACCCGAAAATACCTGCAACATCACATCTGAAGAGTTGGAAATAATTGAAGAAGTACTTCTGGAGATGTTCGTCGAATCAGGATTATCTGCTTTTCTGTAAAATAGGATGTATGTTGTCTCCAGAGACTCCAATTCGAAAGAATGCATGCTATTGACGAAACTGTTAATTTGTATCAGTCCGTTCTGTCTTCTGCCAAGGTATAATAGTGGCCAGAATCAGCTCCAAAACCGCAGTGAACGATGATTGCATACAGCTCATAACGGCAGTCAGCTAGATTGGTATGGTCTTCTGCTTGATACCTTTGTAACAATTTGATACTTCTGTGAGTTGCTGAATCATAACTGAAGAGTTTCAGAGTTAGGATCAGATTTGCAGGTGTTTTAACTATATTCGTCATTTTATAGATGTCGGTTATTTTGGTACATATTCGGCAATACACTTGACTATAACCTGTTAGGTGTTCGGTTCTCAGGTGATGAATGTAGGTTCTGCACGGACTGGATTTCTGAAAAGTTGGGAATCGCGAGCTCTAATTTGGAAAAAATCACTGAAGTTTCTGGTATCCAAACTGCATCTACTACAACGTAGAACTGTAAGGATTTTCCCTCCAAAAGACTTCTGTATTGAAGAAGTGATAGACTCTGTGTCATCAGAGAGTCCAAGAACATCAAATGAATTATTCTCCTGCTCACGAAGTGTATCTTGTTGTCCTGACGAAAAAAGAATCCAAAGAATCTATGAAATCATGCGGAGAATAAGAAGGAACTCTTTTCGAAAATGTAAGTTGTTTGAACATATGTTTCAGTTCAAAGAATAACTGGGAAATATTATTATTGATATATCGTCTCTGAACGATTCTGTCATGAGTAGCACTTGTAAAACGCTGTTCATGTAATAAGTATACTAGTGGCATACATAGTTAGTAAGAGAGATCACATAAAATACTGGATGTTGAAATCTACTGACGGTGTCGAATATAAAATTAAAAGTTGGTAGTTTGATTACATCAAGAAAAAATGATCTACGACCTGACCAAGTCGTCTCTCATATGATCCAATCGTTATCCCATATGATTGTTTAACTACCTTATAACTCTTTATACAATGCTTGAACCAACCAACCAACTATATGTATAACAAACTTGGCTATTATATCTCATGCCAGTAACTTCAGTGCTTGGCACTTTCGTATACATGTCACTCCGGGTGACCAGACCTCATATTATGAAATGCCAGAAAGAAATCCCGAAGACAAAGCTTTGATATAAAATACTTCTGCAGTGACAAACACTTTCAAACGATTGAGTTTAACACGCCAGAGACGAAAAGAAGGAAGACAGAAGATACATGAATTACGGAAACATCAAGGTGATAGTCAAAGCGAAAGGTGCATTTTATTTGATTAAAAGGACGAGAAAAACGGTTCGAGTTTATTGCTTCTGCACATCCCGATGATTAAATGTCTGGAATAGCTGAAATACGATGTACAAAAGAAAAAGTATCATTGTATTTACGCCATCAACTTTGAGAACATATCCACAACTTTTCCAGGTACACGATTGGATTGAATACCAACTCGGGTGGTTTTTGAATATTGCAGAAAAGTCTTTGAACTTTGAAACGAATCGGTTCGGTTTCCAGAGTTGGTATACTTTTTATCATGTGGTAACATTGCTATATTCTAAACTGAAAGAGATAGAAAGGCGGTTGAAATGGATTCTTCCCGAGTTACATCCCTTCAGAGTTCAATATTAGGTTTCATTTAATTCAGATTTGTGAGTGAAGATGGCAAGTTAGCTTTCGTAAGAATGCATTACATTTCTGCATGAGGAATAAATGTTTTGAGTGGAGCATACGTTCCTTTGTTATCCTGCTCGTTTGGAAATCCACCCGGTGTGCACTATTTTAAAAATTTCCATCACAGTTTTCGGAAAAGTTGAAGAGAAACTGTTCTACCTGAATATTTCTTGGTATTTTAAATGCTGATGTCACACAGGTGGAATAAATCAATTGAAATCCATGATTTCATTTTTTAAGATCCATTCAGAGCATCTAAACTTCGATGTTCTTTATACCTAGTTAATTTATTTAATTATTCAGTCTCTCGGCTGAAAAAAGTACATGTCTCGAAACACCACGCCCGACTGTCTGGAACATGTTTCAAGAAGTGATCGATCATTTGTCTACACAGCTTAACTAAAAATTCGCCCTTTTAACCTTTACATTCGCATCAGAAAGTGTTTATTGAGGAGTGATGATACAGGAGCGGACCTAGTTATTCTAGTTAAGGGTTTATTCAAAATATGAATTAATCTTTTACAGTAAATAGAATTCTCAATCAATAATTTGTCTCTCTTTTCACAAATGTGCTGAGTTTTTATTAAAAGCATTCAGAACATTCTATATTAATTTCAATACTTATTGTTACACATTTCCATGGCTCATTCCAATCGTTATCACTCATTACAGAAGTTTACTAAAACTCATTAAAAAACAAACATCTTCAATTGGAATATTCAAAAATATCTCATTTTAAACTGTCCACGTTACTGATTTGAATGATATGTCATTGTACTCATCTCTCATCTGCTTGTCGAAGGAATGTTTTTTCAAATCATGTAGAGCTACAATCGAGAGACTAGTAAGCTTATTTCGTGTTACAACTCGAGATTACTGTAATTTCGACTGTGTACAGTACTGCTTATAAAGTGCGTTCCATTTAAAACGTTCCTCTTTGAATAACTGTTGATACAATTATTTTCAGGAAAAATGAAACAAAAACGCCAACAGAAGTATACAGGGAGACACATTTTGATATATTCACATTTGATCTAACTTTCCCTATCGCACCCCAAGAGCATGTCACCAATTTTGTTTAAATGGATCGCCTTATATTGTTTCACATTATCAGATGCTCCACGATGAGAAGATTTCAACAAAGTATAAAACATATGGTCAAGCTTATGGTTCGGGAGCTTTAAATTATTTGAGTTGAAAATGAGCCACCCTGTACGAAGGCGTAGAAGGGCCACACCAATTTTATTTTTCAAATTCCGACTTGGTAACTAGGAATTTTATAATTCTGACTTCGTGTCTCGGAATTCCGAATTGGTAACTCGGAATTTCAAAATTCCGACTTCGTATCTCGGATTTCCGAATTGGTAACTCGAAATTCTATAATTCCGACTTTTTATCTCGGAATTGCGACTTGGTAACTCAGAATTCTATAATTCCGACTTCGTATCTCGGCATTCCGAATTGGTAACTCGAAATTCTATAATTCCGACTTTGTATCTCGGAATTCCGACTTGGTAACTCAGAATTCCATTAAACTCACTACCGTCGAATCGGCCATAGCTTCAAAATGTGTAAGAAATAAATTGGTACTCGAATGTTCACCCCACAATTATGAACGAAAACACAACAATAAACTGAATATCTCATACAGCACACGACGTCCAATGGATGTCCATTTCAGGTCCAAGGACCTAATATGGATAAGCAATTCTGGATATGTCCTATACGTTCTATAATTGAAAGTCTTATGGATATCCATTGGACTTTTAATATCGGACGTTCATCAAACATCCATATATGTACGTTATTGAACCTGTTTGGGATGTATAGAACTGGATATTATTTGTACTTTCAGAAATTGTTCGTTTATGTATGTCCACTGGATGTAAAATACTGGACATCTTGAAATATCTATAATTATACATTTCTGAAAATCCATATGGTGTACAGGCCTGGATCCAATTTGTAGATTCAGAAAGTGTACGTTAGCATATCTCAACTGGATGAAAAAATATTGGATCAACCTGAATTATTTATTCATAATTATACATTTTCCTGTACGTGTGTAGGATATTAAGACCTGGTACATCATCCAATGGATGAACTATATTGAATCAAATATCTACATGCCGGAAGAACGTCCATAGGATTAACAGAACTGTACATGAACAAATTATACAATTATGAGCTTCCACTAGATGAATAATTTGGGATCAAATTGGAACAACTTTAAATGTACATGACAGCTGTATATCCGTATACTTACAATAAATTGTAGTTTATCTGAATGTCAGAGTTTTGAGTTACAGTACTTCAATTATTTTATTAAATGTCTGCGCATGATATATGGCTGTAAATTTCAGTATGGTAATTATGTTGCACAATTTAACTAAACTGAATTTTCATAAACTGTTCTACATTCCAAAAAAATTGATCAAAATGAGGTTGAAAATGTAATTTCGAAATGGTTTCAAAGGGCCAATGAAAGGAAAGAAAATTAGTGTATTTTTTCAAGATTTTGAGTTTTTCTATGTCCACCTAGTGGTATTAGTGTTATTTGTGTTTGTTTAATGTTTTACGCGAGTTTTTAGTTTTCTCAGAATGTTCATTATACAGTGTCTTTCAAAAGTATCGAAACGGTCTTATATTTCAGAAACGGCCCTGAGAAAATTTACCTAAAACTGTAATAGAAATAGCTTCATCGTTGACAACTCCTGAACGGTTATTCTTTTTATTATTAACAGATCCAGTTTCCATAAATTTGTTCAATAATTCCGAAACGTATTTGTGTCGTACATTTCTTCCTGGATGATTATCATTGAACATACGGGTAGCAGCTCTAGCACTATTTCCATTCTGATAGTACAATTTACTATTTCAATCCGTTCTCGATTCTTGATTTTCAAGAATTCACAAACACCAATTGTAACTTCACCTGGTAGGTAATCGTTATTGTAGAATGAGACAAAAACAAAATGAAGAAAATATCGAATTTAAACTTAACTGGCAATTTAAGATATTTTGAAGTATACTTCAAAAAACACATATGAAACCTAGATAACACATTGTACAGAAGTTCATTCAGGGTGGCTCGTTTTCATCTCAAATAATTTTTAGCTTCCTAACTTTGAGCTTAAGACCATAATGTATTCTACTTTGTTGAAATCTGTTTATCATGAAACTTCTGATAATGCAAAACAATATAAGCTGATCCATTAAAAAAAATGGTGACATGCTCTGGGGGTGCTATAGGGAAAGTAACATCAAATCTGATTATGTCAAAATGTGTCCCCCTGTATAATATTGTTGACATGTTTTTTTATTTTTCCTGAAAATCATTATACCAGAAGTTATTCAGGGTGGCTTTAAATGGAAAGCACTGTATACATTGAGTTGCTTTGAATAATTTGATTACTATAATATAGTGTTATGAAAATATTTTTCCCAAGATGAATTTTTCGATAAGAAGGGTTTCGAATGTAAAATTTTGAATATTTTAAAATGTATAGTAACTACCGGAAAAATAAAGAATGATTGTTCAGAACTCCAGTCGTTGGCTTATTTAGGTATACATTTAGCATAAAGATTAATAAAATTGTGATGATTTATATAAATGTTTACCTCCACTTATCCTGCGAATATTACCTCATCTTTAGAATGCTCTTTCAATGAAATTTGAATATAACACAGTTTCTGGCTTATCCTAATTTTGCTGGTGGAGTAACCACATTTGAATATGAGCGTCTATGGATCCGTTTCAAACTGGAAAACTCTGTGCTGTTTTCTGACCGACATATTCAGTAATGAAAATAACATTCTTCGTTATTGAGTAATAACTGATTGAAAATTGAAGAAAGATTGTGTAGTGTACCTTTTTTGAAATTCACTTTGTCTTTAGTGCAAATAAAGTTTATCTGAGTTTATTGGTGTGAATGAACTCTTGAAGTTTGATTTTCAAATTCAACAAGTTTTTGATGGAGTTTTATATAAATACCTTGGAATAGGTTCTTTTCCTCCCTGTCTGTTCAGCAAAGTTTGGTTCTTCGAAGAAATATGGTGGTCTGTCTTTGTCTGGGTGAGTATTTCCTCAGTCTGCTAACTATGTATTCTCCTTTATACAGTAGAATTGTATTCAATTTACTAGTTATTTTCTGCTTCGCATCTTTGATTTTCAAAACCCCAGTAAAATTCTAAAAGTTTCTTCCTTATCGCTTCCAAAAACAAAAACTCTCTCCCAACAACCTTTAATCTCCATGGTAACCGTTGCCCCTCCTCAGACAATTTTCGTAGCACTCGCGAATTCACTCACTTTTTGTTTATTTCCTTTCACTTTTGATTTAAACTTATTTCTAAATCTCAAAATTAACATGGTCAATTCAAAAATAACTTGAAGTATGCCTTGTAATATTGAAATTCATTTACTGAATGATTTTTTTATTCACAAATTTTTTATGAACTTTTGAATTCCTTTGGACTTTCTTTTTAGATTATTCTTCAAGTGATTCCCTTCAGAAGCTGAAAATATTTTTCGATTTGATTGGGTTGTACAATATTAAAAGAGCATGAGTACAGTACTTTTTGTACAAAACTTTTAAATGTATCAAACATATATATAATTCAACAATCGTAAGGGACAGTAGTTGTTTTCTGTATGGTATTATTTGACGAAAATACCTATTGTACAGGGTTTTTGAAAAATATTGGATTATGTCAATTTTTTATAGGTAATTTAACGCTCTTCCGTCAAGTAGTGTGGTCCATTCTTCATAAATCAATCGACGGGGGCTATTATAGTCATTCCATCCCTCTGCATATGTCATTGAGGGGCATCATGATTATGGTCAGACGGGCTATTCCGGCTAACAGTGTCTGCGAACGTCACAAGGCCGACTTTGTTCTTCGTAATCGACACCTGCTCGCCAATTATAAACTGAAACAGATTCAGTTGTGTCTGCAGAATGCTCTGGTCCTTGAAGGATGAACTATTTTAATAATTCAGAACAATAATGTTTTTATCAGATGAAAGTGACCTTGGAGGCAAAATAATTATCAAACATTCTTCATACTGTCGAATTATTAACATTCAATTGTAGACTGTCAGAAATGGAAAACTGGGAAATATCATAGACGCAGTGCACATTGACTTATTTTTCTGCAAATGAAATAAATCGAGATTACTGTGTTTGTGTGTATCCTTTCACTTTTCAAATCCTCAAGTTCGAAAGATGATGTAATAATAATTTTTGCAGATGTTTCGTTGTTTTTCCAGATCAGTCTTAATCAGTTACCTACACATCATATAACCATTTTTATGAAAATAATGTTGCAAAACTTTCCGTTTCAACAGAGAGACAATTACATGCATTTGGAGTACTGGTAGGTATTGAACTTTCTTTAAATTCATGTAGGTCCGTCACAAATACAGTGTCCTACATAGAGTTGGATACAAATGGAAAACTTTTTAAATTGTTTGATTTCTCAGAACATTGTATTCCAAGCAAATTAATTCAAAATGTAACATGAGATACCAGTGACATATCAATGAGCAGAAAATTGTGAATATCTGATAATGGGCCAAGAGTAAACTACCCTTATACTCCAAAATATCGAAAAAGTTTACCTGAGCTAGTTACAGAGAATTATTTTGGTGCATATCTTCCTCCACTTCATCGCTGTACTCCTGTTGATGGGTGAAGTATGTCATCCTTCCTTGAAGTACCAACTGAATAATAACAAATATTATTTTGTCCCTTTACCAAAGAACTTTTTCCACTCCTAGACGCTTATTTCGATAACGAAGTTATCAATCCCCAGTAGAAAAACTAAACTCTCAGTTAGTAATGAAACCAGTAGTAGATAATTATTCATTTACTCTAAATTGATATGAATATTTAATGTGGGGGTGATCATACCAGGTGGGTGTAGTTAGGAATGATCACACATCTTACAAAGCATGCTTTTTTAATAATTTCAGAAATGATAACGACTTTCTTCATATCGTCCAGCTAAGATTTCTACCATCTTACGGCAACTCGGTATAATTTTATGATTCGAAAGTAGTGTGTCCATTACTCCACCAAGGATCGCTATGTTTCAATAAAATGGTTTTGATAAAGCCTGGAGTGTTCAAAAAGTAACTCTGTATAATTTATTCGTTTTCTTTTTTTTACAGGATCAAGACCAAGACCAAGATCAAGACTTAATAAATCTTCTCAAGACCAAGACCAAGACTTGACTTTCGATACCAAGACTCACTCCCAAGAGTCTTGCTATTGGTCTCAAAAGAAAATAGTTAACTTAAATCTACTCAATATTAAGAAAAATCTGATGGATAATGTTATGGCATTTTATTTCAATTCTTAGTTATTTTTCATATGGTAGGTTTTTAATATTTGTTCATTCAAAATCAAAAATACATTTTTCCAATTCAATATTGCAGTTTCATAGTTTACAACAAATAGGTGTCTGTTGTGAGGTCACAGTGATTAATTAGTATTTCGATTTCTTTGGGATCCCGATTCCACCCCTGTGCCACAATCGCATCTATCTGCTCATCACAAAATAATCCATTGTAAAATGGCCAATAAAAACCTAATTACCATTACAACCATTCTGAACCTTTTTTCTGGCCTATCGGGCGTCGACCTGTGTGCTGCGTGGGTCTAATTCAATCTTTATTTGACATTTCTTAAAAATTATATTATTATAGTGAAATGAAAAAATTTATTTCGCTTATTTTACCGGTACAAATTGACAATTGTTGAAGACTGGGAAATACGAAATACCTATCATATTCATATAAACTGTTTGAAAATTGAATTGAATAATACAAATTTCTAGACGAATTTCGATCAAAGACCAAAACTATAAGAACCAAGCAAGACTGAGCCAGTCTCGTCTTGGTCTTGAAACATCAAGACCAATACCAAGACTACATTTATTTTTCGAAACCAAGACCAAGGAAGATCAGTCTTAGTCTTGGTCTCGCGAAGCCCCATCGAAACTCCAAGACGAAAATGGTTTTTGTTTTACATCAGCCTGAGGATCGGAAATCTAAACAAGCTCATCATAAAGATTACCTGATCTGTTCTGACTCTCACTCGGCCAGATTTGATGATGAAAATGAGGGACTTTTCTGCATCGACTGTTTCGCAATTGAGTAAATGGTAAATGAGCTAACGCAATGCTGTATGAAATCACACGACGTCATCGATCAAGGCTATCGAAATTTCATCGTTATACTGCACGGACAATTGATTGAAATATCTGTCGATGAGAAGGATCTTCTTGCAACCAGCGATCTCCTTCTTCGACCCTCTTTGCACATATATCTAACCCTGTCAAATGTATAATATGCCAGTGATCATCCCATAATACGCTTTCAGGCATGTTATCAGACTGTAATTCTTTGGACCCAACAAGTCTCTGCTTTTGGGTATGAGCACGGTTCGCACCCCGACAACCGATTTGGAATCTGTTATTTCCAATCTAGATATGAATTGGAATTTCTCACCAGATGGTGGTTGGTATTTGGAAGTATTTTCATCCAATAGTTATTCAGCCCATAAGGACCTTGACCAGCTAAGAACTGGATGTTACCACCAGTTGGAGTCTGTTGAAAAAATATCACGATGACTTATTATAAGGATTTATTTAGCATTCCAATTTTCTTCTTCTAGTGTAATATATTTCTCGATCGATGTTGGTGTTTTTTTTTTTTTCGAAGAGCTCGAGTTCAGTGTTCACGAAGCCCAAGTAATAATTTTTTTCCGACAGCTTCTGTTACATCTAGTATTTGAAACACCGACAAGAATTTGTCGTCCCATTTTTGCGAAACATCAGTTGATCAGAATCCTATTTAGACTCTATTCATCATTTTCATGGTTTCAGAGTTTTTCGGAATATGTTTTAGTTTCTTCTATATAATCATTTCCTGAATTTTATCATTTTGTCTGCTCAGCAAGGTTTTTTCATTGCCACTGTGTAAAATTATCTTGCTACTATCTGGAGAGATGGCTATCAGAATGGAGACCAAAAACACATTATATTCTTCTTATTCCGTATGAAGCTGAAGGTTCGTCTTTGAAGTTCTTAATCGGGATCTTGGATATTTGAGCACTGAAAATTGGCATGCACCTTAAGTTTCGACTAATTCTAATTTTATGTTTGAATAAGGTCTCTCTCATCTTATTTCTATATAGGTCTCAGCTTAGGAATTCGAGTATGGTGAAACGATTACTGAGTTCGAAAACATTTTCCACTATTTGTCTGCTCCTGTGGGAGATGTATTATTCTCAGAGTTGCCGTCCAGTTCATAGGATTTCTTGTCCACCACTTGTACTACCTGTTCATCTATCTTGAATACTTGGATCCTTTTGAGATGGATTCTTGACTACTTACGATGCACTGTTCGCGTTTCTAGTCGCTTGAGGAGCCGTTCTGTCCATGATTCCTCTTAACTTCTTTTTTTATTCATTTAGTCGGCAGAAACAAACAGACAGAGTCTAATGACAGGCTTCTTGATAATTCTTAATATGACATATCACAGTGAAATTCAACAAAAGCAATAATAATAATAAGATTGAACAGTTTTGACAAAACTAAAAATAACTCAGAACTGTGAAGTGGTAAATTCACACCAGACAACATAAATACTGACAGTTTATAGAGACACCATAAATTATCATCATGAATTCATAACATTCTTCACATTGGCATCGAATTCACCACTTGTTATATCAAAAACGCCGAAATTTTTATTTCCCAGTAAATGTTATATAAATAAATTATGGATGTAGCCGTTACTACGTGGTAGGAGATCATCATAAGAAAAGGAAAAGAAAATTTCTATGTTTTTATACCACTTTAACTTGTAACACTTCGTTACTGCAGTTTCGTCCTATATGGACATTCTCAAACAACATTAGGCTCTGTCTGTTTATTTCTGCCGACTAAATGAATAAAAAATTGAACGGCTCCTCAAGCGACTAGAAACGCGAACAGTGCATCGTAAGTATCCAAGATAGATGAACAGGTAGTACAAGTGGTTGACAAAAAATCCTATGAACTGGACATTCTCAAACAACTGAGAATGTCCATATAGGACGAAACTGCAGAAACGAAGTGTTACAGGTTAAAGTGGTATAAAAACATAGAAATTTTCTTTTCCTATTGAATTAATTTATGTGAAGGGAGATTTGCCGTAGGCATACCACTGGACCATCGAACATTGAGCTGATTAGTATTCTTGTGCGATCAAGTGTTTCTAAGCAAAATTCTTCTCTGATATCACCATAAGAAGTATACTTTGGGGGTACTTCGTAATGGAAGAAATTCAGCAATTTGTTTGTTTTGTTTGCAGTCTTGTTTCCCACACAATACAAGGATATTCTATTTTACTAAGTATTGTAATGAACATGTTTTTTACAATATTTGTATCTGTGAATACTTGTGTATTTAGTATCAGAAAACCTATCAACTTATCCGATTATTTCACATATAATTTGAATATGTTACTCTCTAACCATAATAATACTTCAACAAAATGCAAAACCCTGACCGATTAAAACCCTTTGGAGCACATAACAAACCAAGACAGAAAGAAAGAACAATCATTGAATTTGAATCGATACTAATACATAACATCAGAAAGACCAGGTCGGAGCTATTAAAGCTACGACTGTCTCTCTTAGAGGGTGTCGCCGTATATTATGTCATGGAGAAATTACAATTTGGCTTCAATGACTGTTTGGTGTTCCTCAGTAGACCACAGCTTTGAAAGGCGTCTGGCTCGCATTCTGGAGTTTGTTGTGCTTTCATAAACTAAGAGAAAACGGTCTTCTCGTGAGATTTCTGACAATTTGACAATATAGAGTGATGTGTTGGATAGATTTTTAACATAAGTTCAAGTAAATAAAATAAATTTAAGGCATGGAAATCGATTAGAAATGGCTTTCACATTTCAAAGCTGCTAATTCAAACAGTATAGCTGGTACTACGGTGCTCTATTCTACTTTCATATTCAGAGTCAGTGGCGTCTAAATGGAGATTAGTTTTTTCAAAACTAAGGTCACATATTTCATCGACTCTTTCTGAAATAGAATTTTGAGTAGTGAGAGCACGTAATAACTTTATATTTGGTTAGAGTGGATGACAGTTCATTTCAGAAGACCGATTTGATATGTCATCTAAATCGTTTGGAAGTTCAATATTATCATTGAATGCTTGTACTTATGTAAATATCTTGGAATCATTTGCACACATCAAACCGTCATACGAAACCCTTTCTGGAAGATTCTTGATGAATATTGAGAAGAGTAATTGGCCCAGTTTCGAACCTTGTGGCCCTGATCCAGCAGAAAACGAGTGAGGTTCCTTATAGATGACATGTTAACACCGTTCCTTCAAATATGAAACTGAAAAATTACCAAGTGATCACTCAATTGAAGTAGAGTAGAGTAGAGTTTATTCAATTCAATTAGATATATACAAGTTCATAAATAAGAGAAGCCACCTAAGCATAGCTTGTTTTGTGGGACATTCTCTTATTATACATTTCATTGGTTTCTACAATGAATAATCCAAATTCCAAGCTATCGTTAAACTGATTTTTTGAGCATGAGGAGACAGAGAGAACTAAGTGCATGTTGGCATAATGATTGAATAATTTCCAATATAAAATAACACTCCATTCGATAATTGATTCAAGGACATCTTTATAATGTATTTTTACAAAAGATTTAGCTTTATTTTTGAATTTATTTCTATTTTCAGTATTTCTGATATCAGTGGGCAATAAGTTGTAAAATTTTGGACCATAATAGGTTACAAATTTCTGTGTTATCGAAGTTCTACATAAAATAATTGAAATTAGCTGTTTTGTTGCTCTTCGAGTATGTGTTCATATATTTTTGGAGGAAATGTGCGATATTTTGTCCAGATAAGACATTGGTAGCTGTATAACTGCCTGAAATTCAAGACTCCTATTTCATCGTAAAGTTTTTTTGTTCTGTACCTCCTATTTTTATTGAACAATATTTTCAACAGAGTGTTTTGTATAACTTCTAGGCAATGGAGGGAAGTTCTGAAGGTTCCACCCCAAACAATAATACAGTAGCGTATAATGGACTCCGCCAAGGCATCATACACCATTAGTTTATTTTTGTTATTCAAAATATGTTTCAATTGATAGAATTTATGTATTAACTCTTGCTGTACTATGGTTAATGTGTTCATTCCAGGGGATGTGTTGATCAATTGTCACACCCAGATACTTTATGTTATTGATTTTTTTGATGGTTGAACAAGCTCAGTTGGAGTGATCTGTACAGGCAGACTCATGGAGTTGAATATTATCCTTTTCAGGTTGATCTCTCATAGTGAGTGAAAAAGTTATAAATTTAGTTTTTTTAATATTTTCACTGAGCATACTTTCACTTAACCAACTGTAAATTGTTTCTAGTCCAGCCTCCGCCTTCTTATATGTTTCTTCCCAGTTTTCACCTATGATTACAAGAGCGGAATTATCAGCATAGGAAACGAGTTTTCCATTTATATTTTTCAAATTAAACATGCTATTAATATAAAGTAAGAAGAAAACTGGAACCAATACCGTCCCCTGTGGAACACCTATTGATATCGGTAGAGGGTCACTTAATGTGTCATTAATTTTCGTGATTTGTGTACGACCGGTTAAATAATTCTTAATTAAGTGGAGAGGAAGGCCTCTTATGCCTGAGTTTTCCAATCGTTGAAATAGTATACTATAATTCACAGTATCGAATGCCTTGGCCAAGTCCAAGAATATAGTTGGTATTCGAAGCAGTTGAGGACTGTTTTCATTAATTCGATTACTGCTTTCTCAGTAGAACAGTTCTCTCTGAATCCAAATTGTGATACTGATAAAATATCATTTTTTTCGCAATAGTTCATGATTCTGTTTTTATACATTTCTCGAAGATTTTTGTGAAATTGTTTATAACTGGTCTATAATTATTCGATAGTTTTTTATCTCCAGATTTGAATATAGGAGTTGTTAAAGATTCTTTGAATGCAGATAGAACTGTTCTCTTTCTCAATATTAAATTAAGAATATGACACAAGGAGTCAACTAGATATGGATGGTACTTCTTTATTATTTCTACAGAAATTTTGTCTGGTCCTTGAGAAGTATGATTTTGATTAATTCATTATTTGTTATAGGTTGCAGGAACAGAGAATCTCGTGAATTATTGTTCTGTACGACACAGTGATCAAGTAAAGTTGTAGGTTTTTTTATTTTAGATGATATTTTTGTTCCTATACTCGTGAAATGTTCATTAAAATGATTGGCAATTCCTTTTTCTGAGATTATCTTTTGATTGTTATCATCTAGGATAGCAAAGTTTGATGCGCTTTGATATTTTCCAGTTATTTCGTTGATGTTTTTCCAAAGTGAAATATAATTTTTGAATATCCATTTGTTTCCATTTCTTTCTCTCTGGTTTCAGCGCATCTCAAACTCTTGAAGACGATCTTTTTGTTCCAGTTGAATGAAAGTTATTATTATGAAACTCCTGACAGCAACCCAACAAAACTTTTTTCGAACAGAAAGTTATATTTTCAATCAATTGTAATCAAAGCAACATTGTCCCATTCACTCAGAAGACTCAAATAGATTGCAGGTCTTCTAGACCTCGACAAGCTATTCATACAGCCAAACCGAATTGCTACCGAAAGACAGCTAGACAAAGGCAATAAGAGAACGATCAAGCAAAATGAATTTGAATAATACAAAGCTCGTCTGCTCGTCGAGCTCTTTTTGCGGTCTGAATATTTGATTTGCAAGTATTTAAAGACGAAAGGGTGAAGTTTAAACGAGTAACAATTGCGCCATTGTGGGCAATCTTGAGAGGCGAGCGAATTAGGAGAATTGCACCCTGAAACTCGTCGATTAATTAGATGAATAAATGGGAGCTATGATAATGGACTAATAAGGCCTTTGTGACAACGTCTGCCTTTGTTCAAGACGGTGCACGACTATCGAACCAGTGGTTGGAATTTCTTGGAATATCCAGAAAATGGAATGTCCAAGACAACTAATTGTTTCATGAGCAGAATAAAATTATTATTATACCAAGAAGGACTCCGATGATTTCATAAAATCATCATTACAAAATTGTTATAACGAAAAAGAATGGATTCATATAACAATATTAGAAAGTAGCATATTGTTCGATCAAATGTAGAAATAAAATCAAAGTTATAACAGAACAAGTAAGACGATATCACAAAACAAGATTGTGTGTGTGATGAAATTTTTTATGATGAGAGATTTTGTAAAATTAAAAACCCAATATTGTATGAAAAATGAATAAAAAACCTGAATAGACTGGAATATTTTCATTGAAACGTCCTATTCAGTTGAAAAGACCGTTCAAATCGATATAAAGTGTAGCCGGTATGGTATAAGTTGATTTTTATAACGTTTCGAGCAATGAAAATCCTACCAAAGTTAGAAAAAAAAAGTTAGCATTCAATAATAATTCATTTTGAAAACGGTTTAGATATTTATAACAAGAAAATATCAAAATTTACCCTCCTCCCCCCACTTTTCAGGTTTAGCCGAACGCGGAGTGAAGTCGTTGAAAACTAATTTGAAAGAGTTGAAGGTGAACAAATTTCAAACTTCGAAGAATTTTATACCGTTCTTGTGCAGATTGAGGGTTTGCTGAACTTGCGACCTTTGTGTCCCATGAGTGCCGACGCTAATGATTCCTCAGTTTTGACCCCTGGTCACTTTCTGACTCTTAAGCCAATTTCCGCGTTGCCTGATCCTGATTTGTTTCATCTTAAGCTTAACCGACTTAGTCGATGGCAGCTTTTGCAAAAATTACATCAAGACATTTGGTCCAGATGGCACCGCGAATACTTACATTCTCTTCAACAGGGAGTAAAGTGGCTGGAACCCACTTCTCCTCCTGCTAAAATAGATACACTTGTTGTATTAAAATCAGATAATTAACCTCCAGCAAAATGGAATATTGCAAGAATGCTACACCTCCACCCTGGCGATGATGGTGTTGCTAGTGTTGCTACATTACGCACTACAACAGGCATCCAAAAGAGGCCATTAGTAAAGCTATTCCTCTGCAAGATATTGAAATTTCCCAATAAAAGGTCAAAATTCCCTTTTGGGTGGCCGGGATGTTAAAGGCTCATCCAAACTCATAGTTTAGTTTATTATGTTTCCTATAATAGAATAATTATTCTTTATTTTTTCTATTCTCCTTGTGGGGAAACTATCATATTTGGGATTGTAAGAGTAAATATAGGTACGTGTTCAAATGAATATTTTTTCCGCGCTGAATACCTATACAGTTGAGTAGCTCCGATATGCGCCTGCGCAAGAGTGCACCTAGCGAGCGAAAACGAAAGCAAAGAGAACTTGCGTTTGATATTAAAAAAACATATATGTGTGTGTATTGTAAAATTAAGAGAGTTTGAAGAAGTACAGAGATTGTTGCTAGCATTAGGACAGCAAATCAAGACGTTATCACGGGCTGAAGAAGAAACAATCGCAGGTGAGTGACTCAACTGTTCGTCGCACTCTTATATTGTATTTCATTCATTTGAGAGTACAGCTCTCTGGTACTTCATTTATAACCAGCGCCTCACGCAAAAATATACAGCACCATCATTAAAAAAACCAAATAAACAATAAAATATACTATACGTGATTGTTGAATATGGAACCAAATAACAGTTCAAGAATAATGAAGTTGTAAAATAAAAAAAAAGGGTTAGGATAAGCAAAATGAATGATGTTTTTTAATAATAACAAATTTGATATTTATTTATTTATATATTTATTTATAGTAAACATACGGGATTAACCTAATTATATGTTTTCTAACTACATACTAAGTGTTTCTATTAGAAGAATGGTAAATATTCAATCAGAAAATGAAAGATACTGAAAAAAGGAGTATAATAATAGAATATTATATATCAAATACTATGCTTTCTGACCACACTTTATGAAAAGAGGTCTACACCTACAACTTCAAACGCAGCAGCATCTCGAACACAGTCGAATGGAAGAGTAGAAGGAGTTACTCCTAAACTTTTTACTCGAAAACCTTTTGCAACGAATACATTTAGAAATTGTAGATGTAACAGTTCTACGTCCTCCTATAATCCAGAACTTTTCTCTAATACGACTCAGTAAACACTGAACACCTACATGACATGCATTTTTATGTTCCTCTAGAATTAAACTTTCAACTAAGGGATTCTTTGAACGAAGAAGTATTTAATAACGGAAATCAAAACTGTCTTCACGATTGACTGATTTTGTTTTCTCTTTAAGAACACCTAATTTATCTTTAAATGGAATCAAACTCGAGAGTGTACTATTACGTTCACCATTAGGAAAACATTCATACTGAATACATTTCAAAACATCTATTTCTGCTATCGATATCTCGGAAACAGTCAGAACACCATAAGATTGAGCTTTAGGAGACTTACAGTTGTGAATTAAACTTTTGATCCAATCTATCATCCGAACGACATCATGAAATTCTAATAAAAATCTATAATACCAATTTCGATCAGCTCCATCACAATTCAGCATACAAGACGTTACGGTTTTTCTTTTTTCTTGAGCTATTGCATCCTCATCGAAACTGGAAATAGCAGCAGGCCAACAGCTCGAAGGTGACTTTAACCATTCGGGTCCCTCCCACCATCTACAATCTAATAGCTTTTTGGCAGTGCACCCTCTTGATGGTAGATCTGCGGGATTCATACACCCTGGAACATTTCCCCACTGCTTCCTTGAAGTGAGTTCCAAGATTTCATTTACCCTATTTCTAACAAAACCACCCACTCTTGATCCCGAGAAATCCAAGCCAACACTGTCGACGAATCTATCCAATAAAAAATATTCAATTTCGGAAAATGTATGTTCTCTGCTTATCGTTTTAGCTAAACGACATCCAATCGTAGCAGCAACTAATTCTAAACAAGGTATCGACATCTTTCTCACCGGAGATACCCTAGATTTAGCCTGTATTTAGCCTGTAAGAGAATTTTCTTTAGAAACTTTGATTGCTTTACCAGATTGAGATGTTTCAGAATTAACATTTACTTTATACGCTGTTTTTCGTGCATTCAAACAATAAAAAATTTTATGTTTTGTACCATTACAGAAAATGCAAAAGGATACATTTTTACTTGTTATTAAAAGTTCCGCTGCTGTGTAGGTATTCCATTTTTGTCCGTGATTCTTTTTCTGTTTTCTGTTGTTGGCATAGAACCAATGCCAGTCATTGCCATAGACACTTTCTCTTCATTTTCAACTTCGTATGAAACCCATTAGTTTTTCCAGTTTATTATTCGCTTTCTAATTAGACGAATCTATAGATAACGATCTCTGCCACACTCGCAAGAGTTCTTCCGGAAGACATTATTCTACCAATGGAAACAGCATGGAAGAACATTAATCTGAAGTCACACCGAGTGACTCCAAAGCCCTCAACTGACAATCTAGTTTATCGTATAATGAAGACAAGGATATACTAGTGGATGTTACTAATCCTAACAACTCCGTCACGTACAACTCTACGAGTAGCTCTTCATGTCCAAAACGAGTTTTCAATGCATAGATAGCTTAAGTATAGTTTTCGAATGTGGGGGGAAAGCTTTTTACAATACTTCTAGCTCTAGACCCAGGTAGTGTTGGCTGAATTAGGTACTGGAACTTCTTTTCATTATCTATGGAGGGATCTTCATCCAGTTTCTTGAATAATCCCCAAAAATGAAGCCAATCTCGTAGGTCACCTCCAAATTTCTTCAATTCAATGCGTGGCAACTTAAACTTTCTAACAAGGGGGGGAGGAGCGCTAGCAGCACTAGCAACGCTACCATCTGCGCCATCGTCTTCAGTTGGTCCCAAGAACATAGATGCTAGCTTCTCTTTCAAAACATTGAATCTCATAGAATACTCGTCAGCACTTTCACAATCAGCCTGTAACTCAGCTTCACTAGCTGTGCCTTCTAACATGAGGTTGAATACTTCCTTGTTTAACGAAACTATTTTATCATGTTTGTTTTCCAAAACTCAGAAAGCAGGTCTCAACTCTACAGTATCACATTTTCTATTACTTAGCATATCAATGATACTATTATACTGCTTCGTGAAAGATCCTCGATGATAAGTTCTTGCATTCTTTGCCTTGTCCATACTTGAGACTGGTACCAAGTAGTTAGTCCTGTCACGATCGCCAAATGTTACGTTTGCCAGTGAGTAAAAGGCTTGAATCAACGAACTGAACAGACTTTATTTCCGTTCTTTAACAAGAAATATCCAAATTCTAAAATTACAAAATTGAAAAGTTGTGACTTTTGTCACAATTGTCCTTAGAATTACAAGGTGTTGAGATAAATATACAAATTGGATTATATCGGAACAACGATGTCCTAATTGAACAATACCTTGTTCGGTACTGACCATTCGTGAATATGGTCAATATCTTTTTGTAATACGAAATAATCTTTGATGTCTTCAGTTAAAAAATATTAGTTATCTTTACTTAATTGATTTTCTGGTAAGATTATTAGTGTTAAAATATTTTAAGCAACATGTAATGTGAACTTTTCTTGTTTACAGGGTTAAGTGTAAGAATAGTTGTTTAACTAAACTTCGCCCAATAAAAGACGATTTATTATTATATTATTATTATTATTATTCGCTCAGCAAATGTTCTGAAGTTTCCGCGAAGTTCTCGCAGTAGCGGCAACTATCACTCTCTGATTTACCCATCTTTTTGATGTGGTACCCCAGAGGGCAGTGTCCAACTCGAGAAGCTGTTTAGCCTTCTTTGGCGATAGACACACTAGTCTTTTGGCTTGTCTTCGTCCTGGCACTTCATTCCAGTGAGATTTCATTCCATCAGTTTCCCAGCGTCGGAATTCTTCTTTTTAGTGGGCTCTGGAGAGTCCACAGAAGGATTCTGGGCCGGGAAATTGTGTGTTTGCCCCTTCTTCGGCAAGGCAATGTGCTTCTTCGTTGCCTTTAATTCCTCTCTGACCTTGGCACCCACATCAAGGTGACTTGATTGTTGACTGCCAGATGTCTCAGGGATTGTTTACAGTCCCAAGTCAATGACCTCAGAGCTTTCAGTGCTGCTTGGTTATCTGACAGTATATAGATTTCTGCCCTTCGAGTGTCTCTTTCAAGGAATTCCTGGACACATAATTCTATAGCATGAGCATCTGCTTGGAAGATGGTTGGGGTGTTATCAAAGGGTTTTGGGAGCCTGAAATTTAGTCATCTAACGACCACTTCAACCCTTTCGTTCACCTTAGATCCATCTGTGTACCACACTAATGCATCCCTTCCCAGTTGAGGTCTGTTCTCTGTGTGAGTTTGGTGGCTGTTTATGACCACTCCAAACTGCATTTCGAAGTCGTACCTAACTGGCATGAAATCTGTCAGTTTAGACATGGCTTCTAGGAAAATGTGTTCCAAAATCTTTAAGGGTCAGATCAGATCTCCTGCTATTACGTTTTTTGTCTGGCTCAGTTTGAAGGCACTGCTTGCTGCTTCTTTCATTACACATAGGTGCAATGGCATGTAAATATTGCCCCTGTGATTCCCAGACAGGCAAGCCGCTGCACTTTCTGCAGCTTGACTTGTGCTGAAATTTGTTGTATATTTGGCCTCCATACCAGTGAGGTGAGGTTTAATGATTTTTTGTTGTATTTGAACTAGTAAACAGTAGTGTTCATGGGTCCGATTGAATTGAGTTTCCTATCAAGAAAACCAATCATTGGATTGAGTTGGACCAATGGACACTTTTGGTTAAAAGGTCGAGTACAACATAACAATAATACAGAAAATTTGACCGGTTGCCACTTTACATAAAGTGGGGGGTCATTTAAAAATAAACGCAATAAACCATAGACCTTCGAATATTCATATGAACAGTGCGTAGACTAGCAAACGATAATTTTCTTGATTTCAAATTTCAAATATTATTTTTGATAGGAATTATGATATTTTGATTAAAGAACTGAAAATTTTGATTTGATTAGTTAGGTTTATCTTTGTTCTGTTGAACGTTTCTTGTTTTGATCTATTATTTTCAATATACAATGTTTGACTTTTTGAGAATTTTGTAATTTAAAAAATTGTGTTCATTTTTATTGATTCAATTGCATACTACAATTTATAAATTGACATCAAGAAGAAACCCCAAGCTGAAAACCTCTTGGAAGAGACAAGGTAACAAAAAATATGATAACAAGATTTTTCTTTAGAGCCAGGCAGAACCCGCACGAAAAAATAACAAAGGGTGCTCGAACAGGTGATCTTGGACACTATACGTTTCAACAGTCAACTGAAAGATTGTTAACTGCCAGAATGATTCAAGTTATTCAAAAAGGAATTCTTTTCGAATCTGTATAATCAAAAGATGTGAATAATTAAAATTGTTTAATTGAATATGATTTTTAGAATTATGATTTCGTTTAGGTCAGCAATATGTTTGAGATTGTTTGGAATAGTTTAGAAAAAGACTTTGAAAGTTGAATTATCGGCGCCAAATTTTGATGGCGTATTCATAAAAATATGCGTGATATTATATCTATGCAATACCACAGATAGCTTGATTGAATGCCTGATAACTACACAATTGTTTAACATAACCCAGGCATAATATTCTCTTTTTGAAAAAGTCGATCTACTTAGTACCCAATGTAATAAATCTTTACTCACTCTACACCAATGAAGTCCGATCTATCATCTACAGAAACCTTTCATGGCTGACTGGTTGTTATTTCACATATTAGACTCATGTTTGACCTGCTATAAAATACAGACTCTATAATATATTCATGAAATCCAGCTTCTTCACATACACGAAACCTTCTAGGTTCCACGCAAACAAGAATAATTCATTTGTGTCGAAAATGCCTTGCTCACATACTTTTTCACTCATCTGGAAAACCGCAGAAAAGCAACCAATGCTCATCTGAGATATTAGCTCAACAATTCAGTCAGCCTTCATACCCTTCTGTCATCACCCAGGAAACTAGATCAAAGTCTCTTTTTCAGTACCAGTTTTTTCAACGAACGGTAGAGCCTTGGGATTAATCAATAATTACTACACTCTCTTCGTAGGATCTCAAGAGTTTCTCTGACTATTACAGAATATTTCTTCTCATAGATAACTAGCTGAACGGTTTAACCACTGGCGAAAGAAACCACCTCCCCGTTTTATTCCTATTACGACAATTATCCCTGTGCTCTCAGAAATATGAGGCATTTCACTTGCAGATTGAGATTAACCCGAACATCCAAGTTTTTACTTCTCCTTGTGATTTAAATTGTCCTAACTTATAAAGTCTAGACATGCCTTCAGACACGTACAAAATAGTTCAATTGCTCGACATCGCAAAACTTCTTTCTGTCGGCTGCACTTTTTGTCCCAATCACTGTCGAGAATATCTAATGCCATCATTATGGTGGCTGTGCGATACACTAATGCCTAAGAGGGAAAGAGGAAACGTATTTGGAAAGAAAGACGTCTGCATGGTGGCTCATTTGAATTTACAATGTGGAGGCACTTTCCGCAGGAAAAATTGGTTTTATTTTCTATTACTAACGTTTTCGTCGTACCTTTTCCCCAGATTCTTTAATATTTATGCTCGGAGAGAAATTTGTATCCTGGAAATATGTTATTTCTGGCAATCGAGAGTGTGAAGCGGATTATTCGTTTTCAATTCCACCAAAGAAATTGAAATTTCTTCAGGGGAAGTTTTGATTCATCTTTATGATACTGGGGTACGTGCCTACATAATTGGGTGGGTCCATATACAGTGTCTTTCAAAAGTATCGAAACGGTCTCATATTTCAGTTTTGGTAAGAAAGCTTCGTGAGATATTGCCGAATTGAAAGCAGCTCTCAATGTTGTACTTGTTTTTGATCCTTCTGATTCTCTCGGAGATACCTCTGAGATATGGATGGGTGATAACTGGATTATGAGGTCGTTCATCAATCGTCTTGGTCCTTTCGAGTAGTTTCAGCTTTTCTAGGATTTTCTTATAGTAGGTACTTTCTGATATAGTTCATCTCCGCATACATTGACTACTGGTAATAGAAAATTTGCATCGCTCTCTCTACCAATATTCTTACGATCCCCCTCTTTGTAAAATTTGGATGATTAGAGTAGAAATTGGGATATCGTATGGGTGGGTTTTCTTTCTCTAAACAGAGATGCAGATGCAAGTGATGGCAAGGAACTATTGCTTCCTTTCCCCATCGTGAACTTGATTGAGTTCTTCATTTCATTTATTCTAGAGAGGAAGTCCTCAAGGTGTATATCTCCGTGGTTCCATATGATGAAGAAGTCATCGACGTATTTTAGCCATAATTTTGGTTCATGTTCTGCCTCTCTAATAGCCGAACTATTTGTTGGAACTAACTGGGGAAAGGAATGATCCTTTCAGCAATGAGAAGAAATGGTCTACTTCCTGGAAATATGAGTGATGTAGACAGCATTGCTGTAATTCCAATATAGCATGTATGGGTAGGTCAGTTCTTTCATGAAGATGGATGTCTTCTTTCAGTGTTCTCTTGATGATGCTATGGGATTTTTCTATAGGGACATTGGTGTAAACGCTCTCTAAGTCAAACCTGACGAAACAATCTCTAAAAATGCCCACGGAATGCTTCAAATTCTTGATTTTGTTAAATCATGGATCGGTGAATTCCGGAAGCTGGTAATAGGTCTCAGTGGCTTGTCTGGCTAATTTTTTTTTGGAAGACCGTGGAGATGAAGTGGTTTACTATAATGTGGCGTCAGATGTGTCCGTTTCTCATCTGGAATGTATGTTCTGTATTTCCTAAGAATGCTGTAGCCTTTCCTTTCTATCGTGGAAGTTGGATTATTCTGTAGGACATAATAGTTTTCTTGAAGGAAGAAATTTTGTATTTCGTGCAAAATATATTTATTTTAAAAATCATAGCAAAGCGCTTTTGACTGTTAATTCATCATCAATGCATACCTGCAAGTAAGTAATGATTGAAATTGAATTTGGTAAAATGAAAATTTTTTAAATTTGAAAGTTATGAAAAGTGAGGTTACTTACTCGTCATGTGTACAAGAAGCCATATAAAACATAATGTCCATGGACCAAATTAAAATGTTACAAAATATAAAACATACCTAAAATTGAACAATTTTCATCCTGTTCTAGGATTATTGAAAATAAAGATATGAGATACTATATCATATCTGTCTGAATATTGAAGCGGAAGTGGAAATGAAATTTAAATTGACAAAGTGTGCCAATGACACTATTGACAAGTGACAGTAACCACTGACATATGTGACATAGAGTCACAGAACACAAATAGAAAATGAACTAATGCAGACATGACTTCAAAAAGGAACGTAGATCTGAAAAGGATCAGTCTAATGGGAACCTTTAGTTTTCCAGAAATACACTACCAGAGAAAACTCTATCAAGATTTTCTGTGTGTTCTCTACCTTCTGATCTACCAGAATTGAGCTCAAGGTCATGGGAGAAGTCTAATGAGAACTTTTTCATTCCCAGAAGAGGCAATTTGGGTGACTCGAAGAGAAGAGCACCTAGTAGAAAAGAATAAATTATCAAATTTAGTAATGAGTGAGAAATAATCAGAAAGAAAATAGGGAGGGGGGTTCTCTATGGCTCTGTCCATCCTCAAACAAGTATTGCTGAAACACTGAGGAGAAGTCTAATGAGAACTTCACTCAATATTCCTGCATAGTGGGAAGACAAACTGAACCTAAGAGGTGACCCAAGTTAAGTGAATTAGCTCCAATGTTTGAGCACCCAGAATTGGGCTTAAGGACATGTGAAATGTCTAATGAGAACTATCTTAGTCCAAGATTAGGCAATTTGGGTAGCACAAACGTGAAGAAATGAAGAAACCTTCAAGCAGTTGATCAATATAAGGTCTTTATGCAGTTCTATCCAACCCCAACAAGGAAAGCTAAGGGAATGAGAAAAAGTCTAATAAAAACTCATCACATATTACCCGCTGATCAAAGTTAGAAGTTGTACACAACTACATAGTTACCAATAAATAACCAAAAGGTGAAAATTAACTTCGTGTTCTCAGAATTGAAAAGGCCGGAGAGAATGGATAAACTGCTAAATGAGTTCAAGTAATATCATCATAGAGAAAGAATTAATGAAATATTGAAAAATGTTTAAACTGGAATGAATTGATTTGAAAAAGTTTAAAGACATTATTATTTCAAACGCCTATGAAGGGGTACATAAGCTCTGTTTAAATTGACTTGAGTATTTAGACCAAGGTCATTGTTGAGTATTTCGTTACTTATATGTAAATCTTCAAGGAAATCTAATCTATTATTATTTTTGGACCTAACCTCCTGTAAAATTTGAGAGTTTCTGTTTGGGCTAAAATTATGGATGTTGAACCTTAAATGTTCACCAAACGCAGATACTTTGTTTGGGATTTGATGTTCTTGTATACGAACTTTCAAAGGTCTACATGTTCTGCCAATGTAAGCTGCATCACAATCTTCACAAACTTTCATGTCATTGTCAATTTAAATTTCATTTCCACTTCCGCTTCAACTTTCAGACAGATATGATGTAGCATCCCATATCTTTGTTTTCAATAATCCTTGAACAGGATGAAAATTGTTCAATTTTAAATATATTTTATATTTTGTAACATTTTAATTTGGTCCATGGACATGATGTTTTTATATGGCTTCTTGTACACCTGACGAGTGAGTAACCTCACTTTTCATAACTTTCAAATTTCAAATATTTTCATTTTACCAAATTCAGTTCCAATCATTACTTACTTGCAGGTGCGCATTGATGATGACTCTCAACAGTCGAAAGCGCTTTGCTATAATTTTTAAAATAAAAATATTTTGCACGAAATACAAAATGTCTTCCTTCAAGTATATTGAAGCGTGCACACAGCTTGACAAATTCACTAATAGTTGTCTGTTTGGAGTACAGCTTCTATTTTGTCATTGTACTTCTCACTGTCCATTAGGACTGTGGTATTTCTTTTGTCTGCTGGGCGAATTTTGATGGTGTAGCCCATTTGAGACCTTGCGGATACAAGCAATTGAAACGTGGTAAAATAAGCAAACTGCTTAACGTGTTTGCGTTATCAATTTTTTTTATGTAAAGTTCCATTACGCTATTTAAATTAAAATTCAAATATTCAGTTATGATGCTGATAATAATCTCCATTTAGCATTGAAGCTATTCTACACTGTCAATGATAAGAAACATACAGATAAAAAACAATTTGATAACAATCACAGAATGATAAATTATCACACTAAAAAGGTGAAATGAAATATACGATAAAATAATTAAGAAACGTAATTTGATCAGTATAACTTGACGTGTTGTATGAGTAGGTAGGCAAGAGTAATAGTGACAATCATGTTAGTATGACACTCTCGTAACAGATATATTTTCAATTTTTTTTTGAACGCCGCTATAACACACTATGTCTTTATGAATAATTGATTTTTTGTTTTTTTGTCAAGACTCCTATATCTGTTCTCCTTCGTGTGTTGTAGTTGTGTATTCTGTTGTTGAATATTAATTTGAATGACATATATAATGAGGTTGATGATAACGTACGCCTCTGTTGGGAGACATAACCTCAAAAACCTACCCTGACAAAAATATAAAACATAATGCATTAATATAATTCCTTCAAGATTCAGATTGGGTTTCGTGCCTATTTTATTGAAATCATTTTCAGGTCACGTGTAAAAATGAAAACAACTTTCACTTTTTATGAATGAATAGGAGAAGCAGCAGATGCAGATGCCGGTAAAGATTAACTGTTCATGCTCAGGTCGTCTGTACCTGATTATTTAGAGATTGTATGTAGGCAAATAATTGAGGAATTTTTGTTTTTTTGTCAAGACTCCTATATCTGTTCTTCTTCGTGTGTTGTAGTTGTGTATTCTGTTGTTGAATATTAATTTGAATGACATATATAATGAGGTTGATGATAACGTACGCCTCTGTTGGGAGACATAACCTCAAAAACCTACCCTGACAAAAATATAAAACATAATGCATTATTTTAATTCCTTCAAGATTCAGATTGGGTTTCGTGCCTATTTTATTGAAATCATTTTCAGGTCACGTGTAAAAATGAAAACAACTTTCACTTTTTATGAATGAATAGGAGAAGCAGCAGATGCAGATGCCGGTAAAGATTAACTGTTCATGCTCAGGTCGTCTGTACCTGATTATTTAGAGATTGTATGTAGGCAAATAATTGAGGAATAGTCAGATTTTTTGACTTTTAGATCAACTGGCAACTATGTTCTGCAAAAGAAACGGCAATATACATTGTGTTCAGCATGTGACTGTGTTGACCGCAAGTAGAAATGTAAATGAAGGAGTCTAGTGTTATTAGGTAATTTGATAATTTCCCAAGGCCTTGCTGACAATATCGTCGTGATGGAGAATGAAAAGCAAATGGCAAAAAATTACAATAGTTAAAATGTAGATACAATGGGCACAATTAGAAAATTTAATGTAATCATAGGTTTCGTATAAATATGAATAAAATGAATAGTCGCTCATGTATTCGTTTAAATATAGGTTTACGAAAATTTGTTTTATCCAAGATGAACCTATTGTTTCACGAAAGAGTAAACAAAACTTGATCCTCATTTCGACATTCCCAACGTACAACTCATTTTTCATCATATTTCAGGAGAGCCGAAATACTGAAATTTTTTCTTCAATATTAAGTGGAGATACAACTTTTTTCATGTAGATTTCTTCGTAACTAGTTGGTTTAGAAATATGGCTTTTTCATCGTCAGCATCAGTTTTTCAAGCTGAATACGCCTATAGCTATAACTACAAAATAGCTCTAATTTTAGTTACGGCTTTGTTCGTTGGGGGTATCGATTTAATACAATTATTCCACTCGTGTCATATCCCACAAGTCAATACAATTTCTTATAAACTGTAAAAACACGTTGTGAAATGTATTCAGTGTAGACACACTATATGATGTATTCAGAACAGTTCGTTGTCTCTATCGAAGAGTATGCTTCAAGTCAATAAACGGCAGTCACAATAAACGCATTTTCTGCTTCATCCTGTACGTATTTGCCTCATAATCAATTGTCCATCCATCGATATTTCCCAAAGTATTTTATTGAAAATCGAGAAAGAATTCACTCATAGGCACTATTATTCCATATTTTACGTTAGATATTCAACCGATATTTGTACCTTACCCAGTAGGGCCAGAAGAATGGTCTTGCAAAGAAAGTTGATTCATTTGAGCTCTAAACTGGTATATTGAAAAAACAAAGAAATCTGACCAGTTCCATGCCCTTTTTCCTTCTCATTTCAACCACCAGCAATCATAAATTAAATCACCAAAATGTCTATTATCACAAATTCCACCGTATGCTTATTCTTACCAGTTCCCATCTCAACATTCCCTTTATTCGAAATATAAGCAACCAGTTACGAAACAACTACAAAACTCCCAAACTACTTTCAAACAGTAACAATACACCGACAAATGAATGTACCTCCAAAACAATAACGGTGCGCTTTCCAAACTAATTAATGAGAGTGTAATTATGTGAAATCACGTGCATTGTTTAGCACCAAACAAACTTTGAAATAGCCAATGGCAGAACTGGAGATAAAGTGAACGCACATTCATGCGAAATGGTGGTGCCGCTCATTTGAAACTTCCTCAACTGACAAATCGTAACAATAGAGACTATTCAGATTCTTACAGTCTTTGTTATAGTAATCAATGGAGCTGAAATTGGAAATAGTTTGAATATGCCTTGTGAATAATTCATGGATGCACTCTGGAAGTAATTACTTTTATTGTTGACTGAATGGGTTCGAGTCATAGCAATGCCCTCAGGTTTGATTAACTAAAAGATGTTTTTTTCCTCTAATAATTTCAAAAGATATACTCATTCATGCTGCATTCTAGTTGAGAACAGTAGTAGGAGCTAATTTTATATCATCTACTAGAAAAAAATTATAAAACTATCCACTTTTGTCAATATCTGTAATAATTAATTTTTTTTCCGAAAATTGACTTTTTCTCTGTGTTTAAGGGTTGAAAGTAGCACCCTTAGACAGCAGGCACACTGAGCAACCATGACCGACCTTCCGCGACCATCCAACTACGACCAAAATTTCCAAAACGTGTTTTCTTATCGGATAACTCACACTGAATGATCGTCTTCAACCGGTATTCGAACACCATGTTTGAAATTGCAATCTGCTGAAAATTTTGGTCGATCACTGTGAGTTTGAAAGTTTTTATCGATCTCTTTCAATTTTTGGTCGTTGCTGGACGGTCGCGGACGGTGGATGCTGGTCGGTCAGTGTGATTCCTAGCTAACTCCCCAAAAATTAAATGAATACACGTATTTTTTAGCAGTATATTCAATTATCGAAGTACCCAAATTGACAAAAATTGACAATTTTCATCAGGACTTGAAAAATTTAAAGTACAGTCTGTGATATTAATTGGAGAATTGGATAGTTAATTGGAGACGAAAAAACGGTGAGTATGTTATTCGTATTGCAGTTAAAAGGAATGGTAGAGGGTGAATTGTCGATGAAGGAGTTGCTTCTGTTGTTGCAATTTCTGAAATATTTGATAACGGTTGAATTCCTGTCATAATTTGATTTGCAATACTGCTGAATACTCTCTAGTGGATCGTTCGTTTTTGGAGGACGGGTCAGTTGATGGCGGATAGACTTGTCGATTAGCGAATTGTTGTAACCATTCTGAAGTAAGGCTGATTTCAGTTTGTCCAGCTCTTGTGGTCTATTCTGGTTGTCGGTAAGCTGAATTGATCTGTATATCAGGGAGTTCAATACGGAGTTTGTTTGTGCTGGATAGTGATGAGAGTTTGCGTGTAGGTATCGGTTGGTGTGGGTCTGTTTCCTGTGTACTGTGTGGGTGAAAGAGTTATTGGATTTCGTAATGAGAACGTCCAGGAAAGCTAGGGAGTTGTTCATTTCGGTCTCCATTGTAAATTTCATGTTGGGATGGATATCGTTTAGGTGATCTAAGAACGTGTTTAAGATTTCGTAACCATGAGGCCATATGACGAAAATGTCGTCAACGTATCTGAACCAGCAAGTAGGCTTGTGGTCAAATGCTTCTACAGCCCTGGTTTCGAAGTCTTCCATGAAAAGGTTTGCAAGGACTGGAGAAAGGGGGGAACCCATGGGAGCACCTTTCACTTGTTTGTAGTAATTTCCTTGGAAGAGGAAGTACGTGTTGTTCATACAGTGACTGATGAGGTCCAGGGTGTCTTTTGGAATTCTGTGTTTCGTTTTAAGGATTTCTAGCGTGTCCGTTAGGGGAATATTTGTGAAGAGGGAGACAACATCGAAGCTCACTAGGATATCTGTGCTCTGGATTCTATAGGATTTGAGAAGGTCTAAGAAGTGGAATGAATTTTTCACGTAGGATGAAGCTTCTTCTGCTCGTGGCTGAAGAGTACTCGCTAGATACTTGGCGAGGTTCTGGGTTGGTGATCCAAAGGCACTGACGATAGGTCGGAGTGGGATATCAGGCTTGTGTATTTTTGGTAGTCCGTAGATACGAGGGGTGCGTGATGACTTCTCTCTAGGGATAGTGGCTTTCTTGGTTTCGGCTGAAAGCCACTATCCCTAGAGAGAAGTCATCACGCACCCCTCGTATCTACGGACTACCAAAAATACACAAGCCTGATATCCCACTCCGACCTATCGTCAGTGCCTTTGGATCACCAACCCAGAACCTCGCCAAGTATCTAGCGAGTACTCTTCAGCCACGAGCAGAAGAAGCTTCATCCTACGTGAAAAATTCATTCCACTTCTTAGACCTTCTCAAATCCTATAGAATCCAGAGCACAGATATCCTAGTGAGCTTCGATGTTGTCTCCCTCTTCACAAATATTACCCTAACGGACACGCTAGAAATCCTTAAAACGAAACACAGAATTCCAAAAGACACCCTGGACCTCATCAGTCACTGTATGAACAACACGTACTTCCTCTTCCAAGGAAATTACTACAAACAAGTGAAAGGTGCTCCCATGGGTTCCCCCCTTTCTCCAGTCCTTGCAAACCTTTTCATGGAAGACTTCGAAACCAGGGCTGTAGAAGCATTTGACCACAAGCCTACTTGCTGGTTCAGATACGTTGACGACATTTTCGTCATATGGCCTCATGGTTACGAAATCTTAAACACGTTCTTAGATCACCTAAACGATATCCATCCCAACATGAAATTTACAATGGAGACCGAAATGAACAACTCCCTAGCTTTCCTGGACGTTCTCATTACGAAATCCAATAACTCTTTCACCCACACAGTACACAGGAAACAGACCCACACCAACCGATACCTACACGCAAACTCTCATCACCA
The DNA here is from genome assembly GCA_958502065.1 of Chrysolina americana. Lineage (NCBI taxonomy): Eukaryota > Metazoa > Arthropoda > Insecta > Coleoptera > Chrysomelidae > Chrysolina > Chrysolina americana. The sequence goes on from OY293416.1 coordinate 51,844,005, forward strand.
TCCAGCACAAACAAACTCCGTATTGAACTCCCTGATATACAGATCAATTCAGCTTACCGACAACCAGAATAGACCACAAGAGCTGGACAAACTGAAATCAGCCTTACTTCAGAATGGTTACAACAATTCGCTAATCGACAAGTCTATCCGCCATCAACTGACCCGTCCTCCAAAAACAAATGATCCACTAGAGAGTATCCAGCCACACAAAGCTTTCCTACCATACATCAAAGGTGTGACAGACAAAATCAGTAATATCTTGAGAAAACACGAGATAAAAACAATATTCACGGCCAACAACCAAATATCCAAATTTCTCAGATCTCCCAAGGACACAATACCAAACGATTCTCAAGGTATATATGAAATACCATGTTCAGACTGCCTGAGAAGTTATATTGGCCAGACTAACAGACGAGTAACTTCCAGAGTCTACGAACACGAACTTGCTGTGCGTCAGGCATCTTCCACTTCCGCACTTTATAAACATCGAGAAGACACAGGTCACAAAATAGACTTCAAAAACACAAAAACAATTTCCACCGAGAAAACTCTGCAAACCAGGATCATCCGAGAAGCCCTCGAGATAGAGAAGCGCCCCAATTGCCTCAACACTCGCGACGACGGACGTAGACTTCCCAATACCTGGAAGCCTCTCATTGCACGCCTCAACTCATTTCCCACCAACCCAGTTCCCGCACATAGCTCACTTAGCGCCAACCAAGTTCCCGCACACAGCTCATCTAGCGCCAACTCAGTTCCCGCCCATAGTTCACCTCGCGCCAATACATTGCACACGGCCATTACAGCCACGTCCACTATAAATACAGTTCCTCAACCCACAATTCCTCAGTTCTCTCGAAGGAGTAGGCAGATTGAGACCTTAGAGAGAACCAGTGACGAGACATGGGGAGTAGGCAGATTGAGACCCCGACGTCAAGTCACAAAAACCGAACGTAATTATACCTGAGGAGTAGGCAGATTGAGACCTCAGCGTAGAATTACGTTTCAACCATTTATTAATTTTCTTTCTTTTTCAGTTCTTGAAAATGGCTCCAAAATCGGAGCCGAAACGTCGAATTTCAACAAATTCTAGACGCGGTTCAACCCGAACTTTCAGTTTTCATATATATATATATATATATATATATATATATGTGTTCAGATAGGTTTCCGCGGTCAGATATTTGAAAACTAAAAGTTCGGGTTGAACCGCGTCTAGAATTTGTTGAAATTCGACGTTTCGGCTCCGATTTTGGAGCCATTTTCAAGAACTGAAAAAGAAAGAAAATTAATAAATGGTTGAAACGTAATTCTACGCTGAGGTCTCAATCTGCCTACTCCTCAGGTATAATTACGTTCGGTTTTAGTGACTTGACGTCGGGGTCTCAATCTGCCTACTCCCCATGTCTCGTCACTGGTTCTCTCTAAGGTCTCAATCTGCCTACTCCTTCGAGAGAACTGAGGAATTGTGGGTTGAGGAACTGTATTTATAGTGGACGTGGCTGTAATGGCCGTGTGCAATGTATTGGCGCGAGGTGAACTATGGGCGGGAACTGAGTTGGCGCTAGATGAACTGTGTGCGGGAACTAGGTTGGCGCTAAGTGAGCTATGTGCGGGAACTGGGTTGGTGGGAAATGAGTTGATGCGTGCAATGAGAGGCTTCCAGGTATTGGGAAGTCTACGTCCGTCGTCGCGAGTGTTGAGGCAATTGGGGCGCTTCTCTATCTCGAGGGCTTCTCGGATGATCCTGGTTTGCAGAGTTTTCTCGGTGGAAATTGTTTTTGTGTTTTTGAAGTCTATTTTGTGACCTGTGTCTTCTCGATGTTTATAAAGTGCGGAAGTGGAAGATGCCTGACGCACAGCAAGTTCGTGTTCGTAGACTCTGGAAGTTACTCGTCTGTTAGTCTGGCCAATATAACTTCTCGGGCAGTCTGAACATGGTATTTCATATATACCTTGAGAATCGTTTGGTATTGTGTCCTTGGGAGATCTGAGAAATTTGGATATTTGGTTGTTGGCCGTGAATATTGTTTTTATCTCGTGTTTTCTCAAGATATTACTGATTTTGTCTGTCACACCTTTGATGTATGGTAGGAAAGCTTTGTGTGGCTGGATACTCTCTAGTGGATCATTTGTTTTTGGAGGACGGGTCAGTTGATGGCGGATAGACTTGTCGATTAGCGAATTGTTGTAACCATTCTGAAGTAAGGCTGATTTCAGTTTGTCCAGCTCTTGTGGTCTATTCTGGTTGTCGGTAAGCTGAATTGATCTGTATATCAGGGAGTTCAATACGGAGTTTGTTTGTGCTGGATGGTGATGAGAGTTTGCGTGTAGGTATCGGTTGGTGTGGGTCTGTTTCCTGTGTACTGTGTGGGTGAAAGTGTTATTGGATTTCGTAATGAGAACGTCCAGGAAAGCTAGGGAGTTGTTCATTTCGGTCTCCATTGTAAATTTCATGTTGGGATGGATATCGTTTAGGTGATCTAAGAACGTGTTTAAGATTTCGTAACCATGAGGCCATATGACGAAAATGTCGTCAACGTATCTGAACCAGCAAGTAGGCTTGTGGTCAAATGCTTCTACAGCCCTGGTTTCGAAGTCTTCCATGAAACCATGCAAACCTTTTCATGGAAGACTTCGAAACCAGGGCTGTAGAAGCATTTGACCACAAGCCTACTTGCTGGTTCAGATACGTTGACGACATTTTCGTCATATGGCCTCATGGTTACGAAATCTTAAACACGTTCTTAGATCACCTAAACGATATCCATCCCAACATGAAATTTACAATGGAGACCGAAATGAACAACTCCCTAGCTTTCCTGGACGTTCTCATTACGAAATCCAATAACACTTTCACCCACACAGTACACAGGAAACAGACCCACACCAACCGATACCTACACGCAAACTCTCATCACCATCCAGCACAAACAAACTCCGTATTGAACTCCCTGATATACAGATCAATTCAGCTTACCGACAACCAGAATAGACCACAAGAGCTGGACAAACTGAAATCAGCCTTACTTCAGAATGGTTACAACAATTCGCTAATCGACAAGTCTATCCGCCATCAACTGACCCGTCCTCCAAAAACAAATGATCCACTAGAGAGTATCCAGCCACACAAAGCTTTCCTACCATACATCAAAGGTGTGACAGACAAAATCAGTAATATCTTGAGAAAACACGAGATAAAAACAATATTCACGGCCAACAACCAAATATCCAAATTTCTCAGATCTCCCAAGGACACAATACCAAACGATTCTCAAGGTATATATGAAATACCATGTTCAGACTGCCCGAGAAGTTATATTGGCCAGACTAACAGACGAGTAACTTCCAGAGTCTACGAACACGAACTTGCTGTGCGTCAGGCATCTTCCACTTCCGCACTTTATAAACATCGAGAAGACACAGGTCACAAAATAGACTTCAAAAACACAAAAACAATTTCCACCGAGAAAACTCTGCAAACCAGGATCATCCGAGAAGCCCTCGAGATAGAGAAGCGCCCCAATTGCCTCAACACTCGCGACGACGGACGTAGACTTCCCAATACCTGGAAGCCTCTCATTGCACGCATCAACTCATTTCCCACCAACCCAGTTCCCGCACATAGCTCACTTAGCGCCAACCTAGTTCCCGCACACAGTTCATCTAGCGCCAACTCAGTTCCCGCCCATAGTTCACCTCGCGCCAATACATTGCACACGGCCATTACAGCCACGTCCACTATAAATACAGTTCCTCAACCCACAATTCCTCAGTTCTCTCGAAGGAGTAGGCAGATTGAGACCTTAGAGAGAACCAGTGACGAGACATGGGGAGTAGGCAGATTGAGACCCCGACGTCAAGTCACTAAAACCGAACGTAATTATACCTGAGGAGTAGGCAGATTGAGACCTCAGCGTAGAATTACGTTTCAACCATTTATTAATTTTCTTTCTTTTTCAGTTCTTGAAAATGGCTCCAAAATCGGAGCCGAAACGTCGAATTTCAACAAATTCTAGACGCGGTTCAACCCGAACTTTTAGTTTTCATATATATATATATATATATATATATATATATATATATATATATATATATATATATATATATATATTATATATTATTAATAGTATTACCAGACACCTCTTATTCTCTCCTCAATTTTTTATCATGTTGGATAGGCTTCTGCTACTTGATACAGAAAGCGTTTGTGGCTGTCTCTCAGATTCTAGGGGAAACGCTGCATATGTATCTGTCAGATTCAATTCAACGTCCGTCGTTGTTATCTGTCAGATATCTGCCCAAATTAAGGAGAGAATAAGGGGTTCTCATTGAAATTCTGTGTCTCTCCTGAAGCCATCAGACTTTGTCTGATATTTTCAAATAAACTCTACCCCGAGTTGCTTTGGAGTGCTTTCTAAGAATTTCTAGAGGTGGTGCTGCTCAGAGAATCATTTCAAGTATCAGTGAATTGCGTGGCATGACCAAGGACGTCGACGACTGTAAAAGTTGTCGGACCTACCTTGCACTGAAGAGAGGCAATACACCTCGAAACTAGTATGTGAGTGGTCAAGTCCTTGATCATGTCGGACAGGATTCTGCTACTTGAAACAGAAAGCATTTGTAGCTGTCTCCCAAATTATAGGGAGAACGCTGCACAGATATCTGTCAAATTTAATTCAACGTCCGTCGTGGTATTAGCCAGGGAAGTAGTTGTTTTCTGTCAGATATCTGCCTGAATGGAGAAGAGAATAAGGGGTTTTCATTGAAATTATGTCTCTCTCCTGAAGCCATCAGATTTTGTCTGATATTTTCAAATAAACTCTACCCCGAGTTGCTTTGGAGTGTTTTCTGAGATTTTCTAGAGGTGGTGCTGCGTCTTATCACGAGACGCCGTATCCACCTCAGAGAATCATTTCAAGTATCAGTGAATTGCGTGGCATGACCAAGGAGTCCAAGGACGTCGACGACTGTAAAAGTTGTCGGACCTACCTTGCACTGAAGAGAGGCAATACACCTCGAAACTAGTATGTAAGGTCATCCTTGACCATGTCGGGCAGGATTCTGCTACTTGATACAGAAAGCATTTGTGGCTGTCTCGCAGATTATAGAGAGAACGCTGCACAAATATCTGTCAGATTTAATTCATCGTCCGTCGTGGTATTAGCTAGGGAAATAGTTATTTTCTGACAGATATCTGTCTAAATTAAGGAGAGAATAATGGGATTTCATTGAAATTCTGTCTCTCTCCTGAGCCATCAGACTTTGTCTGATATTTTCAATATACATAATTCGTCACATCGGCATGCACCAAAGATCACAATTGTTAAAAAAAAAAACTACAAAAAAATCACCAATTAAGCAGTTACGAAAAAATTTACCAAAGGCCTAAATATACCTTCATCGTGGTGATTCGACAATTAACGCAATAATATCCTCTATGGAAAAAGAATAGTTTTCTTGGCTTCATACCCAGGCCCTAATTTCTTGGAAAATACTATTAACTTGGGGCAGTAGTAGTAGGTAGTGATAGTAGTAGTAGTTCTTCCCATCCCCTGCTCTCCCCTTGCATGATGTTCTGCCCACCTTTGGTGAATAGTGTGTAGGTGCTTGTCAAGTTAGTTTCTTCAATCCTCCTCCTCGAGCCCTGGTGGAGCTCGTTATCAGTGTCTATCACTGGCTACGAGATCCGCAGTATACGATCCAAGTCCCCTCCTCGGTCTCCACTGAGGACTAGTTCTCCAGTGCCCGCTGCGAGTTCTTTCCATCTGCCTCTTCGTGGTAGGGCTGGTTCTCAACTGGCTGGAGCGACAAACGCAGATGATTCAGCTACCAGTCCCCAATCTGAGGTCGCTCCACGTAGACTAGATTTTCCAGGTCCAGCAGCGATTTTCTTTTCGATTAGTCTTCTCGAGAACACCCTGGTTGGACTGGTTCTCAGCTGGGTGGAGCGATGAACACAAGTGATTCATCACCGGCTACCAGTCTCGCAACACCCAATCCGATAGTTTTATGAAATTGCTTCGAAGTAACGCCATTTCCATTGATTTTCTTCTCACAATAATTTTTGACAAACCGTCACTACAAGGCAGCTTGTTGAAACAATGCGATCGTGATCGGATTCAAGTACTTTAGCCAAACAAAGTTTCCAAAGATGGTGTCAGCTGATAGCTCGTAAACACATTTTCATTTCCAATCAAATTTCAATAATATTCCAGTACTCAAATGAAGCTTTGAATAAGAAATTATTGAAACCAACAAAAATATGTGTCTCATGTATACCTATCAAGAATTTGTTAATCGAATAAAAATTTGTATTTTTAAGAACCATGAAGTATTTTAGTTTACGTCATCAAATTTGAAGACATGATAATTGCAGAAATACATTCCGTCAGCGCATGCGCTATTATCTCAGAAGCGTCTATAAAGAGACAGCTCAATTGGATAGATAAAGTGAATTTATATTTTCCCTCCAGAAGATGGTCACTTGGTGGCTGAAACACGTGTCGAAGTGTAAAAATAGTGGTTTTGTGTCAGAATAAAACTAAATTCAAATTGATATTATGAATTCGTTTAATGGTCTTCCGTCAAGTAGTGACGCCCCTCTTCATGATCAAATTGATATATTGGGGAATAGTAGTGAATTTCCTTCGTCTAAATAGGTTCCATCCTCTCAGCCTTCTTTTCACTTTCATTAGAATTCCAATGACAATATGTGGTATCGTGATTATTACACTAATTCCATAGTTGTAAAGTGTGATTAATTCTAACTCCGAGTTATAAAGTCGTAATTATACAAATTCCGAGTTGAGAAGTAAGAACTACGCTAATTTCGAGTTTCAAAAATACCATTCGATTAATAATCACCCGTAATAGTGTTTTCCTTGAGGAAGACGATCTGTGGGATATACTTCAATTTCCGTCGCGGTGTCAGCAGGAGAGTAGTTCATTTCTCTCAGATATAATATACATCATTATACGATTAGGAAAGAAGGATACCTCAAATAATTTCAATTCCTTATTTCAATTGTACGATTTCGCTCCATTATTAAAAATGCTTTCATTTGGATACATTCAATGAGACTAGAAGGCGAAGCATGAACTTCTCCTGAGAAAATGGTAGACACAACTCAGACAAGTTATTAGTAATTTGGTAACTTCATCGTTCATGCGCCCGTTTTTATCGCAAAAGCTTGTTTCTGAATATGAACACGAAACAAACATAATCAAGGGTGACTGGGTAGAACAACCTAACTTCCATTCCAATTTTGATTGTACACGACATAATATTATTTGCAGAAACAACTTCAAATTGGATTATTACGGCGCTTTGTGAAATGATATCAAGGAAATGCTCGGGGAACAGTATTGTTTCGGAGCTTTCAGATAGATTTTTGATTATCATTGCAGATCTATTATTCAATGGAAGCATCGTTTTTGTTTTATTCCTCAATCTGGAATACTCTTTATAGTTATTTCTTAGATGTTTCAGAAGCTGAATTTTGATATGCAATGAATCTGCTTGTAAGATAAAACAATTGAATAACTGAAGCTTTTTGGCTAAAGAAGTACTCGAAATGTCCTAAGACGCTCACAAATTGAGAAGTTGAACTCCAGCGGGTGAATTTTAATTATTTTTTTGGTTCGAGTGTTCAAGTAGCACCACTATTGGGACCATGAATGGAATTGAAAAACAAGACTATTTAAGTTTGAGGTATATTGAAAATAGATGAAAACATAATGGTAATGCGCACAAATGTTTCTGGATGAACGAACAAATAGAAATAGTCAATAATTAACACCTTTCTAGAACTAGCAGACATGACCTTCAGTTCAACATCAATGAGACAATCACACATCCATAGTTCCCTGTATATACATTCACAAAAATAAGGTTTATCTATCATAACCAGACTATACCTGGAGATTCGGACAATAATACAAAAAATTTCACTTTCAGTAGGTACTTATTACATAGTGACTAGCATACAAGCCATAGATTTCATATCACGATTATAATAATCGATTTTGTTCATAACAATCATCATAGATAATCTACGGATCTTGTTCAATTTTTTATATCTTTTCGGTCATTTAATTCGCGAGTGTTCTAGGGAACGGTAATTTGTACTTTGGTTTTATCTTGCTGGTTTATTGACATACTGATGTAGCGTTGACATACCGAATCAAACTCCGAGACTACCCGTATTTGCGAAAAATTACCATTCACATTTCGTACTGCTCTCAATAATAACTGGTTCACTTCGGTGAAAATTAATGTAGCACTGATCTGACAGGACTGTATGCCCCCAATGAAATTCTCATATTTATATCATTTGCTCCTTTGTGACGAAGCTGATTTGGTACACGTGCACATACTGCTAATTTGTTCTTCTAGTCATATGAATGTTTATTACAAGCTCATATTCAACTTACAATGTATGTAACTATGTTTGTTGTTTGTGTTTTTAATTACATTATTGATTATTCATTTCGAATATTTGTTTTGGTGTGAAGTTCTGGGTTGGTTTTGGATGGTGTTATTTTCAAATTCATTTCATTGGGGGAACAAGCTTAATGCGTCTCTGTTCTAGTTTGGTGTTCACGTTCTTTTGTTGACATCGTCCGTATTTGAAATATGAATGCACTATAGTTGTTATAGGAAGCATCGCTTGGACATTTTAAGTACTCAAGAATGCCTTTTGGAATCAAATCGAATCCACAACATTTTCGAAATGGGTTCAAAGCTATTTTCTTTTAAAGGTGAACATGATGAGAGCAAAATATTCTTTTTCATTTCCATAGAGAATAATGTGACATTTAATTTCCACCAGAGAAAAAAACAAAAGAAATAATAGCAGGCACAATATTATAAATGAACTTAACATGCGCAACAAGTGAGTAAAAACTGTACATTAAGTACATTCCAAACTCTTGAAGAAGAAATATGTTTATGCCAGGTTAAGATTGTCAGACAATGATTCGTCTGTAAAGTGTAAACCAGTCTATGTTTCTATTCTCTATTATATGAACATCAATGGTTACTTCGAATAGTTGATTGGGAGAATATCGTAGTTTCACGACCTCACTTCTGAAATTTTGTCTCTCACAATAGTTATAATTGGGAATGCTGTCCTTTCAAATCATGAATATTGTATATATATAATCCAATTACCTTCCGCATTGGGGTTCACTAGTTTTATTATAGAAAATGTCTTATTGATATTGGACAAAACATTGATTTATGGACCCAGTGTGCACAGATGCAAATTTAGTAGAGAATATAATTGCCACACACATCCAGTTTGTTCAATTTAGCGAATGTTGCGAAGCATAATGAAAACCCCAGACTTCATAACCACCTAAACACAATGCATATCTCCCCCCAGGCAAGTGAACACCACTAATAGAGATAAACAATGACAAATTTCCTCAAGAATCCTACCGCTTCCTTTGATAAATTACAAACATTTGCTTTGCAATCTCGTTCTCGCAATGCCCTATCGCAATGGCATGGCGATGGCACACCTGCGGAAGTATTCGAATAAATCGTTACAGGTATAAACGCTGGATTCGCACAGAGCAGACTGATTTATGCCAGTATCTGGAAAGTTATTTCTGTTGCCAGCAACTCCTCGGGCTTTTCTGACTCCGATGCAGATGATCTGGTGGAATAGGATTGAATCGGAGATTACTGCATACTACCAAAGTGAGTCATTTCGATGAAGAATGTCTCTATGATATGCAATTGGTTGGTTTGTTGAAGTCACTACTTTACTGCGCTGTATTGGAGATATTGATATTATTCTTGGAAGATGTTAAATTAACATAAATCATATATAACTCACTATATACACTATTTCACATAAGATAGTTATGTAGAAAGAAAGAGAGAGCAAAAAGGATCTCAGTATTATCGTGGGTGACATTGGAAATTTTGAAGTGACAGAAACAGTTGCATTGGAAAAACGAGTTTGTTGAAGTGGCAGTAATTTCAGAAGGAAAATATTGAAAAAATTCCTAGGAATATTTTTGAAAATTCCCGTGCTTAGATTAGTATATCCTCTTTGACCAATAGTTTTAGATAAAAATTCAGTGTGCAACATGTTTTCGTTTTTTGCCATTGAATTGATCTACAGCCACACGTAGGAAGTAAATTAGTCTGACTTCAGGAATGAAGCAAGGTCGATGAAAACGTTAGACATCTATTAAAACAAATCTTAAGGATTTTTTCTGTAAAATATCCAACTGTGTTGAGTAAATGTTGGCAACAACTCCCCAACCTAATATTCCATATGACAATCTATATTCGACTAATGCATGGTAAAGAATTTCCATTTGGTGGGTATTAAATATGTTTTCAAGTACCTAGAGTTTGTTTACGTGAACATCCCATCTAATGTGTCTGTCTATGTAGACCCTAGGACTTCAACTGAATGATATTATCAGCATTAGAAGTGTATAGTATTTATTGAATAAATAGGTTTGTTATTTCAAATCTATTAGTAATAGTTCTATTCACATATTGTTTTCGGTTTATACTATTTTGTTTTTTTTGCAACTGATAGTTTTTTCATTGTATTCCAGATAATTTTACTGTCACCTTTACTATGGTCAATTTGGTTTTTGTAATATGTGGTTTTAGATTGTTTATCAAAGTATTGACTAAATTTCGATTTTTGTTCATTTTGTACTGTTTGACAAGCTCATTTCTGTGGTTGATACTCTTTTTTTATCCTTTTGTTATCCAGTTTTTTCTTTTGATTCCATTATGTTTTATTTCATATGATTCAGAGCAGTTTTCAATTGTATATTTTAAAAACGATATAATTATTTATGTATCTACGCTTCAACATCTTGTGGTGAATAAAAGGGAATTTTTCAGTTTATTTTTTAATTTATTGAATTCGACAGTAGTGGATGTATGGTAGTTCGATTTGTTCGAGTTTTCGGATGTTTGAGGCGCAACTTCATCAGTGTAGTAATTCTATAGCACAAAAGATAATACAGCAATCTCGTGATTTTGGATTTTATAAAATTTTATAATGACTGTTTTACACTGAAGTCTAGTTGGGCAGTTTATAAACGATTAAAATTGAATATCGGAGTAATGTGCTTTTAGACGTAAATTATTTTTGTAGAAAAACCCATATGAATTGATTAAATTACACCTCCAATGAGTTAATGATAGACACTAATTGTCACTAGAGTGGGTAGGTTGGGTTAGGTTAGGTCTGAATAGGAGTAAATCATGCCCTCCACCGCATCCCGAGTATATTTTGAATATTTCATCGAAGTATAGTCGACTAAACTGACCCAAGTTTAAACTATATTTTGATAAACCCAGTATCTCAGTCATCATTTGTTATTCTCACATCATATTCTCCTTCTATCACGATACACTTTCATGTGTTTTTTTTTTAAGAAAACTTTCTTTCAGAAAATTTTAAAATATTTTTTCAATAATGCTGGATGCTTACCTACGTGTTATTATTTTATGAATAGTTTTTAGAATAGGTTTTGGAAAGCCGTTGGAGAACGAAAATAATCACCCTTAAATTTTACTGACGGAATGTTATTATTTGGCATTCCTTATGTTTTGGATTATTAAATTTCCTGTCTTTCCAACAAACAGATGCAAAGTATGAATGATTAATTAGTCTCCTCTGAGGATGGTAATTATGGGACAATTTCCGTTCAAAATCAAATTGTATGCAGTACAAATAATGTCGAGATTGGTCTTGTCTGCAAACGTTGACGTCTCCTTTCATGAATTCTACTATGGTATGTTAGGTGACTATCCCGGGCTGAGTTCGAAAAGTTTCAAGGTGAGTGGATATCATTTTTCAACAGAAACAAGCTTTTCTTCTCAACTAGAAAACCACAGACGTCTGAAACGAGAATAATCAATCGCCAGCAACCTTCAAAAAGAGATATACCAATATCCTCATATTATATCAGTATCACTGGGAACAGAGTCTTTTCAATCTATTCATGATTTCCATTTTGATATTATCTTGATATTTATAAATTTTTTCAAATGCTTCAGTACTATGTTGATGTTGAACTATCTTGTCCCACTATATACAGCACATTCCATTTATAACGAGCCACCATGAATAACTGTTGGTACAATGATTTTCAGGAAAAATAAAAAACACGTCAACAATAGTATACAGGGTGACACATTTTGACATATTCACATTTGATCTAACTTTCCCTATCGCACCCCAAGAGCATGTCACCAATTTTTTTTCAATGGATCACCCTATATTGTCTCGCATTATCAGATGATGAGCAGATTTCAACAAAGTATAAAACATAACGGTCTAAACAGGTCAACAATTATATTCGTTCTAGAGACAAATACGGAAGCAATAAATCAGAAAAAGAGATTTTTTTATTAAATTCTTGAACCAAATCTGATGACTTGACAATGAGAAGAAACAAATTTGATATAGTAAATGTTCGAAAACGTTTTCACCAACTTCTATACAATGATACAAACGAGCTTCCATTGCCGCCCTCACATGATTGAGAGAGATATTTCTCTGCAATGCCTCATGATATTCTCTCTCGAATCTTCTGATGTTGTGGATTCTATCTCATACACTTTAGACTTCAAATGACCCCATAGAAAGAAATCTAAAGGAGTGAGATCCGGAGACCTTGGTGGCCATTCTATAGGACCTTTTCTGCCAATCCAGCGACCAGGAAAATGATCATCCAAAAATTGTCGAACTGGAGCTGCATAATGAGGAGGTGCACCATCTTGCTCAAAAACTATTTCGTTTTCGAATAAATTTATATCCTCCTCAATTGTCCTATTGATACACGGTATTATTCGATTCTCCAACATATCCAAATATTTCTCACCAGTCAAATCATCATCGATAGAAAAAGGTCCTATGATGTGGTCACCCAAAATTCCTGCCCAAACATTCAGTTTTTGAGGTCGTTGGGTATGAACTTGACGGTATAAATGAGGATTCGTATCACTCCAATATCGACAATTTTTCTGATTCACCTCTCCATTCAAACTGAACGAACTTTCATCCAAAATAACAAATTTTATACAAGAAATTCTGATGCAAATTGATCCGTTCAGTGAGACTTTCACAAATTCCGATACGTCTATCGAAATCATCTTCGCTCAATTCATGAACTAGTTTCATCTTATATGGATGAAATTTGTACTTATGAAGGATCCTGAAATTATTTGTAAGACTGATTCCTGATTCTCAATATAACTTAATGAGAGATGGCGTATTTTCCATTAGTCCAACGTGCCCTAAAACTGCAATAGAAATAGCTATATCGTTGACAACTCTTGAACGGTTATGCTTTTTATTTCAACAGATCAAGTTTCCAAAAATTTGTTCAACAATTCCGAAACGTATTTGTGTAGTACATTCCTTCCTGGATGATTATCATTGAACATACGGGCAGCAGCTCTAGCACTATTTCCATTCTGGTAGTACAAACTCACAATTTCAATCCGTTCTCAAAGCTTACAAACCATTGCTTCTCAAGAATTCACAAAAACAGAAACACCAATTGTAACTTCACCTGGTAGGGAATCGTTATTGTGGAATGAGACAAACACAAAATGAATAGAATATCGAATTCAAACTCAAATGGGCATAATAAAACTTTGTTGAAGTCTACTTCAAAAAAACACCTATGAAACCTAGGTAACAGTTTGTACAAAAGTTCATTCAGGGTGGCTCGTCTTCAACTCAAATAATTTTTAGCTTCCAAACTATGAGCTTCAGACCATAATGAAAATGGTGACATTCTCTGGGGGTCCCAGGACTAATAACTTTCAGAACCAGAACAAAGCTAATAATAAGAAATAGTGGGAGGCAACATTCTCAAAATGAAACCAACGGATCACATGACTCCTAGGTACTTCTTCAACATCTTCTTCGAGGTTATCTTACAAGATCGAAGGAAATGGGCGGATGACAACATCAGAGGCAAACCTGGAGAGAGGATCTGGTTCACGGACAGATCCAAAACCAGGGAAGGAACTGGTGCTGAATTTATACAGTGAGGGGAGAAACTCCCAAATAAGCTTTTCACTCGGAACAAACACCTCCGTATTCCAGGCAGAGATGTACTCCATCTTGTAATGCGCGAGAGAAATGAATATGAGGGAAATACGTAACGTACGGATCAAAATATGCACAGACAGCAAGGCGTCACTGAAGGCTCTTATGAACCCAAAAGTTACATCAAGACTGCTTTAGGAATGCCGAGAAGAACTCAGTACTCTCACAGAAGACAACAAATTACCTTTGATGTGGGTTCCAGGACACTGTGGTATCGAGGGCAATGAAAAAGCTAATGGACTAGCCAGAGAGCGTTCATCAACTCCATATATTGGTCCAAAACCCGCACTCGGGATTAATAAATCTGATATTCGAGGATGCATTCGGGACTGGGTCAAACGAAAACAAAAGGAGAGGTGGCATGCAGCCACTCTAATACACCACGGGAAAGCATTCATTAAAAAACCATCAAAACACAAATCTGACGTGGGAACGTTTGAAAATGGTGTAATAACCGGAACTAGTCAACAAATATAAAATTATCGTGAGAAATAGACAAAATTATTTTTAGTGTATTCTTACAAAACTGAAGAACTACTGAAGCTAAGCAGGAATCAAGTTAGAATGATAACGGGCCTTCTCACTGGTCACAGTTCAATGAGAAAACACCTGCACAAAATGGGGCTGTGCAACGGAGAAGTTTCCTGCAGACAATGTAGTAAAGGGACGGAAACAGCCAAACATGTACTGTCAGGATGCGAGGCTTTAGACCGCAAAAGATAGTCAATTTTCGGGAATCCTAGACAAACTCCCGAAGAATAGAACAGTCAACTGGTGAAGAACCTGTACAGACTCGTACAGGGGGCTAGAGTTACGGAGTGGTTGAGGTAAAAAAAATAACCTGGAAAACACAAAAAGCCAAAGAGGCTGAAGTGTAGCTGGCGAAAGGACCAGCATCCGAGAGGAAAAAAAACTCAAGTACGAAACTGAAAAAATAGTTTCAGCTATAAAAAAATGTCAATAGCAGCATTACATCAAAAAGTTATTTGGAATATATAAAGGACAAAAAGGGAACAAACCAATGAATCAGAGATATATCAAACTGAAACAAGAAATGAAAATACTGATATCATCCAAATCATATCAGATCTGTTTGCTAATGAATTCTCGACTATGGTGAACAATACTAGCATTTTCGTATTTCCAATTCAAGAACTTGGTGTGAGAGAAATAATCACCTCTTTAAAATATACAAACTCAATTGTATTTCGACAAAAATTATCAATAGTATTGTTACTCACATAGCCGAAGTGTTAGCTCTCATGATAGATACACCGATATATAGAAATAGGTGTACTTCTGGAAAGTCTAAATATCGGGGTAGTGAGTCCCATTATCAAAAAAGGAGACATGTCTCAATAACTATAGACCAATAAATGTCCCTACAGTAATGAGTAAACTTTCTGAAAGATGTGTTTATAACAGAATGATTGATTTCTTGAGTAAATTTCAAATACTCTCCAAGTATCAACATGGTTAATGTCAAAATTGGCCAATTGAAGGTGCACTATACAATCTCTTCGATCTGTCAAAAACTTTTCATGTCTCTACGATTATCGAATGCAAATTATATTTACTTGGATTTCGCGAAAACTTCATGTCCTAGCTAGTATTATTCATAAAATCTAGAAAAATTTGTGTAAAACATGATGAAGACCTATCTGACCGGTACGATATGATTCTAGGTGTTACTCAGGCATTTATTTTGAGTCTACTGATATATCTTCTGTATTTGAACGATCTTTATGATCACATAAATGCTGATTGAATTTTTTTGTACGCAGATTACACATCTCTTGCAGAAAAAGCTGACAGTCCGGAAGAACTTCCGAAAAGAATGAATCAAGTAGCAGTAGAATCTACAAACTGATGTTCGCATAACTCCCTAATTGTAAACGCAGAATAAACAGTATGCATGCAATTTTTCAACAGAGTTAACATCAAAAGTCTAACCATGAAACAGTTTCTCAGGGAACAAAAATTCCTTGGTATTTATGTGGACAGTAACATGAACTGGAAAACGAGTGTTGATGAAATCTGTACCCAATCGAAAACTTCACATTCCAAAATGTTTCGAATACTAAAGTTAGATTTCATTTGAACATCAAATTTGTTAAACCCAAAGTTCATATTCGAACTTTTACTGGCTATTGAAGCTCAGACGGTGTAAGCCGTTGGCAATGCGCTTGGCATCTCTAAAGACTGTTTTCCTAGAGTTTGACGCTCGTAGATGCTGTTTTGTTTACTCTAGGAATGCACCGCCAACTACAAAGACAAACAAAATCAGTGTTAGCTGATGAGCAGCAATCTTGTTAATTGCATCTCGAGATTTTGATGAAAAGTTTGAACATAATGGGATTAGGATCATAGTGTAGTTTAGGGACTTAGCTTGAAAAACACTCATTCTGAAAACAAATAATGAAACCCTCCGCTACGCTTCGAGTCATCTTTGTGAAAATAAGGATTAAAAAACGTGCACAAGATTATTTGCTAAGTATAAAGGAACTCAACGTTGATGTCCAAGAAACCATTTCAGTTTTATTATCACACCATTAGCAATACATTCTTGATAAAACCTACTTGTCAATTCTTTAACAAACACACATCCAACAGATGAATAATTGAATTCTGTTCTATAACGAGATATACAGGGTGTAACTTTGAAAACTTTCAATGCGAATTTCTCACGAAATAAAAAAGTTAGAAAAACGCCATTTGGCACAAATGCAAAAGAGTTAGGGGGAACTAGAACCACCATATTTCATTGAAGGGATGAGTCACCCCGTCGGCAAAATTGACGTTTTGAGGTTAGCACTCCGATATGTAAACTTGGATAAATTGTCTTGACGGCAAACGAAAAGATACGATTGTCAGCTTGACAAAATGGTGTCGCTTTCTGGTATGCAACATGCATCGACAAATAAATATTTTATTTGACAATTACAGGTTTCTTAGTAAATTCTTTTCCTCGTGATCACACCTCAGAATTTGGCCTAGGTGATTCTGCTTATCATTGCAACAATGGATTCAATAAACTAGAAGGCCATCATCTATGGTTGATCAACAGGTTATTAGATCATGAATTCCGTTGCAATTGGCAGTTCCTTCTGGATTGGAGTTGATTGACAGTCTAATTTCCAGTATTATTCACATGAGCTTCATTCAAAAATATTCATGATGGCATCAATCCATGTGGATTTAGATTTACTACCGTGACCTGATTTACACCATTAAGCGAGTTGTTCACACCTCGACAGCCAAACTCAGAAGAGGCCATCCCACTTCTCCGATTCTCGAATTAAATTACTGACCTCAGGTCAGTGACATCTATAGAAACCCAACGCATCAACCAATATGGCATTTTATGGGTCTGTCTACAAATGAAATTCACCCCTAGACAACAAGTTCAGCTATTTGCCATCAGCTGTCATTGGACGTCTTAGCTGGTGAGAGAATTCTGTTGTCTACTCTTTAGACAAGTTTACATGTTCGTTATTAGGTGTCGCTCCTAGTACGGTTTAGGAATTAAGTGGAAACATCTAGATGTAACGATATTTTCGCTACAATACGACGGATTTCAAATATCCCCAGAGAAAAAATCGAGGGGTGTTAGATCGGGAGATCTTGCTGGCAATTTGATTGAACCTCTCCGTCCAATCCACTGACCTGGAAACGCATCATTCAAAAATTGCCTGACTGGCAAAACGTAGTGGGGTGGTGCTCCATCGTGCTGAAAATGTATTAAATCTTCATTCAGGTTCCTATTTCCGTCAATGTCCAACTGATTTTCTATTTCGGCAACAATTAAAGGTTGAATGGTGGTGTTCAGCATTTCTAAATAAGTATTGCCATTAACATTTCTATTAGTGAATAATGACCCAATTACTGTGTCACCTATAATTCTCGCCACAGACATTTAATTTTTCTGGATACTGCGTGTGTTCTTCCCTGAAGACATGCGGATTTTCGTCACTCCAGTACCTACAGTTGTATTTGTTCACTGCACCATTAAAAAAAAAAGTGGAATCTTCGGTAAAACAAATACTTTTTAGCAACTGGGGAGTAATACGTAACATTTCGGTAATGTTCTCGCAAAATAAAATTCTTCGATCAGGGTCCTCCTCCCGCAACTCCTGAAGAATGTGCATTTTGTATCGGTTAAACTTATGAAGTTTGAGTACCCGACGGATAGCTTGATAAGAAATTCCTGTTATGGCTAAACCTTGGCATAGAGACATTGTAGGATTCATAGCAAAATGTCCTAAAACTTTCACTTGTGCCGCTTCATTAAGTACTCTTGGATTGGTCGTTTTTTTGTGTGCCACTGATCCTGTTTCTTCAAATTTAAGAATCAGTTGTCTGATGTAAGTATGACTTACATTTTTTTCGGGGTTTCTTTCATTAAATGCTGCAGCAGTTCTCAAGGCACAACGATTTTCAGAACCATAGCTAAATACTATCTGAATTCTTTCCGGCAAACTGTAAACCATGATGAACCGAAAATAGTTTGCAATTCGTTTGAGATCGACGGATTTCTGACTTTTCAGTAAAACCTTGCGCAAACGACTAAATTTTTACCAACATTGATAGGAGGTACGAACCCGATAAAAACAATGCTACTGTTTCGAGTACTTTTATTTATTCTGAAGAAATGCTCCAACATGATTTTGTTTTTTGTTCACAACAAACTGGAATACATGGTGACCATCTAATGAAATGAAATATCCTCTTAATAACAAGAATGGAATTTGAAAATCGATTGTACTATTGTTTCGAACATCTGATCAAATAAACTATCATTTTCACACAATACGATTTATTTATTCCAAATATGTTTTTGTGCCACCCAGTGTTGGATGAAAATGAAAATTCTTGTACATGGGAATACTACTAAATGATACCTTTCATTTGAGGTATCACAAAAGAGGTAGTGCCATTTGACATTTTACAGTTGGGGTGTGTCGCGCCTAAGGGGTGACTCGTGTCTTCACTGAAATATGGTGGATTTTAGTTCCCCCTAACTCGATAGCCTTTGTGTCAAATGGCGTTTTTCTAACTTTTTTATTTCGCGAGATATTCGCCTTGAACGTTTTCAAATTTACAACCTGTATGGCAGAATGCTGATTGACGCATTGGATATTTTCATGGATAGCATTTGGCACTAGGATTTCTTCATCTGGAAAGTTTTTTTGGGATAGACTCTAGACTCTTTACACACTCCCTGATTAAATCGATTCTATATAAAACTATACAATTCCTGAATCGCTTTGACATGAAACAAAAAGTGATAACAACGGAATCTTTCAGTGCTCTTCATAACGGATTTATCGATCAGATTAAGACCCGTAATCTACCAAATTAAAAACTGGTATTTCTTTTTCTCTCACCGTCACCAGGACCTATTACAATCTAACAATGCCAATAGATTACGCAAGGAACCTAACTGAAATATTTCATTTGTGTATATTTTCAATGAATATGAAAATTGAACTTGAAATGTGTTACAAATCATACACGGAAACAAATTAAACCTATATAGTGTATTAAAGGATGTAGAAGCAATTACGTACAAGCCCAGCGAGTTTCTCCGGACTTACACAATCGTCATCGACCTTTTATGGAATATATTGGAAAATGATTCACTTAATCATAACATACGTCAGGAGGTGGTCTAGAAGCTATCATTCGCTTGATTTTTCTCTAATTATTTATTTGTAGCATCAACTGAATTAATTCTTTTACCCTGATTCTCAACTTCAAAGGTTGAGACACTGTAGGGGAAGTTTGCTTAAAATGGGATATGCGGGTAAAATGGGACACAGGCGGTGTACACTCAACTAATTATGGCAACATCGCATCAATGGGCTCACGTGATGAGCGACTACATGCCCGTTAGTCACAACATTTTGTTCCAGTCGTCCCAATGCTTTTGGAGAGTTCAGTTAATTTTGTTTGTTTTCATATGTTGAACTTGTAATTTTCGTGTTGTATGCTATAAGCCCTAAAGGTTGACATTACTTATATATTGAACTTTCATAGTTATCTTTTTGAGGCGTAAGTATTTTAATACCGTTGCATGTACTGTTTGTTGGTCTAAATATGATAGAAAAATTATTGGGGTTAGTTAGAACAATTCAAACCGGTTGCGGGTAAAATGGGAATTCGGCACTTTGGATAAAATGGGGTATCCCGTTTTACCTCAATAAACTCAACAATATTTTTATTGTGTTTTCAGATGCCACATACATACGAAAGAAAAACTACTAGACAATCTTGGTCAAGCTCTGGAATCTATTAGAAATGGCACTTGCGGTTATTTAAAAGCAGCTAAAAAATTTGGAGTGCCAAAGTCCACTTTGGAAAGAAGATTCAAGGAGAGAAACAAAAATGCTACATGTTGTTCCAAAGTACTCGGAAGTAAAAAACTAAAATTTCCAATTGAACTAGAACAAGAGTTAGTTGAATACGTTAAAAATATGGAAGGAATGTTATTTGGATTGACAACAAAGAGTCTCAGATCCCTTGCTTATCAAATTGCTACATAAATCCAACTTGCACACCATTTCAACAATACAAAATAATAATTTCTAGGGTCCGCATGAAACCCCATTTTCTCGAAGGTTCTCCACCACGAACATTGACACTCACCCATAAATCTGGTTGGATGCAAACTGATCTGTTTGTCAAATGGTTTGATCACTTTCTCGCTCACACACAAGCATCCAAAAATAATCCCGCCCTACTTATTCTTGATGGACATAAGACCCACACTCAAAATATTTCCATCATCGATAAAGCAAGGAAAAATGGTGTTATGATTTTATGCTTACCACCGCACTGCACTGCAGTCACCGAATGCAACCCCTTGATGTATCATTCATGGGCCCTCTTAGCACATTCTATACACAAGAACTGGAGATTTGGCTAAGGAATCACCCTGGTCGATGTGTTACGGTGAGTGAAGTTCCCTCTTTGTTTGGAAAAGCCTATCTTCGAGCATCAATACCCTTAAACGCTATCAACGGATTCGAAAAAACTGGTCTGTACCCGTTGAATCGTACTGTATTCTCCGACGATATGTTCACGGCATCACTTCCAACTGATAAGCCACACCAACACGAAAAATTAGGTTCTCCACATTCAGAAGAAGAAGTTCTTGAAGAAAGTCAAGAGCCTAAAGAAGCTACACCAGAAAAACAAATTATTCCACAACATACGAAGCCTGCTGCAACACATGATTTGACTGACATACCATCTACTAGTAGTGGTTTACCTTATATTCTCCCTGAACAAATTGCCCCTTATCCAAACGTAATTAAGGGTAAAACACAAAAAAATGCAATAGAAAGAGATGGAAAGCCGCCATACTGACCAGTACCCCATATAAGGAAGAACTGGAACAATCCTTAACCGAAAAAAACGAAAATAGAAAAAATGTCAATCTTAAGAAAATAGCTGGTAAAACCAAAATTAACTCACTAAAGGAGAAAAAAAAAATTACCAAATCAAAAAATATGTTTTGAAATGAAGAAAGTAGTATTGGATCAGCGAGTGCCGATGACGCCGAATATCTATATTGTAGTAATAACTACTCACAAGATGGCCATGGAGAAGGCTGGATCCAATGCAGCAGATGTAAAAATTGGGCACATGATGCTTGTGCCGGTATCGAAGCAGATGAAGATGATTTCATTTGTGAGACTTGTCTAAATTCATAAATATCTTTTAAAACATTATTTTCCAAATAAAGGTTATTTTTAATAGTTTGAACGCTTGTCCCATTCCACACCATCCTTCAATCCCATTTTACCCATCCTTCAATCCCATTTTACCAATTAGTTAGTTAGTGGGTAAAATGGGAAATTGCAGTTATTTTGGTTTTTGGGTAAAAAAGGCATATTTTTTAATATTTCAAATATTTACTCATGCAGGAATATACGTAACAGTCATCATTTCCTTACAACAAACATTCTGTTTCAAGCAACGTTATCTTCAGATTTTGTACAGTATGAATCCTTAAGAATCCCATTTTAGGCAGACTTCCCCTACATCAAATTCTTTTCAAAGATTATTATTTACGATTTGGCAACGAATAATGTCCTTTCGCGTCGATACAATATGTATAAATGTAGCTGAATTGTATGCTTCAATAGTCTCAATATGATGGCATACCCACTATACCTATCAAAATATCTATAATAACGAAATCACGTACCTCATTTTTATCAATATATATGGATTTTCCTCCGATCAAATAACGAAACCTAGATGAGTAACTGCCGCTCACGCCTTTAAATTTGTTTGTAAGGGACATCTTCCCTCAAAGGCAGTGTCGTGCATTGTTCACAGAAATATTGAGGTTAAATAAAATATAAATAATGAAAACCCAATATGGAATGGAAACCTGAAATTATGATGGAAGAATCTCCACATGATTTTGAGAACAGCCGATGCTCTAATTGACATGTTTTTTCACAATTCATTAATTTTACTCTTTTTAATCTGGTTTTCCTTTCTCGATAGTTACGACACTGGTAGCTTACCTATTAAATGACATATTTTGATTTCCAGCTCCAAATGGTCTTTTACACATTTCACAATGCTTCAATTACTTAATTACAAAAACTAACGATAGTTTCACAAAAATCAACTCAGAATTTGCCCATTATTCACGAAAAAACACTGCAATAAGCCAAATACGAAAACAAACAGAAATATTTTGTTGTTGCTCTGTCAAATATCAAATGCAGCGTTGTCGTACTGGCCAGACTATATCGACAACGAAGAATCTCCGTTCGGCGATGGAAATACTTTAGTTTTTACATGAATATACCCGACAAAAATTGAAATCTAGCTGAAATGCTTATTGTATTGTATTATAAAATTGGCAACAATGTCATGATTTGAGGGATTACATTATGAAAAGATGTTACCTTCAGTACTAATTGAGTATTGTTAAAATTGTTTTTTCCGTTAACCAGCTGTCGTTCCCCTACGAACGACAGCCCTCATAAGTCGAAACTTGTGCAAGCCAAGGATTAACGAGGTCTCACCTTTTAACGTGCGATTCCTAGCACTTTCTCAGTCCATTAGAAAAATAAATTGGAATCACTGGGATTGAACCAGTGACCGGTAAAATGATTGAAAGCATTGACTCTAACCACTCGGCTACCTGACCTCATGACTCATCTAGGTTGTGTTACTTGATCGGAGGATTTTTTTGTTTCCTGACAAGAATATAAAGAAAAAACCCAGAGGTGATTGTATGTCATTTGGTATTGAAAATGTATCATCAGGTATGTCTACTGCATACCCATATTCTTTAGTGGACCATGTGTATGTTATATTTGGAATTATTGGTATTCCTTGATTCTTCGTCCTTAGTAGTTTCATTCTTCTTTTGACTTTGTTCTGCTGCTTTACTTTTCTGGCATTTCTTCTTCTTTGCATGACATATTGTCTCCAGTAGGAAAAAATATATGACTGCTTCGCGGTTGCTTTATCTTCTGGTATGTATTTGATAGGTGTTTTTATTGCTTGTAGTTCAATGGTTCTCTGCTCTGTTCAGAAGCAATGTCTGTTTTGAAAATATCCTCAAGTTCTGCAATTGAGCTGAGAAGTGAGGGAACCTCAGATGATTCTGAATATCTATCCTTATCATTTGTATGGAGTTTATAGAATTCATCATCGTCATTTGACTTATCATTATCTGATGTTGGGGGAGGGAGATGGACAAATATTTTGGAAACATTCTGTTTATTTTCATTAAGAAATGAAAAATTGTTGTTTGGTATTTTAAGAGTACAATTTGGTTAACGTAGCCAAAATAGAAACAAAAAATTCTTGAAACTTGGTAATGTGGATAATAAGATACAAAACAATTGTGGTCGCTTCTCATGAAAATTTGGATACATGAATAGTAAAGCTATTTTTTATTTCACTATGTTTCTGGCATAAATTACCAAATTTCACGTTCGTAAAGTAATAATAAAACTTACCACATAATACGATCAGCTTTTGTACACAACCGCCGATATTTAGTAATCATTATAAGGTTTGGGGGGGTTTCCAGAAAAATATATAGCTAGTAATTATGGTTCCTCAAACAACTATTGAGTGGTGATGAATGTTGTTTTACACGAAATGATCTCTTCAGTTTTTGTATTGCCACGTTCAGAAGCAAACAACCCTCAGGCCATACGCAGAAAAACTTACAATGAAACTTAGGAACCAATGTTTGGCTTGCAATTATTGGTTATGGAAACAGTTGAGTTTCCATGGTAGCGCTTGACCACTAGAATTATCAAAGATCGGTTCGATGGGCCCCCTTACTTGAACAGATTATCATTTTTGGGGATATCTGAATTCACTATACAAGAACCGGGATGAAATTGAAACTGGAAACGAATCAGAATATTGTAGTTTTCGACATAATTGACAGTAATTATGATTGTTTATGAACATGTTTCGTAAAATGTAGGAATGTAGGCTTTCACGGCTAGCGTCAATGTTTTGGTTGGTTTCCGGGTTTTGCCGTGATCTTCTTTGGTTTAAACCAACAACCAATTTTTCTAGTCATTGTTTATACCACCGAAGCGGGCAATTAGATAACTCGGCAAAATTCAATTCAAAGGAATCCTGCAAGGGCGTCTCCAGGATCTGATCTAAGGGGGGGCAGTTGTTACAGTGGGGGTAGTAGCAAGGTGACGACGACAAAATGAAACTTTAGAAGATTCTGGAAAATTATTTTTATTCATTAATTTTTACGCTAATAATAATTTTATAGGATTTGCTGAAAATTTTTCTAAAAACTTTTTTTCGACCATCTCACGTTTTTTTTTAACAAAATCCCGATGCACGCTCATCAAACATGATCCCATCAACCTTTCCTCTCCCATCGTGCTCCTAAGCCATGCCTAAGCTAGGTCTTCACCCATCGAATAAATTTAACTATTAAGTAAATGATGTATACTCTTCAAAACAAAAACAGTTTAAAGTCACCCATTCTCACGAAGAATCAAACGAAAGACTGTAGGCTTTATAATTGAGTGAAATGTGCAATAAATTGAATGAATTGTAGAAAAGATATGTAATATTTTTGGAAATGACGAAAAAACAAGTTAGTATTAAGGCACATTATAATTTGGAGAAATTTCAAAACGATTCATTTTATTGTACACTTTCATATTTTTAAAACAATCATCTTTATTTTCAACATATATTCTTTTTCAATTTCAACACATCTTAGGATGTAGGTATATACCTAAATGCCTGCATGGTTATTATTTGGCTATATTTTAAATTTTGGGAGTCGACGAATTTTACACGTTTATCATGTTTCCACATGTGTTTGTCAAAAAAAAATCCTTTTGTACGATTAATATCATATCTGTCCCGTCCCGTCCCGTCTCGGGTTTTGCCGTGATCTTCTTTGGTTTAAACCAAAGAAGACCACGGCAAAACCCGGAAACCAACCAAAACGTTTCTAGAAGTTTGTGATAATTTTCATGACTTTGTGTATGTTAGCCATAATTTCAGTAGCTATTGAAAGCTGAATGTAAGTTTTTCAGTTTGTCATTTTACATTTTCTTACTTATGACACATCGTTCTAAAACATTGTACCAATGTTATATTTTTAACTTCTTTTTTTAAATTCTTGTTCTCTTAAATGCTAAAACCATTCGTTACAATGAAAAGTAACTCTTATACTGTCAAAAACTATCCTGGCCGTGTTGCCAGTTGATAGTTTCTAACTGAAGTACACTCTTTTTTAAAGACAAAACATCCTGAGAAAAATTTCGAAGAAATCCTTCTCATAAAATCCACAAATAACAATAAAACTTAAACGAATAATTCGACAATGTCGGAGTGCCCTCCTCCCAACACATTTCCACAAAATGATGAACTTCAACATTGTCCATTTATTTTATTTTTTTGATACTCTCCGGCAAATTTTTCAAACTTTATTCAAATTTACTGAAATAACAACTACCTTCTGTTTCCAACTAGATGACATTTTCAAATTGGTCTGAACTATTTAGCCAACCTTCAGGTCTCCTACAAAAATAATAGTCGAACATTTGATTGAAATCCTTTCCACCCACCTGTCTCGAAACGGGACTATCAGATCATTATTTTATTTGAACCGCAATAGCTCGCCAATCTGTCTTGGCAAAATTGATGGCTGCTTTTGTATTGCACTCCGAGACCACGGTTCGCAAATGAATGAAATTCATTGAAGCAATCGGCTTTGGATAGACAATCAATTAGTTAAAAATCCTTCACATTTATTTCTGGAACACTGATAAATAGCTGTATTTGAAACCGCACCATTTGTTAGAAAAGGCAAATCGGTCGACCGCCTTGGTCGGAATGTACTTCGCAATTTATTATTTCGTCATGAGGCTTTCAGGATATTTCGCTTGAGGACATTCGATTTTCATTAGTCAATTCATATTTACTAATGAATTACATAAACACATTTCACGTTATGTGTTACGTGTAAGTATGTTCTTAGTTATCAAATCGTTGGGATTTGTAGAAATAAGCAGTAAATAAACTAGGTAACAACACTACGTCTGATGAACGGTCACACAGGTAGAAACGTGGCCAACTCACCTATTGATTACAATAAGCCATGTGTCGGTGGGGCGGGGCGGGGCGGGGCGTGACGGGACGGGACGGGACGGGACGGGACGGGACGGGACGGGACGGGACGGGACGGGACGGGACGGGACGGGACGGGACGGGACGGGACGGGACGGGACGGGACGGGACGGGACGGGACGGGACGGGACGGGACGGGACGGGACGGGACGGGACGGGACGGGACGGGACGGGACGGGACGGGACGGGACGGGACGGGACGGGACGGGACGGGACGGGACGGGACGGGACGGGACGGGACGGGACGGGACGGGACGGGACGGGACGGGACGGGACGGGACGGGACGGGACGGGACGGGACGGGACGGGACGGGACGGGACGGGACGGGACGGGACGGGACGGGACGGGACGGGACGGGACGGGACGGGACGGGACGGGACGGGACGGGACGGGACGGGACGGGACGGGACGGGACGGGACGGGACGGGACGGGACGGGACGGGACGGGACGGGACGGGACGGGACGGGACGGGACGGGACGGGACGGGACGGGACGGGACGGGACGGGACGGGACGGGACGGGACGGGACGGGACGGGACGGGACGGGACGGGACGGGACGGGACGGGACGGGACGGGACGGGACGGGACGGGACGGGACGGGACGGGACGGGACGGGACGGGACGGGACGGGACGGGACGGGACGGGACGGGACGGGACGGGACGGGACGGGACGGGACGGGACGGGACGGGACGGGACGGGACGGGACGGGACGGGACGGGACGGGACGGGACGGGACGGGACGGGACGGGACGGGACGGGACGGGACGGGACGGGACGGGACGGGACGGGACGGGACGGGACGGGACGGGACGGGACGGGACGGGACGGGACGGGACGGGACGGGACGGGACGGGACGGGACGGGACGGGACGGGACGGGACGGGACGGGACGGGACGGGACGGGACGGGACGGGACGGGACGGGACGGGACGGGACGGGACGGGACGGGACGGGACGGGACGGGACGGGACGGGACGGGACGGGACGGGACGGGACGGGACGGGACGGGACGGGACGGGACGGGACGGGACGGGACGGGACGGGACGGGACGGGACGGGACGGGACGGGACGGGACGGGACGGGACGGGACGGGACGGGACGGGACGGGACGGGACGGGACGGGACGGGACGGGACGGGACGGGACGGGACGGGACGGGACGGGACGGGACGGGACG
The DNA here is from genome assembly GCA_958502065.1 of Chrysolina americana. Taxonomy (NCBI): domain Eukaryota; kingdom Metazoa; phylum Arthropoda; class Insecta; order Coleoptera; family Chrysomelidae; genus Chrysolina; species Chrysolina americana. The sequence goes on from OY293416.1 coordinate 51,871,970, forward strand.
GGACGGGACGGGACGGGACGGGACGGGACGGGACGGGACGGGACGGGACGGGACGGGACGGGACGGGACGGGACGGGACGGGACGGGACGGGACGGGACGGGACGGGACGGGACGGGACGGGACGGGACGGGACGGGACGGGACGGGACGGGACGGGACGGGACGGGACGGGACGGGACGGGACGGGACGGGACGGGACGGGACGGGACGGGACGGGACGGGACGGGACGGGACGGGACGGGACGGGACGGGACGGGACGGGACGGGACGGGACGGGACGGGACGGGACGGGACGGGACGGGACGGGACGGGACGGGACGGGACGGGACGGGACGGGACGGGACGGGACGGGACGGGAATGATATTAATCGTACAAAGGGATATTTTTTCTTTACAAACTCGTGTAAAAACATGATAAACGTGTAAAATTCGTCGACTCCCAAAATTTAAAATATAGCCAAATAATAACCATGCAGGCATTTAGGTATGTACATCCTAAAGATGTGTTGGAATTGACAAAGAATATATGTTGAAAATAAAGATGATTGTTTTAAGTATATCAAAGTGTACAATAACATGAATAGTTATGAAATTTCTCCAAATTTTAATGTGCCTTGATACTAACTTGTATTTTCGTCATTTCCAAAAATATTACATACAGTGAGGACCAAAAGTCCGTCGCCCCCCCCGTAACTTCTTCATTTTCCATATTACAAAAAAATGTTAAATACATAAGTTGTAGGGTTTCATTCGATCTCTTTAATGGTTTAAGTTTCATTCATACAGAGTGTCTCAAAAAAGCACGGTGACTTAGAAGTAAATTTTTTTAAATGGGACACCCTGTATTTCATTGCATTATTACATTCTACGTTGAATTCTGAACAAGTTTGATAAATGGTTTTCTATCAAAAAAGTTAATAGTTTTGGACTTATGAACACTTGTAAATAATTATTTCGACTACTTTTGCGCCAGTTCAATGAGAAAATCGTAACAAATGGATCACAATGTATTCCACTTTCCTATCCTAACTTTTTGAAAGCTATCCAATATTGCAAACTGCTGATGGCAACATGTGTAACTTACCTTGTCGTACCATTTTACAATTGTTAGAGTTGTTGAATCTCACGAAAAACTAGTACAAATGAAGTTAAAACATTTTATTAACAAATAAGGTAGTCCATAAATACAGATCAAGAATCATTAAAAACTGAAGAGATATTTTAATTTATAACTAAAAACGGTGAGTTTTTATCTATTTCAAAAGATGTTCGACATGTCCACCATGCATTTCTTGACACATAAATAGTCGGGTTGTAAACTCTTCCCTAACATTAATCAAGGTTTGAGGTGTTATTTCTGAACACACTTCAATAATTCGACGGCGCAGTTCATCTAACGACCCACAAACTGTCTTAAAAACTACGGATTTCACATAGCCCCAGAGAAAGAAATCAAGCGGTGAGAGGTTCGGTGAGCGAGCTGGCCACTCTGTTGTACCTCGACGTCCAATCCACCTACCTTCATCTAAGTAATTTCTCACCTCCCGAAAATAGTGTGGTGGCGCTCCATCTTGCTGAAATGTTACATCCAAGTGAAATTCATGTGGGTTTTGTGCAACGATCTCATCGATACTGGGACTTATTGTGTCTTGCAGCATTTGGAGGTATCTGGGACCATTTAAATGTTCTTCCAAGAATATGGGACCTACAATGTGGTTACCAGCCCAAACATTGATTTTCTGGGGAAATTGAGTATGCCCCTCGCGGAATTCATGGGTATTCTCATCACTCCAATATCTACAATTCTGGGTATTCACATTTCCATTTAGGTAAAAAGTGCTTTCATCACTAAAGCAGATGTGTTGCAAATAAAGTCGATTTGCAACAATTCTTTCTGCCATGGTCTCGCAAAATTCAAGTCGCCGGTCTGGATCATCTTCAACCAATTGGTGCAAAATTTTCATTTTGTAAGGATGGAATTTATTTTGTTTTAAAACCCTCTTTACTGATGTTTTAGAAACATCACATGTCTCAGCTACTTGCTTAGTTGATTGTTGTGGGTTATTTACCATTTCGGCTAGTACTTGAATTTCAAAATCTTCCGTAATTATTTTCGGCTTCCCAGATCTCGGAGGATCTTTCACGGTGCCAGTTTGGTTAAATTTTGCCACCAATTTCTGCAGATATTTTCGACACATCGGACGTTCTGGAAACCGTTCATTGAAAATGCGAATAGCAGCGTGGTAATTTCGATTAGCTTCACCAAATATGATAACAGCTTCAACTTTGTCTGCTACTGAACGAGCCATATTAATCAACAAGAGAAATTGAAAACCGTTTGAAACAAAGTTTTGAAAACCTACAAAATGTCAATGACATTTGGCAAAAACAGATAAGAGCTTTTTTTCGTTGTCATGGATAAAATAAACGCACCTAGCGTGCATATCCTACCTCATTAATTTATTCGTGAACTGGTGCAAAAGTAGTCGAAATAATTATTTACAAGTGTTCATAAGTCCAAAACTATTAACTTTTTTGATAGAAAACCATTTATCAAACTTGTTCAGAATTCAACGTAGAATGTAATAATGCAATGAAATACATGGTGTCCCATTTAAAAAAATTAACTTCTATGTCACCGTGCTTTTTTGAGACACTTTGTATGAATGAAACTTAAACCATTAAAGAGATCGAATGAATCCCTACAACTTATGTTTTTAACATTTTTTTGTAAGATGTAGAATAAAGAAGTTACAGGGGGGGCGACGGACTTTTGGTCCTCACTGTATATTTTCTACAATTCATTTAACTTATTGCACATTTCACTCAATTATAAAGCCTATAGGCTTTCATTTGATTCGTCGTGAGAATGGGTGACTAAACTGTTTTTGTTTTGACGAGTATACATCATTTACTCTAGTTAAATTAATTTTTTTGGAATAATGTAACTTTCTATCATATAAAGATGCAACCAAAAGTTAGGATCCCAAGTTCAATAAATAGTAGTTGACATGAGTCCTTGAGTTGAATTTTACTGAGTTATCTATTTGCCCGCTTCGGTGGTATAAACAATGACTAGAAAACTTGGTTGTTACAGACTTATTATAATTTATCTGTCCACCTCCAGGTAAAATAATCGAATTATCAGCCAAGTGAGATTCACTTTCATGCCCTTTTTTTAGTACCCCATAAAAAATGAAATTTTGCCGAATGAGTTTTACGTTTTCAGATGGACTTCTAAAACAAGGCGAGTTCATCAAATAATAAAAAACTCTTGCAAATACTTGAGGGGCACTACTATAATAATGGCAGTATGACGCAATGCATCCATTAATTCTTACATCGCTTCTAGATACACAAAGTATCGAAGGAGAAAATCAATTCGTGAGTTGTCTTTTATAACTTTTTCTTATTTATAGAATTATGTTCCATTTCAGCAGAATAAGGAAATTTTCGTGGTATCTCCGATTTTACATCGTACACAATTTCCATTCTGCCTCCTAATAATAGCTGTTGACGCGCACTTTGATCAAAATTTTAGTTCTCCTCTTATTGTAGTTACAATCTTGAAAGCGGAACTTTGCCTATCTTCTATTTTCATCTTCTATGAATATTAAAGTGAGTTTAATGGCAACAAAGTACATAAGGGAAATTGCAGCCAGATAAAATGGTAATCAATTATAGAGACCGAGACTGAGTAGACTCCATTATATTGGAATTATAATCGAGAATAGAAAAAAAAACATTATTTTTTAATATAGATTTGTATTTTCGGTTCAGCAGAAATGTAGGAGTTCTGTTGATGGTAGTAAATCTATTTTGAATTTTGTTAATCAATCTGTTCGTATACTCATTTTTCATTAAATTATATTTCAATTGTTTCATATTATCTTCATTGATGAAGGGCTGATGCAGACTTTCAATTTCTGTCTCGTGGAAATGGGATTAAAATTAAGGGATCTTTCTGTTGGTATATGATTCCAATTTATCAGAATGTTATCATTTGGTGCCATACTAATCAAAGTATCAAAAAAGAACGACAGTTGTGTTGTCCCAGTTCAATTGTAAATTAGAATTTCGTATGAAATTGGTTGAAAACACTTTCGTCTTGTTTTCCCATAGGAATTATTAGAAAAATATCATCTGTATACATTTATCTTATAGGTATGAACTTGGAAGGAAAGCTAGGATAGACAATTTTCTTGGGAATAAAAATAATAAAACAGTATTTATTTCAGTACATTAAATTGCACACAACGACAACGTATCTTGTACATCATGATACAATAATGAATGTGTAAGATGTCAAGGGGTGCATACATTTGATATTACACAAATCATAAAATCAATAAATAGTAAATAGTAGATAATTGAATAAAATGTTATTGTAAAAATGTGTCAGTGTTATATCAATTTTATTCAGAATAAATCTTTTTAACATTATTTTGAAGGTGAATAAAGTTTTAAGATTCTTTTTTAGTTTCTGACAATCTATTATAATATTGACAACCTTCAATGTTTTTAAACAGGGCAGTACGATATGGTGGTAAAAATGAATTTTTCTTTATTATATTGTAATCATGTGATCGTTCATCCGTGGTATTCTGGATTTTAATACGTATATAGGTACAAGTTTATAATAATAAGTATATAAATTCTTGCCAAAGTAACAATATTAATTTTTTCAAAATAATCTCTACATAAGTCTCTAGAGCTTAAATCACACAAAATTCTTGCAGCAATTTTTTGCAAAAAGAAAACTCTCTATGCAGAAGAAAAATTACCCCTATTCAGTATACCATATTTCAAATGTGGATGGAAATTAACATATTATAGGATCAGCAGTAATTTTTTATTACATCCTCAATTCAGAGCACAGATTATCTTGTCATCAATCATTAAACCTATCATGCTTACTTGTTTAGACATTTAGACATTTCGATCGTGTTGATAGTATTTTCAACGAGGGTTCAACATAAATTTTGCCTACGTACCATACAGGGATCTTAAAGGTGTTCAATTTCATTTTTTTTTGCAGCAACCACAATATTTGTTGATATTGCTATAATAAGTGACTGATTAGGTCATTAGCAAGGGCTTCATGAAGAAAAAGACCCAGAATTGCTCATTGTGGAACTCCTTGGAGTATATTTCGAAGACTATAAATTACTTCTAACTTCCCGTCACACTGAGGTCTTCAATTTTTCTATAATTTTTCCAGAGATCTTAAGAATGCCAAAAAATTTATAATTGAAATATGTCCATACAGTGTAGGTTTAGTCGGTATTACCTATTTTATTTAATTGATATGTTCATAACAACTATGTTAATATTGAAAATCCAGCCTGTTGAAAGAAATATATATAAATAATTTGTTTACATCTTGATGAATAAAGATTTATTCAAGGTTATCTCTTATTTATTCCAGGATACTCTCCATTTATTGATAATTATTAAACATTTTCGGCGGAATCCCGATTGGTTATTGATTAAAATATCGTTTCTTTCAACATATTCAATTAATTGGTTATGTACTGCTGTTTCTAGTACCTTCTCAATCGGAGGTAAAGTATTGATTGGTCTGAATTCGTTAGCTTTAATAGTGCGAGGAACTTTCAGTATCGGAACAATAGTACTACTTTTTAATCTTTCAGGTATATGACCAGATTCTAGAGAGGTATTCATAAGGTACAATATAACATGACCAATAGTCTCAAAATAGTATATTGTGTATCTAGTGCGTGAAGTAAACTTTTATACGCGAGTGTGGAAGTTTGTGGAACGAGCCTCAGGCGAGTTTCACAATCCGCACGAGCGTAAAAAAGTCTTCACGCACGTGGTGCACACTATACTTTTTCTACGACCTTTTACTTAGAGATTGCATTAAAGGAAAATTTTATTAATTTTCTTCATTACAATAATAATTATTTTGAACAGTTATATTGCAATTTTGTAAATTGTCAAAATGTACATTTACTTTCTCTTTCTCTACAAAATTAGTACTGCTTGTACTGTTGGTATTGACAACATAACTACGATTTTCCTCAAATTCCACTTTGCATTTAAAACATCTGCTTGCCATGGTAAATCATTCAGAAGAATCACCCAAAGAAAAAACCAATAGATAAAATACCAGGTAAATTGCTGATAACGCAGATAACGAGGCAGGAGCCTTTTTTCCTGAACGAATGTTTTTGTTAACCTTTATAAACTATTGTCACTCAAACGGGAATTAATTTGCACTGCCCAGAGAATTATTATTCACCATTCACTTGAATTTGAATTAATAATAATAATAATAGTCTTTATTGGAAAAAAATGGGATACATTTTTACCAAAAGGCGAAGTTCAAATCTGCAATTCAAGTACTGCAGCTTTGCTCTTCCACTCAACCAATTGTTGTATTCATTTACAGCATAGTCACACAGATCCTTTCACAAACTTCACTTTGGTACTATTTTCAAATTTAGTATATCTGGAAAAACACGGTAAAAGTGTTAAATTTGTGGATTGAACAGATATTGCAGTTCAGAGAAATAGATCCTTAGTATGCTTATCAACTTCTTGATGCAGCCTCGCACCTTTCATATCATGATACTCCCACATGCATGTATACCATCTCCTTTTCAGTGAAGTGTTATTTACAGCCCCGAGACTTATTCATATCTATGCAAATTTGATGTACCATCTCCTAAAGTGATTGTATGTGTCACCGTCTATACGGCAGACAGCTTTTATTTTTTATTAGTCTTACGTAAAAGTGCCGGTGAATGCGCTCCTTATTGGTTGAACGAGCCAATTTTCTACCTTTTACACCTTGGTTGTGGCGTTGAAAATTGCTGGTATATTTCGAAGGAGAACGTTCTCCACAGACTTCTGAATATAAGATCGATGTTATTATCTACTTTATAGATTGATTCGGAGACTGGATGAATTCACGCAGGTGTAGGTTGGAAAGTTCTTTTAGAAATGATGCTAGGTGAAGATGAGCGAATTGAATGTAGTAAGGATGAACGTAGAATTCACAAGTACTTATTTCATTTGGTATTTCAGGCATATTGGTTCAGATATCAACCCAAAATTTTTCTACTTTTGCAGCACACTGAGATAAAATTTGCACTTGTCACAAATGTGATTTATACTCTTGATACTTGTCAGTTTAAATTCTAACGAATAAATTCAAAAGCCTTACGCCAACCGCTAGGGAGGAAAAACAAAACAACATTCCTCTGTATCACATACTCCAACAATAGTTATTGCAATAAATCGAACAAAATTCAAAAAGTGTGAATACGGAGAGGTTTTATAGCAAATATTAACATGATGTTCATAAAGTCAGATGTGGAAGCATCTGCGACGGGAGAATAAACTTCAGTTACCATTTTCCACTGTTCAAGATGACTTCTTGAAAGGTAGTCATGCTGAAAAAAAAGAATAGGTGATACTTTCGAATTACATTCTTCTTTGTCCTTTTGAATTCCCAATGAAAACAGAATTCTTTTTTTTTTTCTGATTTCTTTTCACAATATTCATTTTTCATTTTTGTTGAAAATGTATTCTTCCATCAACATTCTGGAAGTATTTGAATCCAACCGTTTTAACCACAAATGCAAAAATATTATGTCCGCATTTGTTCCAGTTCTTCAACTAGTTATACAAAACTATTAAGGATAGTTTCTATTCATTGTACAGATTTGAGGCTGTTTAAAATTCAAAATAATTTCAGAACAGAAGAAAATCGTTTATCTCAAACCCGAGTTTCCAGTAGAATAGAACCACAAACCTATCTGGCTGATCCTTCCAAGTGACCGAATGAGTAACTTTCTCAACACCTGTATATACTCTCTGATTTTGCATCAATTATGAAACCGTACTTCTTTTTCTGTTTTAGCCTTCCTTTTGCTTTCCAATGAAACGAATAAATTAGCATCTTAATACACTTCAAAAGTTTCCATTTCTGTATTATATAAAATATGATTTATCCTTTCATTTCAAAAGTAAGAATAATAACAATACTCCGTCATTGCAGAGTGTACCTGAAGACATTTGCCGGTACGAGTAGGAGACGGCCATTATAATTATTTGCCATGGCTCTCTAGATGACTCACTGATTTTCGGTGGCGTATTAATTTTTCAACTGTAGAAAAACCCAGAATACCTCCAGTACCTTCCAAGTTGTCGGTGCGCACTCCAAGCCAGCAACAGACAGTGTGGATTTACTTGTCGGCAACTCTCATCAGACTTGCTTTTTCAACAAGGCATGTGGTCGCCTATTGATTTAGATGAACCTGACAAGAATTCTCTCGCACGAGGGGATCAAAAATGATAATGCGCTGGGGAAATTTCATTAATTTTGTATTTAATTTCTACGATATCATCCTCAACTTCATTCCTTGTTCTAGCTTGCTGAGGGTAAACACCATCTAATTTTGAGATCATGCATTTCATGAATTTTCTTTGGCACGATTCGATCGCTTGTATTTTGCACATTATTTGGGAGCCCATATTGATGATACGTATTCCAGTCTTGATCTTACAAATGAACTGAAGAGTTTGGTAAAACAATCGATGTTTTGAAAATCATTGCGGAATATCAATCATAGCATTCTTTTGACTTGTGAATTGATTTTATTTATGTGTAAGGAGAAGCTCAGCTAAGGATCGAACCAAATACCCATATCTTTGATTTGAAATTCATGATCCCTTCGTTCGCCTTTGAAAGCCTTTTTGAAAAGCAAATTTTGTCCAAGTCTCAAAGATGGATGAAATATGAATTCTGCCGTTTGATAAGACTTATGTACTGGGTAACTATGTATAAACTTATTTAATTACATAAGTAGGCTACTCAACAGATGGTTTGACCCATCCAATTACAATAAAATCATTTATTATTATTATAAATCGCTTGCATTTTCATGAGATATTTTTGTTTTTTCTTTTCGAAAATATCCCTTTACCCTGTACGAATATAAGAAAATCGTTCCACAGCGAGTACGAAAGAATTCCATGTAAAGTGCAAGATGTGAAAAAACCGTATTGTCTTTCAAACAGACGTGTCTACAAATCACCTGCTTCCTACAACAATTTTGGTTCGAAGGGCCGTAAATATTAGTGGTGCTAATGAGAAAATATATGTAAGAAACAGTATGACTTCTTGGATTGTATATTAACTCACCCTTCCTCGACTGGCCAACACCCAGGATGTTCTCTCTCACTCACAGGAGGTCAGGTAGCTGAGTGGTTAGAATCAATGCTTTTCATCATCATCTGTCTGCCGGTCATGGATTCAGCTAAAATCAGACCAATTAAAGTTATTCTAAGCTCTCCAGAAGACGCTAAACTTGTTCTGAAAAACAAATCGACTGAAATCCCAGTAATAAGAATATCTGGAGACCAAACCAAAGCACAGCAAGAATACTTTAAATGCATCAAAGCCAAACTTGAAGAGTATAAAAGAAATGGTGACGAAACAAAAACAATAAAATTTATCAACAATAAGCCAACAATAGTCGATAAAAAGGAACCCTCACAATGAAAAAACATGTAAATAACCCTAGTATAAATATCCACACTGATATAATCTACTTGAACGCTCAGAGTTTAGTAAATAAAATCGATCAAATTCAAATAAGCATTATGAGCTACTACCCAAAAATACTTCTAGTTAGTGAGGCAAGAGTAACAAGTGAAATTAAAGATTCAGAAATCAAACTTGATGGTTACAGTCATATCAGATGTAATTCCCCAAATCGCCATACTGGAAGTGTTGTGATGTATGTGAAATATGGTCTGCAGTTTTCAACAAAGAAGTCTTACATATTACAGGATAACTACTGGTGTAAGGTGGTAAAGGTCAACTTTGGTGGGTGTCAATGGTTAGTTGGGTGCCTTTATCATTCTCCATCTAGCTCCGATGCGGTGTTCTTAGAAAATTTTGAAAATATTTGCGATGATCTCTTTGCTAGTAATATGCGTTGTATTTTGGTGGGAGATTTTAATTTAGATTTTTTAATTAACAGTTTTTACGTAAATAAAATCAAAGCAATGTTCTTACAATATGGAATTGATCAATTGGTACTTGACCCTACCAGAATAACAAATGAAAGTGAAACTCTAATTGACTATGTACTAGTAAATAATAATTTTGCAAAATGTTTTGTTCATGATACTCCTAAATTAAGTGATCATTATTTAATATCTATTTGTCTCAAAAATAATGACAGACATGAAAATACTTCCAGTAAAATGTATAGAAATCTCAGTGAACAGAATGTGGATAAAATTAAACTAGATTTAATTTCATGTGATTGGAATTTAAATTCAACAGATGTTAATGCTATATATCAAAATTTTTTCAATAACTGTGAAGCAGTCATAAATAAGATAGCACCAATTCAAATATGTCATTACAAAAATAACATACCATGGTTTGACAATGAAATTCATAAAAAAATAAAGCAACGTGATAGAACATATAAAGATTTTGTATCAACTATGGATGAGAATACAAATGTTAAATGGGAAGAATTTAAGAAACAAAGAAATGAAGTTGTAAATATATTGATAAAGAAAAAAGAGCACTATTACTTCGAAAAAATAGATAGATATAAAAACAACTCTCAACTTATGTGGAAAACATTAAAAAAACTAATAAATTCAAATTGCCAATATTTTCCAAGCTCTATAGAATTTAATTCAACTAACCAAATAAATATAGTGAGGAATAAAAATGAAATAGTGAACGAATTTAACTATTACTTTATTCATAGTATTCACCAGATTGTTGATAGTATTCATTATGTTCAAGAACGGACATTGTATAATTATAATTTATATCACAATTTTTCCAAATTTCAACCATTAACCATGAATGAACTAAGTCTACTGATTAAATCCTTAGATAACAAAAATAGTGTTCACGAAATTTTAAATGCAAAAATGCTCAAAGAAATCTTTGAAACTTGTGGTCATATAATTTTGAATCTTATAAATACTTCTCTTCAAACTTCAAAACTGCCAATTTCTTTAAAAATTAGTGCTGTAATTCCTATACCAAAGGTAAGTAATAAAATCAAGGCAAGCGAATTTCGACCGATAAATACATTACCACCAATGGAAAAGATTCTTGAATTAGCTGTTTACAAGCAGATTTTAGAACACGTAGAAAAAAATGAAATTCTAATAAATGATCAATCTGGTTTTCGAAAGAAATATTCATGGGAATCTGCATTACAACTAGCCCTGTCTAAGTTCAAAAGAGAAATTGATAACAATAAATATGTGGTAGTGGTTTTTCTTGATCTAAAAAGGGCTTTTGAAACGATTGATCGTAATATGCTTTTGATGAAATTAAGAGGATATGGCATAGATGGTAATGTTTACCAATGGTTAGCGGATTATTTATCTCATAGAAAGCAAAAAGTTAGAGTCCGTGGTGACATCTCACAAGAATCTGGTATAAATAAGGGCGTTCCACAGGGTAGCGTTTTAGGACCACTGCTTTTCATTTTATACTTAAATGACATAAACCTGTTTGTTAATGTAGACTTCGTAAATTTATTTGCACTTTTGGCATGCTATGATTATAACTTAGATAAAGAAAAATGAATTCTGCACTAAAGGAGGTTAATGATTATCTTATCACAAATGAATTGAAACTAAATACAACCAAATATAAATTTAACTCTCTTGATTTGAACGAAATAAATTTGCAAATAAATAACGAAAAAATTGAAATTGTAACATCTATTAAATACCTTGGATTTCAGTTAGATAATGTATTACACTTTGGTAATCATTTCGATTATATATGTAAAAAAATATCCAAAATACTTTATTTTTTTGCAAGAATTTCCAAAAATCTATCAACTCAGACCAAAATTACTGTATATAATGCAATTATTCAGCCGCATTTTGACTATTGTGCATCTATTATTTATCTCTTCGACTTGAATCAAACATCAAAACAAAAACTTCAAAATCGCGGAATGCGTATAGTACTGAAAACGAATAGATACACAGAGATACGAGTAATGTTATAATCATTGCAGTGGCTATCAGTTTCTATGCGGTTATATTACATGACAATGATTTTTATTTATAAAATACTCAATAACCTTGCACCTCCATACTTCTGTGAATTTATCAATTTGAATTTGAATATTCATAATTATGCCACAAGAAACAATTCTAATTTGCATGTATGTAGAACGAATAAGAGAAGTTCTATGAATTCTTTGTATTTTAAAGGCTTTGATACATACAATAAATTACCATCCATAGTTAAATCTAGTCCATCGTTGAGAATTTTCAAAAAACAGTTAATGGAACATATTCAACCATAATATAGCATATAGGTTTTTCATAACATTTTTAATTTTTTTATTTATTTTTAACATGTGTTTGTATTTTATAGTTATTTATTTATACGTTAATGTACTTACTATTATTATTGTTACTATTATATTAGGGTTACCTATTTCAATAAAGATTATCTATCTATCTTATTCAAAGCGCAGCGACTTCAGTATATTTTTTTGATGGCCTGAGAAAGTGCTAGGAATCGCACGTTGAAATGTAATCCTTGGCTCGCACAAGTTTCAACTTTTGAGGGCTGTCGTTCGTAGGACAGCTGATTAAGGAAAAAACAATTTTAAACAATTCTAAATAATTTTAAACAATTTTTAAACTTCTATTTGTATCCACGTGGTATAGGATAGGGTATTTTGTAGGAAAGAAAAGGATGAAAGATGGGATTTCGAAGATTGGAATTACCAGAACTGTTTTTATTTTCACCTGGAATTCTCAATTAATTGATTATACTATATAAACGAGTGTTTTAGCTGGTTTCTTTTGAAGATTTTGTGTCGAACTGTTCAAAAGTTAACGGGGGACTATTAAAAGCCACACTGTATAAAACAACACGATTAATATTCAGTCTATTCATATAGATAACGAAAATAAAAAATTATAACTTAATGAATAATTTTCAATAAAACTTGATAGAAAGAACCACACATTAAACAATTGCAAAAAAATAATAATAGAAAATGAAATTATTTGTTCGTAATATTTATAATGAAAGAACAATTATTAACATTCTGCAAATTGATTGCAGATCCGGTCAGTCCGTTTAATGGGTAGCTTGTACGGCTTGATGAACACTGACTTAGTGCAGAAGGGGAATTGATAATATGGCTTGTGAAGGTTGATTCACCTCAGGACAGTTGTTCAAATGGGTCGATAAGGGTTGACTTAACTTATATTGCATAAAATAGTCTACAGCAACTAAAATAAATATAAATTTTTCATACCAGTGAAATTTTTGAGAAGTTTTAGTTCTCCGCACGGCGCCGGCGTGCGGAAAAATAGTGTAACTTTGCGCACATAAATCTATGCAGAAAAGTACTACTTTGCGCACGCTCGTAAGAAAAAGTATTCTATTCGTAGAGTACGAAGGTAATAAATCATTCCAAGTCACTCCTTCCAATGGCGCCTCTTTTGTTTTCACTTTTTATAAATGACAGATAGGGATATTTCAAGTTATATTTCACTTTTTGCCGATAATCTCAGTCTACTTACTTCAGAACTACACTCAATCAGAAGATCAAGTTACTTATATACTTTGACACTCAGTTAATCTTTACCTCTCATTATGATAATACATTTTATATATCGGCATTGCAAAAGTTTTCGAAACCAAGTTCGCTTATAACTCTTTTCAATGCTCAGGTCTCCAGAAACGAATCTTGCTTCTACCTGCCTAATTCTGGATCAAACGTTCATATCAAGACACAAGTTGTTGCACTCAGTAAAAGTTATAATCAATTTTGTTTTCATATCTATATGAACTTCGATTCAATGACTCAATGAAGAAATATATTGAAGAATTACTTTCTATCAAGCAAAATATGGGATAGCCTTGAGTATCATACAATTTAAAGTTTCTATTGTTCCATTGCTGTAAGTGAATGCACCACCAAAAACCAGTGAGTTGCCTCGGAGCGCCACGGCAAGTAATAATAATAGCCGTCCTCTACCCGCACAGGATATGCCTTAATTGTTCCTGAGGAAATATTATTATTATTAATATCAGTTCATTTGTTTATAAAGGTATACTATATTCATTATTACTATAATAATTTATCGATATAAAATTGTTGAGTAATGCGTGAACAATTTGATTCGCATGTCCTGTTATTGAGATATATTCCTGTTCAGACATTGAAGGTTTTTTTCTGTGGGATCGAAGTAGGTGGTTTTCATCAAACATGTTCTCACAACGTAATAAAAAAGGTACCTAATCATATTAAAATACTCTCACTCGGCATATTCTTCTATATGGTTTTGAACAGTCTTTTTTTGAATTCACCTATTACTATTACAAAAGGATTTTGAACATCAATATCATGAAATGGCACTAAAACAAAACAAGTAATGATCCAACGAATATCGAAATAAGGGTAAGAGGAGGTAGGATTGAAATATTGTAGTATAAAATCTTTACTAAACTTGTTTATAAAGTACACACGTATTAATAAAAATGGTTTTTGAATTCATGTACAACTATTTCTACAAAAAATGCCATCGATATTAGTAGTTCTGAAACTCCCAGGTTCGCTGAACTGAACAGAAACATTTCCTTTCCTCAAATCAAACAAAATATTCTTCAAACTGTCGCAGTCCCAATTATTTTGATCGAGTTTTATGGAGCTCAGTTGTGGATTGTATAAAACCAGATCTGACGCACTTATCTGGTTCAATCTGTTTCCTTCTATATTCAGTTCTTTTAAGTTCACCAAAGGGTAAAAGATTCCGCTACAAAGACTGCTGATGCGATTATAAGAAATATCCAAATTTTTTAGTTTTGGCAAATTTGAAAAAGTACCAATACCGAACTGGCCAATTCTGTTATTTCGCAAGTTCAAAATTTGCAGAGAACTCAAATTGTTGATGGTTCCAAGTGGAATCATGGGTATATTGTTACTACCAAGGCGTAGAATTTCGATCTTATCAGCGCAATCGAGGGCATTTGCTGCAATCGCTGAAATATAATTATCGCACAAATCCAGGTTCCTCAAAGCATTCAAACCTGAAAATGAATAACTGCTGAGTTCACTTATTCGATTATTTGCTAGCGATAAGTCTGACAGATTCACCAATCCGACAAACGCTCTTGGTTCAATAACCCTTATCACTAGTCCAGAAAGATCTAATTTATTTAGTGATCTCATATCTCTGAAAACATACTTCGGTAAAACTCCAACATTCATGAATAGTTCCTTTTCATTTATTTGTCTCACATTGAATAATCCGGAAAGGGCAACAGATGGTGTAGAAACAAATGGAGAATCAATAAAATGTATCTCAACCAAATTATTTGATCCAAAACCCTGGATATTATTGAGGTTGGATTCGATGATATATAGATATCTCAAATGGGGGTTATGTAGATTTTCGAATTTGGAATTATCACAAACTTTTACTGCTAATGTATCAATTTTCAGCCTGTTTAAACTCTCGAAATTATTCAAACAGTTTCCCTCCAATCGAATTTCTTTCAAACTTGGTACATTGGCAAACATACTTGGATTGAGCTGCGATAAATTATTATAATTCAAATAAATCACACCGAGATTTTGCAAATTGCTGAAAGCCTCAGGTTCAATATATACTATTTTCATTTTTCCAAGATCCAATATTTGTAGACTTTCTAGTGATTTGAACGCGTTTGTTTCTATGGTAACTAAGGGGTTACCCTGTAAAATTATTTCCCGCAAATGGGGGGCACCTTCGAATCCATTTGATTTGATTACGGTGAGTTGGTTGTTGCACAGATTGATAACTGCAATATTCTCAAGGCTGAAGCTGCCAGGTTCTATCGTAGTTATCAAATTGTCATTTAAATAGAGAACCTGTAAATACTTCAAATTTGAAAAGTTGTCGGCAGTTATAGCGGTTATTTTGTTCTGTGACAAATCCAAAATTTTGACGTCATTAATGTCCTTCACAAAACTGATATCCTCAATGCCATTCATTGATAGGTTCAAAAGTATGCTATGCACGCCTTGGAAAGTGTGGTCCCCTATTGTTTCGATACTGGAGTTGCACAAATCCAGTTGGATCAAATATGCATTTTTAAATACGTCGTTCTCCAAAGTTTTGAATTTGTTGTAGCACAGATTCAATCTGCCCAAGCTATAATTTTCGAAATATAGAGGAGAAATCTCAGTTATCGAACAATTTGATAGGTCGAATGTTGCGTTGGTTCCTTCTTCAAAAAATAATACTTTGAAATCGTAGACAGATTTGTCTAGAGAAGGAATAGTTGAATCTTTCATAATCAGTTCTTTCCTCACTCTCACATTGTTCAAATCTAGCTCGGAGATACTACCAGTGAAGCTTGATATGTTTAAGAATTTTATCTCAATTGGTAGCGATTCATTTTTAACATTTGTTGCTGATATTATCAAGCGATTGTTACCGGAATAGAAGAATTTTTCTATCAGCACAGTTTTGTTTTTCTCAGCAATGTTGTACCAGCGATAACCGGTCATTTCAGTATGGCTCAAGTCCAAGCAATACGAAGGAATATTATCGTACTTTTCCAAGTTATTGGAACTGATGTCCACACACTTGATATTTTTGAGGAGCTCTTCTGAAACCGAGCTCTGTATGTTATTATGTGAAACATTCACTAGGAGTAGATTCAGATTATCCTTGAAAACACTAAAATCCAAAGTATCGATATGACAGTAACTCAAATCGATGACCTGTAGATTTTTGAGTCCAGCAAAAATGCCCGTCACTTCTTTCACTTCGTTGTTATCTAAATAAATTTCCATTATGTTGTCTGGTAGCATTTCGAGGAAATTCAAGTTCTCTATTTTATTCATTCCCAAATCCAGCACCTTCAGCGATTGAAAGCTTGACAATATATCACTTGTTATATCTTCGACATTGCAATTACGTATTTTCAAGTTTCTTATTTCCATTTTTGTTTCATCATCCAGTGATTCTGAAAGCCTTTCTAAGACAATACTGCTGGAATTGGTTATTTCAATGTTGGTGATTTTGATGTTATCTGAGTTCTTTGAGTTAAACTCGTAGATGATTGTCCTAGGTTCATCACCATTACAAGAGAATGTTGTTTCATGCAATTGACATTCTTCCTTAGAGTGTTTTGCAAGTATTGAGAGCAGCAAAATGTTGATCAAGAATTTGTATTGTCCACAACTGAAATATAATAACTTGATTTTATTTTAACACGTAAACATAACGGAATATTACCTTATATTTATATTTGATTTTTGCATCCTAACAGTTGTCACGTCAAATAGAGGATGTTGAATGCTTGGTTCACTTTCAAGAGTTAATGATGATGGTTTTCAATTCCATACTATCTCAGTAATAATCTGATGATACTCCATTGTCGTAGAAAATGTAATTACTGTTACACCATACTGAATTTTGGCTAAAACATTTTCACAAGGCGTGATATTTTGTATTATTAAATTGGACCAGACATCAAGGGATTTTCAATGGTGCATATTTTACATTTTGGAAATCATGGATCATTTCGCAAACTAATCGACAATTTTCGATGGAATCTCCTTGTTCATCTTTTTCACAAGATAAATTTCAAACAAACTTTCTTGTGGTTCCATTTCATGGCTCCAATTACGAACCATGAATTTGGGAAATACATTTTGTTACTAACAAGAAGATACCTTTTTAATCAGTCACAAGGCACCGTTACCCACATAACTTAATTTATTACCGATGGAACAGCGTCGAATCTGGCATATTTCATTATTGGGGTAGATACGAAGTTTTGAATAAACATAAACCGGTATACCCAACTCCATTGCCACCTTCGACCATTTGTCAGCGACATCCGGCATACTAAAGCAAATACAAATTTTTCTTTGAGAACACAAATGTAAAAAATTTTAATCAGAAGAATATTACTATGAAATTTTAATAACTTTGAAATGGCATTCCTTGATATATCTTTGAAAAACCATTGCTTTTCACTTTCAGGTTCAGCCTTAAAAGATATCTGAGCAACACAAAGCTGCCGGTTTGAATCAGATACAGTCTTCGTAATTTTTCCATCATGAATATCCTAGTCATGCCTTGTCTCCAGAGCCCCTATACTTCCGAAAGGAGCGCTCGTGTGTTATTAACCCAAGTAAACACTCCCCAAATCCGTGAGGTGAGTGATTACTGGATCCGAGAATCATAAGCCCTAAGTAAACGCGCGGAGTGGACCAGGAATTACTGCCTTCTGCATCCTTCCGGATAAGCCAGTATGATTTTTAGAGTAAGTCTTGATATTTCGTCCGTTTTTCCTCCTCTTTTCGAGCGATGTTCGTTTCGCCAGGAGCCGAAAACTCTATGACGAAAATCGTCATACTTTGATGAACGAGGAGGACTATATCAGGCTTATTGGCTTGTATCGGCCTGAGGGTGGGAAAAAAGTAGTTCCAATAGCTTCGGCACTTCTCATTATCTACAACGGACTCAATATCCCCCGGAGCACAAGGTAACACCGATGTCTCGTCTACACCGACGAGTGTCGTAGATGGTAGTACAACACTCGTGAGGCCGCGTTATGCCTGTGGATATAGGCCGAGACCGCATAAGCTGGACAAGCTGACAGCAAATGCAATATGGTCTCAGCTACCCCACGACTCGCTCTGCATCTAGTGTCAAGGGCCTCTATACCTATCACGCGACTACGGTAGACGAGGGTGTTGAAGTCACCATCCTGGCAGGTCATTATAAATCTCTCGGTTTCCGAGTTCAGCCCACTTGACATGAGAATTGCAAAGGTCGGGTTTCTGGATAAGCCAAGGTCTTCAATGTTCTTGAAGAGGACCCCATGCATTCGCTTATCTTTATGTAGCTGCAGAAGACTCGCACTCTACGCTTTAACGTGGGCTTTTTGCTGTACGGGTTCCAACTCGATAACAGAGTTTGGGTTCGTCCATTCAGTATCGAACAGGAGACCGAGTTTATCGGCTGCACGGGTTGCTGCCTTGAAAGAAATGCTCCAATCCCTATTATTTTGATACTGATTATCATTATTATTATTATATTCCCATTTAGATAAAATGTTATTTGTTTTAGTCTTATTGATTCATATCTATTCAATTTTAAATCTTGTGTAGGTCGGCAGGATGAAATTGCCTAGCGATATGCCCATTTATTACATACAATTAATTCGAATCAATGTATCCATAATTTTCTCAGCAATAAAGAGTAGTAATAATAACGGAGAGCTGGACCAGAAGTAAGGGACAATCTTGTGGTTGGCTCTACTAAGAAAACATCATTAGCACCTAATGGAATAACACCCTCGATTAGGAAGTTAAACTATTGCTCTTGTCAAGTCAATAAATCAGCTTTGACTGCCAGGAAAGGCAAATATTACTCTCATACATGGAATATTAATGTCATTGAGCCTTTTCATACACTCGAAGCTGACACACTCTCTCTAGCGAAGACTTAAGGGGGAGTTTGACAGCAGGTTGATATTTGATTACAAAACAATGACTTTGCTGAGTTTTGTTCTACGCAAGTGTTACTCATTCTCCAATATTCGTGCCTTAACCTACGAGTACTTCAAACATCTTTCGTTTGATCTGAGTTATAGTGAGCTACTTTGATTGAGTACCGCAATTAAAATATGCATAAAGAAGCATTGGAAAATGTGCTGTGGCGTTTCCTGAAGTTTATAGCATTCAAATCAGATAGCGGGTACATACCAAGGCCTTCCCCAGGATTTTATTTTGGAAAAAAAAAGGGGGTTGACACAAGTATACCAACAGAAAAGATAATAGAAGAAGGAGTGAACTATTTCGTAATTGGTAATAGTTGTTTTTTTCGTTACGTGGGGCTTCCAACTTATATACCTGCTGGATTACTATGACCATTCAACACTACTACCAAAATTCAGTTTGTTTCACTTAGAATAACGCAAATTCTCAATATTCATTATTACTTCATTCATAATTTTGCTCCTCCATTACTAGATCAAATTAATTTCATTTCACTCCAACCTACTATACGTGGAAAAATCACTTACTGTACAATTTTACCAGATCTAACTTCACTGCAGTCAATGACGTGGTAAGCGCTGGCTTCTATAGGTGATTGGGTTCGAACCTCAGCACGGTCACCGATCTCGTGCATGGCATCACACGTTTGAAAAGATAGAGGCTACATCTTTCCTAGCTCGCACAAGGCTCTGACTTCTGAGGGTTGCTCGTAAAGGTGCAGCTAGTTGACGGATGTAACAATTTCAACAAAACAAAAATTATGTTCCACTGAAGAGCAAGCAGTGAATTATCTGAAATTGAACAAATCATCATTTTGCAATCCATCCACAAATACTAATTGATAAGGTCAGCTAGTGAATCATAATATATGAAGATTCATCCCTCTTGTTTTAATTTTTAAAATTTTTCCTCCAATATGTTCGTTATACGTTCCTTGTATGTATATAGGTCAAGTGGCATTAATTTTAATTATATTGCATACTGTTCTGTAAATAATGGATTCATCTGTTGGGCTATAAATTTTGTTTTCTTTCTTCTTTGAATATATTGGGAAGCAACAAATGTAGTGCGAATTTACACAATCTTATAACTCATTTATAAATGATCGATATAATTGACCAATTGTTGAAAGTGTTTTTTCCGTTAACCAGCTGTAGTCCCCCTACGAACGACAACCCTCATAAGTCGAAACTTGTGCGATCCAAGGATTAACGAGTTCCTACCTTTTAACGTGCGATTCCTAGCTGTATTCACACACAACGATTCATTGGTCAATTCTGTTGTTGAATCTTACAAATTGTCAATTTGCCAGAAGGAAAAAAAAAGTACAAACTTTTCTATCCCGTTCTTAATACCACAGTGACAATAATATTCTCATTACATTTCACTATCATTCAACTTCAATTTCCACTAACAAAGGCCAAATTGAAAGATTATACCAGAAATTACAGATTCTCATTTCCTGATATAAAAACAACATACCAAATAGTTTTCGTTACGCCACTGGAGTTTTCACTTGCGATTTATTGCTATCTGTTAGAGTGTAGTTGATAATTGCCTCAACACTGATCACATGCAATCATATTGTTGTTGAATAATATCTATTATTATTTGAGTATAGTGAGATGGTATTAAAAAACGATGGATATGTCATTATCTGTCGTAACCCTGCTCTACTGATGGTAATTTTTGTATGGTTGGTGACGAAACCATCGTTATTATTATTTAAAACAATGTTTCTCAAGTTTGAAATCTTTTTCTTCTGGTATGAGTGTGGCAGGTTTTGAAACCCTTGCACGTTTGAGCCCTTTGTGCACCCACATCAGTTAGAGGCACATGTAGAGGTTCCACCAGTTGTAGTTTCAGCGAACGTTTGGGGGTTCACCTATGCACTTTTATATTCCTACGCAACTATATAAGGTTGCTACCTTATAGGCACTGTAAGGGTTCCTTCGAGGTTTGGCTACCCTTGAATGAGTTAGACGTTCCTGCTTCGGTCCTTCTTGTAGATGTCGTCATTCATTCGTCTCTCAAGACAGGTAGGTGTTACCTAGGATCAACCTATTTTAGCTCGTAGTTCCCTTGGAGTTGGTTTCGAGGGTCCCTTGGGTGGTTTATTGGTTCATTTGTGATTTGGGTTTTCTTTTTTGGGATGCCTCCCTCCTTACCTAGGGTAGCTGACTCAGAGGCATCCTTGGTAGACTCTGAGCGGTTGGCTTGGCACCACTCGAACGGGTTCAAGAGGTCTCTACTTTCGTTCTCCTTCTCGGTGTGGTCATTAAGTCGCCTCTCACGTACGTAAGATCAATTTTTTCTAGTCCCGAGTTCCCAGAGGCTCTTGTTTGGGTATTCAGTATATTCTGTCTGGAGATAGATGAACTAAAGTATTTTTATCCTAGTTAGCAAATACTGGTAATTCCTCTGCAACAATTCTTTTGGAATAATATCAGGTATGATTGTATTTACTGAAATTGTCTGCACTTTTCTTTACTTTTCTCGCCAGTCTCGGAAGCGCACTATATTTCAACACCCCGCATAACTCAGTAAGGGATTCTTGCATATACACGTACACCCATAAACTCGGCATTTAGCACTAACAGGTGAAATATTCAGTGCTAAATTGTGCATTGTGAAAACTTAGTAGGCGGAGAACCTGAACCCTAACAGGTGATGTTACTTTATGAAGTCTGGAGCAAGCGAAGTGCATAATTTCTCTGTGTTCCTGCAACTATTTAGGATTAAAGTCGGAGGAATGGCAAATTTACGACCATTGTAAATTTGTATTTGCTTACAAACAAAGAGGCTTAACATTTCAGGTCGTTCTTGCCTTCATATATAATGGTTTTCGCCAACGTAGCTAATTTAAGTAGCTGTGATAAAATATATGGCAAGTTGAAAGTGGTTTTGTGCTCTACCGTACACGATTGTAAACAAATATTGTATATCATAGATTGGAGGGCGGAATAAAAATGTGTGTCTGAAAATAGTCGATTATGATGGTAATTTAATTTGATGATACGTAGGAGCGTCCTACTGCTTGCAATGAATATACGTGTAATTTATAAGTCCAGAATATATTATTTTTTCATCATATACAGTGGAGATGAAATATAAGTGCATGAATAAAACACTTCCAGCCCAACTCTCCCAAATATATTCTTCATTGATATTTGTAGTTCGAAGATTTACAGCAGCAGCTAATGGACTTGTTTCGAATATTATTCCTTCATCTTCAACAAAAAAATCTGTAGAAATGCGAAATGGCAATAAAAAAATTACAATACCATTTATTTATCTTTACTGATCATGCAATGATTATTTATGAAATGTCATGAGTGAAAATGGTACAAAATACATATTAAACATATGACATACATCAACACATAAAATCACTAGGAATGCTGTACATACATGTTTGTATCAATTCCAAAAATTTTTTCAGGTGCCTAATGAAGATTTTATGGCCTGTGACGTTTTTTAGAGGATATAATAATATAGGAGATTATTTAAGAATCGTTGACTTGATTCATATAGAATTAGCAAGAATAACTGAGGACCTATGATGGATCCTTGGGGAGCTCAACACTCGATGTCTTTCAATTATAACATGTGATATTTTCAATGTTAACACTAATTCTAGTGAGACTGAAACCAGCATAGCAAATTTCCCCTAAAATCCAATGCATATAGTTTTTTTTATTGATTAATATATCTATGGAATCAAAAACCTTGAAGATAAAGAAAAAATTGTAGAAATATCCGATTAAAGAACATCTTCTTGAAACTTCTGTGAGAAAAATCAGTAACAAAATTGAGGTTTTGGTCATGTTGAAGATATTTTTAGAATTGAATGACGTGATGTTTTGAATGACGTTGACTTGAACTTCGAATATTCATATTGTTCAAATTTTTTATTTCAACTCATGTATAAAAATTCGCATATGCCACAGTGCAATTGTCACTTTGACAGCGGCAAAAGTTAGCTGCAACTTTCACAGCGATAAATGCCAGTGGCTTTTTCACTTATTCATTTGTTTTTCAATTATGGAAGTACATGTAAAATAATATCCGGTGAAAATTTTTGACATGTAACTTGAACCTATCATATCTACGTATTAGTAGCAATCAGACAATCATTTAACTGATTATTTTTTTCACATGTCAAAATCTGACCTTTTGGTAGGTTCAACTAATAGCAATGCATTATTTTGGCCAATCATTCGGTATTATACTGATAAAACTGCTTCTTCATAGATAATACCTTGTTTACATTGAAACGTCAATATTCTCTGAATTTTTCATTATTGACAGCTTAAAGTGATTCGAAGATTATTGAAAAATGAACACAAACCAGTTCTGTGCCACCATCCAAGAGAATATTGAACATTTAACACAAAATTCCACTCCACAAAACACAATTGAATCCAAAATATGTATATGGAATCAGTTTGAAGCATTTTGCAGAATCAGAAACTACCAGCTACAAAACGATACGACTATTCAAGAGATTGCAAAACTTCTGGAAGAGTGGGCAGCAAATATGAAAATATGTAACGGAGAAGATTACAAAGAGTAAAAAATTAAGCAAAATCCTTTTAAATTGTTGAAAAAATAATATTACCGAGTACAACTCTTTCTTCAAATTTTATCAGATAATATTTTAAATTTATCACTCAAACTTCTCTATTTGAGGCAAATACATTCAAACAAACTAAATTTATTTAAAATCACTCGTCCTAACGGACTCGTGATTTTATCAATCGGTTTGTTTTCATATTTTTGCCAAATAAACAAGTTTTCGTGGAAAAGAAAAAATTATCACTTATGATATCACAAGAGTTTAAAAATTTCCGGAAATAATTTAAGCTTGCGTGGTATTCGGTAAGAAAATTTCACACCATAATTTGGAAAAAAATTATTAATCCAATTTGACATTTTAAATTAATTTCACTGCTTGTCAAGTCCACCATGTTCTGTTAAATGAAAAATATTACCAACTTTAGTTACACCAAATGCTAAAACTCAGATTTAGATCAGTTTATCGCCCTTTCATAATTTTAGGTCACTAAAGGTGGTAGAAATGTATTTTTTGTTAAAGTAATCCATAACACTTCTGATGTACAAAATAAATTATTAACATGGTTTGTTGCAGTAGGAGGCCGTGATATAGGCGGCCATGCTTTTGACAGATGAGGGTTATATTGGTAAATTATATTGAGTTACTGTATAGTAAACCAGCAAACAAAGATATTCTTATGTAAAACATTTCTTGTAAGCATTTGCGTTAAACAATTTGAGAAAAATGGAATGCTTTGAAAAGTACAATTTATGTAAATATTGCAAAGAGTACAGTCAAGTGCAAATATGTCATCCAAAATTAATATATTCAACGAATTTAATGGAAGATTGCGACCAGGAAGCGTTAGAGTCGAATGGTTTGTTTACGAAAATCCAAGAAAGTTGTGCTGCAGATGTCAAGTAAATATGGCATTTTGCGTACAAGAGATTAGAACCAATTTTTTTCAAAATATTACATGTATGTCTTGAAACACAGACATCTAATTATTTCGTCACCTTCCTGTTCACCATTAAAAAGAGAGGGTGGGTTAGAATTCAAGCAACATTTAAATCTTATTATGTTTGTAGATCCTAAGTTTTTGAAATTTTGCATTATTTACAGTTATATCTATATATCTTTTGGTTGTAGATCATATGTTTACCTTTTCAACTGTCAAAAAATTTTCACTTAAATATCGTGGCGTCGCGAAAAAATTTCCAGAAGCTTTTTTAGTTGCCATGGTAACTAGTCAAAATTAAGGCATCTTATTGGTTAAAAAGTGGAGGTGTGAAATTTTCGATAAAATTTGAAGCACTCGTGGTATTACCTTTGATAAGTGCCTCGGTAAATTATCACTGTTGAACAATCGAATCACCATTGTTATGACATAGTTTGACGTTTACTCAATTTAATTTTTAAATTATCAGTCTCTTCGAGTAGACATAGAAATATCCTAAATAAATAGATCGATATAATTATTAAGTGAAAATTTCACACCTCTACTTTTTAACCAATGAGATGCCTTAATTTTGACCAGTTACTATGGCAACTAAAAAAATTTCCGGACATTTTTTCGTTGCGCCACGATATTTGAGTGGAAATTTTTTGACAGATGAAAAGGTAAACATATGATCTACAACCATTAAATATTGTAGATATACCTGTGAATAATGCAAAATTTCTATAAGAATTATCATTATTATTTATTATTCGCTATAAAGTTTCATTAAACAGAGAACACAAATTTGTTTGATTAATATGCATTAATAATTTATATTTCAAAAAACGTAGGATCTACAAACATAGTAAGATTTAAATGTTGCTTGAATTCTAACCTATCCTCTCTTCTTAATGGTGAATAGGAAGGTGACGAAATAATTAGATGTCTGTGTTTTAAGACATATATGTAATATTTTGAAACAATGTTGTTCAAAGCTCTTTTACGAAAAAGGCCATAATTACTTTACATCTGCAGCACACTCTTTCTTGGATTTTCGTAAACAAACCATTCGACTCTAATGCTTCCTGGTCGCAATCTTCTATTAAATTCGTTAAGTATATTAATTTTGAATGACATATTTGCACTTGACTCAACTCTTTGCAGTATTTACATAAATTTTACTTTTCAAAGCATTTAATTTTTCTCAAATTGTTTAACGCAAATGCTTACAAGAAATGTTTTACATAAGAATATTTTTGTTTGCTGTTTTACTATACAGTAACTCAATGTAATTTACCAATATAAACCTCATCTGTCAAAAGCTTGATCGCCTATATCACGGCCACCTACTGCAACAAACCATGTTGATAGTTTATTTTTTACATTAGAAATGTTATGGATTACTTTAACAAAAAATACATTTCTACCACCTTTAGTGACCTGAAATTATGAAAGGGCGATAGACTGATCTAATACCCATCTGAGTTTTAGGTGGACTTGACAAGCAGTGAAATTAATTTAAAATGTCAGATTGGATTAATAATAATTTTCCAAATTATGGTGTAAAATTTTCTTACCGAATAACAAGCAAGCTTGAATTACTTCCGAAAATAATTTAAGATCTTGTGATATTATAAGTGACAATTCTATGAAAAATTTTTTTTACTGAATATCCCTCGGCTATTGATAAATTCTCAAAATGTGTCTTAACTTTTCCTAAGCGAGTTGCTTTAAGGTAACAGACCTCCGCCTTCGGCGTCGGGCTGTTACCAAGCAACTCGCTTTCGAAAGTAAACGACAAATTATTTCGAAATTATCAATAGCCTTGGAATATCATAGGTAAGTGATAATTACCTACCTACCAACTGACCTTTGATCATTTCTATTTTTGAATAGATAGTTGGGAATGATCTCAATTATTATCTGCATTTCACATTCAAACTAAGGATTTTGAAAAGTTCTCTAAGTGAAAAAAGTTGTTTTCTAGAGAATACTTTTAAGAGAATATTGAAAGCACCTCTTATTTCAAGTATGATCAAATATGATTGATATTAATGAGCTCAGATAAATCGTGATGAATAACTTGCCGACGTCCATTTGCAGCATCAGAAATAACATTTGTGAGTATTCTAGAGGGGTAGCGAATATTTTGTTCATGTCGAGCATATCCCATGCATGAACCACAAAACACTAATTATCTAAGAGCCAAACTACGGAGTACGAGCTCCAGACTTACAAGTACAATTGTTTTTGTATTGTTACCATCTTCTGTATCGTCGATTTCATAAACGTTATTGGGACGATATGAAACCCATAATTGATATTTTATGGAATTTTGAAATCTCGAGGAACTCCTTTCCCTTATTAGACCAGGTTCTGAAATTCTGTCTGCGTTTATTAAGATTTCAAGTTGAAATTCCTCCTACCTTCTCTGGAATTTATTTCAAGATGAAGCTAGTTCAATTTGATAAACACCAATTGAAAGTTCCTTCAGACAACCTAAAGTTGAAATTGGACAATCTGGTACTAGTTGAAAATTCAAACGGATTTATGGTGCGTAGATTTTCAATTTCCACCAATTCTAATTCTGAAATTTTACACATTCATCTGCTATTTTGATGGGTTTGCTTATGAATTTTGCCTCCAATTGCCATTGGAAAAAAGATGATATTTTTCGATGCACACTTTTATTGTCTGAAATAATAGTAAATGACCTAATGACATTCAACACCCAGCAGAAAAAACTACTATAACATGAAGTTAAGACTATGTTTCAAGAAGCATCAGTAATATTCAGCCGATATTACCGAAAGATATATCATATTCATAAATTGAATAAATGTACTTTTTCTTCGAAAATCGGAGTTTTTATGTTGTCATAGCTTCAAGTGGATCACCTGAAATTTCAACACTGAAAAGATACTATCCAAAGCTATTCTCAAAATGTAAGTTTTTTATTATTACTTCTCTTCTGGAGATGAAAAGAGTAAAAATGATGGATTATAGATCAAAGTGACTGAAACGTTAACTCTCAACACCATGTAGAAAAAGAAACTCAATTTTTCAAGGTTGGGCCCATGGCAATTATTGAACAGAGCTCGACTTGGAGTATGTTATACCAAAAATTTGACGAATTTCACCGGGAACCCTTTCCCATAATAATGGTGCAGGGTTAGTTTTTTATTCTAGCTGGCATAATTACTTTATACAGTGTGTCCCGCTTTTCATGAATACACCCTAATATCTCAGTTATTAATAATGCGACTTTCTTGAAATTTTGGTGGTGATTATATGTTAGGTAAATGAAGTATTTTGGCATAGTGAACATTTTCATCGACCATAGGCGTGCGGTGTGGGGGGTAAAAAAAGCTGTTTTTTGGGAAAAGGATATTAGTGCTCATTTTAGATAACTTTTTTTTATCAGAATTAGAATCAGCATCTCCAAAAATCCCCCAATCCATATTTTCGAAATCTCAAGAGCTGATTTGAGGAGAAGAAAAAATAAATTCACTTTTTTCGTCTCGGAATCAGCATCCCCAAAAACCCTTTAATTCATATTTTCAACATCTCAAGAGCTGATTTGAATAAAATATTATTCAACCATTTTTTCAATAAGTCCTTGTAAGCAAAATTCAAACCGTCTTTCAAAATAACCATTTAACACGGTATGTGGAAATTTTGGTTTAAATGCCCTAATCCTGCTGCGTTTCAAACATCTCTATACTTTGTTTTTCGTTGAATTCATTGTCCTCGCAACTGCCCTTACAGTACCAATTGGGTTGTTTCGAAATTCGAAATGTTCGTCGTCCGGATAGTGTCTTTGATTTAAATTGTACCTCGCTGGTCTTGTCTTGAAAATCGCTCTAGTCTTTGCGAACAATCTGTTGATTTTGGCGTGAGAAATTGGTTCTCGATCATGATGCCTTCCATTGAGTATTCCAGCAACCTGACGCGTAGATCTTTCATTATTACCAAATAATCGGATAATCTCCACTTCTTCTCCAATGATATAAGGGGCTCATTTTAGACAATTTTTTTTATCAGATTTGGAATCAGCGACCGCAAAAACCCCTCAATTCATATTTTCGAAATCTCGAGAGCTGATTTGATTAGAAAACAAAATTAAATTCACTTTTTTTCAATATATTGTTTATTTCTAACTTTTTATTTCAAATGCCCTAATCCTATATTAAATTTCAAACACCTTCGATTCCTTATATTCTGTATCGTTTGCAACTGCCCTTATACTACAATTTAGGTATTTCCGAAGATACGCACACTTTGTTACCGTTGGCTTGCCGATTTGAGTTTTCATGCAAATTAATGAAAGAGTGCTTTGAAACAAAAGTTTTTGTTTGACATCGGTAATCAGTACGAAATGTCAATAAGTCAAGCAGTGTTACTTAACTGATTATCCGCTTATTTGATAATAATGATAGATCTTCGCGTCAAGTTGCTGGAATATTCAATGGAAGGCATCATGATCGAGAACCAATTTCTCACGATACCGTTGCCAAAATCAACAGATTGTTCGCAAGGACTGGAGCGGTTTTCAAAATAAGACCAGGGAGGTACAATTTAAATCAAAGACACTATCCAGACGACGAACGTATCTTAGCAGAATTTCGAAACAACCCAAATGGTACTGTAAGGGCAGTTGCGAGGACAATGAATTTAACGAAAAACAAAGTATGGAGATGTTTGAAACGCAACAGGATTAAGGCATTTAAACCAAAATTTCTACTTACTCTGTTAAATGGTGATTTTGAACGACGGTTTGAATTTTGCTTATGGTTGCAGGGTAACTATCTTAACGACAGACTTTTTCTGAAGAACATGATGTTTACTGACGAGGCAACGTTTACAACAAACGGTGTGGTGTCTAGTCAAAATTGTAGGTTTTGGGCAGCTGAAAATCCGAATTGGGTAATTCATTGTAAAAACCAATACAGTGAAAAAGTTAACGTGTGGTGTGGCATATTCAACAAACGGATTGTTGGCCCTTATTTCCTGGATAACCTGACCGGACAAAATTTTCAAAATTTTTCACAAAATGGTCTCTATGATTTTCTCATGGAATTGCCATTAGCACGAAGACAAAACTTAATCTTTCAATTAGATGGGGCCCCCGCATACAATTCTGGGATAGTTTGGAACTTTTTAAATGCAATTTTCCCTTTGAAGTGGATAGGTAGAAATTCTCCTTTGGAACCATGGCCCCCTAGATCGCCAGATATTAGCCTTTGTGACTTTTTTTCTGTGGGGGCATTTGAGGAATAAAGTGTATGCTACTCGGCCGCGTAATAGAGAGGAACTTTGCTTTGCAATTAGGCAAGCGTGTCAGGAAATAACTCCCCAAACTTTAAGAAAAGTGAATGTACGTTTGAGAAGAATTGTTGAAAAGTGTATTGTTTCAGAAGGTTGTTATGTTGAAAACACAAGAATCTAAAATAAAGTAATTAGTAATTTTGTTACCACTGTTACAAATAAAGAACTTATTAAAAAAAAGACTTAAAATTTTTTTTGTTCAAATCAGCTCTTGAGATGTTGAAAATATGAATAAAAGGGTTTTAGGGGATGCTGATTCCGAATCTGATAAGAAAAGTTGTCTAAAATGAGCATTAATATTCATTTCTCAAAAAATGCCTTTTTTCTCTCCCCAACTTCGCACGCCAATGGTGAATGAATATGATCACTATGCCAAATGCTTCATTTTTCTAACATAAAATCACCACCAAAATCTCAAGAAAATCGCTAATAACAGATATTCGGGTGCATTGACGAAAAAAGTGAATTATTTTTTTTTCTTCTTAAATCAGCTCTTGAGATTTCGAAAATATGGATTGGGGGTTTTTGGGGATGCTGATTCTAATTCTGATAAAAAAAGTTATCTAAAATGAGCCCTAATATCCTTTTCCCAAAAAACAGCTTTTTTACCCCCTCACACCGCACGCCTATGGTCGATGAAAATATTCACTATGCCAAAATACTTCATTTACCAAACATATAATCACCACCAAAATTTCAAGAAAATCGCATTATTAATAACTGAGATATTAGGGTGTATTCATGAAAAGCGGGACACACTGTATATAAATATATACAAACTTCTGTAATATCTTAATGTTTGATTGTGATGAATATTTTGTGTATTCATTTTAAAACTTATATTTAGTTATAGTTGTTATATCACACACAAGTGTGTTGCACTAGCTTGCAACATATACTTCCATGATTATATCTATGCTTATTTACTTTTGTTTCGTATGATATGTGGTGTGATTTATATCTACCCAACTAAATATATATTCTATTCGATTCAATCCATAGATAGGTTTTTCCATCATAATGACTAACTGATTGCCATATAACATAGATTTCTTGAAATGATTAGGAGTTGTTATTACTATGAGCTTGTGATAAATTCGCTTTATAATTTGTATATAATGTGACTATCAAGATGAAAAATTCCTCTAGTTGGCCTATATACTCGAATCTGTGAATCAATAATAATGGAGTGTACAAAAAAAAACAAGAATCAGCATATCATTATGAAGTGTATTGGTGAATCATTTTCACGTGGTCTAAGTTATTTCAGAATGGGTTTTTCAGTGACCTGTCATTTGATGGCATCATGAAGCTTAAGTCTACTCATCTCAAGCTGTACACAACTCTTCATTAGAGTTAATATTGGTTTGATATTCTCTTCCATTTCATCTTGATAAGCAGCACTCCTTGCCTTGTAAACATTTTCATGTTCACTCATCTGGGCCTGGATATCCTGAACTACTTCCTCTTATTCTTGGGGACATTTTTCAATTCGATCCAATATTTTGTTATATACTGTCTTATTACACATTTCCGGACTTGCGGAGTCATGGCAATTTGTCATTTCAGTCCACATAGTAGTAACTTTGGAATGAAATGAATTTATCTTGATGGTTCCTTCTTCTAAAATATATTCGAGAATTTTGCCATATATTTCAATCTTCTCCGTGAATACCCGGAGGAAAGTAACGTTGGCATTCAGCTCACTATTCAGCAGGTTTTGAACCTCTTTCTGACAAACGGTGTCAGATATTTCTAGAAAATCTAGTTCATCTTGTAGAATTTCGATTTCTTCGTCGAAATTTTGTAACTTCTGTGACAAATTTGGAATGATATTCTGGAAGGTGTTGTTTAAGGCATTGGCACTAACTCTCTCTTGAATCTGTATTTCGTTGAGAGCACTCTTTCCTGCTGTGGTGTCAGTTTCTATGTATCTGTTTAGAGCTTCTTCCAGGTTTTCTGAAAATGCCACGTGGAGCTGAAACATATGATTCATGATAAAGAATTTTCTAAAGAACAAATATAATGTCATTATCAATAACTGAAGTTATATTCATAGAATGGTTTTCAGGTTATTTTTAGTTCTACAAGGCGTGTTATCTTTGGAGGGTTCAATCGATATAAACCAGTGTTACATGAGCTATTTAAATGGTTGTTTTTAGGTATTGTCTAGTTTTTTTGTATGTTTCAATTCATTTTCATCATCACTGAAGTTTGGAAACATTAGTGTTAACAGGAACAAGCTCATGACAGCCAGCAATTACTTTATAAGATAAGATTTTTGTGGATTTGAACAAATAATTTTGGTGGGAAACAAAAAATAACTTTCTAGGTGAAGTGAGATATTTTGCTTCAAATATGTGTTTATTCAGAAAGAGCGAACATGCAAATGAATCAAACATTTATATTTCAAGCAAGTAAATGATCACAGTACGGAACATGATCAATATTAACGATGTCAAACAGTGAAGATGAACAAAATTTATTCAACTCGAGTAAAAAATGTCCTCCCAATGAACTGAAGCAATGTTAATGTGAAATAATCCTCTAAGCAACACATTTCTCAAATGATTACGTTAAAAAATCAGAATCACGGTCGACTTCATAATGAACTCAAAGTATCATTTAGTTCCGATAGTTGTTATACTGTGACAAAGGTAGTCACAGTCTAATAGCTATTCAAATTAAATACTACTTTGAGCTTACCACGAAATCGAACCTCAGAACCATTACTGAGAGACTTGGATATTTCCGTGAAAAATGGGAGAAACTTCAAACATTCACATGCCACACTTCCCAAGGACTATTATATATTTGGAAAACGTGATAGAACTGCCAAAAATATACTTGTGCAATATACAGGATGGAACAATAGTGCGTCAGAGTTCATTTGCCGGAGACGAACAAAAAAAACTATTTTCATTGCCTAAAATACAGGGCGAACCGAGGAAAATATAAGGAGACGAGAAAATTCAAGAAATGTATGTGTTAAATTCTATCCCAGTCAATCAAATTATAAAACGCGGCTAAAAATTATTTTTTAATTCAAAATATTATAAATTGAATGTTTTCCTGTTTTTCATGTGTTATATTTTGTGATCATATCATGAAGGGTTGGGATACTAACGTTTTTTGTATTTATATCCATATATGGCTATTTCAAGTAATTTCCGATTCATCAAATTTTGAAAATTTTCGCTGTCACACATTCTTTTGCTCCATCAAACTAACATGTGTTTTTTAGTGACTTCGTTTCATGTTTTTGACTAGAATTTGAATGGTTTGTGTATAGCATTCCATTGAAAAAAATACTCAATCCTGTCGTTTTTTTGGTGTTTGCCCTGTATATTCAGCGATCATTTCTGGTATTTTCCAGCCTTAATAAGAAAATTATTTCATCAAAGAACCCTTTGATTCTTTCATTCATCATATTATTACAATAACATTATATTAAAATAATTATTTGTATATTTTGTCGTGTAGTGAAGGTGACTAAATGAAAATCGAGAGCTCGATTGATTAATTGATCGCTCACGTGAATGCAATGAACTTTTTTAAGTTCATTTCCAGTATTTTTCTCAATGGCGATGAAGATGTTCACATTACGTTAAATTAAACATTCGAAAATAATATTAATTTATAGGTTTGGGATTGTTTAATTATATACGAGCGTAGCCAGTATCACAAAATTTTATACACTACAGTTTTTCTCCGACGATTCATATCATGGTATTTTTTTCTCAACTATTTCTATTATAAACTTTCATATCGTCATTAAAAATAATCATAAATTAATGGTAAAAATCGAACACCAATTCCGAACCCAGTTCCACTATTCCTTATAACTAATAACTACTTAGAATATGAAAATACCTATTCAGGTAAATGAATTATTCACGATACGTTTTTTTATTTCATTCCCATCCGCAGAGGTATTCACAAAAATAATATTCAATTACTTGTTTGATAAGGTTGGGGGAAAGAAACATAATTTTTACCAGCTATTCAATGAGTAGAGATTTCTATTAAAATATTTGAATGCGGGTGCCTGTGAATCAGGGAGGTGATGAGGGTGGCTGAATTTCATATTCTAGTAACAGTTATGGACAATTCGTAATGACGATATAACTTTGTTCTTGAGGTATAGCATTTGTGAGCATTTAAATGAAAACCTACATACTATTGGACATGCAATCATATATGAATCCTTATGTTGATGAAGACCATACGTTTTCAAAAAATTGGCAAATTCTAGCCGTTTGTTTCCTAATTTTAACGGTTTGAGTGAAAATAAGAACGATTATAGTATGACACTTTTCTATTTCTATGAACATTGTTAGGTCATGCTGTAAAGCAAAACCCGTTGTGAGATATTATTTTTTAGGTACTCATGAGCTACAAATTTGATGTGATGAGTTCTTTTCTGAGTAAGTTCAATTTCCAATTAGGGCACAAAAATTAAATCGATGCATATTACTCAAAATAGTAATAATCAAATTTTTTACACCCTGTAGCTCGAAAACTAGTCATAGATAGGATCGATCTGCGAATGATAATGAGTTGCCAGGATCTACAACAAATCAAAATTCGAGCAAAATTTGCCGAAAGCCATTTTGCGTACTGAATAATAATAATATTCTCCCATAAACACTCGTTGAGTGTACCCAAAGGCAAAGCCTGTGCGGGCAGAGGATGGCTATTATTATTATTTTGCCGTGAATGTGCCAGATATTCAAGAAATTCTGATCCAATGTGGATGAATATTTGCGAATCCAAACCCACGATATTCAAGTAAGAAGTACTTACATTTATAAGAGAAAATATTACGATGATTTGGTTCAAACACTTCATCTTGACGGACTGATAAATTTCCTATATCGTTTTGTCTATCAAATTATCAGAAAAGATTATTTCAATGTTCTTCTTTATCTGATATAAATAAATAAAAATTTATATGTCATGTTCCTCGGCATATAGGTTTCACTGATTTAGAACGCATGATTAAACTTCTATTCAAATAAGATAAATAACTCATCAAACCATGCAGTACAGCGTCATTCTAAAGTGATGAAAATTGAAACTTGTTCATTAATGTATGCTATAATTCTTAAGAGTTTTATACAGATATATTTTATATGCAGTGAAGAACCCACAATTTTGCTCTTTCAGTTTCGAGCATTCGAATTATTGTGCTCTCGAGCCCCTTTCATAAAATAATGAGCCTAGACCATCTCGTTGAAAAACAAAATCATTTCGAATTATTGGGAATGCTTTCCTAGTATTAGACATTCTCAAACATTGATTTGTTCTGAATTATGTGAGGAGTTTCATCACTTCAATGTGTTCAATATATTCTTTGATCTGAAAAAATTCTAAAGGAAGGAACGTTAGCTCAGTAATGTGTCAGTCATAATAATTTTGCAGAACCTTTCAATCATGGTCATCTTCGATTTCACCAACTTATGCCAAATAATTTGATGATATAGAAATTGCTAATGAAACAGTTCTAATAATTAATTTTATTTTTACCAAAGTCAACGACAAAACGCCTCTAATGGCACAATCACAATTAGTGTACTCTATTCCTTACTTAAACTGTGAACAAACTTATATAGGACAAACCTTGAGACCCTAAAAGACAGGAATACATCTCACAAAAGTTAATTCTGATGTCACCCTGGAAGATGATCATTAAGTGAACATGTTTATAATACAGGTCACAATATGAACTTTGATAACACAAAAACTTCAACAAAGCAATACAATTCCACCAAGAGGCTATTCATGGAAATGGCTTTCATCGCGCACTCGGATCTTTGCTTCAACAAAAAACAGACCTTAACCATTTGAGCGAAATATATTCATAAATACTACTTCTC
This sequence comes from Chrysolina americana, assembly GCA_958502065.1. NCBI lineage: Eukaryota > Metazoa > Arthropoda > Insecta > Coleoptera > Chrysomelidae > Chrysolina > Chrysolina americana. The sequence goes on from OY293416.1 coordinate 51,908,240, forward strand.
ATTCATAAAACTTCCACATAAATCAAAATAAAAAAATTTCAAAACTATTTTCTTCTCAAACTGTTTTTTTCGCAGACAACCCTATACCACCGTGTTTGCAATGAAATAAGCCTTATTTTAACATTAGTTCAATTCATGGAAAGTACAAAAGCTATCAGAAAACGGCATCGATAGGATAAATGGAATAACAAGGTAGTCCTGTAATACTTTTTGTAGGCTAGGTTGGGTTAGGTTCGGTTTGGTTTATGCTCATATTTGAAGCAAAGTCGTCTTTATGAGCTCTAGAACGGTGTTAATCGTCCAAAAATTGCAATGAAGAATATCTACCATTGTATAGACAAGAGGTAAGAATATTCATGGATATTATGAGAATTCTGAGGATGGCAAGTCCCGGTGATATTTTGCAAAAACCGCTACTAAATCTACTTGAGCTATTCTCTTCATAACTGCTATCGAATCTTCATCCAAATAAGTAGTTGCTACTTTTTAATAGTTTCAGTTGATGCTTCAGAAACTGTCCTGAACGGTCGATTTCTTTCTGGTGCACAGTTTTTGGAAACGGATGAAACAGCAATGTAACAAATCGAAGCTTTCCAAACTGTTCCTGAGTTTGGATTTCATTGGAGAATATGAACCGATACCAGGGTCAGGGCTATGGAATTTTTCATTGCCATACTTGAAATTCTTAGAACTTGAGTGTGTATATCTGTTGACATTTTTTATGTAGATACCTTGACGTCCGCCAGTTCAACAAGAATTCTATATGAGAAATATCTGTGCCTGCTCCCAGAAATCAATATTTCCAGCACTGCTGGAGTGAAAAGACATCAATACTGGCAAAATATATCTGTATTGCAAATAATACAAATTTCTCCCTTTTGTGACATCCTACAAACAAACGCAGATTCAACCATTTAAATCTACACCTATGTTCCCTCTTATCTGACTGGCATTTTTTTCTATAAAACATTCTTTTAAACCAACTCAAAAAATTGTATATTATTAATTATAAAAATATTTTGAAAGCGTATTTCTTCATATACTTAATTGTCCTGGGACAGAAAAATCTCCATGAGTTGTGTAGGTACATACTCTCAATTCCGTACAAATTTCAATATCCTGAAAACAGATTTGTTGGCACCCACCTAATATACTTGTGTTTAGTTTAGAGATCAGTGCATGATAATAAATATTCCATTATTTTTTCACTTCAAATACTCCTGGGGAAAGAATATTCTGATGACTTAGTTATCAACTCAAGTAATCCCTATAGGAAAAAAGTCCACAACCAATTCAAATGGAATATCTCTTCTATGGGAGAGAGAAATCTGTGGCGTAGGCATTTGACAACATTTTTGTTCTTTGCCAGAATAATTCAATACCCTGACACATTTCCACCCTACTTTTTGTAAAAGATAAGCACTAATAATTTCATAGGAACCACAGCATTTAATACAACTCCAATCCACTCTAAGAATTCTTAACATCTTGTCTACTCTACTATAAATTTCTTTTCACATTCAGACGAATAATCGCAGTTGGATCTATTATAATCTTAATTAGTATCTTTCACTATGAAATTTCTAAATAATAAACTCAAATTTTCACAGCAAGAACAAAAACCTTTGCATGACTGTAGGGTTTGACTTGTCTGTAATAAGTCTGAAACCGGCACTCTAAACTCTACGCTCACAGCTCATGATATGAACTGACAACATACTGGGAAAACTGCTCCAAAAGTGTGTCCATTGTTGGCTTAGATGTAATGGTTCGATGATTCTGGACTATGTTGTATACAGGGTTATGATAAAGTAATGCACAAAATTCATAAAACGTACAACGATCACTTTTGAATAAAATGCAAAAACACGTCAAACTGTTTTTTTTATTCCGCATCTTTTGACATAAGTTACAAAAATAACACGTCAAAGTTGTCAAAGTTATGACGTCATCAACAATTTTTTTAAATGGGTAGCTAAGAGTTTTATTACATTATGTGATAGAGCTTGTGTTTTTACACAAGGGAAAAATAGTTGCAGTAGGGCTCACATAAGAAAAACAACTAGAAAAGGGATAAAAAACGAAATAACAAAACCAATTATAAAAAGATGTCAAACTTAAACTTATCTAGTAAGAACATGTGTTCTTATAAATTTTTTCAATTGTTTTACTAAATCAACGGTTTGTCAGTATCAGTCGTACAATTAGTGTCACCACAGTTTTATTATTATGGCTCGTTTAACCGAAAGAGAAAGGATAGAAATTCTAATGATGGTAGGTTACGTCGATCGCCTTCGAAGTCATGAAGAAGCATGTGCTTTATTTAACGCAACACATTTTGAAAGACCTCCAATTGCTAGAAGCACAGTAAGCAGAATTGTTGCAAAATTTGATGCAACGGGAACCGTGAGGGATGCTCCAAAATCTGGACGACCAGGAATAAGCGACGATGTGAAGTTAGATATTTTGCTGTCAGTAGAAGAACACCCTCACGCAACTACAAAAGAAATTGCCTTACAAGAAAATGTTAGTCAGTCGTTTGTAGTAAATATGTTAAAAAAGAAAAACTACACCCATACAAAGTTCATCTTGTTCACGAACTCTCAGAAGATGATCCGGACAGACGTTTGGAATTTTGTGAAATCTTCATGCGGCATTGTGACGAAAATCCAAATTTTCTTAATAGTGTAGTATTTTCCGATGAGGCAACGTTTTGTCTAAGTGGTTCTGTAAATCGACACAATTCTCGCTACTGGGCTCGGGAAAATCCCCACTGGATGCAGACAAAACACACCCAGCGTCCCCAAAAAATTAATGTTTGGGTGGGAATCGTCCGGGGAAGATTTATTGGTCCTTATTACTTTCGCGGGAATTTAACAGCTGAACGATATTTGGAACGTCTTCGTATGGCAGTGCTTCCGGATCTACTTGCGGCATTTCCGGATCCAAATAATGGGGACAACTTGGATCCCAGTATTTGGTTCCAACAAGATGGCGCACCACCACATTATGGTCATACTGTTCGAAGGTTTCTGGATAACCAGTTTGAAGGACGGTGGATTGGAAGACGTGGACCAATGGAGTGGCCACTTAGGTCACCTGATTTAACCCCCCTTGTTTTTTTTCTGTGGGGACATTTGAAAAGTCGGGTCTACATTAACCGGCCAGACAATTTAGAAGACTTAATGGAAAGAATTAGACACGAAATGACTCGTATAACTCCGCAGATGATCGAAAACTCTATAAATGCGGTCTACCATCGTCTTGGCCTATGTCAGTTAGTAAACGAGACACAGTTTGAACAATTCCTATAAGAAATAGATTTGGTTTAATGGACTGTTCAGTTAATTGAAAAGTTATTATGAAACTTACGTTTATTTCGTTTTTTATTCATTTTCTCGTTATTTTTCTTATGTGAGCCCTACTGCAACTATTTTTCTCTTGTGTACAAACACAAGCTCTATCACATAATGTGATAAAAATCTTAGCTTCCCATTAAAAAAATTTGTTGATGACGTCATAACTTTGACAACTTTGACGTGTTATTTTTGTAACTTATGTCAAAAGATGCGGAATAAAAAGAACAGTTTGACGTGTTTTTGCATTTTTTTCAAAAGTGATCGTTGTACGTTTTATGATATTTGTGCATTACTTTATCATAACCCTGTATATGGAATGAACAGATAAATTCATCTTTTTTCGTTTCGGATGGTCAGGTGTTTCTGAAAATTCTGTAGTTCGACATAATTATTTATCGTTTGAAAAGAATGAGTTTTTGGACAGCCTCTGAATTTTTTAAAATTATAACACATTTTGGAGATGTTTTTGTGAGTTCAATAACAGAAATGTCAAGTGCAAACCTCCAGCTTGAAATTGCATACTTTATTTTTCGTGCTGGTTGTGTATAAGCGATTATTTTCAACATTTACTGGCTGAGATGACGGAATTATGAGGGAGTTGAAAATGGGGCAGGAGTAAAACCTAGTTTTTTTTTTGCATGTGTGTAATGGTTCCTGCTTCAGTGCAATTATTCCGGATTAACTGAAATATCTATGATTTTTGCATCCTCCGTAAAAAACGCAGTTGGATCATGTAACGTGGTAAAAACAACCATTCAGGTACTCAGATACCAACATATTATAATTGCATGAAAAAGTAGAAGTCTTCACGACCAAAATGCACTTTAATTTTTTATTTTGAACCGTTTCTGGAATTTATTGAAATTTGACGTTTCGTCTTCGGTTTTGGAGCCATTTTCAAGAACTGAAAATGAAAGTGATTCTACATTGAGGTTTCAATCTGCCTACTCTCCAGGTCTCGTCACTGGTTCTCTCTAAGGTCCCGATCTGCGTACCCCTTCGAGAGAAAACTTGTACTTTTTCAAATGATATTTCATTGTCTGTTTCAGAAGCATGTTGAGCTAATGCACATCACTTCTTGTTGAGTTTAATGTAACTGTATAAGATATTTTATATCTCCTATAATATTGCATCTATTGAAAGTAAAGATTCCAATGTCTTTTCAAATTGTCAAATGAAAAAATTATTCAACCTGGTCTTCCGCAAAGTCTGGCAATTTGTCAGTGTTTTGTTCATTTTATTCGAATCTGGTGTTTTGACATCGATTGGAGTTTCCGGTTCTATTTGAATATCGATCAAACGTGATTCCCCAGAGCTACTCCGAAATATCTAGACAAGTGACACTCGAAATGCTCGTTTGTTTTGTTTCAATGTTCTGCGTGATTTGTTTGTGGATACAGGACTATCTCAAATATCTCGTCGGCAGCAGAAGTGACACAGTCGATTCGAAAAGGCGGGTGTGCTAGATTTAGTAGAAAAATCTGAAACCCATCTCATTAGATCAATAAATTTACTTCTTTTTTCTATCAATGGCACTACTCCTTTCTTTTCTGCTTGTCGCCAATAAATTTAATCTAGCCTTACAGTTCCGGCATTAAGTGTGAAATTAAATGAGTTTTTCTACGAAGACAAATTTTTGAGGAATACTCTTGCACATGTCAATTTTTATAGTAAATCCTTAGCAAGATTTGTAAATGAGGCTTCAGTGACAAAAACGAACTAATTTTTGTGTTCCATAAAAAATTCAGTAAAAATATATTGCAGAACAAAACTTCTTTGATTGGTTCTATTTCTTTCACTATTAAGTTTCGCTCAAACTTCACACTTCTTTAATTTCTGTTATGAGGTACTGATTATTTAAAAAAACAATCCATTGACATGAATCTGTGTTAATGAAGTTCATTTCAATATATGTATAGTGGTTCAGTTTGGAGAACTGTTGTTCTGGTTTCTTTATTTTTGAATTACGAGTTGCCTTTGTGAAAATGTTACGGTTCAAAATCAAACTTTGACATGTGTGCAGATCAGGGAGTTACCTTTCATTGTGTGTATTCTTTGCTGACCCCGCTAACATCCCGTTCAATCCACCTTAGGAGATTGGAAGTCTTGGAGGGTCAAGAGAAATCATCCATTAGATTGAAATATCTGTCTCTTCCACCCACCTCAGGGCACTGGGAGTCTTGGAGGGTCAGGAGAAACAATATATTAGTAGTCTGAGAGGGAGAAGTTGTTGGATCTTTCAGTTGAACCAAGCTACCCGCATTTGTACCACCTGTCCTTACAATCTCTTCCACCCACCTCAGGGCATTGTGAGTCTTGGAGGGTCAGGAGAAACAATATACAGGCCGTTTCTTTTATCATGTGGTAACATTGCTATATTCTAAACCGTAATAGATACAAAGACGATTAAATGGAAAAAAATGTAGCTATTGTGGTAAGCAGTCAGAGAAAATCTACGGTGACTCTTGCCCTTCCCGACTTATACAGGAAAAATTAAAAATGCTGTTTTCGGTTTTTTACGAATAGAATGGTTATTTCAGAAAATATAAAAAAATTAAAGAGAAAAGTTTTATTGTATTCAAAATTTACTAGAACTACGTAATGACAGCACCGTAATTAAAAATTGTTCTCACTGATGATGCTAGTTCTTTTATATGAAACGTTATAAAAATGTCTAGTGTGATATACCACTGAATTTTGATTTCATCGCTCTATTAATATTTGTGATGAAATAGACAGGTCCGTATTTGAATAAAATAGTTGATGATAACGGTGTTGATACGAAACGTTTGATTAAAAATTTACTGTTACGTTGTTCTAGTACATTTTGAATACAATAAAACTTTATTTTTTAATTTTTTTATATTTCTGAAATAACAATTCTATTCGTAAAAAACCGAAAACAGCATTTTCAGTTTTCCCTGTATAAGTTTCGAAGGGCGATAATCTCCGTAAATTTTCTTTGACCAATTAACTGCTCACCACAATAGTTACCTTTTTTCCCATTTAATCGTCTTTGTATCTATTACTGTTTAGAATATAGCAATGTTACCACATGATAAAAGAAACGGCCTTTATTAGTATTCTGAGAGGGCGAAGATGTTGGATCTTCCAGTTGGACCAAGCTACCCGTATTTGTACCATCTGTACGAGTCAGAATTTCGGTACAAGCAGAGCAGACAAAAGAGATGGAGAAAGAAGAAAAAGACATGGAAGACATAATTTCGCCATTGGACAGAATTACAACATGCGTAGCCAGTGAAAACCGGAAGGAAAATAACGAAAGCAGACCAAGCCGTGATCAGAGGAGCCACCCAGGAGATAATGGCCAATCTGACTCGTACGATAAGAAGGCTGGGAGCATTGCAAACTGCCAACGCGAGGCTTAACGGACAAGTGGCACTGTGGAGGACAAGAGCTCAACAAAGCAGTCAGAGAACAACACAGAAAGAAAACTCCCCCACAGAGGCATGAGTTAATAATCAGAATCCCGGACAACGCGGATTCAAAGATTACCACAAACGCTATAGAAGAAACTCTAATAACAGGAGAGAAGGACACAAGAGGGCAACGAAGTATTCGACAATTGCAGAGCGGAGCAGTCATCATCCAGGGGAAGGACGAGAACCAAATAAATGCGGTCCAGGAACACTTAAACCCGACACTCCAAACCAAGAACATGGGAGGCGACCAACCAACAGTCATGCTGACAGGGAATGAGATAGGGTTAAACAAGGAGGAAATTATGGAGAACCTAATAATGGAAAATGACATTCTGATAGAAGAATACGGAGCAGAATACATCAAGGTGTACCTGAAAATTATCCATAAGAGGCCATGCAGAAACCCGAGGCGCGAGAATGTAATCATACAGACGTCATAAATATTCAGGACGCTAATAAGAGCAGGAGAAGTTAGCATTGACCTGGTCTCCATAAAAGTGGAGGAATACGTCAGAGTGGCACTATGCTTCCGCTGCAGCCGCTTCGGGCATGTGTCGAAGCACTTCAGGGAGACATCAGAGAGGTGCTACAGATGCGGAGGACAACACCAGGGTACAACATGCCAGAACAGACCCAACTGTCCAAACTGTCAACAGTTGAAAATCGAACCAAGAGGACACGAAGCCCGGGACACAAACTGCCCTGTATACTTGAGGAAGGTTCAGCAATCGAGGGGCTATATAAACTATTCCAGAACTTGATACAAACGGAGGAAGACAACAGCACATAAAGGTACTTCAGATCAACATCGGAAAAGGTAAGTCGGCTACAGATCATCTGCTCCAAAACATCAAAGATCGTAACTTCAAAATAGTGTTAATCCAAGAAATATATAAAAAAATGTCATCAACAGAAACACACATACTCCACACATACAGCGCAGATGCCAAAGTTGGAACTCTTAATCACAAATCCATACAAGATGTAACAAAAGTAGAAGAGTTGACAAACAACAATGTAGTCACACTACAAATAGGTCAAGGAAGAGACAAAATTACAATCACAAACATATTTGATGAACCAGGAGGACAATCGAACGCAAGATTAGAACAAGTAAAGAAGAAAATAGAAAAAAGGAAAGGCAAAATCATACTTGCAGGGGATATAAACGCCAAAAACACGGTATGGGGCGGGCAGGAGACAGACGTGAGAGGTGAACTGGACAGTGGAACAATGATACTTCATCGAAAATGACAGAACAGGAAGGGCAACGTACGATTGCAACAGAGGAAGAAGTTGGGTCGATTTGACGCTTACAAAAAACATTAGCGTACAGAACTGGGAAGTACTGGAGGAAGAAACACTCAGTGACCATAAATACCTCAGATACGACATAGGACACACAACCCAAAATAAACAAGACAACAAAATAAGATACGACACCAAAAAAGCAGACTGGGGAAAATTCACGCACAAGCTGCAACAATACATTCTGCCACACGACATAGACATAAACAAGGACGCGGATAACATACAAATAATATGCGAACAGGCCTGCAGGGAGGCAATACCAGTAAAGAAAAACAAGAGAAGACAAAACCAGGTATGGTGGACGGAAGAAATGAACGATCTACGAAGAGGAACAAACAGAGCCAGGAAGAGATGGCAAGCAGACAGACAAAATGAAAACCTACGGAGACAATACGAGCAGAGCAAAAGACACTACAAAGAAGAAATGAAGAAGAAAACAAAAAGAAAATCCATACAGGAGTACATTACGTATACAAGCCAGAATGACCCTTGGGGACTAGCTTACAGGATCTTGAGGAAAAGAAACAACACCTCAACTCAAATTAACACCATACAAAGGACAGACGGTACATGGGCAAAAACAGAGGAAGAAATCCATGAAGAAATGGTTAAGCAACACTTGCCCAAAGATACTGAAAATGAACCCGAATATCTGGAAATTATTCGTACCACAGAGAACCGCATTGTCCACGCAGATAATGATACACCATTCTCACTAGAAGAGCTGACAACAACAGCAGAGGGTTTGAAATCTAACGAGGCAGCAGCGGAAGACGAGATACCAAACGAATCCGCACGATGGATAGTCCAAGCCATCGGAGAACAACTACTAGAGTCATTCAACAAAGCCCTACGATAAGGGAAATTCCCCGAAAGATGGAAGAGGGCAAACATCGTGTGCATTCCAAAAAAAGGTAAAGGGCATAGACCGATTTCGCTGCTGCCTACGCTGGGGAAACTGCTAGACAAAATGATTACGAAGAGACTGACACACCACATAGAAACCCACGGGAAAGTAGAAGCAGACAATTCGGGTTTAGGAAAACAATAAGCACGGTGGATGCGATCAACAAAATAACTAAAACACTACACAACAACAGCCAACGTAAACTACATACTCAAATGATCACCCTGGATGTCACTAACGCATTCAATAGCACTTGGAAGACGAACATTCAGAACCTATTGCACAAAAAACGAATCCCTGATAATATAGAGAGAATGTTTACGGGCTTCTTAAAAGGGAGAAGGATAAGCAGCGGACCAGTCACAACTCAAACCGAGCGGGGCTGCCCACAGGGCTCGAGCCTAGGACCCATACTATGGACAATAGTATGGTTCGAGACTGTGGACAGCTTCATGGGAAGTCATCGTAATAGCTGGCAGAACAACTGGGCAAATAGAGAAAAGGTGGAAAAAGACTTGGGATGGCTGCAAAGCCTGGGCAGAAAGAAACAAGCTTAAGTACAACCAGGGTAAGACAGAAAGTATGTTCGTTACAGGCACAAACACCAACACATTACCGGCAATAAAAATTGGAAACCAGAGTGTCGAAAATCAGGAAAGCCTGAAATATCTGGGAATGGAGATCGACCGCAAGATGCTCTGGGTTGGATACGTCAAAGGTATAAGAGCAAAGACTCAAGCCATAGCCAATAAACTCTAAGAGAATGGGGAGCGGACAAAGACATCCTAAAATCAATATACGAGAAAGCGTTAAAACCACTAATATTTTACGCAGCAGAAATATGGGGTAAGAGAGCCAACGATACCAGGATAGCCAAACACCTAAGGGCAATAGAGCGACCATTCCTGCTGGCCATCACGAATGCCTACAAAACAACACCTACAGACGCCCTACACATATTAACAGGAACTACACCTCTCCAAATAGACGCAGAAATAGAACACACACACTCATAAACACACAGAGCAGACATACAAGCAAATAAAATAAAACACGAACACAAACCACACCCAGCCAAAGAACACAGGAAAACACACACACCAGGGGAGTGAAAAACACACATATACACGGATGGAACTCTAGACGAAGAAGGACGCAGAGCCATAGAAGTCGCAAAAACACGAGATCACATAACATGGACAACTTCAGGGAAAAGATTACCCAACGGCAAAGATATACACAATACAGTGCTCATATGAATACACAAAGCAATAAAAAACATGAGAATCACAGACAGAAACACCACAATACACACAGACTCAACATGAGCAATACAAATGATAAAAAACACAAAAAGTACAAACACATCAGTCATAAACATAATAAAACACACCCAAGACAAGCTGGACAGAGGTCAAATAGTCACTCGAAAAGGAGACAAGAAGGAATAAAAAGAGCAGAACAGGAAGCAAAAACACACCAAACACAAGAGGTAACACAACATATCCACAAAACCAAAGAAGAACTGAAAGAAATAAAACACAAACAAAAAATACAAACATGGCAAACACACTGGAACACTACACACACAGGCAGATCTACACACAAAATCTTTCCTGAAATTGGAACCTTACGCATTGCACTCTCCTGGAAAACCACACAACTCATCACTGGACATGGACACACACAGGCTTATTACCGACGTTTCAACCTCAGAGCAACGAACGGAAGCTAGAAGAAAAATAAGAGTAGAGATGGAGATGGGACGGGTTCCATTGGTAGTCTTTTCGCTAGAGAGATGGTAGAAGCAAATGGCCTAATACCGAAAGGAAGGCAGGCCATCCGTAAGTTGCGTAAGCAATAAACGGAAAATATCAGTCGTATGTACGAGTCAGACCGTCTCTTCTATCTGCCACAGGGCCTTGAAAGTCTTGGGGGGACAAAAGGGGCCGTTCTCTAGTAGTACCATAGATTAGTTGTTGGAGTTGAACCAAGCTACCCGTATTTGTACCATCTGTCCTAACAGTCTCTTTCACCCACCTCAGGGCATTGTTTCGGGTCAGGGCGTTTCGAAAGCATTGGAGAAGAACACGGAGAAGCACATTGACATACTCTGCATTTTATATAGATATTATCAAAACTTCTCTTGGACTAAATTAATTAATCATAACGTTTTGCTATTTCACATTCAGACCTTTCTTTCGTTTCCATTTCAAACCTGCTCATGAACAAATTTGCCAGGTAGGGGGACGGAGGGTTACCAAAATTTCACCTTTTTGCAGATCTAGAGATCCAGGGTGAAACAAAGCGATCCGGTTTTATCTCCGAGCTTACGGGAGAAGGGCAAATACAAGATGTCTGCACCAGTTTTGAAGAAACTACTGATTGAGGAATGTTTGATGATATTTCTGGAAGTGCACCTGTTATAGAAATTATTTTTAAAGATAAGCTGATCCTTGAAATCTGCAATAATCTTGCGGACTGAGCAGTATGTGAGCGAGGTAATGCTGATGACACAGACACAATGTGATTATTGGATATTTTCTAGTAGTTATGTTAATGGAAAATAAACAATATTATTCTATAATATAGCACAATCTAGTATGAGATAGTATAATTACAGTATTACGATATGTGAAACACATACCCTCCGTAGCGGTATAAAGATAGATAGACGGATAGCAGTAAACCCGAAGTCATTGGAATTTTTAATAATATAGCCGTGTCCTGCCGTGTCTCTGATCGCCATATTCACACGATTTTATGGAGCACTTTGCTGGACAATGTTCAAAATGATGGTCATATTGGCTTGATACCGAGCGAATATCGACCACATTCCTAAATATTTTCAGACTCGTAAACTTCGCTATAGCTGGATGTTATCGAGACTGGAAACGTGAAATACCTGATAAAATGCCAGAGAATCCCATGTCGTGAGTAAACAATGCAAAATAAAAATGTCGCGTTATGACTTTTGTCTCTATTGGAAAAACGATTTTTTATAAAATCTATGTAGTTTTCCTCATTTGACATTTTCCAAGTAACAATAATATCATTGCCATTTCTAGAAAGCCGCTAGGATCAGTTACATTCCCTTTTATCCAAGAATTGTATTCATTTTCATAGTCATGTAGGCATCTGCCTACATGATGAATTACATTATTGAAAAGTATTATCTAATTATTTTTTTAGAAAAAATGTTTGGTGGAATTTTGGTTTATATAATAAAGTAACTTCACCTAGCAATGTGTATTCCAAGTTGAGAATGGGTGCGGTAACATCAGTTACTTCCAACAAACATTTTTTTTTCTACAACCGTGCATTTCTACCTACTTTCCCGCACGCATTTTAATTTTGAAAGTGTCACTTTTCTGCGCTAGTGCAGTAAAAATTGATTAACCGTACTAGTGCGGGAAAGTAAAATATGTCGATTCAACGTTATTATATGTACATTTCATTGATTTCACCTGTCAAATACTATTCAAACTAATGTAAATTTCAATATCAAATCTAACCCACACTATTATTTTTGTTTTCGTTTTTTTTTTTCGGAATGAAATGCCGCAGATGAGGTGAATTCAGACATGTTACCTAGTAAATCACGAGAAAGATACGAACAGCAATACAAACAAATTTTAAACTGTTGCATAGCAGTGAATAGCTTGAGAGAAGAGGTTTTTTGAAGTATTTTTCCGAGCTGAATAAGGTACTGAAATCCAATACCCTATGGTCAATGGTGAAATGTTTAGTTGAAATGAAACAAAACTTATACATAAGCAAGTTTCATAAGTAGGGATCATTCCTAAAAAAGCAAAATCTTGGTTTGCGCAGATTTTTACCAAAGAACTCATATTCGCGCTTGACGATATTCAAGATAAAAAAATCTCATTTTTGCGGAAATTTTGGATATGTAAAACTATACTTCAAGATCCTTTGTTATATCACACACAGATAAAAAGGATATCTTCAATCAAAAATATACAAACTCTTGAACAGAATACTCTTTTGAGAAGAATAATTATTTCTAATTGATGAATATAATCTTATTTCAAACTAATTGAGCTGTTTGCTTCTTTACATAAATCCTCTTGGAATGAATTTGATCGCAGCAAAACATTCTAACTCTTCAACCTAGAGAACGCCAGCATTGACTTATCTGCAGAACATGTTCCTATTGATTCAAAAATATAATTCTTCAGCAGAGATCTGGAAGAAGCACGTGATACAGTCAACCAATAAGCTTAAGCCATAGCGGGTGCTCGCAAAACTCTGCGAACCCACGCGAAAGCGAGAATTGTTACTGGGACCTCCATCTTGTAATCGTATTCCGTTTGACTGACTGTTTGAGGATGTGAGTTCGAATATCAAAGTTGTTATATTCGTCATAGTATTCAGTGGTTTTGTGTACAAATGTGCAACTAAGGAAGTGCAATATGGAGGTTGAATTAGTCCTACAGAATTTAAATTCAGATCATTTATGGGCCAGTTGTGAAGGTAGGTTGAAAATATTTTCATTTTCAATGGCGAAAAACATTTTTTCTGTATTCGATCGTATTGTTGTGCATCACTGCCAACGGTTTTCATTAAATACGTTGGTATAAAATTAATATTACAAAGTATCTGAAAATTGTCTTCATGGCATATTTTTATTTTCAGGTGCATGCACAGTCCACATACTCAACCTTCAAATGCAAATAATCTTGAATCAAAAATATTTGTTTCATACACCTGTCTCTCATTATTTCAAGATTATGTCAACTCCAAATCCCGTTTAGTCATCATACATATTTGAATTCAGAAAAAAATAACTGCTGGCTGACTTTTATTCGAAAATAGGCAGTGGGTATTTGCAGAATATAAGTTGATGGTTTTTTGATAACGAAACGTCTGACATTGAAACTGATATCATTATAAGAAAGCCTATAAAAATTTCTGTGTAGAAATAATTTTTATATTGTCCAGCTGTGACGAGAAACTTTAACCTAATTGTATTTTCCAGAAATTACTTCTTGGGACAAGCTCTTTTGGCGAAGGACAGTTCTAGCACCCTAAATAACACCGATAGAGACAGATTGGCAGAGTTGGCAGTTACTCATTTCATCAACAAATATGGTCATATGAATTACTATATGTAAAGTTAATGTTAATAATAATATTCTTGCCTCAATCAACTCCCATACTTCAAAGAAGAAAGTGATCTTATATCTCAAAACATTTTCTTTTTCTGTGGTCAAGAGGATTCTGTCAAAAAATCAAACTTATATTTGGTTGTACCAATTAGAGAATACAATCTTTTTGAATCAAAGCAATTATGCATTGATTCAAAAAATCCTTTTTATCAGTGCATATATAATGAAACCTTTTTGAAGCTCTATAGACAGTATGCTTCACGGCCTCCTACCACCACGCACCATCGCCTTTTTTTTTTTATAAAAATGGAAAATGCTGTGTAAACACTTTTGGTGCAATGCCGGCAGAGATCGCTACCTACTTAGGCCTATCTAACCCAGGACGTTACTCAGGTCACAGTTTTAGACGATCTTCGGCAACGTTTCTAGCTGATTTAGGCGAAGGGATAACCAACATATAACGTTTTGGAGGTTGGAAGTTAACTGCTGCTGAAGGTTATTTGGAGGTTTCCTTAGAACAAAAGAAAACCATCTCGAATAAAACTTCTCATGTACTGACAACTTGCAACCGATGCACTTTGCAATCTACGAGTGTTAGTCTTAACAGCCAGTTACCTCCAACTAACTACTCTGAACCGGATATTCTGACTCATTTACAGAATGCAACAAATTGTGTTTTTAACGTTAATATCGACAATAATCAGTGGATTTTTATTGAAAGTTTTTCATATATAAATGAAATATTTATTTTCAATCTTATGCGGACGTAGGAAAAATAATGATCCTAATTCATGCGTAAATTGTCTTTTCCGCCCTTGACTGCTTGCCCGAACTCCACTTTGCGTCGTTCAGGTCAACCACAGTCGCGTGCGGGAAGTATCACTTTCCGCACTTGTAAGCAGAATAACTATTTTCTAGCATAGGTCAACGACATTGGTATATACTCAGTTCGAACAAAAAGAAGAACATTATTTGTAATATTGTTACCTCTTACAAATCCTGTTTTGAGTTCCGATGACCAATTTAATTGAATTCGACGCATAAGGAAAAAAATTATAGTTATTTCCTCAACTTCATATTTATTCCAATTTGAGCAATCCTCCAAAATAAATTACTGAGATCATTTAGGTATACTGGACATACTGCTCAGTAATTCCATCTTCTTTCATAACCAGTCGATGTTTAGCGTTGAACAAAAAACCTATTTTCTCCTAATTACATGGCAAATAGCATGCAGAACATAACTACTTTCATCGGTAATGTAGCGACGGACATTGAATCATATATACCTCAGTGATATCTGTGAAACAATCCTATATTATTTAATTTGTGGACTATCGTTAATTTTTCATCAAACAGGTCGGTTCTTGCCACTATTACCATTATTGTAGGTTGGATGACTCTTTACAGCCACGTCGTTCATTGTCCTTGCTCTTGATATATTTGTCTGAGGTCATTGAGGTGCTCTCATACTGAATAGAAATGAATGGAAAAAACACATCTGTCGTACCTATTTCAGACCGCAGAGGGCAGCGCCCAGTGAGTAGTCCCGTTACCAATTTCAAGGCTTCTATGTCCAACTCGAGAAGCTGTTTAGCTTTCCTTGGCGATAGGCTCACTAGCTTTTTTGCTTGTCTTTGTCCTGGCACTTTACTCAAGTGAGATATCTTTTCATCGAATTACTGCCGTCGAAACTCTTCTGTTGAGTTGGCTTTGGAGAGTCCACAGAAGGGTTCTGAGCTGGAAAGAGGTATGTTTGCCCCTCTTTGGCAAAGCAGTCTGCTTCCTCATTGCCTTTGATGACCCTGTGACATAGTCTTGCTGGAAATTATGATATTAAAATAAATATTGAAGCCGGTGTACAGGCATTGCAGTGAAATATTTGAAAATGGCTACATCCATTTTGTTTTTTCACTGAAACAATTCAGCTTGGGTTATTCTGTCGATTCCTCTTCTGAATTTTCATTCATCTCTTCTATTATCTTGTTCCAATATAATGTTCTGCTCAGTTCGACTACTTGTACCGTTTGGAGTGGAGAAGTTCCTCAGTCCTCGGAAATCTAAACGGACCTATTTTAGTCATCACCTACGTCAAGTGCTTTGTGCAATCCTGTGTTATTTTGCATTCGCAACTTTTATGTAATTCACTGAAATGAGATTCTTTTCAGTTTTAATTCAAGAGTTTTCTTCAACTTATAGAAAGTTGTTTCATCTTCTTGTTTGATTTTCTGATTTATTTCGTCTTTCAGTGAATTTTTTTTTCCTAAAGGGGAATTTGAAGTTCTCTGTATATTTTCAAAATTTTGAACCTAACATCTAATTTTAGATCGGGAGAACTCCAAGGCATAGCCTGTGCTGGTGGAGGACAGCTATAACTATTAACTTATTGGCCATTGCTCTTCGGGAATATTCAAGCTGTGGGAAATCTGGAAAACCCTCAGCACCATATCGGGTGGTCGGTGCACGTTTCTACCGAACATTGGACATCGACAAACAATACCCCGTACAGGGAATCGTACCAAGTAATCAAGTTCATCAAGATGTTTCTAAATGAGATTCTTCAGAGCCACAATTAGCACATTTGTGGGTACAGTTTTACCTACTGAGAATTCAGTTTTGACTTTCTGCTATAATTCTGAGCATTCTTTTCTGAAATAACTCTATTCAATATCATGGATGTTTAATTTCTTTAACCAAATCCAATTTTAAGAAGGCCTAATAGAGCCACTGTTATTACAATTTTTATTTTTTTCAATTCCGAGATACCTAAAATACTTAGAGAATTAAAACACTTTCTGTCACTCCTATTTTTAACTAAGCATGTTGGAAGTGACTAATTCTGATATATTAGGTCATTGTGTAAATTTTGGGTATGTCTGTTCATTATGCGAAATTCAGAATTCAACGAACAAAATCAAGGAGGTTATGGAGATGTTTCCAAGAGAAGTGAGACACACCGTATATTTTCTTTTCAGAAAACCTTGCCAAAGTCTGGAATTTTAATAGGATTATTTTTTATCTCTGCGTTAATGATTTCGCTTTCAAGTAGATGTGCCTTTAGGTAAATTCAAAGCCAAAAATCATTTTCGATAACAATCTAAAATAGTCATTTTGAAAGAACCTCAAACGAACATAAATTCTTCCGCGCCGAATGCACATTACAACATTCAGTTGATATTATGCATACAAAACTGAAAATCCACTCTGCTCGGAAGAAAAAACTTTCCTTATTCAGTGAGTTGGAGAGCACCCTGCAAGTTATGAATTTTGAATTCATAAACTAGCTAGCGTTCCCTCGCTCACTACTTCGACATGATGTGAATGTTGTAACTTGAGAGTTTAGTACAATTTAATAAATATACTTCCACATAACTTACCGCTTTACTTTAGCAAGTTCGGGAACTTTCCTTATATATCCTCGGTGTGATGAATTTTCCGCGGAAGAGCATTTCAAGAATGTACTTCCATGCTGGCTGGCTTTTAGAAGTTATATTGCTAGATGGAATTTATTTCATAGAATCCTATTCTTCGAACATGATATGATGGAGAATTACAGTTTCAAAGAAAGTCGATTATTGAGAAATACAATATATTTTATATTCCATTTATATAATTTTTTAAATAAATGAAGCGTATACAGTGATGCCTGAGAAAATTACATTTCAGAATGATTCTTTCACACCCCAGTATCTTCAATGAGATTCTTGAAGGATACTTATATGACAATACAATAATAATGTTGAATTGATTTAGCCAAAACTTATAAAAATCATACATACTTTCCCAGTCCCAGTCCCAGTCCCAGTCCCAGTCCCAGTCCCAGTCCCAGTCCCAGTCCCAGTCCCAGTCCCAGTCCCAGTCCCAGTCCCAGTCCCAGTCCCAGTCCCAGTCCCAGTCCCAGTCCCAGTCCCAGTCCCAGTCCCAGTCCCAGTCCCAGTCCCAGTCCCAGTCCCAGTCCCAGTCCCAGTCCCAGTCCCAGTCCCAGTCCCAGTCCCAGTCCCAGTCCCAGTCCCAGTCCCAGTCCCAGTCCCAGTCCCAGTCCCAGTCCCAGTCCCAGTCCCAGTCCCAGTCCCAGTCCCAGTCCCAGTCCCAGTCCCAGTCCCAGTCCCAGTCCCAGTCCCAGTCCCAGTCCCAGTCCCAGTCCCAGTCCCAGTCCCAGTCCCAGTCCCAGTCCCAGTCCCAGTCCCAGTCCCAGTCCCAGTCCCAGTCCCAGTCCCAGTCCCAGTCCCAGTCCCAGTCCCAGTCCCAGTCCCAGTCCCAGTCCCAGTCCCAGTCCCAGTCCCAGTCCCAGTCCCAGTCCCAGTCCCAGTCCCAGTCCCAGTCCCAGTCCCAGTCCCAGTCCCAGTCCCAGTCCCAGTCCCAGTCCCAGTCCCAGTCCCAGTCCCAGTCCCAGTCCCAGTCCCAGTCCCAGTCCCAGTCCCAGTCCCAGTCCCAGTCCCAGTCCCAGTCCCAGTCCCAGTCCCAGTCCCAGTCCCAGTCCCAGTCCCAGTCCCAGTCCCAGTCCCAGTCCCAGTCCCAGTCCCAGTCCCAGTCCCAGTCCCAGTCCCAGTCCCAGTCCCAGTCCCAGTCCCAGTCCCAGTCCCAGTCCCAGTCCCAGTCCCAGTCCCAGTCCCAGTCCCAGTCCCAGTCCCAGTCACAGTCAAAATTCTATAAGAAGTCCTGTCATCTTGATGAAAATCTTAAAATTAATCGAATTATTTGTTAAGCCCTGGTGTTACGTTGAGGAATACCAATTGAAAAAGCTGCAACTCTTTCACGAAATAATCGTATATCCATACAGAACTCATAGCGACGAGCTATACCTGTGGATATAGGTTGAGACTGTACATGCTGGAAATGCTGAACCAAGTGTACCAAGTGCCCATTAATATGTGCGCGTTGAGTCAGTATGGGAATAGTCTCTCGTTGTTAAAGTAATTTGAAATGTTCTTTTGTGTTGCAATGGAAGGATGAGTACACTATAATTATTTTAGTTGGGGACACTTTCGGAATTAAATGCAACAAAAAATTATATTAGAAGTAGGTACCAGTCTGGACAAACGCAATTAATTCAAATTATATAAAACCACAACCGCATTCGTCGAAGTAAATATTAACCTTTTCTGAAAATAAACATCAGCTCGACTGAAACGAAATGTCAACAAAAGGAGAACGGCAAAGAGCAAACAACATAACAATTATTTTCCGTAATATTTTCCTTAGTACAGCTTCCGACGTACAATCCTAACATTACGTTGGCTCTTATTAATTGTTTACTGCACAAAGTCAGTTGTAATTTGGAGTAACGTTGGATTTTATGCAAATTTGCAACACAAATAGAGCCAATTACCCACGGTTTGAAAGGAAGTTCTTTCGAAGAAATAACGTCATCGTGAAAATGCATAGGAATCGGTCTTAATAGAATACTTTTTAGCTAATGTTGTTGTTTCGTTTGTGCTTGGCTCGTAAAGGAGTCCTTTGAATTGACTCAATCGACTGAAGTTAGTAATGATTGAATTTTTTATTTTTTCTTTCCATTCAGGATAGTTTCGAGAAAATTATAATAGATGACTCTCAATGCATAGAAAAAATGTAGATTTTTTGAATAGACTGGTATAATACCTCTCTTACAGAACCTTTACTGGCTAATAACAACTAACCATTTCGAGAAGTTGCATTCGTGGGTCTTGCTACTTTTATGATGTGATCCTCAAAGACGTGAAATTAGGATAGAGATTTTAGTGTAGCAAGAAAGAAGTTTCATAGTTCCTCGTTCCCTTTTACTAAAAAAAAAGACTGGCTAAAATGAAGTGGCATTTGTTCTCTCAACAATTATTCAATCGAATATGTTATCAATGATAGGAGTCGTAGAATCTAGCAACCCTTATTAAAAGAACACTCGATACATTTAAATTATAGGTGAAACCTGTATCGGTATCAGGCGAAGAACATATCATAATTATTGTCATAGAACTGAATATGTCCTTTTACCACAGAGATCACCCTAGTTTAGAAAGAATATATACCCAGAGATGAATTGAGTACGTTCAGGGGAATATCATTAAATGAGGAATGCTATATGATTATGCCGCAAGTATACATATTTCTAACTTTGTGTTGAAACTTGGTAAGTTCATCGAATGCTGTCATGGATGTAGTAGAAGTCTCTACGTGTCTCACAAGTTGCATCTTCGGCTACTCACATTTGCAATGGTAGTTTAGTAACCATCAATTCTGGAGCTACCTCGTTTCGATAGCCATATATATATTTTTTGATGAATCTTATAGGTTTCCTGAGAGAAATCCCTCAGAAGCTCCTAGTAGCTTGTGAGAGCAAGAAAAAGATTCGGGACCAGTGGCCGTGATTGGCTTTGAACCCACGACCTTATCATTGCAAGAAGACCACCAAGGCTCTTTAATGAAAGTCCGAATGTACCAAACAAACAAAACCTTGGAAGTAAACTATGATATAAGTGAGCCTTTGAAGCACGCCAGCGTTGCGAGTGCTTTAAAAGTAAATGTCCACACTATTTTTCATCAAGTAGGTAATGAACATCTAATATCACGTATTGTTGACATTGATGCTTGATGATGAAACTGAGAACTTGTCGTTGTTGCCTAGTGAAATAACTCAAGCGACTATGAAGCTCGAATTTATGACGTCTGGGGAAGCTATGTTATCTAAAAAAGCTGTTTTGAATCGGTTTGGAGGCAAAAAATCTATTTTGTTGAGCTTAAAAGATTGTACGTGAAATCTTTTTAAAACAGCAATTTATATGGTCCAATTGTGAGAACCTTTACTGGAAGATCATCGACTACTATTTTATGGAAGCACAACAAATTCAAGACTGTGTGTCGGATGCCTTGAAGCTGTTGTCTACTGGGGATTACCGCACCGTCATTAAAGCCGAATTGCTATTTCTCCAACGAATAATTTTCAGCGACACCTCAGAATCAACCGAAAGGACGTGCATTCGAATGGGAGAGGGATTCAACATGTCATCCAGAAAAGTATCCAATATATTGAAATATATCTGAGAGAAGAAAAGAGCTTGTGAGAACGTTTCTCTTTTGGAGTATTCTCAGAAAGGATACAACCAAATCATCAAAAGACGATAAAAACACGTAGAGTGTTCTAAGGAATCTCGTACAATTTGATTTTTTGTCAGATCTATGGGAATGAGTTTCACTTCCATCTAATTTCTTCCCTAACCAAAGAAGACGGAACACTAGCGACGAACGTTATTTCTCTAGATGTCGGGAAAATTAACCTATAATATCACTCCAATTGACAGTCATATGCTACGAACTATCAGACGCATTTAACTGGTTGTCAACAGGTGTATTTTCGTCCAACTGGAAAACCAGTCTCATAAAGAAGGTAAAACCACCATATTGAATGAAGTTACGGGAAGTAATACCTCGATTTATTGAATCTAAGCAAAATTGAGGAATCGTCTCCCATATGTCATTCTGAGTGACAGAGAACTTTGTATGGATACCAAAAAATTGGATGTCTTTTACCAAGTTAGGGGACCAAATTTGGACGGCATATTCCAGGTGGGGCCGAATATATGTTTAATTAAACTCTACTGAATAGTTTTCCATCAGGATGGACTGAACATACTTTGAGTAGATGAGTACGACTATTAGCTTTTTCAACAACGGCTGTCACTTGGTTAGCAGCAGTCAGTGTTTTGTTGAAGATAAGTCCTAGGTCACAATGGTTGTCTACTTCGGGAATCGATTTGTTGCCCAAAAGATAATCGAATGTGGGTTGTTATAACCGATGTGTTTAGAGGTATGTTCCAAGTTTCACACTACCTTTGCACGGAAATGAGATCAGACTGAAGATCAGCTTGACTAGTCGAAGGATTTCCAAAGAGTTTGCAGTCATCTGCGAAGGAAGCAGTAGAGAATAGAGTACAGTGGGCAGATCGAGACATATCCTGAGTCTTGTGGAACTCCCGAGATGACTTCATGTATCAGAGTGACTGAAACCAACTCTCACTTTATAGAACCCTGTCAAAAAAAAATGTTTTGATCCAGTTGAGCAGTTGACCTCTCATTCTGAAGAGTTCAAGTTTATGAACGAGCTCAATTCGCGGAACCTTGTTAAACGCCTTGGAAAAATCGAGATATATTATGTGAAACGGGTGACTAGGAGTCTGGGAAACTGGTCTATTTATCCAGGCTATAGAGTAGGTTTGTTGTTGTTGATCTTCCAGAAATAAAACCATGTTGAGTGGGTTGGATCACATAGTTTTCAAACAAAAAGTGTAACAGGATATCTACAATTATTCTCTCCATAATTTTGGCACATACGGACACGAGGCTAATTGGTCTGTAGTTCCCAGTATCGAGTTTGTCTTCTTTTTTATATATGTGAATAACAGAGGCTAACCGCCATTGAGTGGGAAGGCAGGAGTGTGAAAAAGACTATATGAAAATATGGCTTAGGGGGTATTGCAAGAATGAATGCATGTCTTTTCAAAATGAATCCTGTTATACCCAGACGGCACCCAATATTCCTGGAATATGCCTAAAATAAAATAATAATAATAATAATAATAATTTATTTGCACCTTCTACATTACATTATATATACGTTAGTAACTGGTTTTATACAACGTAACTCAAAACTACAAAAGTGAGCTGACAGACAGTAAATCTGATTCTAGGTGTCAGCCCTTTTTCCAGATTATTGAAATATTGAGATATGTTAAAATGATTCTCAGTCATTAACCAATAATTTTCTATATTGTCTTTTGAACGCCGAAGTTTATAGGGATTTCATTTTAGCGGGACCTTGTTAAATAGCGTGTAGATCGTATGCGAAAAAGACCGTCTGAATATAGCTGATATGTATGAGGGTGGTGAGATCTTTCCACGAAATCGAATATTTACATTATGTACATCGCAACGGTAAGTGATTTTTTGATATAGATACGGGGGTGTTTTGAAATTTTAAATTTTATGGAACAGAACTGCTGCGTGCAGTTGTCTTCTGGATACCATATTTAGCCATTTTGCTTCTTTAAGTTTGTGCGATATGCGTTCAAATTTTCTTATACCATAAATATACCTGAGGCAAGAATTTTGTACTCTTTGGATCCGATTTATTTCGATTTTATCTAGGCAAGAACCATATACTGAGTAACAAAAATTGAAGTTACTGAGTACTAATGTTGAGTTTATAATACGCTTTTTGTAGACACTTTGAGATATGTTGTTTGAAACGTAAATCTGTATCAAGTTCTAGACTCAAATTCCTCACGACTGTCGAACAAGCCAACCTTCGACCATCTATCATGATATCGATTTCTTCCTCCTTTTTTTTATTTGCCAAATATTAGTACTGACGATTTATCAGGATTGATGAAGAGTTGGTGCTTCTTGGATTATAGTAAGAGCTGTGAAAGATCATTATTGATTAAAGTTGTGGCTGTTTGAATGTCCGTATGGAAAGAAGAATGTTTAAGTTGTGTATCATCAGCATATATATATGGTTTGCAGTGATTCAAACATGTTGTTATATTGCTTACTTACCTGAGTTTGTTTGCACATATTGCTTTCGATTTGACAGATAACTTTCCAACAGCTTTATTGCCAATACAGAAAATCCAAGGAACTCTAGTATAGCAAATAGTATTTGGTGATTAATGGTGTCAAAAGCTTTTGAATAGTCTAATAAAGTGAGCGCTATTGTTTCACCAGAGATCATCAGTTAGATCTAGTAATGCAGTGGTGCAGCTATATCCTTTCCTGACCCCAGATTGATTCTTTGGTAATATGTCTTATTGATCTATATGTAAATTCATTTGATATTTCATGAACTTTTCCAATAGCTTTGATAGCACTGGAATAATTGAGATCGGTCGCAGTTCAGTATTTCAATATTTTCCTTTTTTGGCAGTGGAGTAACCTTTGAAATTTTCCATATGTAAGGGAATATACATTTATCCAGGCATCTATTCACAATATGAGTCAACTACTGAAGTATTCGAGGACAACACATCAAAAGCATATCTAAGGATTTGAATCAGATCAGCTTCAACTGACTTCGATTTGATTTCTAGTAAGTATTTGTAAATATTATTCTGATCCACCATTGAAAAAGTGAATGAATCATCAAATGTACATTTTTTGTTAGTACTATAAAACTGTAATAGTTCTGGATCTTGATGTGAAATATTTGGTGCTATGGACAAAAAATGGTTATTAATTTTATTTGGTTGGTTTAAGTTGTTCGGAAGTGTTGTTACAGAAGGCTTGATGTGAATAATAAGAACATTCAATCGTTGCCATAACAATTTACTGTTGTTTCCAAATTTATCTAAACAATATTTCAAATATGCTTTTTTCTCCAGGCGAATTGCATTAGTTGTATAATTTTTAATTGTTTTGTAGTAATTCCAATGAGCTGGATTTTTAGTTTTTTAATATTTATTTAGAGCTTTGTTATGTAGGGTTATCATCAATTGTATATTGTCTGTGAGCCAACGTGGTCTAGGCTTCTGGAAGTGAATTTCTCTCAAAGGTGCCAATGTATCAAAAATATTCAATAGATACATATTGAATAGTTCTACTTTTTTATTTATATCCTCAACAAGAAAAATGTCTTCAAAGGGGGAAAGTATCAAGAAACTGCTCAATAAATCATTATCAATATTTTTCAAATTCCTGCCTTGTATTTTCTTCCTAGATCCAATTGCTATTGACGATACTAGAGCACCGTGAACTAACAAATGGTCTGACACATTAAAAACTTCTTCTATGCCGAAAGAAGCCAGTTCCAACTCATCAGAGACATATATAACATCTATTAAAGAAGAAGTGTTTTTGTTTAGTCTGGTTGGAGGGTTTGTGATTTGCTTCAATTTGAATAGTCCGATACTACTATTGAAATCAATTATTTTTTTGTTGTTGATATCCAACAGATTAATATTTATGTCCCCACCGACAATAATTCTGTCATAATTAGGCATGAGATCAGATAAGTCCTCTTCCAGGTTGTTCAGGAAATCATTTACATTTTGTTGAGGTGGTCTATATATGGTCCCGATGAGATACGTGATTTTTTTTAAAGTAATACTCACCCCAAATTTGTTCTATAAGTTCATGATTCAATATATTGATGACTTCATATGATATATTCGACCTAATGTAGATTCCAACACCCCCACCTCTTGTTTTTCTTTTTATTTTCACGGAATTATAATCATCAATTTTGATCAAATCATCCGGTGAGTCAAACTTCGCAAATACCTACCAGGTCTTATTGCTTCTGACAGACGAAGTCCTTGAATTTTACAAAATTATTGGTTAATGACCTTACAATATGAAATGCAAAGAAAAAGTTTTTCATTCAAATTATAGAGGTGTGAATATCTTTACTACCCTTGTACATTATCGGAAAAAAGAGAACCTGCTATCCCAATAAGCAGAGAAAGAGAATAAATCATAAAAAAAGTAAATGGACTTTTGAAATGGATAAGTGAAACAGATATCTACATAAATCGCTACATCAATCACTTCAAACCACATTTTTCATTGAAGGACCATACAGCAGTAGGTATGCAAAAAAATAAATAAAGAATAACTAATTTCTTGTACCAGTACGTGCCGGTGTACAAATATTTTAACAGGGAACCAAATGACCTTGTGAAATCTACAATAACATAGTAAATTCCCGTGATATATTCTAGAACAAAAAGACACTGACCATTAAATAAAAAGTTACTACTTTTTTCTACAAATTCTGGTAGAGACGAACTGCGAAAATATCCCATTTTCCAACAGATATTGCAATATTCCTGGAATATTCCATGAATATGTATTTGATCTTATACTCATTAAGAATATTCCTGGAATATATTTTCACGCATATAGATGAGATATTCTCCTTGAATAGTGCTGGTATATTCAAGAGCTTTATCAAGCAGAAACGAAAGTTTTTGAATATTCAGAGAATTCCTCAAGGAATTGGGGCTTGAGGGGCTGCTGTTAACGACAACACCTTTAAATAGCAGAAGAAGATGGGGCACAATAGATCTAATTAGGTCGCTGCGCATCAGTCACCATCCATACTTACCAATATCAATGGTGACTTTGAATATCCGTGGAATATGCATAGCACGTTTAGGAGGATATGGCATATCCCTGGAATATGCCAATATTCCGGTAGAATATGCCTAGGATATTCATGCAATATGATTGTGCCGTCTGGGTATTAGACGACACAGGTGAGACACTTGTTTTGACGTTCTTTAGCTTTTCCTCCACTATTTCAGTTGTATAATATGCATGGGTTGAAGAGTTTTAGCATGTTCGTGACATTACTTGACGAAAAAAATGTATCGAAACTTTTGGCGAACATTTCAGCAGCTGCAGCATTGGATTCACATATGGTTTCATTATTATCGCGAATTATTGGTATAGAAACTTTCAACGATAGTTTAGTTCTATAGTATTTATAACTGATCGTGGTAACTTTTCACCAAAGTTTTGATTCATATGTTTGTTTCGCCCTTTTTTAGATCTTGAGACAAATTTGAGGATATGATTGACACTATTATGTCCCGCACTTTTCTTGCTCTTTTTTAGTAATTTTTTCTCATAATTTATATTCGAGTTTTTACAATATCTTCTCATACACTGTATATTTACGTACATTGACGATAATTCATTTTGATCAACTAGTAAAAAGACATCAGTTATTAGCTGCCACGTCAGGAACTATTTTCTCATCATTATTCCATCATTTAATAAACTAACTTCGAGCACATGCAATGTCTAACTACTAATATTTCGATCAGATCAAACGTGAGAATTCCAAGAAATTAACAACTATGGCTATCTGCACAGGTACAGCAAAAATATCCCAGGAAAATATCTCGTGTAAATTGTCCTTTATCTCCACATGTGCATGCTCATCTACATCAAAAAGATACAAAACATTAAACTTCGCAGCGTTGACATAAATTTACGAGAGTAAAACGAGCAGACAGATGGACAGACAGGCTGGGAAACTCTTCGCGTAATTGCGGGATTTATCTGGATGATGGATAGAAGTGAATTTCGAAGCATCGTTTATTCCATATATGCTCGAACTGTGTTTGAAAATGAGATTGAGCGTTGTCTGCGGCTTGATAAATGATGATTTCTTATCCGGCCTTTTTAATAAATTGAGTTGTTGAGAAGGGAATAAACAAAAATCGAAATGTCTGAATCCTAATGGCGGGATGATATATGGACCTGACAACAGGAGATTTATATTTGAATTCTACACGTCTCTTAGGAATCAATGACCCGAGGGAATAGTTCCATTTATGGATTCTTTCAGTCCCATCGGAACAACGATTGATTCAGAAATAATGATAAATACGAAAAGATGCCAATCGAGTTGAGAACATACCTGCTTCAAAAATCCTGGTTCTACAATATTCGCGAAATAACGTCGTGATTCCACTATCCGCTTCATCAGCGTAAGACCAAGAAATATTTGGAAAAAATATAAGGTGATTACCTAAATTTTTGAGTGAACTAAAAAAAAATAACTATTTTCTCCGCACCCCCTACAGACTGTTCTGAATTTGTCATTGGAAATTTTGGATAATGGCTATTAAAGTATTTGAAATATTTGAAGTGATATACATGCTGTGCCATAGATGATTGATGCATTCATAGCCCAATAAATCATTAGTAATTTTATTGCATTGCAAATGATATAAACTTGTGTATTGATTTTCTCAACGGAAGATAGGTACTCCCTAGCTACATTCCTCACCATTACTTTTTCAAGTCAATAATGTAATGTCAATAAGACAATTCAATTTGTCATATACGAAGATAATTGTTTAGACCTACCATTGTTACGGTTACAAAAATGATCAGAGACAACTCGTATTTTCAATTATCAGAAAATAATTGGTAATACTATATCAAATGGCTTTTCCCACAGAAAAATTCATAACTCCAGAATCATTTCTAATAATTCAATCAACTTCTTTTTCAGTCGATCCCTTAAACAATTACAATTTTTTTTAGATGACAATTTTTAAAAGGCAATAATTCGAATTTTTTAAATGCAACACTCTGTATTGTAATTGTTAATAATGAATTTCTCTTGCGACAAAACAGTGAATATGGTCTACTGTATTGGCGAAGCTGACAGAAATCCTTCATAAGCAAGCAAAGTCTGTTATTGAAATTATTCAGAAGCAAGAACTCCATGTGTCCTCATTCCAAAAGATTACAGATCGGTTTGAACTCACAAGTAGTGTGTCTTATACTATGAAGGAAAATCCTCTTTCGAACACTGGGGAAATAACAGCGGATACGGTTACTACACGAAGTAGAACGAACAGAGTGATATGTTCCACTCCCTTCATCTGAATCTACTTTAGGAATTGTATGGTTATTATTTTGAAAATTGATTTGCGTTTTGTATTGAAACGAGTTGCATGATTGAAGAGGATTAAAGTACTTCAAACAAAATTTTGATGAAGCAAAGTTTGAGATCAATGGGTCTGTCAACAGACATAATAGAGAATACTAGGCAGTCAAAAATCCCCACTGGTTGGGGAAAGTTCATTATCAAAGGCGATATGGTGGCTCAATGTTTGGGGGGAGTTATTGAAAATAGCATTGGTGGACCCTACTTCTTCGACATAGTAAAATAAATGATAAAATATATTTATAATTTTTCTTCGTGGACATCTTACCCGAATGTTAGAAGTAGATTTGAACACTTGAAGGATCACGTGGTTACAGCACGATGGAACTTCAGTACATAACCATAGGATACTTCGCGGTGAATTTTCTAATGGATCCTATTCTAATCGTTGGATAGGCAGAGGAGGAGGTACTATTCCTTGGCCTGCGCTATCCCCAAACCTGGCTTTCATAGATATTTTTATTTTGGGATACGTGAGGAAAAGGTTTTTCAGAGATCGTCCGACAACTCCTGGTGACGATATAAAAAACAGGATCACGGAAGCCTTCCGTTCAACTGATTGGAGCAATGCTGGCTAGACTTAGGGACTCATCTACTAGAAGACTGGCAGTTCGTGTGAAATATGATGGTGATCTATTTTAGCCTTTCCTCAAAATTTTCAGATAGCTTTCTGTTAATCAATCTTTTCTATGCTGATTACAATTACTAAAATAGTTTTCATCGTGATGTATTCCCATTTCCATTACGATTTCATTTTTACATTTCAGAATTGTATGGATGTGTCAAATATTACGAGAGCGGCCTACTCGATTCCTCAAAAACCATTCACATCTCTTATTTTGCCATATATTTTGCAAACTTTACAAAATAAACTCGACAAAAAGCTCTCAAATATGCAATGCATTGTTGCAATAAAATGAGCTAGAGGAGTCGACTGGATGAAAGTTCCTATCTTGAATAGTTCTGAAGTTATTATTTTTTTGTGGTTCCATGCCCTTCCCTATTTTGAAACATAAATTGACATAAGTCAAAAACTATTGCAAATCTTTATGAAACCTGGATGCCTTATATCGACAATTTAATGGTAAATACAATACTGTAACAAAAGTCGGGGGTAATCATTAAAATAAAGTTTTTTATTTTATTTTGTGACATCCTGTATATACATGACAATATTCTCAGAATATGGTTCATTGTTGGGCCTATCGTTAAAAAAAAATCATTTCGATAGCATAAATAGAAAAATAGTTAATAAACCATGTACGCTCCCCAAAATGAGGATATTTTTCGTAAACAAACATGAAAGTAATTCCTGAAAGCTCGTTTTCGTGGTGATCGACTTATTGGAGCATTGTGCAAATAGTAACAGATCTTATGTTGATCTACTTAAACATAGCCTATCGGGCTGATAGGAAGACGAAGTCAATACAACTTCTGGAGGTTCATAACGACCCTTTCTTTATACATGATGTTCCACATTTTTTTTATTTTTTCTCAGTTACATTAGTGCGAGTAACCATCTGTCGCCCTTCGTACAAAATTCTTCAAGCTCATGAATGGCAATTTCTTCAACGTAAGATTCAGCAACAATCTACAATGTGCTCAAATAGTTGATTTGAGTTGATCAAATCCGTCCACACAATTTAAGTTTTTATTATATTCTATTAAAACATTATTTGGACATCGTTCCTTACCTCTTTTGTCGCGATGTCGCAAGCAACTTCATCTTCTTCCTCATCTGTATATCCCATGTCTGATCCTGAACCAGGTGGTATACAGTTTGCATTTATGTAGTACATCACATCGCTCATCAGAAGACATTTTAGTCTGATAAAGTATTAGACGTGGTCGTTTGGAATCTATATCTGCAACGAAACGGCAAAAATGCATTGCAGGTAGAGTTGCCTGTCTCGTTAAATTTTATACTCTCAAAAATCGAATAAAGATGTGTTCTTTTCTTCAACCGGGTGCATCATTACGGGCAATCCTCAGAAGTCTTCGAGAGATTTGTGCGAACTAGAGAAGGCAATATCTGGCTCATGATATGAACTTTACTTATAATCGTAATCTATCGATATATTGGTAACTTTACAATTCATTATCACCAACTACAAGTAAACCAATTTTACTATCATAATCGCATGATTTTTAGGTTGATTGCCAATATTTCTTCAGTAGACCATTTTCAACAATCAGGAAATCCGATTGTGTCGCAATTCTCTGAAAATTAATGATCGAACGGAAATTT
The DNA here is from genome assembly GCA_958502065.1 of Chrysolina americana. Taxonomy (NCBI): domain Eukaryota; kingdom Metazoa; phylum Arthropoda; class Insecta; order Coleoptera; family Chrysomelidae; genus Chrysolina; species Chrysolina americana. The sequence continues at coordinate 51,939,074 of OY293416.1, forward strand.
CTTCCCAGGTGGATGTTTTTGCTCCGCTTTCCTGTCATCTTAAAAATTCTGCAACGCTTGGATCACTTTCTTGATCTTGTCTCATATTTGCTGTCGTCAATCATCAATCAATCTTGGTTGATTCCTTCGTGACGTTCAATTCGCTCAAAATGATCACAAGTATCCAAACAAGGTCTTCTGGACAAAGCTTCTACATTGTTGTACAATTTGGTTGTTTTTCTTTGCCTCTCAAGAGGGATGACCCTGGGGGCTCTATCGTTGCTAATCAGCATGCACCCCGATATGCTGGCTTATTCTAGTTTTTCCTGACGCCCATTTGAGGATTCCATGGAAGACCTCGTCCTCACAGAGAATTGCAGTCTGTAATAAAATATCCCAGTTTCCCACATCTATAGTATGCCCTATTTTTATGAGTGCATATTTAGCTTATCAAAGATTTTGTCTTATCCAGAACCTTCTCGAATGAACTAGTAACTGCACAAAATCGTTGTTCAGGTTATTCTCTTGTTACCGGTGATACTTCCGGCCTGGAGGTGTTAAGGGCTGCCTCCACTTCTAGAGAACGTACCAAGGCATCGCTTCTCTTCTTAAACTGTGTTAGTTGCAGAGTCCTTTGGATTTCGGTGTCTTTCAGTCCATCTATGAATAACAGCACCGCTAACTGTTCCTTGAAATCTCCTGGTGCTTCTGGATAAGCCAGCTGAATTAGACGTCCTGCATCTGCTTCATATTCTTGCAGACTCGTGTTTCCATTTGAGCCCAATACAGCTGTTGCAGATTTTGATCGTCATACCGTAACTCTGATGCAGTAATTAGGTCTTCATATTCATTTTGCAGTTCGATGGGTATCGTTTGCAACATACCCAAAACTGGCCCTCTCAAAGCTTCTATAAGTCAATTGGATATGTAAAAAACGTTCAGTCAACCCCTCTTATAAGTGCCGTTGGTTTTTCTTTTTCGCCCTTTCCATTAGCTACGGCCGCAGCTTCAAATTGCCGGCGATACATACACCAAGAGAACTGTTCATCGTCGGTGGTTTTACGGAAATTTCGTATTCAGAAATTGCCTAGCAAAAATTGGTTCAAATTAATCAAATAATACCTACTTTCGAGAAGACAGCTGTAGTGAATGAATCTAGTAGTGTCGATCTAAATCCTAAGCAAATGGTAATGGTTACCGTTTGGATAGATGACTGGCATACTTAGGCAGACATTCTCAGTACGAACTCTCGACCGTGCTTGGGATCGTACGTAAAAGGTGAGAACTTCGATATTTTCTACTATGGTTTCATTATAGATATTTACATGAATTTTCATCAAGTATCGACTACATCAATTCAAAACAATATGATATTGTTATTTGGATGTGAGATCACGATAACGCTGTAAAATCCGTATGACTCTCTTACACAGCTGTGATGAATGAATATAAGAGGAATCTGTGACCACTGATTACCACTAGTGTACACTGTAATTTTATGAATTTGTTTTTTACTTTACAAACAACCAAGATAAGTGACAATCTCTATGGTCTTGAAAACAAACCTGCCTCTACTATATTACATATTATAAACTCCAAATCATTACTGTTGAATGCAAAAGAGTGAATCCTTTACAAGACGATCTCGCAATTTCACATAGCGCTGCTTAGTTGAGTTTCATATTAGACAAAATTAAGATCATTTCATGTACTCGGAATGTATAAAGTTTTAAGCATATTCTGGCGCTGGAAACAGTTTGCAGACAGAATCTTCGAATAAGGAACTATAATAACAGTTAAACGGCGTATTTGAATTTCTGAATGTTAATAGGTACCGTTGAACAAAGTAAAGATTGTGGAATTCCGGAAAGTATTCAGCGCAAAGTTGCAGAACGAAACTACTATCGTTATTCCTCCCGGTCAAATATCCGTAAAAAAAACTGATTTCCATTTCAACAGAAATTATATTTGACCGCTGAACAGCAGACAATGTACTGGCGTATACGATTGCAAGAAATTTCTTATACATATTATATCGCAGTAAATAGTATCTTATTCAGACACATTATTGAAAGAAATACGCTTTTTAAACGAGTTTCACAACTTTTTTTTCTCACATAATATCACGTCTCTCAACTTTCTGAATCTATTGTAATAATAATAATAATAATAATAATAATAATAATAATAATAATAATAATAATAATAATAATAATAATAATAATAATAATAATAATAATATTCATTTCATTTCATCTTCAAGAACATTGAAGATCTTCAAGAACATTGAAGATTCTTCAAGAACATAAGCCGATGCATGGGGTCTTCTTCAAGAACATTGAAGACCTAGGCTTATCCAGAGACCTGACCTTCTCGTTTCTCAGGTCAAGTGGGCTGAAGTCGGAGACCGAGGGATTCATAATGGCCTGCCAGGATGGTGTCTTCAACACTCTCGTCTACCGCAGTCGCGTGATGGGTATAGAGGTCCCTGACACTAGATGCAGAGCGTGTCGTGGGGCAGCTGAGACCATAATGCATTTGCTGTCAGCTTGTCCAGCTTATGCGGTCTCAGCCTATATCCACAGACATAACGCGGCCCTACGAGTGTTGTACTACCATCTACGACACTCGTACGGTGTAGACGAGACACCAGTGTTGCCTTATGCTCCGGGGGATATTGAGTCCGTGGTGGTGAATGAGAAGTGCCGAATCTATTGGAACTATTCATTCCCCACCCTCAGGCAAATACAAGCCAATAAGCCTGATGTAGTACTCCTCGACCATCAAAGTAGGACGATTTTCGTCATTGAGTTTTCAGCTCCTGGCGAAACGAACATCGTCCGAAAAGAGGAGGAAAAACGGACTAAATATCGAGATTTTCTATTTAAACTCCGCAGGCTTTACCCAAACCATTCTGTCAAGATGGTGGTTCTGATAATAGGGGTCCTTGGTGGAATGATGAACACACTGCTCTCAAACCTAAAAATCATACCGGCTTGCCGTGACATGGCAGAAATCCTAGCCGGGCGAATGCAGAAGGCCATAATTCTTGGTTCACTCCGCCTACTCAGGGCACATGATTCTCGGACCCAGTAATCACTTACCCCATGGACGTGGGGAGTGTTTACTGGGGTTAATGACACGCCAGTGCGCCCTCCGGAAGTGTCGGAGCTCCGGAGACAGGGCCTGACTGGGTAATTCTTAACGGAAAAAAAAAATAAATAAAAAAAAAAAAAATATTCATTTCATTTACATTTCATTTCCATTGAAAGATATCAATGACAATATGAAAATAACAGAACACATGAACATGAATGAATATACCAGTAAATAAATAATAAGTATCCTACGAAGTAGCGAAATACTTGTTTGTAGGTTTATATACACATAACATATATGAATATAAAATCAAAATTAATAATGCACACTATACAGTATTTTTGATGACACCCACGAATGGTTCGGCAATACAATTTTTTTACCAAAACAATTGACTACATCCTAGTTACTAAATTATTATCTAGATCACATATCTTATAAAGTATTTTTTTAAATTTATTTAATGTTTATTGTATTCAATTCAACTATTGTTTCATTTGTCGATCAGTTCATGCACTTTCAATCTAGGTGTGTCTGAGACATACCTTTTCAATTTCTTTTTGTAATGTTTTAATTGTGTCTCTAGTCTCAGACTTTCCGGTAGATAATTAAAAATGTTTGGTCTCAAGTAACAGTAACATCTTTGACCAATCGATTTATGCATGAATGGAACCAAACATTGATTTGGTCTTCTGATATCATGCTGGTAACTTTTGGTTATCAATTCATGTTTATTAATGAACTGATATGTGGCAATGCTAATGAAGAATAATTGCTTGACGTCAAACACTTTTGTTTCTAAGTAGAGTCGGGCTGTAGGATATCTTGATTTTTTTATATATTAATTTTAGTAAGCGTTTTTGAATTACTTCAACTTTTGATAAATATACATTTGATCGTCCTCCCCAACCTATAATACCAATTGCAAGATAGGGTTCGAAAAGGGTGTGCTATAACATTCGCAAATGATTTTCTTCGAGTATATCTGAAAACTGTTTAATCTTATCAACTACACATCTCAGTAAATGATTTATATGGTGATTCCATTCAAGATGGTTATCAATGATGATTTCTAAGTATTTAAAAGAATTTGTGTTTTCAATTCGTAGATAACCTTAAAAGGATATATTATTATAATTTGGCAGGTTATTCATATAGCTACAGAGGGAAGTAAAAAGTTTTCGTGAAGTTAATTGACAGTAATTTGTTATCAAACCATTCTTTAATTTGTGAAAGGTCGTTTTCGATTTAAATTTTTAGATCAGTCCATGTTTTGTCTTCATATATTATGGCTGTAACATCTGCAAATCTTATAACGTGGTCTCTGGTTTCAACATGGAATAGATTATTCAAATAAATTGTGAATAGCGTTGGTCCTAATACCGTCCCTTAAGGTACACCACATGTAGCAGTTTTTTTTGAAATACATAAGTCCTGTATTTTAACTTGTTGAGTTCTGTTCGAGAGATATAAATTGAAGAGTGCATGTGCTGTACCACTTATACCTATGTCTTCGAGAGTTTTCAAGAGTATTTATTTGGTGGTCGACGGTATCGAAGGCCTTTGGCAAATCTAGGAACACGCCTATGCATGGTCTTTTGCCATCGACTGACTTATATATTTTTTGTGTCATTTCAAGCATAGCATCTTGAGTGGACCTGCCTTCCTGAAACCCAAAGTGATTTTTAGATTTCATTTTGTACTTGCTCATAAAGCTAGTCATCCTATTTTTGATAATTTTTTCGAGGATTTTGCTGAAATTTAATATTAGTGTAATTGGGCGGTAATTGGTTGTTTCGGTATTGTCTCCACTTTTAAAGATTGGTATAACAGTTGAGATCTTAAATAAAGTTGGAAAATTACCAATATTCAAAGACTTATTTATGATATGTACAAGTGGCTTTATAATGTATGGGGCTATTAATTTGATCAGTTCAGATTTTATTCCATAGGAGCCAGGAGATTTTTTATTTTCAGTTGTATGGAATGATATTTACATCTTCTGTTTCTTCTGCTGGAAAAAGGAAAATTGAATTTTGATTTACAGTTCTATTCTCCTGATAATGATCATATCGTTTGATTTTTTCTGATAACTGTTTACCTATATTTATGAAAAAGTCATTGAAATGTTGTGCAATATTCACAGGGTCGTTTATTGAATCATTTTCCGATTTTATCTGTGAGATACATTCGATATTTTTGGTAATTTTTTGCAGTTCATTTATGGTTTTCCATATACTTTTCGAATTGTTGTTTTCTGTTAATTTGTTTTTATAATATTTTACTTTGGCACTTTTGATCAGATTACTGAGTATATTCTTATACTGATTATATTCGTTTTTCGAATTTTTATTGTTTGGTTCTTTCAGTAGCTTCTTATATAATTTGTTTTTGATGTTTACCGATTTAATCAATGACCCCGTTATCCATTCTTTTTTCCTGAAGTTTTTGTTACTCATTTTAATATATCGCTCAGGCATTTTGATGGCATTTTGAATACTATATACAAATTTGCATACTGCCAGGTCAAGGTCCTTGCAAAAGAATATTTCTAACCAGTTTGTATCACTTATGATATTTTTGAATTTAAGCTCATTTAATTTTGGTAAAGTTCTTGGGTTATTATTTCGTGTTATACTATGTTTATTTGGGAAAACAATTTGTAAAGCTGTAGTAAAATGATCTGTTATGCAAGTTTCTATTGTAGTAGATAATATTGTATCATAATCATTACTTTTCGAGTTCACAAAAATATGATCAATGCATGTAGCAGATGAGGGCCTCGTTATAGTGTTTATTGCAGAACTGAAGCCATATTCGCTGAGAACGTTTAACTAATTTTGACAATCATTATCAGGATCGAGAAGATCAATGTTCATGTCTCCTGAAATTAAATTATATTTTGAAATTTTCTGTAGTATTTTTTTAAATATTTTCCAAATCTTCCACGAATTCTTCTATATTTCGAATGGACGGTGATCTATATACTAAATTTATCATTATAATCCTACTTATAATCAATCACTGCCTTTATTTGTATTAATTTGGTATTGCTTATTCAAAATTTTATGTGATTTATAAATTTCAGATTTGATGAATACTATGACACTGTCATTTCTATTGAATGATCCAAAATTATAAATAGAAAGTTACCCTGGTATTTTGAAAAGGCTAATATCTGTAATGTCTCCGTGAATACAATACAGTCAATACTAGAGTCCAATTCCGATAAAAATATTTTGTAATCATCTAAATTCTTTGATAAACTTCTGATATTATTATGTATAATTTTGAAATCAGAGTATTGTTTATTAACATCAAAAGCTTACTTCGCTCGCCTTTTTCATTTGAAAATTGTCTATCTTATCAAATAGAAAGTCTCTACGATAAGGATTCATTGTGAGAGATCAACTTCAAACTTACAGATACATATATATTTTATTTTCCTCTCAACACTTATTCTTCTTACTGCGTGTATATACTGGGCTAGCTTCAGTTTTATCTTTCTTCCTTTTCTTCGGTGAATTATTCGCCTTCTCCTGATTTTTGTTCTTTTCTTCTTCACTCTCACTAGTGTCGTTTTGTGTATTTTCTTGGAGTTCACTGTGGCTATTTTTTCTAGTTATATCTTCTAGTTCTTCTATGGAATAAGACTTTCCATTTATTATCAATCTATGACCTTTTATTTTCGCGACGAATTTTTGTTTCTGAAATCAGTTACATCACAAATTAACTTATCTGTTATCTAACATGTCCGTATCATGTAATCCACCATTTTTCTTGACTAGTTTAATGATCTTCCTTCAAGACCTGTCGCCCCTCTTCATGATGTTTTTGGCTTCATATTGAAGTCGACACGCAGTCGCCTCTTGATTCTGGAACCCAGAGATGGCACTGAATTCATACTTCAGTGTTTATCTCAGGGATTTCCAATTAGGCTGAAAATATTGTTCGATTCAATTGGGTCGAATTAGCCTACGCTAATTATCGGCAAGTACCATGAAAACTGTACGGAGGTGTTTCCCCAATTGAATCAAAAAAAAAATTTCAGCTTTGATATTTGAAACGCATTGCAAAGTTTTTCTTGTAGAAATCTTTGAAGAGTATTGAACAGATATAATTCAACGGTGGTAGGGGGCAGTAATATATTTCTGTCAAATACTTGCCGACGACAATGCCTATTGTATAGGAGCTTCATCGGAAGATTCGGATTACGTATTTCACCATTTTTCTTGATTTCCTCCTTAATTGCTTATTGTTATTTCTTAAATACCAGTTCTCAATTATCAATTCTAAATTCTTGGTTGGTTGGTTTATGAATCCACCATATGACTCCAAAGTTTCATATGCTCAGTTGGTAAGTGTAAAAAGATTTGTGTTAACGAGCCTGTTGAAAATGAAACCATGCTACTGTGGAGTAGGAACATATTTCTCATACAGGGTGTCCCAAAACTCAAGGCCATCCTTCGGTGCTCATGACTGACCGAAATATCAAAATATGATAGTTTTTGAAGTTATTGGCACATTTATGAATTTCGTAAAAATCGAATCCGTAAATCAGTACTCCGAGTGCCACAAGTACAAAACTTCATATTTCGAATTCAAATTTTTCTTATGCAACCCTGAATAACCCTTCTATTGATTATAATCCAAGATAAAACTATCGGTGCCATATCTTTGAAGAAAAAATAACATATCTGCCCAAGTAAATTTTTTTTTAGCTCTTCATACTGTAAATAAAATCTATGCGCTATCCTGGCACGTTATGTTTCAAAATGGCATATTTATCGTAGTTTTGAATATTTTTCATTTTTTATTGCTGGTTCACTGCAAAAAGCGCATTTTTTCAAATGATTTCATTAATTAATCGGAGTGGCTTGCAGCGACTCTTCTTGATGAGTATTGATGTTTGGAATAGTGTAGTTTTTTTAAATAACTTTCCAACCTAGCGTTACATTTTGTTTATAGCATGAAGAGTCTTAACTAAGCTAAAAAATAAATACACTCGTGATTTGGGCAAATATGTTTTTTTTTTCTGCAAAAGTATGGCACCAACAATTTTGTTTTGGATTGTAATCAATAGAAGGGTTCTTTAGGGTTTTAATATTATGAAGTTTTGCACTTGCAGCACTCGAAATTCTAATCAAAGGCTTCGATTTTCAGTAAATTTATTAAAGTGCCAATAACTTCAAAACCATCAATATTTTACCAAGGTCATATTTTGACATTCTGGTCAGTCATGAGCTGAACTTCCACCCCTTCAAAAGATGACGTTGAGTTTTGGGACACCCTGTATATAAATTTTCTTCATCCGATTCCATGGAGAACAATGAAAACATTCGAATTTTGGTGAAAACAAGAATATTATTGTGATCTTCTAATAAATTTCCAGCAGTTCCCAAATTGTGAGCCATGTCACTGTCGCAAAATACCAACAAATGATTCCAAACATTCATGCGTTGATTTAATCGACGCCAATCACACAAATTGAATAAATTCCGCTATGTTAAGTGTCGGAATGCGAAGTTGCATTGTCTGGTCTGAATTGAGTTACTTTCAGTCAGTGGCCTGACATTCGCCGGACGTTCACTCAACGCTTCGTCAAGTTGGCATGCATTGTTGTTGTTGAAATGTCAGGAAATGTCTGCTGCATATGATTATTGAGACTACCTTTATGCAAGCCACAACCTTTTACTAAGCGTTTATCGGCTTCGGAAGAAGTGGGGTCGAATGGATGAACAATAATAATAATAATAATATTGGTTTTTATTGACAAGATTGCAGAGTTGAAACTACTTATTGACACAAATATTTGCTCTCCTACTCAATCATGAAAGACCCGTTCGATTGCTTGTATAAGAACGAGTTCGGTAAAACGTATACGTATTCAACTCAATGAACATTCACAATTTACTGATTTATGTGGAAGGTTTTAAAGGATTCAGAAATACATGCAAAACGAGAGAATTCAATCATTCCTGAACCCTTGGTCGTTTAACGCAATCCATGTCAAGAGCTGTTTCAAACGATTTTGTTTATCTCTTTGATTCATGTCTGGCATTGTCATTTTTTGTGTTTTCAGGGTGACCAATCATGAAGCAAGTGAAATGAAAAAGAGCACTCTTATAAGGTTTTGTGTTTGCTAGGAATGAGTCGATTCTTAAAACGAATATTCATCAGTCCTAAATCGGATTTTGTAGAATAAATATAAAGGCTATCTGGTGATTTTATGATTTTGTGATAAAAAGTGCACGTATGTACAATTTTCATGCCCTCTTTATTATTCAGCCATCCAATGTCTTTGATGAAATGGGTCGGCGAGGAACTTCTCTTCAGTCCAAAAATGTACAAGTGTGCAACAGTTTTGTATACTCCCAACCAGTTTTTGTTCAACAGACTTGGCCCATAAACCATAGTAATGATGAGATAGGACAAGTGTTTCACGAACCATTGATGTTGATTACTTTGAACTCACGAAAAGCTCTACGCAGTATCATGGTTACGAGTGAAGAGTAATCTCAAGTCATTGCCCAAGAGAACACCAAGAATTTTTGTTCAATTGTGTCTTGATTTACCGCAATATGAATAATGTCATGGCATTTATTTCTTGCTGGTGATCTACCAAAGAAACTGAGGGCTATTCTGAACCTGAACCTCCCTCCTCTGCATCTGCACATTATAGCGGAGGTGAGGATAAAATTTAGTTAGGGTTATGTCATTTTTCAGCACGCTAGAGTTGTATCAAGTGTTCTCCGCAATAATTTTTCACCGCACGTTCGCAGAGTTTGTTCAAGAGCACTTATATAACTTTCCTCGATGCGCTTGCTGAAAAAATTTTGATCGTAACTCATAAGGAATAGTTCTTATCCTAAAAATTACCCAATTACCCAAACGACAACTAGTTTTTTCTGAACTAGTTTGGGAAAATTACACTCCCCAAACTGATTTCCGAGAGGGTATAGGATGTTCAACGCACGCTTTCCGTCGTTTACGTAGCGGCATTCGCATGCGGGAAAGGTACTCTTTCCATACTTGCTTGGATAATAACTATTATTGGAGTTTTATCCTTTTGAACTAGAAATATTTTTTTTACCTGAAATTTTCAACCCCTTTTTCTCCCTCAGTTTAATCATGTTCATGGATTCCTATTAAGAAATTTCTCCTTTTACTGATTTATCAACATATGAAAACCATACAAATATTGATATTCATGGTGGTCGGTGGATCAGCGGTCTAATGCACAGGCCGTTCGAAACTCCAGCATAGCGATAGTCGGTTCGAATCCGATATAGGTACGAGATTTTTTCTCAACTACTTTATATCGGATCGATAGGCGGCCGCATGCCTTGTTGAAAAGCAAGTATATTGTGAGTTGTCTAGATGCCAATCTCGTCTAGTGCTAGCTTGGAGTGCACACCGACCACCCGAGGTGGTGCTGTAGGTTTTCTGGGTTTTCCTGCAGCTGAAAAGTGAATACATCACCTAAAACATCAGTAAGTCGCCACAGAGCGCCACGGCAAAATAATAATAATAGCCGTCCTCTACCCGCACAGGCTATGCCTTTGGGTACACTCAACGAGTGTTTATGAGGGAGTATTATTATTATTATTATATTATTGCTCTGAAAGTCCCTGTTTGGAAATATTCGTTTCACACTCGAACACTTAAAAGTAATCTTACAGACATGGTATATTCATGCAAGGATCCTTCCTAATACGTATTTCGAAGTATTTGAAAGATTAAGTTGAAAATTGAAACTGTAATTCGATACATTCACAATTATTATTTTTGCGATTATATGTACCACCGGAGACATATTCCGCTTTTCAGGTGACAATTTAAAATATAATTTCTGGTCTTTTTTGCTTGTCTGTACCTTCGGTGACAGAATCCAGCAGATTTCTGTCTAAATTCTATAGCAATTTAACAGATTTATTTAAAATTAATTTAATAGAAAACACATCATAACAGTATATTCGAAGATTCAATTTCGAAATCTATTGTTTGTTTCTGATGAACTGAGGGTAGCTATTTTTTACGAAAGGTTGCTCAGAAATTGCCCTGACTCAATGACTTGTTTAACAATTCATAAACCGCATATCACATCTAATTTCAAAGATATTGATTAAGTAAACATACCATGATAATAATGAATTGTCATGATTCATTTTGTGAATAATCACAGTTTCTAACTAACAGAATTCCTTACATTCACTGACGAATTTGTCACCATTATAACAGAAACTTCTGCATCCCTTTGCTAAATCCTTTAAGAGTCATACACAGTAACAGTAATGGACTGGGGACCATTCGCAATGGACAGAAAACAGAATCTTTGAATCATGAACAACACCATACTATGAACACTGGATTTATGGTGCAAGTTTTGTAGTATGCAGTAACGTGTTAGTTAACGAACAGGTCATAGGAGTCTATTGAAAAAAAATGAGTTCTTGTAGTATCTAAGCTATACTGTTTGTGGCCTTACCACTATTGGCATCTCAAGATTGGTAAATTGAACTTATTTAGTAAAAGTAAGCAAAAGTTGTCGCTTCAAATAAAAAAGATAACTAACTTAGATGTATTTGAAATAAGAAACGGATATGGCTCCTTTTTTGGTCTAGCGCCATCAGAGGCGACGCGTGTGTCAGAAAAGTGGGAGAGGACACTCAAAGAGTATATTTAATTTTGTTTTCTCGAATTGAGGATTGGAGCGCCTCCATACAATTATAAAATTATAAACATCAAGGAACATCAATAGTCTATGGAGTGAGTTTACATACGCTCATAACAGTATCCTTCAATGATGCACATCTATTGTTTGAATATGTTTGTTTTGTATCAATTTTCATAATGAAATTATGTGTGATATGACTGGCTTTAACTCTTTCTACATCACTTTATTTTATAACTTTTTCTTTGCCCGTTTTAGCTTAGTGAGTGACACCAATGCAGTTGGGACTTTTCTTCTGTTCTTGATGTCAGTTTCAGATGATAATTTTGTAAAATTAAATCAATATAGGTCAATATATAAGATTCTTTATTTTATCTGTTCATTCTGACTTAGTATATCAGAATTAGCTAACTCCGAGATGCGAAGTCAGAATTCCGTATCTCAGAATTAGCTGATTACGAAATACTCAGTCTGAATTCCGACTTAGTATCTCAAAATTAGCTAATTCCGAGATGTTAAATCAGAATTCCGACTTAGTATCTCAGAATTAGCTAATTCCGAGATATCAAGAGAGAATTCAGACTTAGTAACTCAGAATCAGCTGATTCCGAGATATAAAGTCAAAATTCCGACTTTGTATCTCATAATTAGCTAATTCAAAAATACTAAGTCAGAATTCCGACTTAGTATCTCAGAATTAGCTAATTCCGATATGATAGATATGTTAAGAAAGAATTCCGACTTAGTATCTTAGATTCAGCTAATTTCGAGATACCAAGTCACAATTCCGTTCAGTATCTCACAATTAGCTGATTACGAAATACGAAGTCCGAATTCCGACTCAGTATCTCAGAATCAGCTGATTCCGAGATATAAAGTCAGAATTCTGACTTGGTATCTCATAATTAGGTAATTCAGAAATACTAAGTCAGAATTCCGACTTAGTATATCAGAATTAGCTAATTTCGAGATGTTAAGCCAGAATTTCGAATTAGTATCTCAGAATTACCTGATTCCGAACTACAGGTAACAATTCCGTCTCAGTAACTCAGAATTAGCTAATTCCGAGATTCTAAGTCAGAATTCCGACTTAGTATCTCAGAATTAGCTAATTCCGAGATGTTAAGAGAGAATTCCGACTTAGTAACTCGGAATTAGCTGATTCCCAGATATGAAGTCAGAATTCCGACTTGGTATATCATAATTAGCTAATTCAGAGATAATAAGTCAGAATTCCGACTTAGTATCTCAAAATTAGCTAATTTCGAAATGTTAAGTCAGAATTTCGACTCAGTATCTCAGAATTAGCTAATTCTGAAATATTAAGTGAGAATTCCGACTCAGTAACTCAGAATTAGCTCATTCCAAGATACTGAGTCAGAATTCCGACTTAGTATCTCAGAATTAGCTGATTCCCAGATATGAAGTCAGAATTCCGACTTGGTATATCATAATTAGCTAATTCAGAGATAATAAGTCAGAATTCCGACTTAGTATCTCAAAATTAGATAATTTCGAGATGTTAAGTCAGAATTTCGACTCAGTATCTCAGAATTAGCTAATTCAGAGATATTAAGTCAGAATTCCGACTTAGTATCTCAAAATTAGCTAATTTCGAGATGTTAAGTCAGAATTTCGACTCAGTATCTCAGAATTAGCTAATTCAGAAATACTAAGTCAGGATTCCAACTTAGTATCTCAAAATTAGCTAATTCCGATATGTTAAGACAGAATTCCGACTTAGTATCTCAGATTCAGATAATTTCGAGATACCAAGTCACAATTCAGACTCAGTATCTCAGAATTAGCTGATTACGAAATACTAAGTCCGAATTCCGACTTAGTATCTCAGAATCAGCTGATTCCGAGATATAAAGTCAGAATTCCGACTTGGTATCTCATAATCAGGTACTTCAGAAATACTAAGTCAGAATTCCGACTTAGTATATCAGAATTAGCTAATTTCGAGATGTTAAGACAGAATTTCGTATAAGTATCTCAGAATTAGCTAATTCCGAACTACAGGTGACAATTCCGACTCAGTAACTCAGAATTAGCTAATTCCGAGATTTTAGGTCAGAATTCCGACTTAGTATCTTAGAATTAGCTAATTCCGAGATATCAAGTGAGAATTCCGACTAAGTAACTCCGAATTAGCTGATTCTGAGATATAAATGCATAATTCCGACTTATTATCTCAGAATTAGAACATGTTCTGTCACTCCTGATTCTGACTCAACATTCTGGAATTGCTGATTCTGAGATACTAAGTCAGAATTCTTTACTAAGTCGTACTCTAGTTTTCTCAAATTCCATATCATACCAATATATATGATCAATTAATTCTGAAATTTCAACGAATTTCACTAATACTTCGTAAGACTGATTTTTTGACAACATTCCTCAAATATTTCTACCAGAACTTGAAACAAGTAATGAATTCCATGCAATGCATCTATAATATTCAGTGAAAAGAGACTCTTTTCCAGTACTGCCCTGGCAACAGTTTATATACACCACTGCTAATTTGGATAAAGCAAGAAGCTAGCATTGTGTGAAATCTTCAATTAATCATGAAAGAGTAATTTTGTTCTTATTAACGGGTGGACATAAATTTTGCTTCTCTCGACGATTATCTCGTTATTTTCGATCATGAGCAATTAGAAATATCTGTTGAATCATTTTGATATGCTTAGTGAATCAAATACAATGAAATAATGAGAAATTGTAGCAGAGAGTAAATGAAAGAAAGGGAGTTTCGTGCGGAACAGCATTCCGCACGAAAAGAAAACCTTTATATGCTTCTCATGATATTTATGTACATTAATTTACTTGAACCACCATTATACAGCGTCATCCGAAGTCCGTTTCCTTGTACTAATTATTGAAGGGCTCAAATACGAGATAAAAACCTACTTTTTCGAACGAAATTCAAAAAATGTTCAGATGGTTGTAAAGAGAATTGAATTATATTTTCAACGATGTGATACGTGACCCCCCATGCCATTTAAATTTTTTTTGTTGATGTGCCCCCCCGCGTCATCTATCGAGCAATCATAATGTATTTTCCAAACCGTTCAAAAGTTAACAAACGGGGGGGGGGACTATTAAAAGCCGCTCTGTATAAAAAATCTCGTTTCTTTTTTTGACACGTGTACCTGAATCGGTTTCAAAACACCAATTTTTAATTAATGCTACAAAAAATTAAGATTTAAACTAATATCAAAGCTGAAACGTGATCAAATGGCATGACCACTCCACGATCACACCAGTCTTCAAGTTAGGCTAGCAACTTCTGAATATTACATAAGATCCTGGAAATGATGTTGCACTATCCATTCTGCAATAATAAAATAAACGTCTTACAATTGTTGAGCAATTTTCAAGTTTTACACTTTTGGTCAAGTCTTTACCTCAAATACTCCGTGCGACGTGTCTTATTATTCTCGTGATTCAAGATTCAACTTCAAGCCTGTTTGACAATAGGTGAATGACAATTAAGTATTCGGAATAGTGGATAGTAGGACGTGGTCCCTTGGAATGGCCAGCTAGGCCGCCTGATATGGAACCTCTAGATTTTTTCTGGGGGTTACATGAAATCCAAGGTGTTCATGATCTGTTTGTGCCAATATTATTCCGTCAACATTCAATAAACTTAGGGCTGAATTCCATTTTTCATACCTAACATTTCTGAATAGAAGGATCACGAAATACCGCCAGGTAAGTGAACTTACTCCCACTTTTATTATATGAAGTTTCACAAGAGATATCATTATAAAATTTTCTATGATACTAACAACGTGTCAACATCTCATCTTCTCGTATCAGAAAATGCAGGAACAGACGCCGGAGTTTCCCTTGATAACCTAGAATGAAGTAATTTATATGGAGTATGAGCAAGGACGTGTCGTCTAGAGACGCTCTTTTGCTGTCACTTTGAGTGTGTCTTCCACTCCAGCGATATCAACTGACAGTTTCTTATTGGATTTTCAGCAACCCTATACTTCAACGTTATGTGTGTTCGAACATTTTCGGACGATCTTTTTACCGTGAAGCTGTTAGCAGAGATCTGTATAGATTGAGAATGATTGGTATGATGTATCGAAAGAATTAAAAGAACGAGCATTGAAAGTTGTTTGTTTTGGTGTGCCGATGAGTTTTTAGAGTGAACAAGTTAAATGAGTTAAGTACTATTACTTCATTTTAAAAATACAAAAAATGTTCTACTTGAATCGCACGTTAATCCTTGGCTCCCACAAGTTTCGACTTTTGAGGGCTGTCGTTCGTAGGAGGACGACAGCTGGTTGATGTAAAAAACAATTTTAACAAAAAAAATTATTGTGGCGGATAAAGCATTTCTCGAAAAAGCACTAACGTTCCTATACATTTTATACATAAAAAGCTCTCAAATAAAGACATCATTTTGCTAAAAATGTGAGCCTCATTAATTAGTTGAAAGAAGTCTCATGTCCGTTTTTTAGTATGATTCTACAGGCACTACAACCAAGGAGTTTGACGGACTCTCTTCTCTCTCTTCTCTTATCAAATAGAAATAACGTTCTTTTAACGTTTTCTCCCCCAAAGCACATATAATCAGAAATGAACTGAAGATAGAAATGGACCGAATCCTGTTTTTTTTTTTCCTAAAATTGTTTATTCTGTGCCTAACATCATTATATTAAAATCGACCCCCAGTAAATTGCTAAAAGAACAAAATTATAATTATTACAAAACACGAATAAATAAAGACAAAAATATAATGCAAAAAAGCTATGGAACAGCATCAATGAAATGTTTGGAGGCAGTGGAAATTAAAGTTTTAACTGAATAAAAAATTATGAAAATATCATTATTTCCAATGATAACGAAAAAGCAAACATTTCCAATGATACCTTCATTAATATGCATGGGAATAAGCTCAGCAAAACGAATCGTTACAAATAGACTGAATATTGTGAGGAAAAACATACGATTCTCTCAATTTTCATTAGTGATGTAACAGAAGACGGGGCCCTTGGAATTATACATGAAATAAAAATTTTAAAATCCCTTGTTAATGATGACATAAAGGCAGAGACAATCAGGGAAATTCCAATTCACATATTCAGTTCACTAACATATAATAATAATAATAATAATGTTTATTTTCAAAAATGTAAAAATATTACTAGCACATAAAAGACGATGAAAATAAAACATGAGAGATCACAGAAGCTTGCAAGCTTGTGCGTGATATGCTTATAGATAAAATTCCTAAAATGACAACAGTCAGTATATAGTAGTAATAAGTATAATGTGAAAGTGGTGTACTGAATTATAACGTATACATATAAAAACTTTGAAAGTGTCTGCTATAAAAAAGGAAAAAAGAAGTAAATTGAAAATAATATAGAAGTTTGAAGAGGCATGGAAATATTTGCATGTAAATATCATACTTACTTTACTTTTAGGTAATATAAAAAAAGAAAATGACAATTAATTTAGTTTATTCCGGGTCGATGATACAATGAACAGCCGCCCTTTCCAAGCGTTTAATGAAGTTTTTGAAAATGTTTTTCACCATTTGAGCAGAATTCAGCGTAAGTAAATATGTTCTGTACATGTCCGGCAGGAAGTTGAAACATTTCCCCGCCAGATATGTGAAGCATCGTTGACCTATTGTTTTTTTTGACGTATGTATTTGAACCATTTGTTTTGTTTTGTTACGTGTTTCATATATATGTTCTATCTTTTTGAGATTACTTTTTTCTTTGAAGATGTATGTAATTAGACTCTGCCTTACGTCCATTAAGTTGGATTCTCGAAATATGAGGTCCGAAGAGTAGGAGGACTGTTTGTTGTATATTAATTTTAGTATTCTTTTTAGAAGGACGTCAACTTTTCGTAAATGGCTATATGCAATACCGCCCCAGCTTAGTATTCCGTAGCGCAGACGAGATTCAACAAGGGCGTAATATATTGTCTTGAGGTGATTGATGTCCACCAAGTCTCTCAGATATTTGAATTTTGAAATCATACATCTGAGACACTTTGCTATTGCTTCGGCTTGTACATCCCATCTTAAGTGAGAGTCTATCATCACTCTATTTTATTTTATAGTTTATTGCAATCTCCAAAGATTTCCCCTGTGTGTTGATGGATAATTTTTTGTAGCTCGGTAGATTATTCGAATAACTCGTGAATGGAACAAAAAAGGTTTTCTCAATGTTGATGGTCATGAGGCGATGATTGAGCCATTCTATGATATTAACTATGTCAGTTTCCATTTTTTGTTTGAGATCTGTCCAGTTGTCGGCAGTATAAATGATGGCTGTGTCGTCGGCAAAGCTTATTATTTTTCTGTCTCCACCCAACATAAGTAAACCATTGATGTATAATGTAAAGAGGAGTGGCCCAAGCACCGTTCCCTGTGGAACACCATACTCAATGATCCGTTCTTGGCTGAGGGTGTTTCTGATTCTAACGACTTGCTTTCTGTTTCCGAGATAGGTCGTGAACAATTCTAGGACATTGCCACGCATTCCTGCATCCTCCAAGACAGTCAACAGTTGTGAGTGACTCACGGTGTCGAAAGCCTTGGCTAGATCCAGGAATAGACATGCGGTAGGTTTCTTATTGTCGACTGAGTTGTATAGCTCTCCCGTTAATTTTGCAATGGCGTCATTTGTGGAAAGACCTTCTTGAAAACCAAATTGCTGAGGGGATATTATTTTAAATGATTTCAAGTAATTTGCGAGACGTGCTTTCAAAATTTTTTCCAAAATCTTCGTTAAAGCTGTCATCAGAGATATTGGCCTGTAGTTCGTCAACATCTTTTCATTTCCTTTTTTAAATATGGGGACGACTACTGCCCTTTTGAAAATGTCGGGGCATTGACCCGTAGAAATGATACAGTTCATCAGATGGGTCAAAGGTGCGGCAATCACATTTGTGATTTTTTTCAAGGTTTCCGATTTGATGTTGTCTATACCAACTGCCTTATTCGGTTTAAGACTTTTGATTATCTCGATAATCTCATTTTCGTTTGTGGGGGAAAGGTACAGGGATTGTATCATCGGAATTCTATAAGGGGGACGCGATGAAGGTTTTTCTATTTTTGAAGCGTACTTTTCACCGATATTCACAAAAAAATCATTGAACTCATTTGCTATCAATTCATCATCTCTGATAATGTTTCCACTTTCTGTTATTATTTCTTCTATTTCTTTTTTTGAATCATTCTTTTGTTTAATATTGACAATGTCCCACATCTTTTTGGCACTATTGCTGCTGTTAGAAATTTGATCATGAAAAAATTGTTTTTTAGCGATTCTCTTGAGTTTATTAACTTGTTTGCTGTATATTTTAAATTTGTTTTTAAGTGTTTGATTTTTGGGATTCATTTTGTGTTGACGGTATATTAAATTTTTTTCGTTAATGGATTTAATCAAACCAGATGTTATCCATTGTTTTCGTTTCACTTGGTGTTTTTTGAGTTTGATTGTTTTACTGTTGACTGTTATTGATGTCTTCAGAATATCCACTAAAAGTTCCGCCTTTTCGTTGACATCATCGAGACTGTAATAGGTGTTCCAGTTGAAGCCCTCAAGGTAAATTTTAAGTTTTTTATGATTGATATAAGTTTTTGTATGTGTTTCTTTTTTTGTATAGGTTTCATATTTTATATCTAAGTTGAGCAGAGTGGTTTTATGGTCTGTTATCATTGAGTTAAATGTTGCAGCATTGGTTTTGGTTTTCATAATTTGATTTTTGCTTTTGACAAAAATATGGTCAATGCAACTTGCTGACTCTCCTTGTACCCGAGTGTTTTTATTAATCATAGATACAAAATCAAATTCATATAGTGAGTCTAAGTATTCTGAAACTGTATTGCTCTCCTCGTTTATATTTATGTTGATATCACCCAGGAATATATGATGATCAGCTCTGTCTCGATCAATTTGTTCTAGATAGTTTTTCAAACACGGTACAAAAATATTGACGTCAGTTGAAGGGGGGCGATATATGGATGTAATGAAAATAACTCCATCCGTAACTGTATCAACCCTCAACTGCAATGCTTTACACTGTGCAATCTCAACTATTGTAGCAGAATGCCTTATATTGTTTCTCATATAAACAACGACACCATCGTTTTTGTTTATAACTGTATATCTTGTATTTTGAATGTTTCAGTGAGTACTATGCAGTCAAAGTCGAAATTCAGCTGGCTTAGAATGATCTTCATTTCATCCATATTTTTAAAAATGCTTCGTATATTTTGATGAAATGTTTTGAAGCGAAGAGTGTTACTGTTCATCATATCACGTACCTCTTTTATAGTTTCTAGTTCCTTTGTGTCGAAAACCTCATATTCAAAGTCCCTTGTGAAAGGATCCATTTTCGGTAAGCTAACAAATACTTGAGTATGAAATAGTGTAGTTATAAATAATATTATGATAATGATTGTTTTATATGTTACAAATCAAATAAGAGTATATATACGTTAAGGTAAAATTTGACAGAAACAATATTAATACAATAAGAAATTATAGCACGAGATATCCATTTGCATGAGTATCTGGGTTTGAGAAGAAGAGCCACTACAGCATCGGTTTCGTAGTTCTACAGCGTTTCCTTGGGACTTATTCTATTTGATGGTAGATGATGAGTTGTGTCGGGTGGTTCTTCCAATTTTTACTGTATTTTTGGTTGTGATTTCTTCAGCTTTTGTTGTATGTTTCTTTTTTTCCTCGATCTGAGTTTTTCCTCTTGTTTTCTCTTCATTTATTGGTACATTTGTATTGTCTACTTCTTCTCTATTTTCCTTTTCTCTTATATTTTGGCTGGCTATTGGGGTCGATGGAGCACTATTCGATTTGGGTTTCGGTTCAGGTTCCACTTCGAATTCGTTGTTATTTTGTTCTAGTTCTTCTAGGGTATAAGGCGTTCCGTTCACATATAGTTTGTAATTTTTTATGTATGCTTGGTAATTGTCTTTCCTGGCGTTTTTCAGGTGTTTGACAAGTTGTTTATTTATAATTTGGTCCTCTGGTCGCAAATCATGAGTTATGGAGATGCCAGTGCCCCGTAATTTCTTTAGATTCTGAAATATTTTTTGTTTTTGCATGTATGAGATAAACTCAAGTATGATTGTTCTTTTTTTTCCGATTGTATATATGTTATTTATATCCCTCTCAGTTATGCTAGTTTCAAAAATTTCATTTATTTTATCAACAGTAACTTCAAGTAAATCGTTATTTTTTGTCTCTATGCCGAAAATAACAACGTTATTCCTTCTGATAGACCTTTCTAAAGTGGTTACTTTCTGTTCCAGTTTTTTACATTTCTCTTCAAGTTCTTTCGATTTGTTTTCTAAAATTTCGTGTATTCCCTGTATCTCAGTTTTTAGCTCTGTTTTTGTATTATTTATGAGTTGTTCTAGTTTTAGTAGTAAGTCTTTGGTCGAGATATCAGTCATATTTTATCCTAATTTCCTTGGGCTAATTATTCTTATCACCAATCATTGACAAAGAAATCAGTTTCTTTTGTGAATAGGTGGTTGTTTTTTTATTACGCTCTTGTGGATTTCACTTGATTAAGGTCTTATTCTGTAATTCATGATTCTAATATTTTACTCACGTTTGCGTTTTTTTCCCAGGAATATTTCAATATAAAAAACCAGTTTTATTTCACACTTTTAACTATATTTAGAATGACTTTTTCTTGGAACAGCACTTGACACACCTACTACCACTTTGATGTGAAATGTATAGAATCAGAAGAATTATCTGACAAATTCGAAATTTCTGTGACCAATTTTTTCAAAAGGTAACAAACATCACAGAACAAGACAATTATCACAAATTTCAGTTAAATACTCAAGAAATTTCAAAAAACGGACTAACTACCTGAATGAATATGATACACTATCTGACATGCAATTTGGCATTAAAAAAGTCAAATCTAATGAAGAAGCAATAATAGAGCTGACAAACAGTACCTATCTACAAAGCCCTGAGTCTTCGTGGTCGTTGCAAAAGCATTCGTCACAAAAAATTGCTATCGATGCTCGAAAATATCAGCAGCATCAGCAATATAACTGCCTCCAGTTATCCAAGAGATACCTTGAGAAACATGAACAATGCGTTAGATTAATGAGACCTATAGTGATAACAGGAGTATAGAGTGTGGAGTTCCACAGGGAACAATTTTAGGACCACTTCTATTCCCCATATTCGTTAACGACATTCTCGATTCCAAGTGAAGAAAAAATAATAAGCTTCGCAGATGGTACCACTGTTTTTATAATTGTATAACCTGGGATAACCTCAAAAATTAAGTAGAAACTGATCTCAGCTCAATGAAAACATTTCTTGATAATACATTGCTAACGATTAAAAGTGACAAAATATGTTTCTTCCTTCCCTCTGCAATATATGAGAACACTTCACCAAATTTTCAATATCTCTCAATACAAAATAATTTACCTTAGCAACTAATTTGAAATATCTGGGGATAATGGCAATGGTATCAACATGTGAATTTTATTCTCAAAAAGTTCTTGAATTCAAAATTTTTTTTTTGGCTTCTTCATATTTTGTGAAGATTTTTAAAAACTTTTGCACTGTACAACTTTTTGTAGACTATCCAAGTATGCAAATAAAAATTATACACCAAGTATCCTACTAATTGGCCACCTTCAACTTTTTATTTTCAAATACGGACCTGTATTTTTTATTGCTTTTTTCAAATACTACGAGTCTTGTTTAATATTGGCGTAGTATTTTCATCCCAACCAAAGATTGTTTTGGAAATATTGAACTATTTATTACCAGTAAAATTTCAACATTTTTTCAATAAGAGCTGTAAATGAAAAACGTCAACTTGTCATTAATTCACTTCCCATTCTCTGAAATTTTTCAATTAGAGCTGTTAATAAATAAAAAAAAATTATTGGTAATAGTTTATTATTTCAAAAACACTACAGTTTAGATGAAACTAATACGCCATTTCAAAACATGACTCAGCATGAAAAAAATACATCAGGTCTGCATATAAAAATTAAATTTGAGGTTGCCCCAAATTGTACTATACTTCGCAAATATTATTTTTTTCAGATTTTTGGATAGTCTAAAAAAATTGTTATGGCAATGTACCAAAAGTTTCGAAAAATGATCACAAAATAAGATGATATGGGCAAAAAGAATTTTATATTTAGTTAGATAGTAGTTATTGGTCGTTACTTTTCCAACTCCATCAACCGCTTTTAACTGGTCAAATATTATTTGGCTTAAATGTGAAGCGTGATTTATTCAATTATTGATCATTTAAAGGTAGTGGTATTGACTATTATTTGGTTCTAAGTTTATGTTCGAAGTTTTAATTTCGGATTTTAGTTAGTTTGTCGTGAATGAAGTCTAGAAGAATTTCTAAATTTTTTGAGTGTTCTCGAATGTATTGGGCGTTTCTCTCATTTTCATCTATCTCGAAGTGATTTTTGTAATATAATCGCCCTCTTAGTATTTGGAGAAGTGTGTATCCGTTAGCTGTGTGTGTACTGTTGTTGTATGAAAGAAGGGCACACGCACAAAAGAAGTGCTTGTGAGGCTGCACAACCTGTACGACCCACTAATAATGATAGAAGGGCGTAGTTCATTTGATGAGTAAATCTGTTTTTTCTTCACGTAACTTTCTCGAGTTTTCGATTATACTCGAGTGAAATCTTTCGATTGGACCATTACTGTTTGGGTCTCCGATCAAATAATACAACCTGAGTAACTCGCCGCACACGCATTAGAATTTGTGTGTAAGGAACATTTTCCCCCAACGGCAGTGTCGTGCGTTGTTAAAAAAAATATCGGGATTCAATAAAATAGAAATAATGGAAACCCAATATGGAATGGAAACCTGAAATTATGATGGAATAATCTCCACAGGATTTTGAGAACAGCCGATGCTCTAATTGACATGTTTTTCCATAATTCATTCATTTTTCTCTTTTCCAATTTGATTATCCTTTCTCGATAGTTACGACACTAGTAGTGTTGTGAATTTGAGCACCCAGTATTTCATAAACAACAGGAACTCCCCTATGTAACTAGGCAACAACAGTTTTTCTACGGATATTGACACATCAAGATTGAATATTGAACATCAATTTGTATTAAAAAGTAGCAATAAAATCAACAAATTAAATATTCAAGAAGAAACCCTGGTTTTGATAAAAACCCAACCCCAAGGTCCATCGATCCCGACTCACAACACAATTCCCATCAGGTAGCTTACCTATGAAATGACATATTTTGATTTCCAGCTTCAAATGGCCTTTTACATATTTCACACTGCTTCACCGTTGCTTGATAATAAAAACTAACGATAGCTTAACACAAATTAATTATTATTATATATATATTATTAAAATAAGCATAAGACGAAATCAACAGATGTTTTGTTGTTGTTCTGTCATATTCGACATTTGCTATTTCAAATGTAGCGTTGCCGTACTGACCAGACTATAACGACAACGAAGAATCTCCGTTCGGCGATGGAAATACTATCGTTTTTACATGCTCTCAACAAGCTGCAATGAACGTTTGAATTGCCTTCTTATTGCTATATATTTCATCCAAGACAGTATTTTTGGTTTTTCTTTGCTATGAATATACCCGACTGATATCAAAATCTAGCTGACGTTCTTATTGTATTTAAAAAATTGCGACTTGACAATAATGTCATGATTTGAGGGATAACATTACTAAAAGATGATACCTTCAGTTCTATTTGAGTATTACTCATCTAGGTTGTGTTACTTGATCGGAGGTTTGGGTTGTATGCTGTTGTAAGTATAATACTCCACATAGAATATTGTTGTTATCATTCAGAAACGGAAAATACACCGTTTAGCATTGCGATATTTTTTTTTTTTTCTAAAATACCTGAGAAAATTGCTACATATCTCAAACTCAAAAATCCAACTATGTATACTTCAGCAGCTTTTCTTGTTAATGCGGGTGGATACATATTAGACTTACAATTACTTGGTGGTTGGGAAAAGAGCAATGTTGCAAGAGGGTATTCAGAAGATAACTTGAGTAGGAAAATTTCCATTGCACGAAAAATTTAAGTTGGAGACTGTAAACACTGTCTCATGTACGAAATAGACCATCGAACTAAATAAAAATGTTGCTGCACATGCCTATCATTTTGGACGAGAATGGTGCAAGTGTATCTCAATTTTGAAAACTGTCAAAAATTCATGTCAATTTTCATAAATAGATTTCAAAATGAAATTGATATCTAGGGCATTATAAAGTAAGATAAAGTTGTAAACATTCGAATTAGTTCGAATATATTGAGCCAGAGAGGTATCAACAATGTTGTTCTCTCTAAGCGTTTTCACAAAGTGGAAAATAAAGGCAAACATCTGTCAGAAAACAACTACTTCCCTGGCTAATACCACTACGGATATTGAACTACAACTGGCAGATATTTGTGCAACGTTCTTCAAAGAAGACCCAATTGCAAGTGCTTGTCTCGTAATTAAACAGAAATGTATCCTTCATTTGGCTGGGAATGACCACCTGCAGACATGCATGTTTCATCAGTGACAGGGTAGGTCGGACAACATTATAATTGTCCTGTCCCTGCCAAATGAATAATAATCAACTGTTTAACTAATATTTCCCCACGGATAACACCACGATCTACAACCAAGTTGATCGAAGCGCCATCCGCACGGAACAAGACAAAACACTCCCAAGCAGCACAGTCTCCGGGAAGAGAAATATGTAAACATTCGAACTAGTTCGAATATATTGTGCCAGAGAGGTATCAACAATGTTGAAAGAATACAGGGGTACCCTTCTCTCTAAGCGTTTCCACAAAGTGGAAAATTAAGGCAAACATCTGTCAGAAAACAACTACTTCCCTGGCTAATACCACGACGGACATTGAACTACAACTGACAGATATTTGTGCAACGTTCTTCAAAGAAGACCCAATTGCAAGTGCTTGTCCTGTAATTAAACAGAAAATTATCGTTCATTTGGCTGGGAATGACCACCTGCAGACATGCATGTTTCGAGGTTTATTGCCTCTCATCAGTGACAGGGTAGGTCGGACAACATTATAATTGTCCTGTCCCTGCCAAATGAATAACAATCAACTGTTTAACTAATATTTCCCTACGGATAACACCACGATGTACAACCAAGTTGATCGAAGCGCCATCCGCACGGAACAAGACAAAACACTCCCAAGCAGCACAGTCTCCGGGAAGAGAAATCTGTAAACATTCGAACTAATTCGAATATATTTTGCCAGGGAGGTATCAACAATGTTGAAAGAATACAGGGGTACCCTTCTCTCTAAGCGTTTCCACAAAATGGAGAATAATAATAAATATGAAGATATCGTTATCGAAGGGTCTTAGTAAACAACAGATATCGATGATTCTAGTCACATAACTTTCAGTTGTTAGTATCCACCCTAATTTTAGTAGTTCTTTTATCCTCTTTATCAAATATATTCTCCAAATTCAACATACGAACGATAAAAATCTTTCCATTCATATTGCTGAATTTCAGTTAAATAGCCAAATCGGACGGGTGGCCAATCTACTTCAAGATCCAAATTACATACCTAGTAGTAGTAGTAAAGGGACCTCATAATATCTGTTGGGATAATAATGCAAAAATGTTTGCTCAACTCATAGCGTATTTTGAGTATCACCTTCATGAACATCTCCATCATACCCCGTATCTCTTCGAACCGCTACATCATTCGGTAGTCTCGCCGAGTCAGCAGCTTTTTGGAGCGCAGAGGAGATTAGCGAGTCTCGGAAGGAACAGACACGCTAGAGGGGTGATCAAAAATCCGATACAGTTGCCGCCCCCGCGATGCAGATCGAAACGAAGTCCGCTGAATCAAGGCCAAGGTTATCGTCTAGCCGCGGAATTCTACTTTTGGATATGTTGCCCGAGGGAGGGGAAGCCGTTGCGTGACACAGCTGATGGCTGGTCTTTACTTTTTTGGGTCGGGAAATATTTGGCGGTTGGGTTGGCTGGGGATGACTGCGAACAAATGCAGGGGCGGCACTCACAGAAGAGGTGTAGATTCTCCACATTGTTATGATCAGTTGAAAAATCTGTTTCAGTTTGCACGAACTATTTGATCGAAGAAATTCAAATCCTCCACCCTTTGGAGTAAATATTCCATGTTTAAAATGTTGTTGAGTATCAATCCAGATTTGGACATATTCGATTATAGAAAGTCCGACGGGTATCAACCAAGGAAACCCAAAACATTTTCTACAGATAAAATCAATACATTTATATATGAAGCTCCTGATGAATATTGACTAATCTTCTGACAAAAGTAAGATTTCCTTTTCATAAAGCCAGACTAATTTCAATTTAAAGATTGATGACAATCGAATTCTAGAATAGTTGACAGGAAGATTCTAAATCAGTTAATTCCATCAAATTATTATGTTACCTAGTAGCAGCGAAAGTTGATTCAGGGTTGGTTTCCGGTTTTTTGCTTGTAGCCTTTTCCGGAATAACCTCACAACAATCCACCAGAAAAACCAACTTCCAAAACCACGCATAAGCAAGACAGGAGGCGTGGACCCTGCAGTTGCCTCTGTCATTTCACTGTATAATTAGACTTACTTGCGACACCAGCGAACGTTTTAGCCAGCGCCCTCTTGCGGGGACCCTAGGATCAACTTGGCACCGAGGCTGTGGAGCACGCATGGCGTCCTTCCCCTGTCCCATCCTACCCCCTGGGAGAAGAGCTAGAAGTGAAGGTGCATAATATACAATTAAATACATTTCAGCTAATATGAATTTATAGGAAAAACACTTATATTTATTTATTAATTTATTTATTCAGAGTAGGCCGAGGTTGTCAGTGGAACGTGAGGGTTCAAATCCAAATAAACAATTTTTTTTTCTTTCATGGAATCAAATAGTGTTCGATTTTTATAATAATCTTCAATATTTGTATATTCAGTTCATTTTTTTAGGTTATATGCGAATCATGAGTGCTTGTCGCTGGCCGTCAAGAATCATATAAAGTGAAAATAACTGACATGAGATCCACTGCCTGATACTGAAAACAAAATTACCAGGAAATCAACAATAACAGGACTCTTTTAAGAAATGGTTGATAAGTACCTACACAGATCTTTGGCTCTAATATATGAAAGACACTAAATTTTTGTTATCAAAGAAGAAAGTGCACCAACCAAAAAGTTGGAATCAAAAAATTTGGAAGTATGGGAAAACAGATTGAAGCTTTTCTAAATCTTAGTGATCCCGATATGTACACTGGTCATTGGTACAGAAGGACATCAGCCACTATCCTGGTAGATGCAGGAGGTGTTATAACTTCTTTAAAGAGGCACGGTGGCTGGAAATGCACCACCGTGCCTCCTTTCCCAAATTTTGTTGAACAACTGCACGAATGTTACTTTTTAATTGAATGGCAATGCTGATAGTACTTGTCAAAATGTTTCTAATTATTGATAAATCGCTACGCTCGTACTACAAAATTTCATACGAGCTTCGTGAGTTCTACGAAATTTCATATACCTACTCGTGGGAAATGTATGTCATTTCATGCTAAATGTACAATATACTATTTTTCCATTTGCCACAATAGCCTAAACTATATTGGGTGGATGGAAGTGAAATGGGTAAAACTATCGTTGATTATACATGTACTGGACTTTTATTTCGACACCAGACAACTATTTCTACACCTTGACAGGTGTTTCAGTCACGAAGTGATCATCTTCTGGAAAAGATAAGAATGAACGAAATCTCGACTTGAAATTATACGAACCAAGACAAGTTTCTTTCCGTTTTCTTACCACCAATCACCGAGAATTTTGGAAATATGTATCCAACTAGGTATCCAAAACAAGTAAGACGCTACAGAGCTTTCCAAAGGACTATTGGAATTATTGGTATTGGTAGGTATGGATGGTGACTGATGCGCTGCGACCTGATTAGATCTATTGTGTCTCATCTTCTGCTATTTCAAGGTGCTTTCGTTTACAGCAGCCCCTCAAGCCCCAATTCCTTGAGGATTTTGAGGGGATCTATTTGTGGTATTTCTCCCACCGTCAGCTGGTGTGATCCCAGTATATTCAATCTCTTGTGATGTACAGCAAAACACTCCATCAATATATGATGTGGTGTTTCTGGATGTTCCCCACAGAATCTGCAGGTGCTGTTCTCTTCTAAGCCAAGCTTCCTTAGGTGTTCTTTGAGTCTGCAGTGCCCCGTCAGAAATCCCGTGATTGTCTTTAGACTAGTTTTGCTGATGTTAATCAGTGTCTTCGATATTGCTCGGATGAAGTTGCCGAGGAGATCTTTGGCCTGCCTTAGCACTGGAAGCCTTCGCCAGTATGTTGCTCTCATTGCTTCTTCAATTTATTGAGTTCTTCTTGGAAGTAAGATTTTCGAAGTCCGCAGAATTGTTCTGGCCCGATCAGTGGCGTTGATGCCCATTTTCATGCCAGGGTGTCTGCTTATTCATTGACCTCCACTACTACGACGTGCCCCGGCACCCAGAGGAGGATCACCTTGTTGTTCCTGTATACATGCTGCCCGGGGTGTAATGGCACCCTCTCCAGTATCTCGGTTCTAATATAGCTATCTACCATCTTCTCCAGTGTCTTCAGTAAGAAGGAAAGGACTAAGTCAGGAATACGGAAATTTCTAGAATTTACGAAATTAAATACTGCCATACAAAATATTATGGGGATACTAAAATATTTGTAGAAATGAGATATAAGGAACATTTGGCATATCTAAAATACGGAAGATATTTTGGAAAAAACCTTTCTGTAGACTTCAGTTTACTAAGATTAGTAAGACAAATTAACAACAACATGCAGCTAGATGCAATGACCGATCCAGGCAAGGCAGAGATGTTCGAGGAGTACTTTCAGAGTGTTTTCCAGGCAGGAGGTGACGTCACCCGGGAACACGCCAAATTAACCAGGGGAGCCAAGGACTTCAGGGACACCTCCAGGTCCTAATAGGTGACGGAACCTACAAATAAGAGGCTATCCAGGACTAAGGCACCCGGGATAGACAAGACCGACTCCATTCTACTGCAGAATATCCCAAAGAAGTCTCTTGTACAGTTGATATATATAATCATCAACATAATCAGATGGCAGCTTTGGCCTGAAACAGGCAGAGATTATTCCCATCCTCAAACCGGGAAAACAGGACACAATGATAGAAGGATAGACAGCTACCACCCAAGCTCACTACTCAGTGTGGTGAACAGAATCATACTAAAAAGATTCAGTCGTCTCGAAGAAAATCTGGAACTCATGCGCAGTAGCGGTTCTGCTTTCGGAGGGGTCGCTCGGTAGCCTCTCATATGGCGCAATTTGTCCACGAGGTGAAGAAAGGCTTCAATCAGGACCGCAACATAGTAATGGTTCAGAAAGCTTTCGAAATACTCTGGAATGAGAGCCTCGTCATGAAGATGCTAAGGACAGGCATGCCTTGCCATGCAGTAAGATTGTTGAATTCGTACCTCGGCGAGAGAGGCCTTCAGGGTTAGAGTTAACAAATCCAGAACGTTCCCAAACCCTATATACTAGGCATCTTTTTGAGGCATCTTTTTGAAAAATCTCCCAGGACTGACGGGAGACAAGGCACACATTTTGTTGGAGGACAAATTCAATCAAGAATTAGGAAAATTAGGAAACACAAAGAAACACATTCGAGGAGGCAGGTAGAGATTGGTCCCAAACAGACGAGTTCGCTGGTGAAACCAGCAGCTGGAGGGCTTGAAAAAAAACAGAAGATCCCGTAATCAAGCCATCAAGAAGGGCAATGTGGGAGAGTGGAAAAGCTACAAAACCGCAAGAAGGGAGTTCAAAAAGTAGAAAGAAAACTAAAAGGACCTGCTGAATAAACTCCCCAACGGAATCCGCCAGAGTTATGAGAATTCTGTGTTACGAGACAGGAGGTTTCATAACATTTTGAAGACACCAGATGGAACGTGAACAATATCCTCCGAAGATTTGCTCAGACATTTGCTGAAGGTACACTTCCCAGGCGACAACGACCAACATAGCAAATCCCCCAAGGGCAGGAAAGGTCGTTAAACACGGCTCCATATCTATTTTCATTCAAATTTTGGGAAAGATTCTCCGAGCCAGTATAGCGCTAGGAAAAGCTTAATTCAAGGAACAAACCCCGAAATTTATATATTCCATATTTTTCTGGAAGTCATTTGAATTTGATAATAAACGAATTTGATAAAACCAAATCTTTGAAAACATATCTTCAAGTAAGTTCTCAGTATTTCAATGAAGATCTTCAAGAAAATACGAAGGAGAGTCTGGATAAGAAACTATTTAAAATTCGAGGAATCTGGACGGTAAACTTCTCAACAACATACGTCGCTCGAAAAAAAAGTCCTCGAAATACACAAGGTTCATAACATTAACCATGTGGTGTGGCGAAGTAATAACATAAGTCATCAAGACAGAGGTGGATGAAATCAAAGATAAAACCGAGGCAGTAATAAATGACAATATGAAGAAAACAATCAGCTAGTTGGAAAACGAATTGTTATTCAAAAATACATTGCTGAACAATAGTTTGTAGAAATACTGACAAAAAATGTATTGGTTTATTTCATTAATTTTTATTTCTTCTTCGTTGATTACTTTATATAATTCAATTATATGTATATTGATATCACCACTGTTTTCTACTCATTCTATCTTAGTTAAATATCTGTTTTTTAACAATTTCAATTATTATTCTGAACTATCTGACTATGTCTCATTCAACCATTTTCATTCAGATATTTAATTTAGATGTTTGGTATTGCATAAGTAATGAGAAATTTTATTATTTCATAGAGACACTTTATATTTTATAATGTATATATGTATACATTCAAGTGGATAACTGGCATATTTAAACCCAATCTAAATAATTTTATATATTATTATTTCTATTGTAGATATATCGGGATGTATAATCCTGACTGTTCTAACTAATTTTATATAAATAATTTCTATTTTTATATTTTATTCTCGTATATGCGAAACAGTTACTACGCTTTTATCGACACCCATATTTTTTATTACTGACAACACGTATGTTGAACTGAACGAAAATATTCATTATATTATATAATAACTCCTGAAACACTTTATGAGACTGCCACTGCCTTGTCATCGTTTCCTTCCAACATAATACCAGGACCCAATCTCCCGCCATAGCCAAACCATCGTTGTTCCTGATATCCATTCAATCTCGTTCTCGTTCGATTTTCTTTAGAGATTGCACACTTCCAAAAAACCTGTCCAGACGGATTTTACGACGCGATGATTCTTATGTGTTTGTCATAGCATGCCAGACGCGAGATATTAAACGTATGCTGTTCCAGCCATATAACCCGCTATGATACCATCGCTAATTTCCACCGATGTCGTTTTGTTATTGTTTATGGTAATGAGATTTTCGTTTACCACTCTGTTGAACCCATGTATTCAGATTAAGTATATTGTGACCCCAGTTCCTTTCTACCTTTTCACAACGATTCAGTTTTTCGTTCTGGTGAAATTTCTTATGGACCTGTGTCTGTAATGTGACATCTACGATAACGCTGCCAATAGAGTATCTCAACTGCTGTTCCTCAGACCAAAAACCATAAACTATCTCCGACGAAAATAATGCTCAAATTGAGTAGAACGCAACTATACTAATCACCGTAAGCTTAGAAAATATTTTGAGCTTGAGCCAAGCATGAAGCTGGACAAAAGGTTGTATGACTACTTAGATTTCGGAAGTCCATCGTCTTAATGGGTTGAAAGATGTTCGACTATTTTCACTTTTTCACAACGTTTCGATTGGTTGTATCCGCAATCGTCTTCAGGTGAATACTGACAAGTTCAGATGATACGAGGTCTTTATAGATCTGTTGATGTGGTGTAATTAAGGTCTTATTATGGCGGTGTAGTTGCGCGTGTAGTTCCGTACATTTTCTTCCATACAAAGTGGTCTATGAGCGGTTTCCAAACATTTTTGATTTCCACGCTGACTGAAAGCGCCGTTGGCTTTGATATACCCAGTTTCGATGAATTTTCGTTTGAATCAATATTCCTCTTTATGGAGAATACTAGCCTCGTTGATGAGTCCAGGCATGGTCAGCAAATTCCGATTTAGATGTCTCTCCCCGTTGAGTTCAATTTTTGTGTTATTCTCACGGATAATGGTCTCTAGGCCTCTCCGATGTAAAAATCTCCATATTCACATAGGAATTCGTTAATGCAGTTTTTTTCTGGATGCTGCTGTATTTTCAGGTTTCGTCTTGGTGAAGAAGCTTCGAAAGGTACTACAGGATTAAAAGCAGCTCTTAATGTTGTACTTGTTTTAGATCCTACTCATTTTCTCGGAGATACCTCTGAGGTATAGAAGGATGATTCCTTGATTCAGTGGTCGTTCTACAATAATTTTCTTGGTCCTTTAGAGTTGCTTCTGTACTTCTCTTCGGATTTTTTAAAAGTATCCATATAGGCGTGGGTCCTTTCTGATGTGGTTTATCTCCGCATCCAATGACTCCTGGTTATAACAAATTCGCATCGCTTCTTACACCAATATTCTTACAATCCCCCTATTTTGGAAATTGGGTGATTGAAGCAGAAGTGAAACTGTGTGGGTTTTCCTTCTGTAAACAGAGGTGCTTATGTCAGTGTCTGTTCTTTCGACGTTCACATAGAGAAACGACAAGGTACTATCATGTTCATGTTCCATCATGAACTTGAGAGTTCCTTATGTTGTTTATTCTTGAGAGGAAGTCCTCAAGATGTTCATCTCCGTGGTTCCATGTGATAAAAGTATCATTCACGTATCTTAGCCATAATTTCGGTACGTGTTCTGCCTCTCTAATAGCCAACTCCTCGAACCACTCTATGTATATGGTGGCAATTACTGGAGGAAGGAAAGATCCCACCGGCAGTCCGTCGACTTGTGAGAAGAACCGTTCTTTTTCTTGGGAGTATGAGTGATGTAGGCTTCACTGCAGTAATTCCAATGTAGCATGTACGGGTAGGTCAGATTTTTCGTGAAGAAGAATATCTTCTTTCTGTTTTCTCTTGATGAAGTTAAGTCCTCAAGATGTTCATCTTCGTGGTTCCATGTGATGAAAGTATCATTCACGTATCTTAGCCATAATTTTGGTTTGTGTTCTGTCTCTCTAATAGCCAATTCCTCGAACCACTCTATGTATATGGTCGCAATTACTGGAGGAAGGAAAGATCCCATCGGCAGTCCGTCGACTTCTGAGAAGAACCGTTCTTTTTCTTGGGAGTATGAGTGATGTAGGCTTCACTGCAGTAATTCCAATGTAGCATGTACGGGTAGGTCAGATCTTCTTCCTGTTTTCTCTTGATGAAGTTAAGTCCTCAAGATGTTCATCTTCGTGGTTCCATGTGATGAAAGTATCATTCACGTATCTTAGCCATAATTTTGGTTTGTGTTCTGCCTCTCTAATAGCCAATTCCTCGAACCACTCTATGTATATGGTGGCAATTACTGGAGGAAGGAAAGATCCCATCGGCAGTCCGTCGACTTCTGAGAAGAACCGTTCTTTTTCTTGGGAGTATGAGTGATGTAGGCTTCACTGCAGTAATTCCAATGGAGCATGTACGGGTAGGTCAGATTTTTTGTAAAGAAGAATATCTTCTTCCTGTGTTGTCTTGATGATGTTAATGGCTTCTATGAGGATATTGGTGTAAAGGCTTTCCACGTCAAAGCTGATGAAACGATCTTCAGGTCCTACTTAAACCTCTTTGAATGGTGTTCAAGAAACGCTTCAAATTCTTGACGAATGAAGTTCTAGTGCCCTGCAAGGTTGTATTCGCTAGATTATGGGTCGATGACATTGGTACCATGCCGTTTCTCGATGTGAACGTTGAAAGACAGACACTGGCATCCGCACCTCTGTTTACAGAAAGAAAACACACAGGACAATATCTCAACTTTTACTCCAATCAGACGAATTCCACAAAAAGGGGGATCGTAAGAACATTGGTAGAAAGTGCAAAGCAAATTTGTAATAACCAGGAGTCACTGAATGCGGAGGTGAACCCCATCAGAAAGGACCAACGCAAAATGGATATTATGAGAAAGTCCTAGGAAAAGACCAAGACTATTGTAGAACAATCACAAAATCAAGTTCCTTCCATACCTCAGCGGTATCTCCAAGAAAATCAGGAGGATCGAGAAGATCGAGATCAAATAGTTTCTTCGTCAATGCACCACTTGATCTAACAAAAAAAATATCAACTCCTCATACTCAAGTTTATGAGGCAAAAAGAACTCGAACAAACACAATATTCATAAGCTTCTGTATCTTCTGAAGCTCAAATTAAAAAATAAAAAATTATGTGGTTTTGATAAAATTCCATCATTTTTATTGAAAAAGTCAATTGAATATGATATTGCGCCCAGTACCTTTCTGGTTAATCTTTCATTTCGAGTAGGTGAGTTTCCGCAATCACTGTAAGTGGGAAAGATAGTACCACTGCACAAAAAATATCGGACAAACAAAACATAGAAAATTATAGACCTGTGACAGTACCCTCAAGTCTGTTGAGAATTTTTAAGATCAGCTTCTTGAACCGTCTCATGAACTTTCTTAATACCGAAAATATACTAGATAACAGTCAACATGGTTTCCGTCCAGAAAAAGTTACGAATACTGCTGTTTTAGCATACATTGGAAAATTAGTCGAAATGATCGATGCAGGCGAGTGTCCTGCTGGGATTTTTTGCGATCTCAGTAGGGCATTCGACTGTACATAAGTGAGGATTGACAACCCTTTGAGACGATGAACGTCCGAAATCTAAGTAATCAAGTTCTACATCGTCTACAACGTTCGAACGAAGAAAGTTGTATCGTCAATTATTGATTGCATGAATGAAGCTTAAGCGAATGATTCAGATTCTTTGAAACAGACCTGTTCATTTTGTTGAGTTATGACTGTTTTGACTACCCATTCAATACAGCTTTTCCCAAATTTTATATACTGTGTTGGGTTCACTGAAATAATAGCTATTTCAAACATAAAGTTTTTTATCTCCTTTTTTACTGTCACACATATGCAATTAGATTTTTAACTGTTGGATTTCGTTTAGGTATTCAATAGAAAATGGCAGTGAGCCTTCAACGAGGGCGTCATCAACTTTCAAACGGAGAATGCCAAAGATTATTGTCTAGTTATAAAATCAAGATGGGTTGTAGAAATGAAAAACGGCCATTTGAATTCTATATTCGCATTCTTTCAACAGACCATTTAGATAACTAATCCCCCACATATTGCCCCCAATCAGGGATACCATAGACGAGCTGTACAGGAGGCAAAAGAAATCCACAAACACACAGAGAATTTCAACAGAAAAGAAGAAGCTATGTGTAATGAATTTATATGTGTATCGTTTTGTTTAATGTTGTTCGGACTAAGACTTTTCGAAGAAGTATAAGAATATGAACACTTTTATGATAGTTTTATTAATGAACGAACGTACATGACTTATGACAGTACTTGTCTATTATATGTCAAAATACCTGAAACTAAGTTCACACCCGATAAAGATCAGTTCACTATGAAGCTCAACCGAATGTGGAATCTCATTCTCAGAAATTCGAAAATAGCAAAGGAAGACAGCAGGTAGAAAGGGGTCAACGGATGTTATGAAAATGTAAGTAATCCAAATACGGTAATTAGCGCACAGGAATGCCTAAGAGAGAATGTTATTGAAAATGTACATAATCGAGATACGATAATTGGCGCACAGTCAGTCAGTCATCGAAGATTATGCCTGATATATGAGCCTCTAAAGAAGCTAGCCACTCGCGCTGGCGAAATGTCAGGAAGAAATTCCAAAAAACACGACCTTCAAACCCTAGTGAAAATAGTGATACTGTAAACTTCGACCACGAAAGCCTTAACCATTGTATCAATGCAAATCTCATCGTTATCCAGATGAAGGATCGGAAACCTGTGATTCTTCAATGAGATGAAATGGTTTTAGTAAACCACTGTTAAGCAAAATTGTGGCAATGATTCAGTTGCCAATCTAGCCTCGCTAAACAAACAAAAAGTAATGTAAAAGAGGCAGTGAGAATATACGCTTTCGACAGAAGATTACCGTCAGATAAAACAGTCACTAGATTAGCCAAATATCTATCACAAAATGTGTTTTAGTAAATGTTTTCGAAAGAAATGACAAACAGCTAAATATGTGACTCATGCTGACTACTTGAAGTAAAGTGGTCGTGGTGTTAGAGCATTTGCTTACCTTTTTCTAGGAGTTGTTTTCTATTAGATATAACAAAAAAAAAATATCGTAGGTAGTTTCATAAAAAAAATTCTTTCTCACTTTCCAATTGGGAGTTTTTTAATTTTCGAGATGGATAACTGAGATTTTTCATACTGAGAGGAGAAAGAATAGTGGGTATTTCCTTCGTCCGTTCACCTATAATAAAGTCCATCCGGTCTAACAACAAATTCAAAATCATAGAGTGAATCAAAAAGTGGAAATTCAACACTATCAGTGAAATGAATTCCCAAAATAGCTGTATACATTTATTATGTACTTCTAAATCCCTGACAAGACTACACTCGAGTTAAAGGAAAAGAAAATATCATCAAAAGAAAGCCACCCACCACTGAGGCTTTTATCCGAACTCACTCAATAAAACATTTCGGAATCGAGTGGGCCATTTTTATCCGCAGCCTCTCCTTATTCACATATAATGGACAATTTATCTTCAATAAAAATAACAGCCCAGCCATTCTTCTGGATACTATCTGGACGTGTCTAAAAGACAATCGTCGGACAGCATGTAGCTCTAAATCTTAGCGCAGTCAAGTCGTATCGGAGAATCTACTAATTTTTCACTTTTTTATGTCGCCCTGGCACGTAATTCGTTACTCGTATGAAAATGAAATACGAAGAGATGTGTAGAACGGGAGACATGGGCGGAGGAAGTGTGGTTGGATTGAAGAGCGTAATTTCTCATTAGTCATTAGCATGAAAGCAATGACGACTTTGTAAAAATACGTACAGACGATGAAAAGGAAAATACTCCACGCTCAAATATTGATATCATCAGGAGTAAAAAAGATATTTAATGTTATGATTCTAGAACTCAAAAACGTTAAGATTCTTAAATTATCCAAAATTAGATGGATTTCAAGAGAAACTGACACAAAATAATAATAAATGTAAAATAATCTTTCAGGTACCCTGTACTATTTGAGGAAGGCATAATTCAAATATGACATGACAGATGTCATCACCAAAATAAAGAAAACTCTTTCAAAGGAATAAATAGCTAGAAAGATTTATTTGACCAAGTTACAAATATGTTTTTGGCAAGTCATTCAGGTATTTATGTATACACATTGTTTGAAAATAATTTAAAGTGGTGAAATATTGAGCTTCAAGAATAACCGTCACAAGATTAAAACAATGTATAAATAAATGAGTAGATTGAAAACATTATCACAATCATCTCAAGGATCATTATTGAGACATACAGGCGTACTCAAGTATTCGTCGGTAGAATAAAAACAATGATTCAAGATATGTTTTCTGACTTTCGATTTGAAACGGTTCAGATTCAGAGTCCTGTACTCTTGGGGTAGGAAGTTGTATAGTTTGACATCCAACGAGTTTTTTTGTGACTTGTTTAGTCTGAGACGTGAAGGTCTCAAGTGATTTGCTTCAGGAGTCCGATGATTATGAAATTCAGAGTTGGCGAAAAATGCTCGTTTGTTCTTATGTATCTCTCACACTGTGGCATATATGAATAGAGAAGGAACAGGCATAATGATAGATCACTAGTAATAATTCTTACGGCTCTTTTCTGCATTTTAGAAACCCTAATAATGTGACAAGAGTTACCCCATATAAGAATGCTGTAATTTATATGGAGTGAAAAAATGAAAAGTGACATATTTGAACCGTTTTGGGGAATATATGGTTCTTCATGTTACGCAACAAATATATCGAACTGGATAATTTAAGGCATAACTGTCTGCATTTTTATAAAAAAAAATTAGTTCCTGGGTTTTGTCGCTGTTCAGTTTGAGGATGTTGGCACTGAACCAATTTTGTGCTTCATTAAGAGAAGCAGTATAAAGTTGTATCATCAGCATGAGCCACACATTCATTGGGATTAATGGAATAGATTGTTCACATAAATAATCAATAATAGAGGCCCCTGAACGGATCCCTGAGGTACTCCATGTTAAATGTTCTGGAAATCAGAATGTGGTTCATTTAAATATACTGCTTGTTTCCTGTTGCTTGCATAAGTATGACTGGATCAGGTCGAGTGGTAGGCCTCTTACACCATGATAGCGCAACTTTCTACTTAAAGCAGTATGAAAGACGCGCGCAGTCGAAGGCTCTCGATTGGTCACATAAAGTAATACCAACATCAAGTCCTCCGAGAATATTAGTAACTATTTTGAAAATAGCCCGAGTTGTACTGCATTCACTTCTGAACTCAAATTGATGGCAATTGAGAAATTTATTCGATTCGAAATATTTCGTAAGCCTTTGACTTAATATTACTTCAAAAATCGTTGACACTATTGAAATGATAGATAAATAAAATGGTAACAAATATTGGGCACAGGAAATATGCAATACACAATTTCTATGATCAAACTGCAATTACGAACAATAACATGGAATGAAATTAATTGAATTAGATTAAGATTAAAAATAAATGACAAAAGGAGGTGGAAACCCGATCTTCTATTATTAATGTAATAAGATGATGGATGCTAAGTGAAATTAGAGATAGAAAAAGTATTTGAACGGAAAATCAAATAGGAAAATAAGAATCTAGAAATTACTCCCAAATTTCCATACATGTAAAAAAAGTATATGTACTGATTGTAATCAGTTAGCAATATATTTCCGAAGTTTCAAAATGTAAAAAAAATCTACATGTTGTTGCTAGGAAATTAAGGTAGTCAGCTTTTTACCAAGATGATGGGTACTTGGAAAGAGTGAGAAGAAACAGTGAGGTTTCTTTTTTTATGTCTGGCAACACAAAAAGTAATAAAATGAAGAATTTCACAAAAACCAAAGTCCAAATATGTATTATAAATAAGACAGAATGTGCATACAAACTATTACCTACAATAAGGAACTGTTTAAAATCCCAGTTATATAACAATAAAGTGTAAGTGTTTCTGACGAACAGATCCAAGTGTCTGCAGTACATAATCCCAGAGTTGTAGAAGAAAGAATTGAAAGCATTTGCAGAATTCCAGAATAAGTCGATGGGCCAGACACAGGTATTTTTTCCCAAATGCCTTAAAATTCTGTTGCAACAAAAAAGCTTTCGAACCAAGATATGCATATATTTTCATGAACTCGAGATTAGTGTTTTCGTTCAAATACGCGAATACGACTATCTACAAATTCTTTGAAAATTTTCCAAACTAAGTTTACCCGGTTCTACAGAATTTTTATCAAGAACTAACTCTATGAGCTAGCTCTTTGCTTGTGAATTTCATTTGACTCTGCTATAGCCAGCATTCTAACGGATAAACTCAAATTGTTTTTAGCGTTGAAGGACATAATGGCATATTTGAATTAGATTTCGGATCCTGACCAACTTCTCATTATGATACTTTTCAGTATTTTTGTACACAACTGACATATTCCAAGATTATAATCAAAATTAGGTTTGAGAAGATGAATAACAACTCATGAAAAATGCCTTCTATACCTAAATCGAAAACATATTTTTTCTTTACGTCTACTTAAGAAACACTTGTATTTCTTACATGTTTGGTTAAGAATTGCTCACTTTGTATTTCTCGATTGTTTGGTTAGGTAAACAATTTCTTATTGATTTAGGATAACTTCCTGAGAATAGAAGGCCCTATTAGAATATTTTTTCCTTAATGAAGTCTAATGAAAAAACTAACTTTTCTTCAAGAATACTGTTTTGTTATTTCAATATTATGACAATTATCTTGGTATTATGTAAATTGTTCAAGAGAATCGTTACTCAAATCTATAGTGATTCATCAAATATTTGTATTTCACCACTTCAAATTTCAAGAAACCCATGTCCGTAACACGTACGTCTCTGTAATGTTGACCATGCTCGCATGAACGATGCATTTGTCATTGGTTTAGCCGAATTTTAGTGGCTAATACGAACTTGGAAGTCTCCATGTTGTTGTTTTTGTTATCTTTAATGCAGGGCGAGTCTGATGTTGGTGTCTAGACTGCTGTTAATGTCGCAGCATTAGTTTTAAACGAATTGCTCACGTAGCGTGATTTGGCATTCTTTTTCAGATACCTAATTTAAAAATGTTGTGAAGGGTAGCGCTGATTACATAGTTATTGGTAATTTTAATAACTTATATAGTAACAAACAAAGGAAGTACGATTACAAATCCCCTAAATAATTATTAGTATTGGTATGAATACTATTTCGTGTCCAAATATATTTCCTAGTAATGACCTCGATGTATCTAGGCTACACGCTATACAGAAACAAGATGAACGGGACACTGAAATACCAGAATCCCATACCTACACCATTTCCTATTTTCATATTCAAACTTAGAAAGAATAATTTATAATGTGGCATCAGAAACTGGATACGGTTTGGAGCTTCTTGTTTTTCACAATGCTCTTCAGTTTGGGAAGAATGCTTTTGTGTAAAAAAAATAGTGGATCTTTCTGAATGTTGTTCAACTATGAGATATACAGGGGGTCCCTCCGGAAAGGGCATCGATCAATATATAGAAAACCATAGGTGGACCGAATTTGAAAATTTGGGAGTTCATTATTGTTGATGAGTGCTATCCGGCTAAAATATTTTGAAGATTGTGGTACTTGGAAGTGGAAGTGGAAGTGGACCCCAACTTCGTTATTTTAAATAAGAGCGATTTATTCGTAGTACAGCAGAATTTTGATATCAATTCGTTTAGAATTATACAGGGCGTTCGCCAGAAAATGATATAGATCCGGTTGAAAAAATTATTGTGAGTCCATTTTTTCAAATGGAAGTCTCTAATTCCATATTCCCATTCGATTCAATCAATTAATTTAAAAAAAACTGTA
The DNA here is from genome assembly GCA_958502065.1 of Chrysolina americana. Classification (NCBI taxonomy): domain Eukaryota; kingdom Metazoa; phylum Arthropoda; class Insecta; order Coleoptera; family Chrysomelidae; genus Chrysolina; species Chrysolina americana. The sequence continues at coordinate 51,980,972 of OY293416.1, forward strand.
TGTATGCAATTTACAGGCCCTTATCAAGGAAAGGATGCAAAGAATCTCCCGATGAATGACGTACAAATAGAAATTAAAAATAATACAAAGTTTCTAGGCACATAGGTTGATAGCGACATGAGCTGGAATAATAATATCAACTACATCTGCTCCAGGCTGAACGAATGTTATTTTGCAATTTTGACTTCGAAAAACAATCTTAATGAAAATTCTCTCAAATGTTACTATTTTGCATTCAATAATGTCATATAATATAATATCGTGGGGTCAAGCCCCTCAGGTCGATCGTGTATTTGTTATTCAAAAAAAAATTTAACGAATTATGTTTGATCTAGATTATGGGATATCTTGTAGAGAAACCGCTTATTCAAAAAAAATTCTTACTTTAATCAAAACAAAATTGTATGATCGTCATAATATTGCAAACTATATCAAACATTGTGATGTGCATCCGTGCCCAACAAGAAATATCAATAAATTATGTACTAGAAAATACAACCATAATTACTTTACAAAATCTCCGGAAGGAGCCGGTATTCAGCTATACAATGTGCTACCCACGGACATCAAATCTATCAAATCTACCAAAAATTTCAAACATAAACTCAAGGATTGTTTAATAGCAAACTGCTTTTATAACCTCGGCGAATTCATTACTTACTGAAAATCTTAATTGATTTTATCTTCTTTTGTAATACTTGTATATTCTTAAAATACTTTTTTTGTTTTGTGTACTGTTTTTGTAATTATTTGATATTTGTTATCATGTGAAGTGAAGCTAATGACGACGCTTATCCTGTAATGGGCCTGAAGTTAATAAATAAATGAATGAATGAATGCATTCAGCATCGAAAATGAACCTAACTTTGAATAAGGTTATCTATGCCTACACTCAACAGTTTTCGAAATATTGGCGAATTGACATGTCTCAGTTCCAGAAAATCTCGTATTCTTTAGTTTACTTATTCTTAGTTGGCCATGGCTCCCGCGGTTGCGTTGGAAACAATCACAGAAATGTCATTATTCGAATGAAGATTACTCAAATCTATTTATTATTTAAGGGAAATGTAATACTTAGGTTCATCTCAAGAACATGTGATATATTTGCTATTCGGTATCCGCAGAAGCAGAAGCCCTCACAAAACACTGTTGAACGAATTATATAAAACAATAAAATAAAAACATTCCATCTGCCGATACAAAAATGTAGATAAAGAAATTCTAAAACAATTCGAATAAAAGTGAAAAATTAACGATATTGAGAGGTATACAAAAATAATTGGACAGTGAATGTTCGAATTGACGCCCTCAACTTCCAAACATTTTTCACATTTCACTAATCGGGTCTGAGATTCTGAAATGAATTCCTCACTCGTTGCATACAATATTCCATGGTAGACAATTGTAGCGGAAATCTGGAGAGCGGGGTGGCCAAAGTAATGTTCCATTGTTGGCTACCCACTGGTCATGAAACAATTCTTGTAAACGAGTACTGACTAAGTGACCATTATGCGGAGGTGCCCCCGTCATGTTGATGAGATAGGTTTCTATGGTCAGCGATTGGTGAAGTCGCCAAGTACTCATTTTCGAAATTATGCAAAATATTCAAATATCCTTCACCTGCAAAAACAGGAATCTCATCCTATTCTTGTTCCAAAATTGACATTTGTTTTTTACTTGCTATTTAAGTTTTCTTAATAAAAATGCAGTGTCACGACGCTGTCTGTTCTCATCACACAATAAACATTGAACTGCAAAGACTCTTGAAAATTCAGTTCCCTGAATACATGTTGATTTGAGTCACTCGTCTGTCCATATAATAGTATCCAAAAATAATGTGTTTCCTTGCGACCAAGTTAAAACGAATTCACAAATTCTCACTCTTCGTGGAAAATCTGTTTTCTATAATTCATTTAACAGTGTTTTGTGAGGGATTCTATTATTACTATTATTCACCATAAATAATAAATAGATTCAAGTAATTCTCATTCGAATAATTCAACCGCGGGCGCCATGACCAACTAGGAATAAGTAAACTCAAGAATACGAGATTTTCTGGAACTGAGACATGTCAATTCGCCCATATTTCGAAAACTGTTGAGTGTAGGAATAAATACCCATATTCAAAGTTAGCTTCATTTTCGATGCCGAATCGAATGGACTTAAAATTAAAAAAATATATTTGTCGGTCTGCAAACGCAATGTTCCACTTAAAATTTGAAATATTTCGAAAACTGTTAGACTTAGGTATGAGACATTACACATGAAACATGTTCAGAATCATGTCCTAAATCTGAAACTTTGATAATATACATGGAGTCCTATTTAAAAGAACGAAGTTAGTATCCACTTCCGGTACAACCGGAAGTGCCACAATGTTCAAAATATTTTAACCGGATAGTACGTATCAACAATAGAGAACTCCCAAATTTTCAAATTCGGCCCACGTACGGTTTTCTATATATTGATCGATGCAGTTTCCGGAGGGACCCCCTAATCTAACCTGGTTTAAATATAATATAAGTGGTCTCTTGAGCAAAAACATATTTTTCCTTTCAAAATCGCGCTACAGTTTGAATCGACTGTCTTCTTGATTAGGGTTAAGAAAGTGCAATTCACACTCTCGACGGCTTCGATTACGACTTTGTGCCTTCTCAACTCTATCAGTCCTTTCATTGTCAATGATGTCGAAGAAAAAAGGGCTTTCTTTATTGTGTCCAGCTCCATTCAATAGCGATGATAATGAAAACGAGAAAAAATGAGCACACCACTCAGGACAGGTTTACAAATTTATATTTTTGCAGTAGTAAAATGAAAAACATTTGTCTCAAAAAAATAAATTTCAGATGAATAATAATCAATTACTAATGATAATCAATTACATTTCTTTATCTCAAATAAGAGACAGTTTATATTCAATAGAGAATTATCTGGTTACCTCTGTAATATATAAAACAGTAATGATGATCTATCTCACCACAATCCTTCTCATATAACGACACCAGACAATCAAATATTTTATGTCGTTCAACCTTTTTAATGTTTTTTCCGTATTTTTTTGTCAAACTGTAATTACGGAAGCTTTCTACAGCAGGGTACCACATTGTCCACGAGCGTATCTGTGGCTGCCACCCTCATGATCCGAAGTGAGCACTCTGAACAAATTTGAGAACATGTTTGATCAACCTTAAGATAAGATTCTCTCCCCTTGCCTTACCACCATTTCGACTTCACCAGTGTCCTGGTGTATAGGTGCCACTGTGTGACTATGACCTTGAGATGTCTTCGAAGAACAAACAAATTATTTTTTGGAGTTGTTAACACAGAAATGGTTTGCTTCCAGTATTCATGGGTGATCTCAATGTCTGAGTTTCATGTGTGTTTTCAACAAACCCTCAAGAACATAATTTTCTGAATAATAATGAATATTATAGACACGTGTCTCCAGATAAACTGGTTATGCGACGATATTTGTCATAATTATTCTTTCGTTGAGACTGGTGAAAGGGGTACCTAGGGATAATTTTGAAGACCTTCACTCGTCCTCAAACTCTCAAATCAAATATACTTCATCATCGAAAGATTCACATCTCATTGAGCCATGGATTTTCAATCAGGCTGAAAGCATTTTTTTATTCAATTGGTTTGAACTAGCCTTCGCTGATGGTTGGCAAGGACCATGAAACCGGTGCGGAGGTGTTTCCTAAATTAAATTGAAAAATAATTTCAGCCTTGGTATTCAAATTGCATTGCAAAGTTTGTTCTTGTAGAAAACTTTGCCAAATATTAAACAGATATAATTATGGTCGTAGGGGGCAGTAGCTGATTTCTTTTGAATACTTGCCGACGACAATGCCTATCGTACAGGATCTTTAGCGGAAGATACGGAATACGTAATCCACCAATTGTCTTGTTCACCTGACATCTTTATTTATAAATACCACCCAAATGGAATATTGCCGTATTGGTGGTCACGTGACATATCTTAATCGATTTTAAGGTTCTCCGATATACAGAAGCGATCCCCTTCAAAGTGTTTTTTGTATCTTTTGAATTAGTTTAATTTTTTTCCTAATTCATACGATGTTCGCGTATGCGATTCTTGAACGGTCTACATAATTGGCCTTTACAAACTTTGGGTCGGGAACCATAATTTAGTTTATCTGATGGCATGTCATAATGACAATGTTGTCAATCAATTTTGATGACATAAGGAAGGTCATTATGGTTCTTAGTACCATAATGAATTTATTATGGCAGTTTTTTGTTTTTTGCATTTTGTGAGAAAATTTACCACAGTGGTGTATATCTTTTTACACCATCAGAAAGTAGAGATTTCAAAGAACGAAGAGCCCACCAACTTTTTTGGAAAGTCGATATTTTGACGTGAGATTTTTCTATTGAAAATTAGTTTTCACAAGATTTCGTGAAAAAACAATTTTTTTTGTAAAAGATGAAAATAAAAAACCAATAACTTGGTTATTTGAATTTTTCACATAAATTTTGAGGTTATGGGAAAAAAGTGTGATACAAAAATTATACATCTTTTATTACCTACAACTTTTTAATTTACTTTTTTCCATAGGACTTGTAGTTTTGCCGGAAATCGAGATAAACCGTATTTTACCCTTAAAAACTCACCCCTCCTACTTCCCGACCTCATATCGCCCGTAATTTATTTCCCCTTTCATTTTTATCATATTATCTTTCGTTTCCAATGGGTTTCATTCTATTTTATTTTTTTGTTTAAAAAATTATCTACCCTGGACTATAACACCACGTCGATAGATAAATAAAATACCGTGTAGCTCCTAAATTTGTCAATATTCACGTGAAGATGACTGAAAAAGAAAAATATTCTAACCATTAAGATGGAAATCGTATAAAAAGCATTGCTAGTTTCGGAAAAAGTAAGCGGAGAAACAGACAAATAGACGCGGAAAACTTTGTTTAATAGTATTATGGAAGAGATTAGAGAAGATAGGAAGCAAAGTAGCAGCCATAAACATGCGACGAACTATTAAATAGTATATTCATCAACGTTTGTTTCTAAAGACCGACCTCCTGAAATGTCAGAAAGATTTGGAAATTGAAATAAATTCAGCCAATCAAACCAACCAACCAATCAAACTACGTATCCAATCGATCAGATTTTACACTCGATACTAAATTTTTTATATAATTCATCCATTGCATTCAGATAAAACAAATTCAACTGGCAAAATACTTTGTGATGAAGATTCAGTTCACTGTACTTACCATATAAAGTAGCTAGCAGGTTTCACGAAGGAAAGCTTGAGGCATAGTTATTCGCGAAAGAATTGCCAATTTGAATATAAATCTATAGTTTTTCGAAGAATTTAAAAGTTTTCATAGTTTGTGAAAACAGCATTGCACGTTCTTCGTGAATCCATCAGTTCACTGTTTTGCATTTATATTAAATTTCAACAAGTCATTATTTTCTTGAAGAGCATCACCTTTGTTTCGAAGCACATTTCAACGCAGTTTATCGGTTCGAGCAATATAAAGTTTGCGGATGATGATGGATGGTCTGGAAACGATGTTCTTGATATGTTTACGAACCCACTTGGAGTGTATTCTGAGAATTATAATAACCGTGGAGGAAAATTTTTTGAAATCAAAATTGTACTGTTCATAATACTATGGAAAATCTTAATCAATTACACAATGGAAATATAATTCTTTTATTAATCAGATCCAAAATACATATTTTAACGCTTTTTCTTCTTGTCGATAGTTTGCAACAAATACTCACCGGCCGGCGTTTATAATAATAACAGTTGACCTAGTGCATAAACCACGGACTGAACACACCTTTGGACGGTGAGGGGTGAAACCCCATCGCCCAAAGGTCAACCATGTGCTTTCTATGGACAAAGAGTCCTTAGAGGAAATCAAGACACTGGATATTTCTCCTTATTTCAACCTAGGAAGGCTCAATTTCATAGTTGATGGGAGGCAGGGAGCCAAGGAATAAGATGCTGCCGAACGATTCCGAAGACCGTATGGGTACAGGAAGAGGCTGAGGCGGCATCTTCTCGGAGCGGAGAAAGTCCTCTCAAGAAAGGGTAATACCTATAGAGAAAGAAGCCTCAGAGAAGGCAGAAGAAGGGTACCGCAATTGAACCTCCATCATGCTAGAGCGCTCAGCCCCGGCTACTACAAACAAGCCCGCTCAACGAACGCCGGTATGCGTATCAACCAGGCAAGTCAACAAACTCGGCACTGGACGATCTCAACAGACTGCTAACAAAGTCCCTGGAAGACAAAGAAATAGCCATGGTAACATTTATAGACATCGAGGGTGCCTCCAATAACAAACACTCTAGCACATCAGTTATGGTATAATTCTATGGGGAAACTCAAGTGGCGCTATAAAAATTTTTAAACTTCAGAAAAGAGCAATCAGAATCATCACAAATTCAGGCTATAGAGATCATTGCCAACCACTTTTCCTTAAACTTCAAATAATGCCTCTACCGACCCTATATATTTATAGTGTCCTTGTAGAAATTCATAAGAACGCAAATATACTAATTAAGCAATGTGACGTTCATGACCATAATACCAGATCCGCAAAGAATATTCGTACAAATCGCTATCGGCTTAGTAAATCTCAAAGAAATACTTTAGACTTCAACCTTTACAATCATTTACCAGATGATTATAAATGTCTCTCTATGCATCGTTTCAAAAATTCCCTGAAGAGTTACCTTTTGAAATATTGCTTCTACTCTGTCAATGAATACGTTAGTCATTTTCAAAATCGATAGTTGTGAACATACTCACCATAATTCTTTCAAAGTGTTAATCAGTAAGATTATATAAATTGTGTTGAAAATATTTTAATTGTAATCTGACCTTATTTTAATTGATTGGTATCTGATACCTATTTGTGTGTTTTTATTCTAATATGTATTTTTGACGTGCTACAAACATTTCGAAAATGAAACGTAGTAAAGTAAATACTTTACTGTATTTTATTCGACAACAATTCATGTTCTTGTTTTAGATTGTGAAAATTTGTGTATATCTGTTTGTTATATCTTAGATGTATATTTTAACGAATTTTAATTAACATTTTGTACATAATTGACTTGCCAAAAACATATTTGTATTCTATTCTATTCTATTCTATTCTATTCTATTTTATTCTATTCTATTCTATTCTATTCTATTCTATTCTATTCTATTCTATTCTATTCTATTCTATTCTATTCTATTCTATTCTATTCTATTCTATTCTATTCTATTCTATTCTATTCTATTCTATTCTATTCTATTCTATTCTATTCTATTCTATTCTATTCTATTCTATTCTATTCTATTCTATTCTATTCTATTCTATTCTATTCTATTCTATTCTATTCTATTCTATTCAATTCTATTCTATTCTATTCTATTCTATTCTATTCTATTCTATTCTAGCAAAAAAAGGGGAACCCTCCCTATTGTGTCGTCGATAAACGTCAACTCGAAATACGGGGTTATCATATATGCAATAATTGGCGGAATAACACTAATAGCTAGAGCAAAAAGAGGATGTCCTCAGAGAGCAGTGCTTTCGCCACCACTCCTGGATATCCTGATGGACGAACTGATTAAGGTGCGTTTCCTATGGGGCGGCTAACGCACGCAGTTGCCGTTAGCGGCTACTGATGCTGCAGCTCTACCCTTCTCGAGGCAGTCAAGCGTCAGCCGAGGTTGTCAAAGTCATGCTTGTACGATGTCGAAAGTTTTATTTTCTGCAGAGGAAGATGAAATATTGGTGGAATGGGTTGGCAAATACCATTGCCTCAACGATTTACAACTATCAAACATATAAGGATCTATTCTATCTATTCAATGACTGTTAGATCGTTTTTTATCAACTCCAGTATATCATTGAACTGGGCAATAATTAGTCTAAAAAATGCCTAATTTTCTCTTCATATTTATTAAAGTTTGAAAATAGCCTTCGTCAGTTCTGGTTTTGAATAATGGATGAACTTATTCATTTTCTTTGCACATGCTTTTCAGTAAAATTACTAGCATCTAACAGTTCACAGGAAATGGGTATATTGGGGTCAGCCGTTTGCGTCAGACGCTGTGCGGCAACCGCGTGAGTCAGCCGCCCCATAGGATACGCACCTTCAAAAAGCTATCATTCAACGGCTTTCATCGTTTAGGATATGCTGATGACCTTGCGATTATTGCAAAAGGCAAATTCGCAATGACAGTCTATATTTAATCTACAGGTGTTGTAAAGAGAAGCTAACAGTGAACATAGTAGAAGTGTAAACGCATGCTATTGGAATGGAGACTGTAGGTGATGCCTTCCTCAAACTCATTTCTTTGGAACATCGCCGAAAAATAGATAATATTTTGTCTGGTGCTGATCTGATATATCATCAGTCTTCCACTGTTGGCAGTTTCACTGAGATTAGATTTATCGACTTCAGTCTTCACACCCTTTCGTCATCACTTTGGAGACGAATGTTTTCCATAACTCATAACTTTACCATTCAAAGAATTGTAATGTTATGAAACTTGTTGCATAAGGACGTGTTTCCAGAGGTATGAAGCATTCAGAAATGCAATGAAGCAATTCCTACTTTCTTTTCGATATTATCTGGAAACCACAGGAATTTCATCTACCTGGACAAATCTTGAATGAAACACCCAGCTAATTCAGTCATTTGCTCTAAACCTCGATACTTGGTATGAAATATATATTTGCTGGAATCTCTCACATCAAAAACGTAATTTTCCAGATTATCACGACTGAAGTACTATCTATGGCTGCCTTTGCCTAACTCATCGTTCTGCCTGTAACACATCTTGATGAGTTAGAATGCAATAACGTGTGTCCAGAGAAAATGCTATTGTCGCTTTGGCTTATATCTTCTTGAAAATTGATGAAAACCAGCGCAACTTGAAGTAATTCGAAATATTCGTACAGAATTTTCTCAACCCATCAACGAAGTGGATATTCAAATTTCGGACATGAATAATGTCCATAAAAAGCAGTAGCCAAATTCCTTTCTTGATGGATATATTACAGCATGAGTAAATTATTATCTCTTGCACAGTGTTCTTCGTAACAAACCCAACTCCTTTATTTTCAGCGCATAAATATCATCACAGTTCCCAATTTAATGCATCCTTTGCCGAAGAACACAGAGGAAAACATAATTTGGGCTGATGTTGCAATATTAGTTTCTAAACAATGCCCATTATAGTATCTACGATGTGCTTTGTGCTCGCCATTAAAGTTGGTGATGAAGGTTCCATACGTGCAAGGGCGTATACCCGGAAATGGAAAAGGGATATTACCGTTGAAATCATCCGAATACTTTTCCCGAGAGTATTTTCAATCATTATCCCCCTAGAGCATGAAATATTTCCGGAAATTTATTCGAGGTCTAAATTATCTTGAAAATTTGGGACCAAAAAATATTAATTTCCAACATAATTCATGCTCAAATATGTTATACCAATGTTAATTGATGGAAACTTCCTGTAAGACCCATTTGAGACATAGCATGACCTGCAGTATGACGGTTCTACTGAGGTGAAATTTGATAAGTTGACAATTTACAATTTACTTTCAATTATTACTCTCGAAAACTAAATAATAAATAAGTGAATAAAGGTGTGAAGACACAATATTCCGGTTACAATAATTATATAACTATAAAGGAACAGTTCTGAAATATCCTACATAGTCAATTTTTTTTTTAAATAATAACATTTATTTATAGTCAATATTTATAGTAATATATTTCCATTGTTGATGAAAAAAAAAATAAATAAAACAAAAAAAAAATCTATATTATTCCGAGTCCATGAAGGAAATATTTTTACTATTTACTGGGAATAGTATATTTGTCCAAAAAATTGATTAATTTCATTTATACTCGCTTTAATAAAATAATGTGTGGAAAAATTCCCAAAAGAAATAATATCAAATTTGGATATGATTGGTTTTTATCTCTATATATGAAAAGGAAGAAGTATTATTATTTGAAAAGAAAGAGGAAAAGAAATTTATGATAAAACATGCTTCTTATTTCTTTTTTCTGAATATCTATGTATACGAGCCCTAAATTCTCAGAAAAACGCAATTTTGGCTCATATGCTCATAACAGTGTCGAGTAGATACATGGTGTGTTGCAAAATGTTTTCTGAGTTACTGAAATGTTTCTCTCTCTTTCTCCTGATATTTTTTCAAATTTTACTTTTATTTCGAGTTGTATTGCAAATATCATTTACACATTTCCAAAGGGTTGCATTGTGATCTATAATTTTGTTTTGGTGCTTTCGTGAGTTTGTTCAACTTATTTCTGTATGAATTTAATTCTTCTCCCAATACTTGATTATCAGGGTTTTGCAACAATTTTGTTTTTTTCTTGATGGATTCATACAAAGCAGGCATTATCCAACTCCATCGTCAACTAACAATATATTTCCTTACTTTGATATCGCATTTTTTTTTCTATCAGAGAATTCCATTTGGCTACGAAATTTCTTGAAATTTTTTCTATATTGTTTTTGTCGCAAATACCAAACTTTATTTTATCTCAGACGGTCAAAGTCGATATATTTTCTGTGTGTAGAGTTGTAAAAGATGTACGTATACAATCGTAGTTTAGAGTTGGAAAATGGCCGTTACGTTTTTTTTGAAATATAAATGATTTGATTTTAAAATTAAAACTTTTGACAAAAAAGTGATCAATGCACGTCTTGCCTTCTGGACGAGTGATAGTGTCAATTTATGACACGAATCCTTGACTGTTCAAAATATTTTTACATTCCTCTAGAGATTCAGAGTCAGACAATAAAATTATATTTATGTTTCCATGCAGGAATTATATGAATATCGTTTTATTAACATTTTCCGAATAGTTCAATTTCTCAGAATCGATCTTCTTGTCCAATAAGTACTTGGTGATGCAAGATATGTATTACTTACGACAAATTCATCAGAAAATTCGAACATTTCGTGGATTACGAATTCAAATCCGCGAGAGATGCTCAAAACACAAAGTGTAAGTTACTATAACAAGAACCCGATCAAGGAAAGCAAAGTGAACATCACGCAACTTTAGTTGATAACCTGAGGGACAGAGAGAAAGCAATTACTTTTAACAAAACAGAACAAAACAATGTTACAAAATCCTCCACCCAAGGACAGAACATTCATAATAATTTTATATTTCATGTTGAGAACTTCAATGCAGTTTAATTTCGATGCTTCATTCAGTTTATAGTGATTCAAGTAACCATAATTTTTTGAAATAAAGATGATATGTAGCGAATGGGTCTATGATTGGGACATCAAAAAATAATGTATTGAATACTCATAGAGTGTACCCAAAGGCATAGCCTGTGCGGGTAGAGGATGGCTATTATTATTATTTGCCGTGGCGCTCCAGGGCGACTTACTGATGTTGTGGTGTATTCACTTTTAGTTGTAGGAAAACCCGGAAAACCTACAGCACCACCCTGGTTGGTCGGTGCGCACTTCAAGCTAGCACCAGATGTCGGGATTGGCATCTAGGCAACTCACATCACACTTGATTCACAACAAGGTATGTGGCCACCTAAAGAGACCCGTGTACTTGAGAAAAAAGATTCCGTACCGGAGCCTCGAACGTCTGTCTGATGCGAGCTAGAAGTTCCACTGCTAGAGACCTTAGCCACTGAGCCACCGACCGACCGAAAGAAGAAAATTAATCTCTAGATTTTTTCTCAAACTTGTTGCCAGTTAATTGACAGCCACTCGAGCCCTTTTGGCTCTCGTGTCTATTGCCTGGCAACAAGTTTTCGAAAAATCTGTCAAATTATTTTCACTTTATTCTCACTCTCTTGTGATATTACAACTGAAAAGTTTCTTTCCATTCAAGCATGTTGTCAGTAAAAAAATGCATTCGGTTATTTTCATATTTTGTTAAAAAGCCCTCCTCATCCGGAGTCGGTTTCTTTCGCCAAAATATGAAAACAAACTCATACAGTTTTTAGACAACATGCTTTCATGGACAATTTTCCTCATATTATATAAACCAATCAAATGACATTATTTCTCATTTCGAACCAATGAAAACAGGACTTTTTGAAAACACTTCCTCCAGCCCGTGGTATTTTCAAAACAGTGTTTCGCTTCAAGCTTGTGTATACATTTCCATAGTTACGGCAATCACGGTAAATATAGAAATATCAGTTTGACGGTTTAACTATTCAACTGACATTGATTACACAAGATGAACCATTCTTGCAATACGCATTTAGTTGTTGTACAAAACACCACTCGAGCAAGCTCTCGTGGTGTTTCTAAGCAACACAGTTTCAGCAAGGCGAAAGTATTTTTCGAAAATTCTGCATTTTGTTGGGATATCACTACTGAAAATTATTGGGAATTTTGATGCACTTGTGTAATTAGTAATTACTTCCGAACATTTTGGAAAATCTTCCAGATGATACTTTAGAACCCTTGTCCAACATCATTGACGAATCATTCACTCAGGGAGTTTCCTGATTCCCTTATACCATTACATAAAGAGGGAAATCACGACGACCCCTCAAATTTTTAGTCAATTTCTCCCATTCCCACATTGGGAAAGCTTATAAAAAAACTAGTTAGGACAAGGATAATTATTGTATTTCTGATGAAACAAAATAATTAGCAAAGAACAGTTTGGCAGTAAAGACGTAATTTTCACTTTCACGGAAAATGTTTATACTGGAATCAATAGTGATGAAGTTGCTGCTCCAATATTTTGTGATTTTTCAATAAAAATTTGAAACAACTATTTGTCAGAAAACAACTACCTTTCCCTACGAACACTAAATCACAACTGAAATTAATTTGTTTACTGTTTCTCCAGGAGAAAACTATTGCAATTGCTAAACTGTAATCAAGCATTGAACACTTTCCCCCATCTATTTGTAAATCAGCCCCCGCGTACACAACATGTTTCCAAATTGTTTCCTTTCATCTGATCTATCGTAGTCAGATGATATTGAAATTATCCTATCCCACCCAACGAACAGTGTGATTAAATGAATAATTTCAATAATTTCAGGGTTTAGATAAACCTGTTCGAAACAGATAATACTTCCACTACATCCATTCTGTAGTCTGATAACTACCTACATCCATTATAACGAACTAACATCGAAATATGCCGAGACTTTGGTCCAAATCCAACTATCTGGAAAGTTGCAGTACCGGAACATGACGTCGTTTTACGAAGAATTTATAGACACTGTCGGACCGGACTTATCATGCGACTCATAAACGTCGCTTGTGTTTCCATATCAGTTTTGGAGTTTACTGACATAGCAGAAATGGAATTAGTGCAAGTTTTAATCGAATGGAAAACACACAGTGTGCTTCGTGAAAATGGATCTTGGACTTGATTGTAAAGACTGACAGATACGTGATTATTCGATCAATAAGCGCGGTACATACCCGTACCGTGAGTAGAAGATTTTTTCTAAAAAAAAAAATCACAAATATTTATATCTCCCGTAGCACGATATTAAGGCGGATTATAGGAAAGGAGGAGACCTGCGATATACTGCTACCTTCCCTCCACCGACAGTGGCGAACGCAATTTATTTGTTATAGTCATTGATAATAACAAAAATAATATGTTGTATTCATATATGATTATGAAAACTTGTGAGATACGATCTGATGTGTTCCTAAGTATCTATATCATTGTATTCTTCTTATTAGTTAATTCTAGAAGCGAAATAATAATTATTTCTATATTTGAAGCAGTGGAAGTTATCAAGTTACAAGTTTTTGTTTTGTTAGAAATGAGTCAAACGAATCAAAGTATCTTAGAACTTTGGAACAGTTTCAGTGAACCCTTTCAAACCCAACTTTTCTAACAAAATAGCTCATTCATTTGGGTATCGCTGGAAACATGAAGAAAAATCCAAAATCTAACAATTTTTCGCAACAATGTGAGATAAAGTGAAAACAGGTTCCAAAGATTGCCAGACAAGTTTATAGTTAGAATACAAAAGCGACAAGCCTATGAAACTATTGCTCACAGACGTCACACATAAAAAAAATGTTTTTTTTAACTTCAAGTACACTTAAATAAAAAAATATTTTCCAATATTATTATGCAAAATTAATAGGAGCTGCTTGATTTCACATATTTTGACAAAAAAAAATTAATCTCCAACCTCAGAAACCACCAAGTACTTTTGAATGGAATCGAACTAATTATAAATCTCGTCCGATATCTTGGAACCCCCATTTTCTTCTTCTTACGAAATCAATAAAGTATTTCGTAACCGAAATCATGAATACATGCAAAATTTTAAGTTAGGAGGACTAGAAGTTTGTCAAAATTCACTTGCAAGATTTGACTAATCAACTGACAGGTGAAATAATAAATTATTGTTGAATAAATGTTTTCAAAAATTGTTTTTCTTCAGAACATATCAGGTTCATTTCTGCATACATTGATTTTTTGCACTAATATTATCAAATGTAGAACACAAAACAAAACCTTGTTGAAGTGTCATATTGAATCTTCATTTCACAATGAAAACTGTTTAACACACTTATTTTTCCATCTTTTCAGTCAACAATTTCGTCAAAAACAATGCGTTTTCGTTTAAAACGTTTCATTTGTTTGTATGTATTTTTTCTGTTATTGTCGATCGTCAACCTCCTGTATCAATATTTCAATATATCTTCTTCATTTTGTAATGTGTATAGTAATTTGATACCCTTTGTAACACAATAACCGATACCGCACATGTTAACAACTGATGAATTTTTTAAACATTATACTTAATGCTGATTATGGACAATAACCAAAGCATACTTTAACATCGTTGCCACACGAGCACAATTGCAACGATCTATACAGGATTGCTTGGAAGTGTGCAACGATTTATTTAATTCATTTCACTACTTCAGATTCTGAAATATATAATGCCGGTTTTCATTCCATAAATAAAAACCGGAATGTTTAGTTACTGAATGAAATTGTTAGCGATGAAGTTTAAACAAGTTTTGGTGAGTAATGAGGAATTATCACAGACTTGATATAGCAACTCAACAGTACAACCTAAGATCGTGTTCACTTGGAGATGTTAACAAATTGGTCATATTCATTCATACGTCCATGATCCCGATATGATCTTCAACAACTTGTGTGTCTTTCATTCAATAGTTCTTCTCTAAGGACAACTCATTATCAATGGAAAAATAAGACGTTGAAGCTGATTCTTTTTTTATCAGATCAACCCGTTTTAACAAAGTTGACCACTTTCACAAGAAAGAGTGTTGCTGTCTGCAAGTCCGTTTCTGGATGTCTTCCAGAAATATTTTGGCTGGTTCAAATCGAAAGAAAGTGGAAAACTGTTTATTGCTTTTTTTAATTGACAACTTCTCGAATTGTTTATTTTTTTGTCAAATCAACAACAAAAAACAATCAATATATATATATATATATATATATATATATATATATATATATATATATATATATATATATATATATATATATATATATATATATATATATATATCTATATATATATATATATATATATATATATATCTATATATATATATATATATATATATATATATATGTTCAGATAGGTTTCCGCGGTCAGATATTTGAAAACTAAGAGTTCGGGTTGAACCGCGTCTAGAATTTGTTGAATTTGTTGAAATTCGACGTCGGGGTCTCAATCTGCCTACTCCCCATGTCTCGTCACTGGTTCTCTCTAAGGTCTCAATCTGCCTACTCCTTCGAGAGAACTTAAAATTTCTTGGCACTATTAAATCATAATTGTCAGAACCTATTAACATTTTTGGAACAACGTTTTTGAAAGACTGTACAGGAATATTTTTCAAATATGGCCAAGCACGAGTAACATATTCCATGTCTAAAGATTGCATTGGTAGATTTAAACTTTTAATAGTTCTGACATCAATGAGTGAAAAACATTTTGCATTTGAAAAAGAACCTTTAATTTGTAAATTCACCCGTCTAGAATTTGAATCGTTTTGAGTTTGATTGTTCGTCCACTGCATACAGGGTGGTTCATTTTCACCTACCAAACCAATTCTGTTGGCTACCTCATCCTCTAGAAACGTAACCGTGGATCCTTCGTCTAAAAGTGCATAGATGAGTAATTTTCCATGTGGACCTTCTAGTTGTACCGGTATGGTTCTCAACATCACAGGCGTTCTTGATCGATGAATAAAGCTGGATTCTTGAGCGGTACTGTTGTCATTTCCTTCGGTCTGCTCATCTCTTCTCATTTGATCGCTAAAATTTTTATGAAGCAATGGGTTATGTTTTGATTTACAGTGTTCAATAGAACAATATTTTTTATAGCGACAATCACTAATGCGATGATTTGGTTTCAAACATGAAATACATAACCTGTTTTTTGTTACAAAGCTCCACTTGTTATCCACATCCATTTCTCTGAATTTCGAACATCTTCCTAAATAGTGCGTCCCGTTTTCACAACAGCAACAATTTTTTCCAGAAACCACTGTAAAATTTTTGTGTCTATTTTGATCAGCAACTAAAACTAAATCTGGTTTTCTGTGCTCGTGATGATCAAATTTACTCGTCGTGGTCTAGATGTTTTATAGCAACAACTAGATTATTAATAACAGTAGCGTACCTGATTATCGTTTCGGGCTTGTGGTCCATAGGTACAGGAGCTCTTCTCACTTGAGATATCAAATATTTTTACCGTATAAATTTTCTAATGTCTGCAATATATCTGGAACATTTTGATGAGATATAAGTAACATTTCCACTGATTCTAAAGCTTCACCCTTCAAAGCTTTGCGTAATCTTATCAAATTTTCGCTGTCAGAGAAATTACACAATTTGGTTGTCTCCTTATATTCATTAATAAAAATCAACCACTCTGTAGGATTGCCATTGAAATATGGCAGGTTCCTGTCTAAATATTGTTCACGAATAAACAAATTGTCACTGTCATTATTTTTCGTTTCACATTTCATTTGTGGGATGACATTATTGAGTTTTTCATCCTTTTCTGCCAATAATGAACGATTGATTGATTTATCATTTAATCCTTATCTAATGACTCACCTGATTCATAACTTCTTACCGAAACCTTGTCAGACCTTTCACTTCTTAGTTTTCTAAATTCTTCCTTTACCTTCAATCTGTCCAATTCTAACTGTTTACGTATCAGCTCTTCTTTCATTTCAGTAATCTTTCACTCCGCTTCTAACTTAACTTCCAATAATTTTCGACTTTCCGCAGTTGAAGAACTGGATTTACTACTTGATTCGTCTTTGGGGGCTGTATAAGTAGATTTCCCTTTGAATATATCAGAATTCGCCATAGAACTCGCTTTTTCCGGCATCTGGTTTGATTTAGTCGCTGAACTTCCATTCTTCTTTGCAGTAACATTCTTCTTCAATACTTGTACATCTGCTTCAGATTTTGATAACTGATTAGTTGTAATAGTTCGTCGGCTCGATCTCGTGTCATATTGTTTCCTTGTTGTGACTGATTCAGCTTTCCCTTGGCTCATGTTGTCGACTGAATTTTTCACAATTCTTCAGATTCGGATTCGAAGGACCAATGTTGCTGTCTGCAAGTCGGTTTCTGGATGTCTTCCAGAAATATTTTGGCTGGTTCAAATCGAAAGAAAGTGGAAAACTCTTTATTGCTTTTTTTAATTGACAACTTCTCAAATTGTTTATTTTTCTGTCAAATGAACAACAAAAAACAATCAATATATTATATAAATACGGGGTACAAACTTATAAAAATCAAGCAAAATCACATTAACAAAGAGGTTTTTAGTTAATCACCTTGTTAACGTTTGGGCAGAGAAAAAAGCAGGGCTAATTACCAATTCAATGATGAAATTAATTGCAAGACGTACATTAATTTTTCCCTTTGGTACAAAATCTGAGCATATTCAAGTTTATCATAAAAATTTCAAATATACAACGTATTTGGTGAAGAACTCTGGCCTAATCGTCAAGCCAGAGAAATTTCCACTTATTAATCTTAGAGATAGGTGCTTGCAGGTAGGGTTTTTTTTAATTGTTTGTTGCCGACGCAACATGTTAAAATATAAGCATATTTTTTAGCTTAACATACCATGTATAAAATTTTCATCGTAATCACAGCAACTTGCAATTCTCTACTGATATTTCCTTTGTACCTAAACGAGGAAAGATTCTTATTAGGTACTTGGAAAACTGATTATTATCCATTGTCATCAATTCTTTTTGAAACCCATTTTCGAATTATCCAAAATCTGGAAACAAATTTCAGATAAAGACCTTAGAATGTATTTTGGGATCAGCTATCGTAAACTGATGAACCCGAAAATTATCCGAATCCCTGGCATCCAAAAAAAAATTTACTGTAGGTAATGAATCATTAAACACTCTGTATATTGATGATCCGTCTGGAAACATGAACTCACCGCCTACAAGAATAATGAAGCTTTGTTCATTGGCTTACTAGATCAAGAACAGAAAATAAAAGTTGTCAATCCCTACGACATGAAAGTTTTCTAACGACCTGTCAACTTCGAACTATTATGAAGTTTTATGAAATTGTAGACGACGCTGAAATCTATTCAATTAGTTCTACTACTCTTCGTTCACAAAACTTTACTGATAAAAAAACAGTTATGAGTCTGAAACAGGTTGTAGAAAGGGTTTTTGTCTGTTTATACAGGATGAAATAAGTAAGAAGAGGTTGTATTGGGTTGTCCAATAACTATTTGTGAATCATGTGGCAAAAATATGCCCTCATCTTGACGTTTTATTGAAATATACATCTCTATTCTGTATTTCATTTCCTTGCACGATTAACATAATTCAGTCATTTGTAGTACATCTAATGGTGTTGAGTTATAGAGAGAACTGCATTGGAAAAAGTTTCGGTTTTTATTCATTGAGAAATACCGCTAGATGATTTATTTCAGTATGGGATCATCAACCTCTGAACAACTATTGATTTTTCAGTCTACAAGTATCAGAATGGATACATACAGAACATTTTCTCACTTGTTTGAAGCAATAAGCAATAAGCATTAATTACCATTAAGGGCCGGTTTTTCCATTTTCAGTTAAGCAAATTTAGCTGTCAGCTACCTCTAATCTCCAGCCAAACTGTTTCTTCATTCACAGATGGGCCAAATTGTCAGCTACTCTGTTTGATGAATCAACAGCAAGTTCAGAGTTCCAGTCAAGCTTTCAACTGATGGCAATAGAAGTTGCCATAGAAAAAGTATCAGGTTAGGAGTGCCGTATACCAATAATTGTATTAGTTGGTCTGCAAATTCAAAAGATATATAATTGAATTGATGATAAAATGGATGCATTTCATTCAATCAGTGATAACGATGAATAGATAATTCACTTCGTCAAGTATGGAAGAAGAATGATGTAGATACGAAAATACTATTTCCCGTCGACCTCGTATTAACATGTCTATTTAATGTTCTTCATTGCGAATGAAATCAACCATTAAAGACCCCTATTAATGGCCAATTTGTTATTAATGCATGATTTTTCGAAATCAACTATTAATGGCACCTATTAATGTTCGATTTCGTAGCACAGCTGTAAAATGTGAGTGTACAAATGGACTTTTTCTGTTTCAGTTTCTCTGATTCTATCATTGCAAATGTTAATATAAATGTATTATTATTATTATAATTATTAATGAAAAAGAGAGAGGAAAGAGTTTTTAACTACTGTTCATTTCATTGAATGAATATCTTCTGATCAAGAATTCCTGTATTTCAACAAGAGTGAGGTCAACGGAAAAATATTGTAATCAACTCGAATATTAAAATGTGATTGAAGATCTCGAACATAAACGCTCTTACGCGTTAAAATATCTCGATAATTAATCGCCTTCAATGAAACACTAGTTGATTAAAAAACATCTTCAAAAATTGACTTTTCCTTCCTAGAAATTATATAAAATTTCATATAAATACAGGTATTTTTATAGCTTATATTTTCATTATTTTTTATTTTCCAAAAAGTTTATTAACAAAAATTAACAATTTTGGAAATGAATGTACAGTATGTAACATTGCTAAAGTCAATAAGGGACGAGAATTTTGTAGGTATGTTATTCTTATTGCAGTTAAAAGAAAACGTAGTGGGATCATTCGATAATGAAGGAGTTTTTTCTATTGTTTTTGTTGCAATTTGTGAAATATTTGATAACAGCTGAATAGGAGTACCACTCATAAACTGATTTGGATATAGACGTCAAAATTACTGTCAAAATGATTGATGTTCATCATATGATTTACACTGGATCAGTTACACAAATAGTCATTGAGGGATATGATGACTTGGACTTTCATGAAAATTGCTGTCTTTCAAAGTATTCGCAATATTGGAGCAAATGAAACATCAACCCGAAACGTTCACAAACAGGTTTGTACTATTTAGTATATCAGGGCGTGTTTCAGGAAAACTCCCTCAGCCCTTTTCTCTTCTGCATTTCACTATTGCCATTGTACGTTGCACTACAGAAAACCCGCGGATACAACTGCGGCACCCCCAGCAACCGGAGGCATAACGTCACCCATATGTTTAACATGGATGACCTCAAACTATATGCCTCCGGAGAAAAGGATTTTCATCAGTCCTCAAATTTACCTGAGAAAGATACAGCAATCGAGGGTGTACATTAATTAATCCAGAACTTGAGCAAACAGATGGAAGACAACAACAAACAAACGTGCTTCAAATCAATATTGGGAAAGGTAAGTCTGCTACGGATCATCTGCTCCAGATCATTGAAGAACAACACCTAAAAATTATATTCATCCAAGATATCTATAAAAAGATGAAATCCACAGACACACATACACTTTACACAGACAGCGAGAACGCAAAAGTAGGCACGCTAGTACACAACAGCATCAAGAACGTCATAAAAATAGAAGAAATATCAGACAACAACGTAATCACACTACAGATAGGAGAAGGGAGAAACAAGACATTGCTAATCAACATATATGATGAACCAGAGGGACAAACATACACAAAATTTGAAAAACATAGAAGGAAGATACAGAAGAAAAAAGAAAACATCATATTAGCAGGCGACTTTAACGCCAAAAACACGGTTTGGGGAGGTCAGGAATCCGACGCAAGAGGCGAACAGCTAATGGAGTGGACGGTGGAACAGGGCTTTCACATAGAAAACGAAGGCTCAGACAAAACCACGTATGATTGCAACAGAGATAGAAGCTGGGTAGATCTAACGCTGACCAGGAACATGATCATGCACAACTGGAGGGTCGAGGAAGAAGAAACGTTGAGCGATCACAAGTATATCACTTATGACTTCGGCCATACAAGCCAAGAAAAATAAGAGAGAAAACCAGCATACGACATCAGAAAAGCAGACTGGGAGAAACTTATGCACAAGCTAAGGCAATACATACCGCCACAAACAACAGACCTGAGCGCAAAGGCAGACAGCCTACAACTTATCTGCGAACAGGCATGTAAAGAAGCAATACCAAGGAAGAAAACAAGGAAGAAACAAAACCAGATATGGTGGACACATGAAATGATGGAGCTGAGAAGAATAACAAACAGGACGAGAAAAATATGGCAAGCCGACAGACAAAACATAAATAAGCGAAGGCAATACGAAGAGACAAAAAGACACTACAAGGTAGAGATGAAGAAAACCAAGAGAAAATCCATCCAGGACTACATAACGAACACATGCCAGAACGATCCTTGGGTTTTAGCGTACCGAGTACTGATAAACAGGAAGAAATCACCCACAAAACTTAATACGATACAGAGAGAATACGGCACATGGGCGGAAACAGAAGAGGGAATCCACACAGAACTCATACACAAACACTTTCCAAAGGACAACGAACACGAACCGGAGCACAGAGAAATCATGCAAATCACACAAGTACAACACAGCAACACGTGGAGGGACGAGGCTGTATCCATTCAGGCTTTTGCAGACGACCAGGTCATTCTGATATCGGACAGAAACAGCACCCAGATTGAAAACAGAAGAAAGAAGATCTGGGACGGATGCAAAGCCTGGGCCTCGAGAAACAAGCTAAAGTACAATATAGAAAAGACGGAAAGCATGTTCGTCGCAGGGAAAAACATCAACATAAACAATGTTCCCACAATAGAGATGGACAACCAGCCAATAGAGAATATAGAAAAGCTGAAATACCTAGGTATGATATTTGACCGTAAGATGCTCTGGGTTGAACACGTTAAAAACGTTAGAACAAAAACACAAACCATAGCAAATAGGCTCTTCGTGGTGGTGGGCAGAGAATGGGGAGCGGACAAAGAACTTCTGAAAACAATCTACGAAAAGGCAGTAAAACCACTTATACTGTACCCACAGACGCACTACACATATTAACAGGAACAATACCAATACAGATTGACGCAGAAATAGAATACACACACACTCAGACACACAAAGCAGACATACAAGCAAACCGAACGAAACACCAACACAAGCCATACCCAGCCAAAGAACACAGATAAACACTAACAACAGGAGAGTGCAAAACACACATCTACAAAGACGCCACACTAAACGAACAAGAACACAGAGCAATAGGCAACGCAAAAACAAGGGATAACACAACATGGACACTTACAGGGAAAAGAATAACCAACCAGTCGTCAGTCCTCAAAGGTGGTGCAAGAGTACGCGCATGCTATCGGAATGGAGTTTGGGATCGACAAATGTGCGACGGTTCATCTCGAAAAAGGACGATGCGAGGAATGAGGAGAGGACGCTTAGCTCGTAGGCGGAAGCATCCTACATCATCTGGATGCCGGGTCTACCTACCTAAGAGGTAGCTACCGTTAAAAACCCTCTCTGTGGCGTGTCATCAGAACTATCAGGGAAAAACAAAGTTGCTGCAACTAATATGTTTACCGTTCCTATTCTACTTCTCTCCTTTAGAGTAATGAAATGGACTCAGGAAGAGCTGCGACAACTCGACGTAGAATCTCGCAAAATGATGCCTCTTCACAGGAGCTTAAATACTAAATCGTCTGTTCTATGGTTTGACTTCCACGGACAACGGAGAGGCTGTGGACTTTGGAGTGTCTACATAACAGAATAGTACTAGATTGAGCCTGTAAAGTCATCATACGACTATGACAAAGCAGGGATTGGAGCATTTCTCTACAATGCAGCAACCCGTGCAACCGATGAACTTGGTCTCTTATTTGACTCTGAACGGACGAACCCAAACTCTGTCACCGAGTTTGAACCCGTTCAGCAAAAAGCCCACGTAAAAGCTGTGGAGAGTGAGAAGCTCCTACAGCTAAATGAGGATATGCCAATGCATGGGGTCTTCTTCAAGTAGACTGAAGTCGAAAACGAAGAATTTCATAATGGCCTGCCAAGATGGTGTCTTCAACACCCTCGTCTACCGTAATCGCGTGGTGGGTATAGAGGTCCATGACACTAGATGCAGAGCGTTTCATGGGGCAACTGAGACCATAATGCATAGTGCCGAATCTATTGGAGTTACTAATTCCCCACCCTCAGGCAAATACAAGCCAATATGCCTGAAGTAAGAAGATTTTCGTCTCCTGGCTAGTGAAACGAACATCGTCTGAGAAAAGGAGGAAAAACGGACTAAATATCGAAACCCACTCTTTGGACTCAGCAGGCTTTACCCAAACTATTCTCTTGAAATGGAGGATCTGATAATGAAGTTCCTTGATGGAATGATGGACACACTGCTCTCAAACTTGAAAATCATACCAACTTGCTGTCATATGGCAGAAATCTTAGCCGGATGGATGCAGAAGGCTGTAATTCTTGGTTCACTCCGCCTACTCAGTAATCACTCACCTCACGGACGTGGGGAATGTTTACTGGGAATTATGACACACCAGCGCGCCCTTTCGATGTGTCGGAGCTCCGGAGACAGGGCCCGACTGGTAAATTCCTGAATGGAAAAAAAATACTTCCAAATATTCAACCGAAGAGTGTACTCAAAGGCACAGCCTGTGCAGGAATAAGACGGCTGTATTATTTGCCGTGGTGCCGTAACAAAAACAAATGTACTCATATACTAATGTATATCTGATATTCCGATATTTTCCTGTATTACTGTAATAAAATTATTCGAAATATTTTATTTCATCATATGCTTTTAAAATTAAGACTAATTTTGTAAGAAGAGATTGAGAAACAAAGAGTGAGTTTTTCCAAACACCAAAATTTTACGCAAAGAGGAGTTGGGGTGAGCAGTCGAGTGCGGGAAATTAACTTTCCGTAGATATTTCTTAGGATCAAGAATTTTTCTTCAAGCGCATTCAAAAATTTTATATAGTGCTCTTGAAGAAACTACCGCGTGTGGGAAACTCGTTTTTCACCAAAGTACAGAAAAAACTTGAAAAGACTTTGGTGCGGAAAAATTTTTCTTCCCAAATCAAATTGATTTTTTGTATGTTGTGAATCACGTACAAGGATACAGTTCCAGTGATAAGTACAATCTCCCTCGAATTTTCAGTCTTGATTTTTGTGATTTTCCCAATGAAACTATGTATCTATATAAGATCAGTCGAAAATGAGTGTTTTCATAAACGCATTACATAACTTAGTTTTACTACGAACTCATACTGAAACAATATAATTGTATTTTATTTAGTTGAAATCTTAGGTTAAGTATCATGTAAATTTCAGTTGACAGATCAACTGATGGCGACAGATTTCGGAATAAATTTCTGATAAAAAATACAGATTGTTTCATTTAAGAACTTTCAATGAATTTCGTCTGAATTTTACAATATTCAACCCTGTATTCAAACCTGTCGCCAAATAAATGGATTGGTGTTCTTGAGACCTTGCTACGACTGTATGCCAAAAGTATTTCAACAATTTTAATAAATGAATGTACATGCACGAGAAGAAGAAGAAATAGGTTAATCAATATTAACTTGGTAACGCTGCAACTGATTTAAATTTTTTCAATAGCTATTTAAAAAGTTGGCGAAATAAATTTTGAATAAAAAATACAGGGTGGTCTATTCAAAAAACTCGTCTCTGAGCCGTTCCGCCTTTATAAAACACCCAGCAATGATGAAAATTTCTTTAAAATGGGCCACTTCAGTAATTGAAGATGTTTGTTGAGTTTTCCTCTAGTGGTTATGGCTATCGAAATATCCAAAAATTACTCACTAAATAGACACACTGTATACTTTGACAAAGTCTGGCGTTCACGGTTTCTTGGTCTACTGAATTTTACTGATTTCATCATATTCGAATTTTCTCCAATTCGTATATTATTATGTATCCGATAAATTGTAACCCAAACACATTTACTGGCTTATCCACTTTATCCGAGACACTCCGGCTGAAAAGTTTCCAGTCAAAATTCATTGCAGTAATTCGTTTCAATAACAGCACCAGAGTGTATTTAATGCTGTGAAAAAACGATTTATTGTTTCAATTTCCTTTTCATTTCAATCTAACTTCGGAGAATACCTAGGTGGACAAAAACCGTTTAACAAGTGGAAATCGTGAGAAAATCGCACGGCTTTGAGCTCTTAGCTAACCCGAAGTAACGGTAATGAAAATGTAAATTTTCAATTTTGCGCTTTGTTCATGAAATGAGATAACGTGGGATGATATTTCATAATTTACGTCGCCGGAGTCATATTTCAGTTTCAGGAGTACGGATATTCATGAACGAGTTTCTCTCTCCACCAGATATATGGAAATAAAACATTGATAATGTGGGAAGCAAATATTATCACACTCCAGGCACTTCCAGATAGATAGTCGAAAAATTGGAAACTGGAATTAATCTATTTCCTCCGACATTTTTACTGAAACAATGTAAAGATTTCGTTAGAATCATTAGTTCACATCTATATGATGTAATGTTTTCTTCGAGTAAATGTAAGGAAAGTGAAATATGGAATCAATAATTGTTTGTTAATCTTTGGACAAAACTTTTTAACGTTCAGAACTCCATTGAAAACTACAAATCAGACAAATCAATATTCAACCAAACAGGAAAACTTTTATGTTTTCATACCAAAGAAAAATTCTGATCAACGTTTTCCATGTCTAACACATCTTGGTCAACATACAAAGATTCAGAAACGGAGATTAAATGTTGTTTGAAAACTAACAAATATCTTTATTCAATATTTTAACTAATTACCTTTGTGTCTTCCTAGATCTCGCATTTTTTGTTACTGTGCATCATGAAAACGTAATAAACAAAATATATATAGATGTGCCATGAGAGGTTAAGCATTGAACTCATTGAGAGACCATTTATTGTTGGTATACCACAGGGAATAGAATTGGGGCCATTACTCTTCCTTGTCTATATCAACAGTTTGAAAAACTTTATCTCACTTTCTTTAACCATCAGTGATCAACTCAACTGAAAAATAATTGCAAAAATTGAAAACGTAAATTTCATAAAAATTCTAGGAGTAATTCTGGATCAGTACATGAGATAGTCTTAACTCATTTTCTATGTTCTCCGAGATATTCTCCCACGAAAATTTTTTCTACAATTCCCCAGTTGAATCAGTTATGAATTTTGTACAACATTATGGGGAAGGACTTACAATAACCATATAATATTACTCAGACATTGCAGAAAATACGATATTGAAAGTAATACAACAAAAAAGTGAACTTTTTTCAATATGGTTTCTCATATAATGAAAAAAGATTATTCAATACCTGGCAAATCTATACATTGTTTTGATATTGTTGTTATTTCCGTCAACCGGCTGCACCCTACGAGCAACCCTCAGAAGTCACAGAGATTTGTGTGAGCTGGGAAAGACGTAGCCCTCAACTTTCAACGTGTGATGCCATGCACAAACAAACATATCAAACATTATTACGGATGTACTCAAACAATGATATTTTTACCACCCAAAAAACTCTGATATAAAAAGGGCCATACCAAAAGTTTTCTGTTATTGTTTGATCAAAATTATACAACTTGCTATCGCCATCTCTAAGAAACAAAACAGAAACTTAAAAAATTTAAAACAGTTTTCAAACATTTCCTATTTCTGAACACACAAATATCTTATATTTTTTATAAATTATTCAGAATATACATAATATTGACCTTGCTTCACTCCTGAATTGCTATACGTCCACCTTCCACTGAAGAAAAAATAATCACTGTCTTATTACATATTTATTTATTTCATACTCCAACTGTGCCATTCAGAAATCGAACGGGAACTTAACCGAATATTTCTGGAAATCATATTGCTTATAGCTTTCACACGCTAATTTATCTAATTTCACAATTTCTAGCACCAAATACAACCGTTTTACATAAAAATTTGACATTATCATAACCACAAACATAACTTCCCCTTGTCAGAAACTTTAATGCTTGCTTTGAGTTGGTCACTTGGAATATGTGCCACCAACTATTCAAACTCAAATATGAGAAAATAAGTTCCCCTTCATTTACATTTAAATGTTTCATTTTTGCCATTACTACAATAAATAACAATTTCAAAAATATGTTTGAAAAAGACTAAAAAAAACTTATAAGCCTGCTTGTAATTCAGGAACAAAGCTCGCTTCGCTTGCCATTATTTGGCTCAAAGGAGATAAAAGATGCAGAAAATTACATAAACACCAACCCGAACCAACCTTGCTATGCGAATTCAATGCAATTCTCTCACACTACAATCAGTCCATGTAACCTGACAGATAATATGAATTATTATAAGCTTGCTTAGCTCGCTATTATATGGCTTGGGGAACCAGACACACCTGTTAAATGGTGAAGATCTAGAACGAAATAAGCTTGAATCTTCCCCAATAGTCGAGACCGACGAATATTTCAATTGGAATTTTTGTACAGAAGATCGAAATACCTACCTAAGTTCTACATAAATTTTTTTGAAAATTCGGATGCTCACTCTAACCGAAGATTTACCAGCATATCTTCAAATACAGGTACTTGATGATGGCTCGTAACTCCAATACTTCAATTTTCATAATTTCGGTAGACATCCTTCGTATTTCATCGTATCGCCCAAAACTGGTTTGACACTTTGTGTAGTGAAACTTCACACTCACAGTTCTAATAAGATATTGATCGTTGCGAGATATGGTCGCATTATTTTTGTTCTCCATGAAACCGGT
Source organism: Chrysolina americana (assembly GCA_958502065.1). NCBI lineage: Eukaryota > Metazoa > Arthropoda > Insecta > Coleoptera > Chrysomelidae > Chrysolina > Chrysolina americana. The sequence continues at coordinate 52,009,180 of OY293416.1, forward strand.
CTAGACTATCAACTTAGATATCAACACATGCTCTTCTGGGCATCGCAAGATATTTTGATTGAATTTATCTTCAAAAGAACTCCCTCGTCGGTTAACAACTTTTTTCAAATGAAACTTTCAACTCTTGAGTATAGCGGACCTCCGATACCTTCCATATAACTTCTACTTTGCCAATAAAGGGTATATTATATAAGTGTGAGTAAAAGATTAATGGAAGTTGAAAGTTGCGAGTGCAATTGAGGATGTTGCAAGTTTTATCGCACGTCCCAGCAGTCGGCGGCGGCTGGGAAGTTAGTGCTCGGAAACTCAGGGGGTATCTCGAGACGAAGACTCTAGCGGTGCCCCGAGGTAAAACTAGTAGCGGCTGATTCGGTCTTACGAGGAAGAGTGAGGAAGTTTGTTTTGAGAACCAAACTAACAGCATTGCCCACTAATTTTTGCATCACATGAACGATTATAACTGGAGTCGTTGTATTGTTGGATGACAATATTAATCTACTTGATCCCTGAGCGACAATTTCAAGCGAATTAAATAAGCCAATTAAAAAAACTGGACATACTTTTTTATGTTTTTAGACATTTTGCTTTGACATGCTAAATACAAGCTTCCTCATTCTTCGTGGGTGTTTTCGATTTAGCCTTTGTGATATTTGGATTCTTGATAGATTCCGTTTTTCAGCTCATCTATTGGGTGAATATTTTTCGTTGAATAGTTGGTTTGCATCTTCCTGTTGAGCAGTTTTGATATTGATATTTTTCGAGTCGAGTTCATACCTTCGTTTACTGATCCATCCTGCGAGCCATTTCCCAGTGAAGAATAACCATAAGCAAACCGCACTTTTTTTTTGCATCATTCTGATAATAGAAGAGTTACTAAGTGTGATAATCACGAAGGATGAAGATGTAGATCAACTGAATATATCTGAATATCCGGGAACTTGTGATAAATCCGTCTAATACATCCGAATGGAGTCCTCCAACCGTCGTTTTCAATCGAACACTCGTTATCTCATCTCAGACATGTACATAAACTGCATGCTGGAAGGAAAAGGTGGTAATCGGGTGTAATTTTTTTTGTGTCCCTAAAGTGTGGAAAAGGCACCCGCTGGTGGGGTACCGAACGCGCTAATTCACGATAACGGTGGGGTCATCATTCTGTTTAGAACTCATATCGGACAAGAGAGTGCTCATATTCTTTACCGATTTTTAATCTCGCTGTGCGTCGCGGGAATTCCTTTAAGTTATGGATATTCCAAAGAAACGTAGTGATCTGTCACTGGCGGGACCAGGTTTTGTTTGAAGTAAGACAACCTTGCATTGTATCCAAAAGATACTCCTGAATTCGTTGTATAGGAAAGTCCCTCCTTTTTTCATGTTGTTTTATTAGCGACTAGATTTTGCGAACTTCAGTACTCTCAAAACTGTATTTACTCGTGTATCCGGAACTAGGTGAAAAGCCTAACTTTTCGTGTGATGTGAATGAAGCTGGTGAAGAAGTAAATGTGCTGGGTATTTGCTAAATTGATCATTCAGACCACACCCGTCTCCATCACAAATACTCCGAGCCTAAATAGATATACCTTGTGTTTGCTAAATTTATTACATCTCTCCGGGAGACTCAACATAGTTTTTGCACTTCCGGGGCTACAGTGCCAATTTTAGTCCCGTATAACAGGAACTGAAATCAGAGCTGTCCCAAAAACCTGTGCTTAGTGCTCGTGAGAGTGCTTAAAGCATTTTAGTGGCCGTAAGCACTGTGCTCTCGAGCACTTTTTGGATTCAGTGCTTAGTGATTCGAGCATTTTACGAAAAGGCTTAGTGCTTAGTAACCCCGAAAAGTGCTCCCGAGCACCGCAGTTTATTAGGCACTATGCCTTTTCTCAGCTATGGTTCTATGAACGTTGTTGAAAATATGACGTGGTCAGCGGCACCCTCACCCCCAAGAACTACTGATTGCATCCTTATATTATGCACTCTCTAGGTTCGAGGGCTCAGTCTTGACATTTGTTTTACACTGAACTTTTTCAATTGGAAAAACTTAATTTTGCTTCTCCACACTAGATTGTTCAGTGCCACACCCAATAAATAATAAATCCACCAAAAATATAACAACAATCTTTTTCATTTGAACCAAATTATTTATTAGAGCTAATCAATATAAAAAAATAGTTGAAGAAACTAAAAAATCTGACTGCGGTTCAAACTAAAATGCAAAAACATAATGATCTTTTCATAAAGGAAAATTGGAAGTTCCAGTTATTATTTGATTTTTATTTTAAACCATAGTCGGGTTTTTTAGTTCATTCTTTTACTTTTTTTTATTTTCAGCTTTTTAGTACACAATTATTATGTTGTATCAAGACGCTATTTTGATTTTTCACAATTTTAATATTGGTAATAAGTGTCACTTGATGTATCAAGACGAATCTAATGACCGAGAATTCATTACGATCGGTTCAGCCGTTTAGTAGTTACAAGGAAAAAGCGACTTTGTTTTACAATGTTTCGATTTAATATTTGATTTGTTACCTTAAACAAAGTTTACCGAATAAATATATAAGTTGCCTCACGCCCCTGCCTCTCGCCTCGATTGAAAGGACCGTGGTCCACAAAATACTCTCAAAGTTATAGACCGTCAGATAATGACAGATTTTGCTGACTCATTTTATCATTTCTAGATTTTAACCACTGAAAATTATGTCAGTGTGGAGAAGAAAAAAATTAAATTTCAAAAATCTAACGCTTATGAATATTGTAACGATTTCGAGACCGGCCCTGATCTAATTAATTATGCACCCTCGTTCAACTACAACGGCATATCTGATGGCGTACGGATCGCCGAGAACAAGCTGGAATAAATCGATCAATTCGATACTATTCGAAGAGCCATCTAGATGAAATGTTCTATACTCCTGAATAATCGAGAGTCGTGAATGGAAACTGCTTAGGAGTATATAAGCGGGACAGTCAGAATTGAGAGTTAGTTACAGTTGCAGAGTTCGCTGAGAGACTGACACCGTAGAAATAAAATAGTGAAGTAATGTTTTAGTGAATAATTGTTGTAAATAGTGTTTTAAATAAATTAGGAAAATTAGTTAGTGCAGTTTTATTACATTTGTTGTCAGAAGTCGGATGTTTAAAATAAATAAGTGTTAAAGTATTCACCGTTTAAAAACTGAGACGTTTATCGCGCCTAATAGACAGTTATAGTGACCCGTTGAACATTTGAGTGCGAAGTGGACAGTTTTGCGCGTCGCGGGACAATAAACTGAAAACTGTGTGTGAAATAAATAATAACTAATATCTCGTCAAAGACAATAAGAGACAAAATGTCTCCGAGAAGAGTTCACCTAGTTGACCTTAAAGTTAGTGAATTAAAGTAAGAGTTAGAGGAGCGTGAATTAGAAACAACTGGGAAGAAGGCCGTACTCCAGAAAAGACTGATTGAAGAAGGAGAAGACCCCGAAACATTTTTGTTCGAAGTTTCTGGAATCGATATGAGTGCTATAATGAATAAACTCGAGGAAACTACGAATAGTTTGAAGGAGGAACTTCAACAAAATTCCGTAAGTCTGAAAGAACTTCAACAAAATTCGGTGAGTCTGGAAGATAAATTTCTTCAAAATTCAAAGAGTCTGGAGGAGAAACTTCTAGAAAATTCTGTTAGCTTGAAAGAAGAATTCCTCGAAAATTCGAAAAGCCTAGAAGTTAAACTTCACGAAAATTCGAAAAATCTAGAAGAAAAGCTTCTAGAAAACTCGGAGAATTTAAGAGAAGAGCTTCTAGAAAATTTGAAAAGCTTGAAAGAAGAAGTCTGCGGTGTGGCGAGTCGGTTGGAAGAAAGGATGGGAACTGTCGAGACAGAAATGGAAAAATTGAAAGAGACAGTAAGTGACCAAGTCAAAGAAGGAATTGAGGCAGAAATGTACAAAATAAAGGAAAAATTTTGTGAGTTAGAAAAACGAATGGATTCTGTGCACATCCCAGAAATTTTCAACAGAACAATGCCGGAACTGAGTACTAACGTGGAGGAAGTTCAAAAAGACGTCAAAGATTTCAAGGTCAGTACGGAACCAGGAAAGCTCTCATTGAAACCACCTCAGTTCGACGGAAATACTCCATGGTCAAACTACCACCGACAATTCGAAGCTGCTGCCAAAGCAAATGGATGGAATGCTGGGGAAAAAGCTTTAGCATTGACACTGGCATTGCGTGGCGAAGCAACAAATATTTTACAAACGCTCACCGCCCAACAACAGGAAGACTATGAACAGCTGGTAAAACACTTGGAACTTCGCTATGGCCAAGCCCACCTTGACACATATCACTCACAGCTGAAGAACCGATGCCAGAAATCAAGCGAATCGTTGCAAGAATTCGAAGCAGATATTGCACGCTTGGTTCGTCTTGCGTACCCAGCTACACCGGAAAATGTAATGGAGCGACTAGCGGTCCAGGCATTTTTGGATGGACTTCTTGACCAGGAAACCTGGCAAGCCCTAACACTAGCTCGCCCCGCACATCTCGTGGATGCATTGGCACGCGCTCTGGAATTCGAAGCAGCAAAACAATCCTGCAAAAGCCAGAGTAGAGTCCGGATGATCAAGGAAGGCCCACAGCCACAGGAGCCCGCTAATATCGAGGCTGTCATGAGAAAATTAATGGAGGAAGTCCTGCCTGAAAGAAAACACATAAGGTGCTGGAATTGCGGGAAAATTGGGCATGTGCGTAGCAAATGCCCAAATTTTAAAGAAGCGACACCGACACAGGAAAACTAAAGAAGGTCGATGAGGAGGGGCCTGTATCCAGCAAGCCCCAAATAACAATGCATATGTCGCTGTCCTTCAACGACAGAACATAGGTGTTTTTGTAGACGGTCTCATCAACAACGAGCCTCGCACCATCCTGCTTGATACAGGTGCGACTAGGACAATCCTTGGACCTACATTTGCCAAAACACCGGCAAGAATTGAATCGTCGAATTGGAAGCTACGCACAGCAACTGGAGAGCCGGCAACTGTGTATGGTGAACTTCCAATTGAACTGACTTTGGCCAGCACTAAAGTGAAACATCGCGCTCTAGTAGCGGATATCGAGGATGATGCAATCATAGGGATGGACATCATGAATTCTAGAGGATTCGAGCTGAATTTTAAAGACGGCGTCCTTCGTGTGAACGGAGAAGAGCTGGTACTTCATGGGAAAAATGAAGAAATGGTTCGAGTTCTGCTGGCCGAAGACGTAAGCGTACCAGAGAGGGCTGAAACCATTTTGAAGGCTCGCCTGGATGGAGGTGCGAGCAGTGGAAACGTGGTGATATTCGAGCCTAAGCTACATGATGAGAAAATTGGACGAGGAATTGCACTAGAAAAAACCTTGTTGCGTGCTGATAAATTTGTGCCAGTAAGGGTAATGAATATCAATTATTACCCGGTGACCTTGAAGAAGGGAACAATTTTGGGGCACTGCTCGTCAATTTCCTCTGTGATTAGGAGTGTACGCGGCACTGTTAGCCAAGCCAGTAACATGCCAGCAGAATTGGAGAAGTTGGTTGCTATTTCGTCCAAGGACATGGGGCCAGCACAAAATACCAAACTGAGGGAACTAGTCAGGAAGTATCAGGAAATCTTCGATACCGGAGTAGGCAAAGGCGGTAGAACAAAGGTGGTTCAGCACAAGATAGATACTGGAAATGCCCGACCAATCAGGCAATCAGCCAGAAGACTTCCTCTCGCCAAAAAGGAGGAGGCTGACAAAATAGTCTGCGACATGGAGAAAGACGGAGTCATCGAGCCATCCGACAGTCCCTGGTCCTCTACAGTCGTGTTGGTGAAGAAGAAAGATGGATCAACACGGTTTTGCGTAGACTACCGTCAACTAAACAACGTGACGAAAAAGGACAGCTACCCTCTCCCAAGGATAGACGACACGCTAGACACGCTGGCTGGATCTACGATTTTTTCGACCTTAGATTTGAAAAGCGGATACTGGCAGGTAGAACTGGCCCAGGAAGATCGAGAAAAGACAGCTTTTACCATCGTCTCCGGATTATGGCAGTTTACAGTTATGCCATTCGGCCTCTGCAATGCTCCAGCCACGTTCGAAAGATTGATGGAGACGGTTTTGAAAGGACTATCATGGAAGACGTATCTGGTGTATCTCGACGACATTATTGTGGTTGGCAGATCGTTCGAGGACCATGTAAAAAACTTGGAAGAGGTATTTCAGCGACTGAGAAGCTCCGGACTGAAACTGTGCCCTAAGAAATGTCATCTGTTTCAAAAAGAAGTACGTTACCTCGGCCATGTTGTCTCTGGGAAAGGAGTGGCAGTAGATGAGCAGAAGATCAAAGCTGTTCAGGAATGACCCGTTCCGAAAGACATTCACCAGCTTCGAAGTTTTCTTGGCTTGTGCACTTACTATCGCCGATACGTGCTGGGATTTGCTAACATCGCAAAACCACTGACCAGGCTCACGGAAGGACAAATAAAGTTCCAGTGGTCAGTTGAATGCCAAGATTCATTCAGGAAGTTGAAAGGAGCTTTGATCAACGCACCAATCCTGAGCTACCCCCTTCCAGACGGGAAATTCATTTTGGACACGGACGCCAGTAACGTGGGACTTGGAGCTGTCCTGTCTCAGATCCAAGAAGGACAAGAGAAGGTCATCGATTACTTCAGCAAGACCCTCAGTAAACCGGAGCGGAATTACTGTGTCACCAGGCGGGAACTGTTGGCTGTTGTCAAGGGAGTTGAGCACTTCTACAAGTACGTGTATGGACGAAGATTCCTACTGAGAACTGACCATGCAGCTCTCAAATGGCTCCTACAGTTTAAGAATCCCGAGGGTCAAGTGGCACGCTGGATTGAGAGGCTCCAGGAATTCGACTTTGAGATCGAACATCGGGCGGGGACCAGCCATAAGAATGCGGATGCCCTATCGCGAAGACCATGTCCAGACGACTGTTCGCACTGCCGACGAACAGAGGAAAAGGAGTCGACACTCTGCAGAACCACGGCGGTCGATGATAACTGGAATGACCACAAGATCCAGAAAGACCAAGAGAAAGATCCAGATCTTGGTTTAGTCATCGGCTGGAAGAAGAGTGAGCGAAGACCGTCGTGGCAGGAAATAGCCAGTTGTTCTCCAGTCGTTAAAACTTACTGGGCCCAATGGAACTCTTTCACCTTAGACAATGGAGTCTTGAAGCGTGTGTTGGAGTCGGAGGATGGCGGGGAAGAAAGACGTCTGGTAGTAGTTCCCAGGAACAGAAGACAGGAAGTGCTCCGAGAAATTCATGATGGGGTCACCGGAGGACATCTGGGAGTGACGAAGACCCTCCAGAAAGTTAGGCAACGGTTCTACTGGGCCAATTGTCAAGCTGACGTGCAGAAAATGTGCTGTATGCGCTGCCAGTAATGGGCCTCGAACAAGACCTAAGGCCCCGATGCGCCAGTACAATGTGGGCAGCCCATTCGAAAGGATCGCCATTGACATCGCTGGCCCGTTCCCACAATCTGAACACGGGAACAAGTACATCCTTGTGGCGATGGATTACTTCAGCCAGTGGGCCGAAGCCTATGCCCTGCCCAACCAAGAAGCCATCACCGTTGCCGACGTCTTGGTGAAGGAGTGGATTTGTCGATTCGGTGTCGCGTTAGAGCTGCATTCGGATCAAGGCAGGAATTTCGAGTCAAACCTGTTCCAGGAAATGTGTCAGATGCTGAACATCCGGAAAACGAGGACCACAGCTCTACATCCACAGTCCGATGGAATGGTGGAGCGGATGAATAAGACGATAAACCGCCACCTGTCCAAGGTAGTCTCTGACCACCAGAAGGATTGGGACCAGTACCTCCATCTGTTCCTGATGGCGTATCGTTCCGCAGTTCATGAGTCAACCGGCCAAACCCCTGCTAGTGTTATTATGGGCCGAGAGCTGCGACTTCCATGTTACCTGAAGTTTGGGACGCCACCAGGACAAGACACTGCGGGAGATGACTATGTCAGCAAACTGCGAAAGAGAATGGACGACATCCATGAACGGGTCCGTTTGAACATCCAGAGTGCCAGCGACAGAATGAAGGAGACCTACGATATCAAGGCGGATGCTGGTGGATATCAGACAGGTGACCTTGTCTGGATATACAACCCTAAACGTCGCCGTGGACTATCACCGAAACTTCGGAACTCGTGGGAAGGTCCATATAAGATCATGAAAAGGATAAACGACCTCGTGTACCGCATATATAAGCCACCTCGAGGAAAACCTAGGGTAGTCCACTTCAATAGATTGTCCCCTTACGCCGGAAACCACGATCAAGTCCGCACAGTCATATCACCGGAAGACGAAATGACGTTTCAGAGGTTCATGTCCCTGTACTCAAACGGACAGAGAGTTCAACATGGAGTATCCCGAGAGAAGTCACGAGATGTTTTCAAGGTGCCTGCTGATTACGCGTTAGCTCACTGTGTGGCAGAAGATCTCCAAATGTCCAGAGGCATTGCAGTAGTTTTCTCCAAGGAGTTCGGTCGAATCCAGGAACTGAGAGAACAGAACCCGGAAGTTGGAGGGGTGTTACAGCGGAGGAAAGGCCAGAGGAACATCTACTATCTGGTTACCAAGAAGCGTTCTCGAGATAAGCCGTCTTATGAAGATGTTTGGAAGAGCCTTACGAGATTGAGAGACACGATGCTGGACCAGAATATTGTAGACCTAGCAATCCCAAAATCGGCCTGTGGGCTTGATGGGCTGGACTGGAGAGTTATAAGAAGCATGTTGGAGACAATATTCAGATCCAGCGGCATCAACATTCTGGTGTGCTGCAACCATCTTCCTCGACCCAACTTGAAGACTGCGGAGTCATACTTCCATCGAACGTCCAGGTGCAGACATGGAGAATCTTGCAGATATCTTCACACTCCAAGAATGACGTTTCGGGGCGAAACGTCTTTAAGAAGGGGGCAATGTAACGATTTCGAGACCGGCCCTGATCTAATTAATTATGCACCCTCGTTCAACTACAACGGCATATCTGATGGCGTACGGATCGCCGAGAACAAGCTGGAATAAATCGATCAATTCGATACTAATCGAAGAGCCATCTAGATGAAATGTTCTATACTCCTGAATAATCGAGAGTCGTGAATGGAAACTGCTTAGGAGTATATAAGCGGGACAGTCAGAATTGAGAGTTAGTTACAGTTGCAGAGTTCGCTGATAGATAGCCACAGTAGAAATAAATTGAAATAGTAAACGTTTAGTGAATAATTGTTGTAAATAGTGTTTCAAATGAATTAGGAAAATTAGTTAGTGCAGTTTTACTACAATATGAACATTTCATTTTCTCGATCTGACTAATTCTGCCCGTCTAGCGTCTACCGATGGTTATCAAAATCACATTCCTATTTCATTCTTACGGCAGCACGCTCTGACATGAATGAAATGTACTATACCTCTGATCAAGTAACACAACCTAGATGAGTAATACTCAAATAGAACTGAAGGTATCATCTTTTCATAATGTTATCCCTCAAATCATGACATTATTGCCATGTCGCTATTTTAAGGAATCAATAAGCACGTCAGCTAGATTTTGATATCTCTCGGGTATATTCATGGCAACGAAAAAAACCCAAAAATACTGTCTTGGATGAAATATATGACAATAAGAAGACAATAGAAACGTTAATTGCAGCTTGTGGGAGCATGTAAAAACGATCGTATATCCATCGACCAACGGAGATTCTTCGTTGTAGATATAGTCTTATCAGTATGACAACGCTGCATTTGATATTTGACAGAACAATCATCATTTTGAAGCTACCAGTGTCGTAACTATCGAGAAAGGGAAACCAAATTGGAAAAGAGAAAAATGAATGAATTATGAAAAAAACATCGTTACTTTCTCTTCGTGACTCAAAATTTAATTCGCATTTACCCCTTATTTCCAATGTATGTTCATTTTCATCACTAGGTGTTCTGCCGAATCATCCTATTTCAATATTTGACATAACATTTCACCTTTCTAAAATTGCACCCCGCGATATTCACTAAAACTGTCTATTGCATTTTTGACACCAATTTGAATTTCTTCCATATCCCTCGTATTTCAACTAGTTGGGACAAAAATAACCATCTCTGGGAAAAAGTTTCAGGTTACAGTCTAGGTTTGATCAACACGTTCGAAAGTTTAAATTGCTGTAAGGCCATGACGGAAATAAAGAGCAGTTAGCATTTATCCAACGTTCGGAATTTCTCCCCTTTTCTAGACTTTTCCAGATTATTTGTCCCTGAGAACGAATTGTTCTTCGAGGAAAATAATTGCGACAGATGTGAAAATGGATGTTTAAAAGACTGTTTTTAAGGGACAGATGTGGTGGTAATATATCATCAACGTATCGTTTGTACAGAAAAAGTTATTCAACATAACCGGTAACCTGAAATGGAATGTCCATGAACATCGGCCTTTGCGAAATGTAAAATATTGAGAAATTTGTTAGTATAAGGATTTCTTCATCACTGATTAATAGAACTATATTGACTTCTGTAAATGTGTACTTAACTTGTTTATTGAGTTTTCTTTCATTCCAAATCCACAAAACAATACTAAATGAATAAAATTTCAATGAATTATGTATTTTGGAGTTTCGATTGTTGGCTTGAATTTCACTAACGGGTTTAGAATATTAAATAAGGTCATGTGCATTCGTATATAGGGCATGACTACAGTTTATGACAAGACTGAATCGTGTTCTATAACCAGTCTTTCCAAAATGTCTACTCCACAAATATTTGATTAGTGATTTGGGTTATTAAAGCTGTGTCCGGGTGAAGCAAGAATGTATAATGTTCCTTAGTAAGAGTAGAGGAATGGAATGTTTTTTTTCAATCTGGTTCAAAATTCCAAACGCATTTTAGTTTGGATATCCTGTCAATTTGACCCATTTTTGGCACCACAGACAATTTTTTTTATCCCTTCAAATCTAAGGTTACGTGATATAAAATAGATGCAACGAGTTTTTCTGAAATTTCTCTAACAATATTTTTCTACATAAAGCCAACTTTATGGCACGCAATGCACATTTTTCCTCCATTGATTGAACTTTTTGAGTAGTTGAATGCCATTTTTGCAAGTGTTCGCTTCTGTGAATCGAAGGGAGTCACTACAAAACTTGATTTTTAAAAAAGTACTTCACTCACTTTTCACACAAACAATCATCACAACTTTTTCATTCTGTGAATATCTTGCAGCCCCTATATTAGCGATACATAACGAGGCATGTGTCTGGCTCCATTAGACCATATCTGTCTGTGACATTCTGTGTACATCCAAGGTTCTTATCATATGCATTAGTTATCATCACGGATTAATCTTGTCTTCTACTCAACAATATGTTACTAGAAGCGGTTTAGAGTTGGGTACATAATTTCACTCGCCGTGTTGTAATTTCCTGCTCAGATATTCATCTGCAGCGTATACAGAAAATTAACCAGAATTAGTTTAGTTTTACACAGTGATCATTAGTTAGTATATACAGTGTGTCCCGCTTTTCATGAATACACCCTAATATCTCAGTTATTAATATTGCGATTTTCTTGAAATTTTGGTGGTAATTATAAGTTAGGTAAATGAGGTATTTTGGCATAGTGAACATTTTCATCGACCATAGGCGTGCGGTGTGGGGGGGTGAAAAAAATATGTTTTTTGGGAAAAGGGTATTAGGGCTCATTTCAGATAACTTTTTTATCAGAATTAGAGTCAGCATCCCCAAAAACCCCCCAATCCATATTTTCGAAATCTCAAGAGCTGATTTGAGGAGAAAAAAAATAAATTCACTTTTTTCGTCTCGGAATCAGCATCCCCAAAAACCCTTTAATTCATATTTTCAACATCTCAAGAGCTGATTTGAATAAAAAATTATTCAACTCTTTTTTCAATAAGTCCTTGTAAGCAAAATTCAAACCGTCTTTCAAAATAACCATTTAACACGGTATGTGGAAATTTTGGTTTAAATGCCCTAATCCTGTTGCGTTTCAAACATCTCTATACTTTGTTTTTCGTTGAATTCATTGTCCTCGCAACTGCCCTTACAGTACCAATTGGGTTGTTTCGAAATTCGAAATGTTCGTCGTCCGGATAGTGTCTTTGATTTAAATTGTACCTCCCTGGTCTTGTCTTGAAAACCGCTCTAGTCTTTGCGAACAATCTGTTGATTTTGGCGTGAGAAATTGGTTCTCGATCATGATGCCTTCCATTGAATATTCCAGCAACCTGACGCGTAGATCTTTCATTATTACCAAATAATCGGATAATCTCCACTTCTTCTCCAAGGATATAAGGGGCTCATTTTAGACAATTTTTTTTAATCAGATTTGGAATCAGCGACCGCAAAAACCCCTCAATTCATATTTTCGAAATCTCGAGAGTGATTTGATTAGAAAACAAAATTAAATTCACTTTTTTTCAATAGATTGTTTATTTCTAACTTTTTATTTCAAATGCCGTAATCTTATATTAAATTTCAAACACCTTCGTTTCCTTATATTCTGTATCGTTTGTAACTGCCCTTATACTACAATTTACTCACACTTTGTTACCGTTGGCTTGCCGATTTGAGTTTTCATGCAAATTAATGAAAGAGTGCTTTGAAACAAAAGTTTTTGTTTGACATCGGTAATCAGTATGAAATGTCAATAAATCAAGCAGTGTTACTTAACTGTTAATAAGATGGCACACAACCGAAGAGTAGTTCTTACAATTGGTGGAAAAGTAGAGATTATCCGCATATTTGGTAATAATGGAAGATCTACGCGTCAAGTTGCTGGAATATTCAATGGAAGGCATCATGATCGAGAACCAATTTCTCACGATACCGTTCCAAAATCAACAGATTGTTCGCAAGGACTGGAGCGGTTTTCAAAATAAGACCAGGGAGGTACAATTTAAATCAAAGACACTATCCAGACGACGAACGTATCTTAGCAGAATTTCGAAACAACCCAAATGGTACTGTAAGGGCAGTTGCGAGGACAATGAATTTAACGAAAAACAAAGTATGGAGATGTTTGAAACGCAACAGGATTAGGGCATTTAAACCAAAATTTCTACATACTCTGTTAAATGGTGAGTTTTAACGACGGTTTGAATTTTGCTTATGGTTGCAGGGTAACTATCTTAACGACAGACTTTTTCTGAAGAAAATGATGTTTACTGAAGAGGCAACGTTTACAACAAACGGTGTGGTGTCTAGTCAAAATTGTAGGTTTTGGGCAGCTGAAAATCCGAATTGGGTAATTCATTGTAAAAACCTATACAGTGAAAAAGTTTTCCCTATGAAGTGGATAGGTAGAAATTCTCCTTTGGAACCATGGCCCCCTAGATCGCCAGATATTACCCCTTGTGACTTTTTTCTGTGGGGGCATTTGAAGAATAAAGTGTATGCTACTCGGCCGCGTAATAGAGAGGAACTTTGCTTTGCAATTAGGCAAGCGTGTCAGGAAATAACTCGCCAAACTTTAAGAAAAGTGAATGTACGTTTGAGAAGAATTGTTGAGAAGTGTAGTTATGTTGAAAACACAAGAATCTAAAATAGAGTAATTCATAATTTTGTTACCACTGTTACAAATAAAGAACTTATTAAAAAAAGATTTATTCTTTTTTTTTGTTCAAATCAGCTCTTGAGATGTTGAAAATATGAATTAAAGGGTTTTTGGGGATGCTGATTCCGAATCTGATAAGAAAAGTTGTCTTAAATAAGCATTAGTATTCATTTCTCAAAAAATGCCTTTTTTTCTCTCCCCAACTTCGCACGCCAATGGTGAATGAATATGATCACTATGCCAAATGCTTCATTTTTCTAACATAAAATCACCACCAAAATCTCAAGAAAATCGCTAATAACAGATATTCGGATGCATTGACGAAAAAAGTGAATTTATTTTTTTTCTCCCCAAATCAGCTCTTGAGATTTCGAAAATATGAATGAGGGGGTTTTTGGGGATGCTGATTCTAATTCTGATAAAAAAAGATATCTAAAATGAGCCCTAATATCCTTTTCCCAAAAAACAGCTTTTTTTTACCCTCCCACACCGCACGCCTATGGTCGATGAAGATGTTCACTATGCCAAAATACTTCATTCACCTAACATATAATCACCACCAAAATTTCAAGAAAATCGCATTATTAATAACTGAGATATTAGGATGTATTCATGAAAAGCGGGACACACTGTATAATCACAACGAACTTCTACCAGGTTCGACTTTATCTATGATTGGTACGTTAATGAAAAAATTTGTAGTTATAAGTTAATTCGTTTTTATTCAGACAACTGAAAAATTTCGTAAAGTATCATAATTTGAGATTCTCTTGAATTTTTGATTATCATTGAGTGCTGGGTATATTATGGTCTCACATAATTCTACTCAAGTGGCTTTTTAGTATGTGAGCAGTATTCAAAAAAAAGAGTAAGCCACCTTTGTCATACATACATTTGTCACAATGTGATTATTCATTTATTTCTTAAGTGCATTAAGTACATTCTAGTAATTTCCGGATTCTCTGGCCTGGTTTATCTCATGGTTTTCTAGAATTTTCCTCTCAGTTCTAGAATTTTCCGATATTCTACACATTTCCAGAAAGTTCCTACCCTAAGGCTAGTGGTCAAACTTTCTTAACCTCCCATGTGTTTCCCCATTTCAATCGAAACATAATATCAGCTATGATTTTCATAAAGCATCGCTTTGCCAATAATCTAACAGATAAAAATATGTTAGCGCCATAAATCAATAAATATCTATCTTATACCTCCTATCTGTTGGTTTTTAAGAAGTGTAAACAATTTTTTCTATAAGTCCTACTGAATAATTTTCATCTCAAGTACGGAAAAAATTGCAGTAATACAGTATTTACTTAGTATGTATGTATGTACATACCTGAAGATTACAACTGCTATTGCATTCAAAATATGGCGAAGGCACCAATGTTTATGGATCGAAAAAGTTTCTCTCGAAAATGTTTGGGATAATAATTGTCCTTTTATAGGCGTAATTTCTTCATAAAATAGTTAAAAAAAGATCAAAAAATTATTGGAAATTGAAATAATGTATGCATGAGTGTGTGACCAAATTAAGACTATTCAGTTATTCTCTACCATATTTTGCCCATTATACAGTGTTCTCCAAGTAGTTGGCATCATATGGAAAAAACTTTCAGCAGAAATTCGATTTGGACGCTTTGTCGTGATTCGAAAAATATGAAGAATAGCTGCTCCGACGAAATCATGTGACTTTTGCTATCTGTCAAAAGTGAGTTTCATTCAAAATGATAAATTGTTTGAAGTAGGCTTATTTGTCTGAATACCAAAAATGAGTAAAAAGTTGTTTCTTTCCCAATTTCACAAATCTATGCCAAATTTCAACGTTCTGTTTCAAGCTTTTTATAATTTCAAAATTTCTGATGTATTAAAATAATTATTGTAACTTCGACTAAACTCTCTTTTACCACTAGTTTTAGAATACCACTTAGTTTTAATCATTGAATATCGGCAAAAACATGTTTCTCCTCGAAAAAGTTAGAAAATCCATTCAAATTTCTGCTATGTTTGATGCAAAGTTGATGTACCGTTAACCATTTTCAATCATTTCAAATCGCTTTTTGCTAGTACTAAAACGATTTCAACTCATTGATAACATAATTATCGAACTACTACACGTATCTTACCAAATTTTCCTGTAAAAAATGAGATTACCGTTTCAAATTTCTGCTATGTTTAATGCAAAGTTGATGCATTTAAATTGCTTTTTGCCAGTACTAAAGTGATGCCAACTTATTGATAACAGAATCATCGAACTACCACACCTATCTAACCAAATTTAAGAACTCTTCACCCAAGAAATTTTAAGCGAGTGAATTTTTTGGAATTAATCGCGATAACATGGAAATGTGGACTATTCGAGAGCTTTCGATGTTTTCAAATATCGTGATTTCTAATTTACTTTTCACTGGCTTTAAATCTTTCCGCTTGCTCTATCATATCATATCTGTTCCAGAGGTCTAAAGCAAGTGAAACCGAACTACTTCATTTCTGATTCATTTGTGTTGTGTCAAGAAGGTTCACAAGGAGATATTTCGTGTCCTTCATTATATATAATCTATACTATATTGGTCTGTTTGTGTATGAAGTATTTGAAAAACTAGTTTCTATGACAAAAGATGTATCAGTCATTTATTTGATATACGTGAGGCTCGACATAGCTAACATCAGGAGTATTCAAAAGATTAAAAATTTCAGCTTAGAACCGATATATGAAATGTTGGATTGGACGTACATTATGTGAACATACGTCGGAAAATTTATTAAAGATTTGTAACTTGGTAAAAACGATATTTTTTAACGACAATAATAATTGTATTGCTCAAAAGTTGTAAACTATTTCGATAACATTGCGTATTAATTTATTAACTTTTCTCCTTTTTTCATTTTCATTTCGAAATGATATGTGGAAGAAGTGGCCTAACACTTTTTCTTTATTTCACGTACAACCTACAACATTCCTACATATTCACTCAAATTCTAGTGAATTTCCTTCATATAAAAGAAATCCTTAAATTTTTTGAACTACGCGGTACATCTCGAAAAAGATGTGAAGTGACTGTCTTCCAGTGATTTCAGAACTCTTCCTTGAATCAAATTTTCAGATGAACATCTTGATATCGAAATAATCCCCATTCTTATAATAATACGTTTTCTGTCCAACCAAAAATTCCTAACTTTTGGTTTTTCCGTTTTTTTTATGAGCTCTGTGGAAAAACTGACACTATTTACTGATCATATTTCATCATACTCATTCAATTTCGAATGAACTCCATCTATATAACAGATATCTTCCAATTTGGATATACTTGCTATATCTCTTTCTCTCTTTTAGTGACTTCACGACTCTCTTTCCAAATAAATATTCTGGACTCGACATTCTTAGATTAAACCCTTCTGGAAACTGAAATTATTCCCACTCTCATATAAGTAATAAGTTTTCAGGCCAATCGGAATCAGTACCCTTCCTTGTTCATCTTTTTTTATTCTTAAGGGATATGTGAAAGAACTGGCTCTGTGGCCAAACAGCGTTTCTTTCATTTACCTACAATATGTCTCTGTATTCATTCAAATTCTAGTGAACTTTCTTAATATAACAGATTTCGAACTACGTACTTCATCTCTTTCTTCAGTAATTTCACAATTCTCCAATGAAATATTCTGGACTCCACATTCTAAAATGAACTCCCTCTTGGAACTGAAATTATTCCCACCCTCACATAATACGTTTTCTGACAAATCGAATATCCTCCGTGGATTCTCGGCAGTGCTTCTAATATCACCGCCACGTTTTTTCCATCGGCATCCTATTCCTATATTTCCGTCGGTACTCAGGAGGATTGGCCGGCTCTATTCCATCCTTCATGTTCGGAAGCAGTGTCGCTCCAGGCAATTCGTCTAGTCGACGATGGATTTCATTGACGAAACCAAAGAAAGCAACGGGAGCCATATCTCTCCTAGGGTATTGAATATAGGAGGATTTTTGGAATTGGCCTGCTCTGCTGGGTGATCTAGCACGGGAGATGAGACTGTATAGGGTACTTTCGTAGAAAAATTATCGTTTGTACGAACATATTTTTATATTATGTTTTGTGCCTGATTCTACTGACGTTTCGTAATCATAGAGAGGAATTATAGTTAATAATGTTTCTTAACAAAGAATCTTTGGGTTACGATGAACGATTTACAACTAAATTGAAATAAAAACTTCTTGCTAAGTTTGATTTAACCCTAATATATTTTACTTGATACAAATGCATTAAAGCACCCCATTTTCAAAAATAATTCCCTAATATTTGTTACGTCTATTAATGTATATCTGAACGCATTGTTGACATAGAAGTTTATTTGTTATTTCATATGATGAAACGGATAACTTGACATTGTCACGTAGCAACAATCTTTCGAGGACACGGCGTGTTTTGTTCTTGAGAATTTTTCAGGCAATTGACAAAGATTTTGATACAGGAATAATTTTATTACTAGTCTCATTATATCTTCTGGAGTCAAAATGAATGATAGAGTGCTACATATATTATTTGTTTGTGTACATTACAATAAAATTCGTAGACAGGACACAGCAGAGCCCACTGATTCCTAATAATTAGGACTCCGAGTCTCCATTCAAGGAAAAAATGTTGGCACTGCAAACTCCACGTAATTCACAGAGGCCACTGATGCCAAATGACGTGGTCTCTGCGGTCTCCACCCAACGAAAAATTTGGGGTTCTAGTTATTGAAATCCACATACCGAATTCAGCAGAGTGAACAATAATAACGAGGTCCTTCTGGTCTCTATCACGAAAAAAACAGAGGAGTTGCAAATTTGAATAAAGCTATAAACCAATTGACTAGTCTGTATTAGGAACCAGAAAAAAGAGTGGCAACTAAAAAATCCCCGGAGGCATTGCAAACCTTTTGAAACTTCAGGTCTGAAGGACAGCAACAACGAAAATTTGAGAATGAAACCCAAAAAGTACTGACAGTCTTATACAAATGACACTGAACGGAATTTCTGTAAAGTGTCGTGTCGGTAGATATGTTCCAGAACCATCCATTTATTTTCCGAATGGTTTTCACCATAGTCGGCTCAGATTTCTAGGGTGTTTGAGTTTTTCTTACATATTCGTTTTCACATTTCAATTTTTCTTAAACATGATTGAACAAAACTCTATACTTATTTTCTCTACTCAACTTTCAACTGACTGTTTGTGGGAGATAGATCCACAACACAAGCCTGGATTAGGTGGCTTCTCCTTCATTTAATTTCGGTCTACATTGTTTACGAATATAAGTATTGGGAGTAAAGTTGAGAACATTACCTTGTAAATGTTAACATAAATGCAAGAAGTATGTATTTGAAATACTAATATTGTAAATATCTGTGAATAAATTTTACTTACCTACTTACCAATAGACAGTACTTCTTCTATTTCTATTGTTCAGTTCTGAATCAATAAACTACATTTTGGTCATCTGGGGGAGCGAGAAAAGTTGATCGCTACATGCCCCAGATGTGGCATCTATTTCACAGGGAGACCATGGTATGAACGGCTGACAATTAGTTCCCTCGGAGAACAAGCTAACCTGCTGGAATTTATGGGAATCTTGAATGGATGGAAAACTCGGGTGGATACTCAGAAATATTGTGGTCTTAACTAAGCAGCTCACGTCGCTCACGTCATCACCTGCATTGGGGACCATTATATTGAATGAGCTGATGATGTATACGGCTAATTCAAGACCGTAAGAAATGGAAAGAATTCTAAATCATTTTCTGATATTTGTCAGTAAGGAGAGCAGTCAAAGTTGGTCACCAGAAAATGGCCATAGAGGCATGCACCAAAATTCTAAGTTAGAAAGTTTTGATATGGAGGGAGGCCAGGAGTTTTGGAGTTATTCTATACCTTGAGCTTACCAGAAGGCAACATATCGAAGAGGTCAAAATAGCACCAAAAATTGCCCAAGTGGCAGTTGGACGAACATGGAAACTCAATCCCAGTATGATAAATACACGGGAATGGAATGAAACACAAGGAATGACGATTGAACGGGATCTTTAATATTCAGTAAAAGTTGTAGTGAGTCGAGTAAGACCAAGCTGTTCTCCCAATTCAAATGCTGCAGAACTGAGACGCAAGCGATACAATTATATATCCATGAAGGTATAAAGACAGTTTATGTTTATGATAGTCAGGTATGATTTTATTCATTATTCATTTCATTTTATAGCCTAGTTACATGGAAATTCATCCTGATTATTAGGTAACATCATAGATTGAGCATGAATTTTTACATTTGAGAATGTAACTACACTAGTAATTTCATTCCTACATGCGTATTTCGTTAACTTCTGTTCACAAATGGGGAAATACCGATCGTTGGTTTTTTAATCAATGTGAACATTTGTTACAGATGCCTAGAAATTATATCAAACAAAGAAACAAAGCGAAATGGACCTCTGAGCTACTTCAAAATGCCTTGCAATTTATTGAAAAAGGTCAGTCAATCCGATCATCAGCCAAAAATTCCACATTCCATTCAGCACACTACATGAAAGGAAATAAAAATAAGACAACCGCTCCACATATGGAAAGACAAAGTACGTTATCTTTGGAGGAAAAAGCTGTCCAACTAACCACATAAAATATCTAGCAGATGGTTTTTATGGTGTTAGCCCCGAACAGAATTTATTTTGTTAGGACTTATTCTTCCATCTGAACCTATCTACATTATCACCATAATATATTTTTCTGATCAACATTGTTTCATTGTTTTCTCAAGAAGTGCGATCCTAATGACAAAAAACATTGAAAATTTACTGACCCTCATTACCTGCAGAGGAAGGGAATACCGATCAAAGGCATGACGTTGCTGGTCAGGTTATGTCCTATTCCATGCATAAATAAAACGAAATTTACCTAGTTGTAGTAACAAAAATTTCTAATGACTATGGTGGGATGTTTTTGTTCATGATTAACATTTCTTCAATATTCCTTAATTTTCTTTATGTATGTGGTAAAAATAACTTTTCATTCTGTTGTTTCAACGACTAGAAATGAGTTTGCAGCTTTTCTTTATATAGAACCTGGTTCGAAAATGGAAACGTTTTCAAAAAAACATCTCGATTGATATCCAATGAAAAAAAAATCAATGAGAAATCAAAACAATAACGTTCGAGGAAAGTAAAAATTATCTGTAATTGTACAACCCTTGCGTCTTTTTTGAGACCATCTCCAGTACTAAACCGTCGATGAGATTTCAAATTTTATCCGAACTTCGAATGCAATGTTGACCATTTTATATTATTTGCCCGTTTCCTTATCCTCAGCTATATTAAAGGTATCCCGGATGGAAATCGAATTCAAGATTTCAATTTGGTTGCTGCTTACACAAGTAACTTCTTCGCTCGGGATTTATTTAAAGGAAAAAATTGTCCCCGTCTTATCTAGACTGTTTACTTACTCTGCAGAAGATTACCGTGAGTAAATGGAAAAATGGCGAGACCAACAGCTGAATTGAATTGAAAGGATGTGGATTAGGTCGACAAAAACGCTTGCGATGAGTTGTGTTTCTACTTGGGGGATATTTTTTACTGCTGGGGAAATTCAATAAATGTCGTTGGGATTTGAAACTTTGTGATTTGCATGCAGAGCTTTCTACCAGAATAAAGTAAAATGAATCATGAATATGCGTGATAGATTGACCTGACACACTCATTTGAAGAAATTTTTATACCGATTCTGTAAAAAGTATGCTTAGGGATTGAAAACCAAGATTCCATAAACATGCATTCCACAGTATTATCTGACTGGGTTTATTGCCATCAGTGAACGAGTTCTGGAAAATATTTTATTTGAGGTTAATAATATCACCTGATCAAAAATTGTAAAACGTAACATATATGGTGACAATAAAACCAGTATTTAAGGGCGGTAACAAACGGAACTGTAGTAACTATACGCCTATACCACAAAAATATCCAGTATTGAAATAATATCAGGATCAATAATTAAAACATGAGTCTCCACCTTTCTTGATAAATTCGAGATTCTATCACCTGGCTTCGGTAGACTTTATCTACAGATGATGCAGTTTCAGCTTCAACAACAAAAATAAACCACTTTCTGAAAGAAAGTAAACCATCATTATGCATATTTGTCGACCTAGTTAAAGCCTTTGATACTTTAAGTTATCACATGTTTTTATTGTTGACAAGTCTGATCGAAAAATACCGTTCACAGCGTTGTCAAATTCACCTGTTGGTATTGGTAAGTATGGATGGTGACTGATGCGCTGCGACCTAATTAGATCTATTGTTCCCCATCTTCTTCTGCTATCTCATGTTACTGAAAAGAATATGACGGAATATAAACTGATGAAAAGTTACATTGAAATGAGAAAACAATGCGGTAGTATTAGAACATCTGAGAAATTTTGAAACAATCACATTTGGGGTAGCACAGGGTACAGTTCTTGGTCTTCTACTATTCAGTATGTACCTACCTCAATGACATATACGAAGTCAATACAGAAACACACATCATCAGTTTGGCAGATGATACCGCGATATTATAATCCGACGAAAACTGGCAACTACTTAATGAAAAGTGACAAAAAGAATATGCCATGTCTATACCACTCCAATACAAGTTTTGGATACCGGTATCGGACTATCCTTTTCTGTACAATTTATAGGCGAGTTTAGTTATATTGGGAGTGAGTTGGACCATAATACAGAGGCGGCGGGTTAAGATAATAATCAGAGAGATAATATATTTTTTTATAAATTAACTTAGTTGGATATGTATCCTTCTGTTCAAATAGTTCTTACAGGAAATCTAATTTAATAATAATCATCATAGAAATGGCGCTCGTTTCTTTACCAGATAAGGAATTTTGTGCTCAATAGTCAGATTCGACAAAAAATAGCTAAACAAAAAAATCCTGGTGACGACTATGGAAGCAGAATGTTTTATGGTTCTGAATTTCCTATTATATGTTTTATCACTTCATGGAGACTGATTCAGTCTAAAAACCTCACAAATTTTCTTACCAATACTTACAATTATTATCTATAGTCTTATTTCTTGAAGAAAAAAGGGATTCTGAATATCACAAAATAAATACAACTATATTGACAAACGATAAACATATGGACAAAAAAATAATGACAAATTGATCCGAATGATACACGAAACTGTCCGATTGAATCTGGACATAACATGAGGATACGAGGGCCCGTTCATGTAAATGAAGAAAGCTATGTTCCCTCGACAAACAAGGATGGAAATGGTCTTTCTATGTCTCTTATCACTCTGAGGTTCGACTCCAGGTAATTTGCTCTAGTAGAATCTTAACTGGGGTATAGTATTGCTTGGCGTGGTACTTAAAATGATAATATCAATAATCTGAACACTCTCCAAAAATGGAATTTGAGACATATACCATGTATACAAAGAACAGCCCCCACTCAAACGATGCCATACTTCAACTGTCACACGTCCTGAACATGAGACAGCTGTTTGTCAATATTCTGGAAATCAAACGGAAGATATCAAATGAGGAAGCCTATACAGACCACGAATGTGAAACTAGACAACAAAGAATGCCCTCCTCGTAGTCTATTTGTTTCGAAAGTAATTTCACAACAATCTACATATTTTCTCAAGACTAAAGTTTTGAATACACAGTATCTATGACCTAACATCAAGAAAATCACTTCATAAAATTTTTTTGTAAAGAAAATTAAAACGTGGATCTTGAGCAAACTATGAATCTTATCACATCAAATGATCGACTCAAAATTTCATTAAATACTTATTGGTACATATACATATACATGTTAGTATTGCATTATTTGGATTTGGAATTACTCAACACGATTCTTTTTTTTTTATTTTCCTCAACGAATCTTCCAGGTTTACAGAGATAGAAACCACTCAGGAGCTCCTATGAGCTTGTGCGAGCAAGGACAAGGTCCGGGACCGCTGGCGAGCGCTCTATCATCACAACCACTACAGCCCATTATTTCCAACTTTGCTTTTTTTTGACAAGCAAATGCTTGTGTGAGTATCCATTCATTCATTACCATTTTATATTATTTCATAACCACTACAGTATCAAAATAATGAAACATAGAGGTTAAAAGACGTAAAGGTTATCAAATTTTCAACAAATAAAGATAAACAGATAAAAGTTTCCGATATTTTCAAAAATAAATTTACTTTACTGTTGGTCAAAATAAATATTTTCCGACAAACCTCGTATACGACTGAAAAATTTTCATATGTGATGGTTGCATTATAGGTTTAAGACCATCTAGAACTTTTTATGAAAATAACTTTTTTTGATATTTTCTGAAGGTGTCAGATCCATATTAACTTATGCACGAAAATTAATCTTAGGTATTTGCCTCTAGGGTAGGTGGTGTCACTAGTCACCAGAGGTCTCAGGTTGGCCCCTCAACCTGGTTATTATTATCATATTATCGTATGATTATCTAATAAGGGATAAGGGAATTGAAGAATTGCAAAATCTTTGTTTTGGTCTAAATATTATCAATTGCTCTACATACCTTTTCAAGAAACTAGCTTTCTGTTGTAGATATTATTGATTGAAGAATTGTCCTGATACGAATCTGAAACAACTAAGTATACTCCTATTTCAACGTATCACCCTATACAGCAGACTGACCCTGAAATTCTTCGAAATATTCGACTCGCAATTGGCAAAACAAATCTCCGGAAATTTTTCTACTGAACGTCGAAATTATCGATACACCTCCAACTGCCCGACAAACAAGGCCATCACAAGCGAGCGAGACATACTACATCTGTGTCATTATCAAGCAAGCTGTCCGTTTTATGTTTTCAAAATGTGAAATACCTTGAAGAAGTCGCAATCTTGGCGTATATTGCAAGCATATTTTGCAGTTAGTGGTAGCCAATAAGGGCAAGATGCTCGTTCTCCGAATTCTTATTGCTGAATGCACTTAGCTGGAAGAAGTAATTTTTTGTTGGGATGCAAAAAGCACATTGAGTGGAACTTCGTTATTTTGGAAGTGGTTTAGTGGAAGATAGGGGGACCTGCCCTAGATACTAATTGTATGATTTAGTTGATGGAAAAATATGATTAAGACAGAGCAATTTAATTAACAACACCATTAATGCACCGCGTCTCTTTTAATGGACGACTATGTTTATGTAAAATTACCAGTTAGAAATATACTCAGAGCTCCGTAATGAGGTTTCAATATTTATTCGTAAATACCTGATGATTTGTGTTTATGTGTGACAATGGATCCGAATCTTCACTCTTGGATACGATTCAATTTTTTTATGTACTTAATAACACTTTGACTGCATTTTTTGGAATATATGGTGGTCATTACTATAGTTATTGTCATAGTACTTTTATTGGAGAATTAAAATGCTATCTCACCATGACGCTTCCGTTATAAGGGATACAAAACAAAACCTTACCTGAATTTCTTTCTATGATGGGAAGAGTCGAGGACACCAGTGAAGATGATCATCTCGACGTGTATATAAGAATTCCCGATGATTCTGAAGAAGTCGCGGAAGAAGACAGTGACAGCAACGAGGAACATAATGGTGACGTGTACCACCCTTTCCGTGGTACACTTGAGGAAACTGTGGTGTGGCATAGTACATCGATTATAATGAAGACGACCGCTTCGCTGTTTCCAAAACCTGAAGCGAGTCCGTCTTCCTAATATGAGACAAACGAACGAGGCAGTAAACAAAAAAAACTATATATGGTGAACTCCAAACAATACATAAAGAGAAAACCAATAATTGGGTAATATGTAGTTCTAGTGACTATACGATTTTTTTAAGTTTAGGCAGGAAACTACGATTCAAGTAAGAGTTTTGGACATGGTGGAGACTTGGATATGGCTTTACAAGAAAATTCAGTTCTCCAATTGAGAAATGCAATATTTTTTCGAAAATAATTTTAGTGAAAATTCTAAATTTATTAAATCACCTTTCTGAGAATAAAATGTGCCTCAGGTACGATTTGACAAAACCGTATTGGGAAAAGCGAAAGTTTTATCACACTTGTACTTACTGTGAAAGGTCAAAAAAGTGTTCAAATTATGTTATTATTTTGACAACGACCTTGTTATGATTTCTAGATGGTATAAGGAATCCAAATCAAAAAATATATTCCTCGGCTCAAAATAGTAGCAAACTATAATAAATATGTAGGATGAAAGATAAAATGAACAGACTTATCTAGCCCTCATGGAAGCAAGGAGGGTAATTTCTTCAGTTTGCAAAATAGCAGTATACAGAACCAGAATACGACACGAAGGTGTTACTGCCAATAGGGTCATATTTACTAGTCGCATGTTTGCCAAATGCTCAGGTGCAAATGAAGAAGCTGATTCCAGATAATTCAAATTGTGTCCTTTAATAAGTTTTGTCAGTTGTAGGGCGTCATAAAACCAATGAAAGGAAAAACTTTCCCAGTCGCTTCAGGATTTGGCAATATAGGATGTATGATAGTATATAATGAAAGAACAAAATATTTTATACTTTTAAATGTTTGTGTGATTTTTGTTGTCTTTTTGAATATTTCAGAGAAGAGTATAATAAAAAAAAATCATTACTCCATTCTTTCATGCACTGATGATTTGTTTTTTTATGACCACACTGTTTCCTAAAAAACATCCTGTCCTATAATCTTCAGCCTTGTTCCATGAATGTGGACAGGATCAGCAGCAAGCTTTTGCTTATTATTCTTGCTCAAATGCATTTGGTGAATGTAGTGCTTCTGTCTGAGACCATCCTCAGACTGTGCTTGGGATTCTCAGTTATTGAAGCCGACCATCCCATACCAGTAAGAGAAGGAGAATTATCAATTTTATCAGGTGGGTTATACCGTATGCTTAGCTCCCATCTAATTGCATCCAACAAGTAATTGAACTCGATGTGGAACCAGAATGTATGCGATATGAGATATACGAAACCCTCAACAGATGGTAACCCGTGACAGATCCGAATAATCCCTTCAGCTCATGTCACAACCCCGTCAATACTCCTGATTCAGTAATCAACTGGAACATTACCTACATCTGAGACACATAAGCTAACTTAAAATCATACACACAAGTATTTTTCAACTTCTGACAGAGACATGATCATGAAGTTAACATCTAGGCAATTCGTATTCTCCACCGACTGCCACTGAGCTAAACTGGTTCGGAGTCCACTTGTACATAAGCTGTAAGTCGTGAATCTTCCTTGCTTGCAAAAGCTCTCTTCTTGACGGTTTCTCAACGAACACCTGGGTAATATGTAGAAAAAAAATATATCATTTTTTACTAATACGGTTGTATACGCCGGCAATACACATATGCTATGTATGTCCATTTGTTCTGTAGCGAGGCAGCAGCAACACTACTCAACGCATCCACTTTGAGCTGAGGTTTATACCGTATCTAAAGAGCAACGTAATGGTACCCTAGCAAAACGAACGAACTTTACTAATATGTACAAGGGTGTCATTTTCGCAGCAGGTGAGTAAACAGTGGGTACACTTAGATGGACATTTGAATATGCGCCAATATTTGACACTTTCTCTTTGGAAATCTGCCACGATCTATGCCTGTCCATGATTTTGCTACCTTCCTAATACTCGATTTCTAGGACTGGAAAGGATGCAAAACAGTGTACTTCATATCGTCTTCAACAATGACCACCGGTACATCAGATTTATCTAGTTAGCATAAACATCGAAAGCATCCAGGATTGTGTGAACACCAACACATAAACGCATTTTTTTTAATCCCAAGTAAGAGCTCATAACCTGCATTGTGGATTATCCCAAGTAATATCATGATGTTCTGAATATTCAAGATAATTCCATCGTTTTGTTGTTCACGAATGAAATTGCTGTACGGCAACACAATTGAGTTAATGATAAGATAATTATGAGAACATAGAACAGAGCGGTATTTTGCTAGACTATTTCTCGGAGCATAACAATCCATTATAACTATAAACAATAAATACTGGATATGCTGATCATCATTATATGTAAGCCAGTTATTACGAAGGGTTTCACGTACGGGATTAATTGAATACTCAAATATATTATTGAAAAAATATACAAGAACTGGTGTTGATGAAAAAGACTGTATGAGAAAATGAATATAACATAAAGAAGAGAAAGATATCAAACTGCAACAAACAATGAAAAATCAAACCTCAAACAATCAACTAAGCTGTTATTAACAGAAAGCTTGGGAATACTGGAAAAAATAAATAAAATCAATATTTCTGAGCATGATACTAACTGAAATACAACAAAATAGAATCGAATTCAAAAGTGTGGAATCAGGAAATCTAATGTAATAATTAGAAATTTGGAATCACAAACTTGATTCTTGAAAAGCAATATTGAAAATTTGGAGCATCGGCAGATCTCAAATCATATCCTAATTTTTGGCATAAATGAAAATCGATATTGATTTTTCTTTGATTGAATTTGAGACGGATTGAATGTGCTATTAGAATTGGACATAAACGCAAACATAGATTGTGCTTTCGAAAGAATTTTCAAGTAAAAATAGAAATCAGTTTTAACCTAACCAAAAAGCACTGACCTAAGGACTGTTAAAAGATTAAAGGGACCAAACCATCTGTTGGAAAGTTTTAAATATCAGTCGTGTAAAAGTAGTTCCTGCAAAACGTTGTTAACCACAAGATTTGGAAGTCAAAAAATCAAAATTCGAGGAGTTTAATGAAAATCTTGGCAAGAGAATTTACAACAGTTCTTCGAGAGCATATTATTATAAAGTAATGAAAACTGAGATATGTATCCCCAGAGGAAAAGAAATAATACTGCGAATTCGTAGCCGTACTGAAATTAAAATATGCTCGCATTAAAAGTGTAATCGTCAAACGTTTCAGAATCTAGAATCGGAAACAGGTTTTTTCAGTCTATGAACCAATATATTGGGGTTATCAAAAAATTGTAACGTCATTGTGAATTTGATAATTTTTTAAATTAAGGTTTATGATATAGACTGGTATGTGGGGTGTATAGCATTGTTATTCAACAAAAACTTCTGAGTGAAATAGAGAGAATGCCATTTAAGTGCACGTAAAATTGCAATGAGTCTTGGGATAGCTGAAGCTTAAAGCAAGTTAGTCAAAGGAGCAACATTATTGAGTCTGGATAAGCTACAGTCATCAGCTAAGAATGAACAAAGATAACACTGAATTCTTTATAGAAAGGTCACAGTTCGAAAGATCGAAAAATAAGCCGTGTTATAAATCTGAAATAATGGTGCTTGTAAGGGTAAGTTAATCGGGAATTCAATCAAAAAATTAGTGTTTGATAACAGTCAATTTTCAAGATTCATAAGAGCAGAGTAACATTGCAGGAAATATAAACATACTCAGGTCAACCATCTCACAATTCAGCGGTGGAGAGGGGCAAGAAATCAGATAAGATTTCATTGTAATAAGGATTCTCAAGGCCTCACACTCTGGAGACACGACCATCAAATAGTTCTTTATGAATTTGTGATTGATTAGATCTTTCCCCATTTACAAACTCTGAATTTCAATTACTGGGTTTGAAATTTTGAGAGAAACTAGTAGAGGACACTTAGGGACAGTGAATAATGCTTGGGTACAAATCTGAACCTGTGCAGCCTCTGCTACCTTGATCTAGAGATGATCCGTCCGATCGTGTTGGTGACTCCATCTATCTGTCAGTTCTGGTACCTGTGAAAAAGAACTATATTAAAATATATCCCTGGTGTTTCGTCCGATCGTGTAGGTGCCTCCATCTTTCCGTCAGTTCTGGTACCGCGGAGTATTTCAGGTCTAACCCTAGTTGTTGTCTGTTTGAAGGTCCCAAATGAACTGTCTTCTTCTAGGTTTTGGCCTGGTATTTATAGTAAAAAATAGTTACCATAAATACCGCCTCGATGTGGTATGGAATTCAATGTCATCCAACCCTACTCTGCATCTACGTGACCCCGAAATCTGGAACTCATAGAAAGGGTTACTAAGATAACTAATCTTCCCTCAAGAACAGTCCCTTTACCAGCGGGATGTCCCAATTACTCACAAAATTCTCATGAAATTTGGAACACTCGGTTTATTGACATCTGACGCTTAGTTCAAACCCTTTGGTGCCCCTGTTTATTCTAAAGAGTGGTTAATTATATGTAGTGTCAGTTTATTGAAAAAAGTATCTACTTCCACTATGGTGTAATCTGTATACTGTGAATGCGTTCTATCCCTTATCGGCAATACTCCTTTGCTTTACTCGGAGGTCTGGTTGGTCCTTTTTTGTGCAGATATGATAAGCGTATACTTCATCTACTTGCTTGGTACTTCCCTTTTCTGTGTATAGGTATAATCCCAGAGTTATGAAACAACCAACACCCCGGGTTACACTATCTTAAAGGAATCCAAAAAAATTACAATATTTTCAAATCAGAGTTTTTTACGAATGAAGGTGCCTCGAATACAGATAGCTACAGCCTCCACTGAGAATATTGAGAAATTGTTATCCAATATGATTTCTCTACATTTTGAGGAATAATGAAGAAGGCACAGCCTGTCCCATACAAAGATTTGAATGCATCAGTGTAAATGATCACATTTCAATTTATTCGTATGTCACCAGGAACAAGGAGGTGAAATCTTCGACATTTTTATTTATCACTAAATAAGAAACAACTTGACGCATCTCGTAGGATACTTTCCAACAGAAGTCACAGTCATGCTGTGAAAACATTTTTATTCCTCAGAGAAATGCTATTCATTTTAACACAATAGCAGTGATTGGATTCTGAGTTGAAAATAAAACCCAGAAGTTGGAAGTTGGAATATGTGTTTGCTGTATCCTCGCTTGGTTTTGTTTTAAACTACGAAACAATTTTCGGAGCTATCGTCAAGAGATGCGACAGAAAACTCCATTGTAATCTCCAGCCAACTCCTTGGAGATTGCCATTGATGTTTACATGGCATTTCAATGTAGTTACTGGGGATCTAATAAAATGAATGGAAGTAAAGAGTATCTGTTCTGGAATTCAACGTGGAAATGCACGATTACTTCCATTGGGTCAAAAATGAAAAATTATTCTTGGAAAATAAGTCTATTGGTGAACATAACGTTATCGAAAAAATATCTTTCCTCTTGAACCCTCTGTTACCCCAATAGACAAAACCTGATTTTTTTCTTATGACCATCTTCCATCAGTCCTTGATGGACTTGAACCTGGTATGGGTGAAGTTTTCAAAACATTTTCAATCGAGTTTCGACAAATAGTTTATATAACACAAATTGGAATATTCGATTGATTTTGTGAGAACAGTTTCAGTTCTACCACTTTTGGGGTAAACCACCAGTTTTACAGTCCATCAAGGGCTTGAATTCTCTTCTGCTGGGCTCTTCTGTTGTTTTGGATAAAGTCGGGTGGTATCGATCAGATTCAATTTTTTTTTAAATCTGTTAATCATCTTTTCTGCTCTAGTTTTAATGTATGCTCTGAGATCTTTCATTTGAATACATATTTGAATATAGTTTATCTTGAATAATGGCAAAATCAAAAGTTTTTATTTTTGAATCGCTATATTTTTATCTTCTCGCAAAAAGTTCTTCTCCCAAGTTATGGTCTCATGAAAATTTGGCTTCTGAAGAAATAAATACCCTAGTCGAATTGCTTCCTGAAACCAAGAGATGGTGCTGGATACATAGTATGTACTCAGGGATCACCTACAGAAACTGAAATTTTTTTTTTCGATTTGTTTGATTAACATGCCTTCGTTGTTGATTGGCAAGAACCACGAAACTGGTGCGTACCTGTCCCCCAACTGAATCAAAAAATTATTTATTTATCACTTGTCCAATACAGTTTTATAATACCTTGGCAACGGTGTCTATTAACAGACCCATAACGCCCGGGGCGTTATGGAGGGCATTATGGATCATAACGCCCGCTAAATGTTTTTTCTGTAGTTCAATAAACTGATTACTCAGAAAAGTTTTATTTTTAACTGTACATAAGAAAGGGACTAATTATTTTCTTTCAAATAGAAATTACAATTTTCAAATGTTCCTGAAGAATAAGTACCAAGTTTGAAGTTCTGTGAGTTGACCGATGATGAAATCCTCAATGAGAATTCAATTTCGTTCGGAACGATAACATTTTCTTTTTCGTGGGCTATCTACCATTATCGATGTAATTTTAGTGTTTCAAATGAAGTACCACCTTGAACAAGAAGCGTTGACGACGATCGGCGTAGACAATGTCCGGTGTAACCTTACGGGTTTTCCAAATTAAGGTATTTCGCTATGATAAAAGGAACACTTCCTATAGTATTTTCACCCACAAGTAACTCAATGCATTTATTATCTCTTTTGGTAAAAAAAACCTACGTTGTTTACATCCTTTTGGTCGTCGTGCAATGTACTTTTTAATTAAGTTCAAGGCTCCTATTTTGCTTTCTTCAACAATCGTAAAACTTTTTGAGGTGCAGGTCTTTGTTTCTGGTACCTTGATCAGTAAAACGGTTCCTCTGTCTTCAATGTCATCAATTGTCATCTTGACCATTTCATCACGTCTCAAGCCTCCAAATATGCCCATTACCAGAACAACTTTATGTAGCAGAAAAGTATCATCTGGAGCTTTTCTTATGAAAAGTAATACTTGTCCACCTTCCAACTCCTTTGATTTTTTAGGAATGTATCATTTTGAATTAACTTTCAGAAAGGCCATCAGTTGACTGAATGCTGATACATTAATGTTTTCTTTAACAATCAATGTTGATTTCACCTGTGAGTATTTGGTGCATAGACTATTTGCACTATATTTTTCAGACTGAAAGAAATAAAATATATTATTATTTTTCATGAGATAAACTCACCAGTTCCTGGAAGTATGCCATTAAGACAGTTTCATTTACGGTATTCAGTCTGTTTTCATCTTACCATTTCAAAAAATGGTCATACTCCTTCTCGTATAAGTATTTGGATTTCACAGGCAGTAAATTACCTAAAGCTTTCTTAGCTTTGAGCGTTACGTCACATTTTCACATTTGAGCGTCTGTGGGATCTCCATAATTATTATGAACACAACCGTTTTTAGTTTCCTCCACTAACAAGCTGGTCAATTCTTACAAAAATGCAGCGTCATTTTATTAAATAAACAACCCTTAGCAACCTCTTCGAAGTTTTTTTTCAATGCAATTGCATGGAAGCTCACTTGTGCTCAGTTGCCGACCAGTATGCAGTGAATACTATGAGAAGAAATTTAAGGGGTAAACAACGAACTAGTTCAAATATATTGTGCCAGAGAGGTATCAACAATGTTGAAAGGATACAGGGGTACCCTTCTCTCTAAGCGTTTCCACAAAGTGGAAAATAAGGGCAAACATCTGTCAGAAAACAACTACTTCCCTGGCTAATACCATGACGGATATTGAACTACAACTGACAGATATTTGTGCAACGTTCTTCAAAGAAGACCCAATTGCAAGTGCTTGTCTCGTAATTAAACAGAAAATTATCCTTCATTTGGCTGGGAATGACCACCTGCTGTTTAAGATAATTTTTTCGTGAAAAACAACATCTTGTATACACCACGAGCGTTACTAGATCCTAACGCCCATCGGGCAACATTCATCCCTACGGCCAAAGGCCATCGGGTGAACGTTACCCTCCGGGCAGATATAATTCAACGGTTGTGATGGTGGTTATTTTTGTTGGAGCTTTTTGTGAATTGAACTATTTCTTTGATGTGCTATTGGTGGAGAAGTGACGTTATTAGCAAATGTTTCAAATAAAAACATTTATCATTTTTAGTTAAGTTAGAAAACGTGTTTTTATTTCTCATTTCAGTAGTACTTATGTTATTTCAACCCTCTCAAAGGATGGTTACAGTGTGTTCCGTATTTTTGTGTCCACCTCTGTGATTCGCCTACCTGTTGTTTGATTTGTTCAAGAATTCGCTCAGTTTGAGAAAGTAGCTGGATATTTTAGCTATATGGTGATTCGAATCAGACAGTGGCGTATGTAAGTTTTATAAAAAAGAAATTGTTCATATTCTATATCAACAGTTGTTAAATTAAAAAATTTCACCTACGATAATTGGAAAAAATTTATGCATCAAAAACTGAAATTGATCCATTTATAGTTGAAGAAATATTTGATAGGGAGAGAAAAACATTTCGTTTATGAACAGAAAGGTACTTAATTTACAACTTCTAGTTTTATTTTATTTTATTTTTGTATTATTATTATTAGTTTATATTGATATTGAATAGATAATTGTTTATAAACACAATTAGAGTACTAATTGCTCGAACTGTATATAGTCCATTTGTCTCTTATGAGCTTATCTGTAAATAATGCCCTGAATACTATTAAACAAATGATATCTTGAAGAATTTTTGACATTACTCTCCTAATGCTTTTTGAATTCACGAACAGGGTACTTGAATCATCCTTGAAACATTTTTCCCAGTGAAATTTTCTGGTAGAAAACTACAACTGTTCTTCGAAAAATATGCATCTAGGAAAGTTATACCTACGTTCGCCACTGTCTGGTTGAAACTGTTATATCGCTTAGAATATTCGATTGACTACATTTTTTATTCAGAAAAATTTGGAACATATCAAGCCTTAGTTGAGTAAATTACAAAGGTGGACACGAAAATACGAACCATCCTGTATTTATCGAGAGAGTCGAAATGATATTTGTACCACTGAATTGAGAAAGAAACAAGCTTTTCACGATTTCAAACATGACAGAATTTGATTCAAAAAAAATTGTTGATGAGTCGCTCCATACCAATTGCAGATTTTAAAAAATGTTGGATTCAGAAAAAGACGCAGAGTGAAATATCGTTCAACTTTTATACGAACATTTTTATAGCAATAAAGAAGAGTGCTAATCTAGTTGAAATTATCACCACGAATATTATTCGGTGTGATTATTTTTCAAACTATTTCGCAAAATATCATGTATCTTTATTGAACAATAATTAAATATTTTCACAATTGTTGTATTGAATGGTGCAATTTTTGTGAGTTATTATATAATATTCTCGAAAGGAAAAGGTCGGAAGAATGTCTCCTCTTAAATTGTTGATCGCGCTTGCGTAGTGCTCTTCGTCAAGTTGTAGATAGGGTTAGATAGAGCTTGGAGATGAAAGTCCTATTATTTCCAACAACTGCTCCTCATTTGCTCCACTTTTGGCGAGTTGTGGTACAGCAGAAGAATGACGTGAATGGTTTGTAATCCTATTTTGTTAGAAATCAAGTCAGTTTTCTGAACTGCTTGTTTTTTCCACTTTCCTATTACGTTTTGTCCTACTGACAGGATTATTAAAAAAATAATCATGAATATTTTAAAAATTGTACCGAGTAGAAGAAAAATATTCATGAGCGAGAAATAATTTCCGGTTTTAATTTAACCTCATGTGGTATTGGATAATAAAATTCCACTCCATATTTTGTCAAAGAATTAATTTTTTAATTTTATTATTTAAACAAATTCAATTTTCGTTTCAGTTTCGGTACCAATAGATTCCTAGCCTATAAATTCTTAATTTCTACCTATTGTAGTTGTATGGAAAAACCAGTTTAGAATGAATCATATTATATTCTTCAATTTTCTATTAACTTTGGGCTACTACAAGTGGTAGAAAAAATTAATGTTATCAGTTTTTTATATTGTAACATAAACAGGTTCATTTTCATCAACAATGGATTCTCAACCTATAAATTTCTGATTTCCATTCAACAATAATTTCAAAAACAATTGTTGCTTTTTTACGTTTTTATTAATTTTCCTACAAGAGTGCGGAAAAGTAACTTTTGCGCACGATTTTTTGTTTTGAAAGTTGTACTTTTCAGTACGATTTTGCTTTTCTGTGGGATGTTTACTTTTCTGCACGATTTTTACTTTTCTGTACGATTTTTACTTTTACGCACGATTTTCTCTTTAAGTCAAAATTTTTCAATTCAAAGTATACTATTTTTGGATTAGCTGGAGCTTGTCGTCGTGAGGAGCTAATGAAGATCTCTGATCAAATAACATAAGCTAAATGAGTAACTCGCCGCACACATATTAAGATTTTTGTGTAGGGTACATCTTCCCCCCAACGGCAGTGTCGTGCGTTGTTAACAGAAATATTGAGGTTCAATAAAATAGAAATAATGGAAACCCAATATGGAATGGAAACCTGAAATTATGATGAAATAATCTCCACAGGATTTTGAGAACAGCCGATGTTCTAATTGACATGTTTTTTCATAATTCATTCATTTTTATCTTTTCCAATTTGGTTTCCCTTTCCCGATAGTTACGACACTGATAGCTTCAAATGATTGTTCTGTCAAATATCAAATGCAACGTTGTCTTACTGACAAGACTATATCGGCAACGAAGAATCTCCATTCGGCGATGGAAATACTATCGTTTTAACATGCTCCCACAAGCTGCAATGAACGCTTCAATTGCCTTCTTATTGTTATATATTTCATCTAAGACAGTATTTTTGGGTTTTCGTTGGCATGAATCTACCCGACAGATATCAAAATCAAACTGACGTGCTTACTGTATCCTTAAAAAATTGCGACATGGCAATATGGTCATGATTTGAGGGATAACATGAAAAGATGTTACCTTCAGTTCCATTTGAGTATTACTCATCTAGGTTGTGTTACTTGATCGGAGATGAAGATTATCACCGATGATATAGAAGACAATGGTAATATTATAATAGCTACAATACCTAATACAAAAACCAACAAGCCCCGAAATTTTTTTGTTTGCTATCCGGGAGAGAACAAACCAAGCTCATTAACTTGAATCAAAAAGATATAGCGCTTCGTCCTAAGAACTCGCCAAATTAAATATTTTTTTATATCATAAAAACGGAAAGTGTACAAGCCAAAGCATTGGAATTAATACTTTCGGTAAAATGCCTTACAAAATTGAGGGTTATCTTGGATTGAAAAATCCAGAGTTATACACCGGGCACTGCTTCCGAAGGTCATCGATAACCCTTTTGGCAAACTCTGGCTGCAATATAACAAACATTGAAAGACACGGTGTATGGAAATCAACCAGTGTTGCCGAATCGTATATTGAAGAATCCATAGAAAATAAACGGAAATTTGCCGAGAATATTTTAAAAACGCCTTAAAGTGCAGTAGTGACGTCCAAAATGCAAGAAACTTCCTGTTCACAATCGTTTCCAGGGATCTTGTAATGTGTTACAACCTGTACAGACCAATCTACCTTTCTCCATTCACTACAGTAGTAAACCTCAGCAGCAAACTGATCAAGGCTTTTCTGTAGTGATCCAAACACTAAACAATCAAATTCAAATAAGAAACGACGTTCTTCAAGATGTTGCCGCATCTGCTATATTGCCACATGCAACAAACACAACTCGCACTTTCAATTTCAATATTTACCATCGTTAATTTTTTCGTTATTGTTTTTTAAATGTTCTTCGAATGAATTTCCTATTATATCGATAAAAAAAATCTGTTTCAGTACATAAAAAAATCGTGCGGAAAAGTTTTTTTTCCACACTAGTGCTGCTGAAATGTAACTTTTCCGCTCGATTTATGTATTGTTGACAATAAGTATATTTAGGACTAATTAAATGATCTATTTAACTATTCTGTCTTATGTGTTATTTTGTAGCAATATTATAAAATCTTGTTCATTAAAAACCTTTTTTTTTTCATAAGATGGACAAAAACACTCGCAGGAAAAACATTGTACCTAACTCTTGCGGAATATGTCTTTTCCACCCTTGACGGCTTGCCAAATTCCGCCTCGCGTCGTTCGTGCAACTACCGTCGCGTGCGGAAAAATACTTCTTTCCGCACTTGTTAGGTAAATAACTATTTCCATGCGTGCTTCATTGCATAGCATTCATAACCAGCGTCAGCGAATATCATAAGGGGCTGTGATTATCGTATTTTGAAAGTACAAAACGTCAGCTATAACTCGTGTTTTCTAGTAAAAAGAATGTTGTGCAGTCATGCAGTCAAAACAAACGCAATTTTTTTTAAATATATCAATTTGAAAATCATGCTGTATGCATAAAAAGGGACACGAAAAGGGGCAACAACGCCACTGGTCGGGCCAGAACTATTCTGCGGACTTGGAAAATCTTACTTCCAAGAGGAACTCAATAAAAACTGAAGAAGCAATGAGAGCAACATACTGGCAAAGACTTCCAGGGCTAAGGCAGGCCAAAGATCTACTCGGCCACTTCAACCGAGCAAGATCGAAGACACTGATTAACCTTAGCAAAACTAGTCTAAAGACAATCACGGAATTTCTGACGGGGCACTGCAGACTGAAAGAACAACTAAGGAAGCTAGGCTTAGAGGAGGACAGCACCTGCAGATTATCTGGGGAACATCCAGAAACACCACACCATATATTGATGGAGTGTTATGCTGTACATCACAAGAGATTGGATATAGGATCACACCAGCTGACTGTGGGAGAATAGACCCCTTTCAAAATCCTCAAATTCCTCAAGTAATTGGGGCTTGAGGGGCTGCTATAAACGAGAACACTTTGAAATAGCAGAAGAAGATGGGGCACAATACATCTAATTAGGTCGCAGCGCATCAGTCACCATCCATACTTACCAATACCAATGCATAAAATTGTCTGATGAGTTATCGTACTAAGTCTTATTTACCCACATTAATAGAACATTGTGGTTTCTGTTTAAAGAAAGAAAATTTGTTTTGAATTTTTCAGAAATTTTCAAATGTTTTCAAATAAATAGTATCATATAAGTAGAATGAAATATTTTACGTGAAATTATCGACAATACTGAAACGCATTAACTTTGAATATAGAGCACTTATATTACCGCTCCCGATTCAGCATATATCCGTTAAATTCAAATCTATAAAACATAAAATATAACATAGTGATTTCCAACATTTATGTACGCTCCATATGGTTACCATTTACCTCTGTGGTGGCTTTTTATTCGTTATTGAGAACTAAACGTCAACTATTTGGAGTTATGATTATTGTTACTGTTATTACCGTTGCTGGAGTCCGCGTTTATATTTTTATAATTTGCGGTATGAAATGGGAAATCATTGTCAACCTTTTTTATGATACACAGGAAGCTATCTGGTCAGAGGTCATTAGGAATAAGTTGTTTCCTTTATTGAAAGAGCACATGGAGATAATGAGTGGTAAACATGCTCCTGTCCAGGTAATGGGAATTTATGATTCCAATTGTTTTTTGTTTTGAACCCGAATGGATTTGTGACAGATAAATGAAACTTAATTCATGATACAGCATATGGTTGAATGATTTGTATGACATTACTCAAATCAGTTCTTTTGTTCAGCGCATTTTCATCATAATTGATTCATACCATTTCCATGAAAATTATTCTGTAAAGTTCAATTTTAATGTTGAAAATATAATCTTCATTTATTTTATGAATGTATGAGGTGTCAAGGGGCCGGCTACACGCCACCGGCTGATCGGGTGGAAACCTTCTGGAAGAACATTTATGAGTTTCTGCAACCACTCAACGTAGATACTCCAGCCCTAGCGCAGTTCGAAGCATTCTGCAGGAGAAGGGGGTCGCTGGCGGCAAAGAGAACCTGCTGACAGATGCATCACGCAAGACTTCGTGCAGTATAATCATAACCTTTCAATGGCCTGGATTGATTATCGCAAGGCATTTGATTTAACATCGCATGAACTTATCATACATTTGATCAGATGCCTTCCGGTACCCGATCAAATAGTGAGATGCATTGAACAGCTGATGCCGCTATGGAGGACTCGCTTCACCATAACATCTGGTCAAGTCAGAGTCCAAACACAGCAGGTTATCTTTAGAAGGGGCGTGTTTCAGGGAGACTCCCTCACCCCTTTTCTCATCTTCATCTCACTTCTGTCATTGTCCGTTGAACTACGGAAAATCCGTATATACAACTGCGGCCTCCCCAGCAACCGGAGGCATAAGGTCACCCGTCTGTTTTACAATCTTATACTTTTTGCCACCTTAGAAAAGGATCTTCATCAGTCCTTAAGGGTGGTGCAAGAGTACAAGTATGCTATCGGAATGGACTTTGGGATCGACAAATGTGCCACGGTTCATCTCAAGAGAGGACGATGCCAGAAAGACGTTCAGCTCATAGACGGAAGCATCCTATATCATCTGGATGCCGGAGAGACGTATATCTACCTAGGGGTGGAACAACGCCACACCTAAGAGGTAACTACTGTCAAAAACTCTTTCGGTGGAAAGTATCAGCATAAACTCCAACAGATCTGGTCATCAGAACTGCCTGGGAAGAATTGAGTTGCTGCAACTAATATGCTTGCCGTTCCGATTCTACTCTACTCCTTTGAAGTAATGAAATGAACTCAGGAAGAGCTGCGACAACTCGATGTTAAAACTCGTTAAAATAGAAGTTTGCATCGTAAATCGTTCGTTCCACGGTTATACTCCCCCAGACAACGGGAAGGCCGTGGACTTTTGAGTTTGAAGTGTCTACACAACAGAATGGTGCTGGATGAAGTCTGTAGAGTCATCAGGAGTTCAGATCCCCTTCTCTGCTTAGTATGCGATCATGAAAAAGCAGGGATTCTAGCATTTCTTTTCAATGCAGCAACCCGTGCAGCCGATGAACCCGGTCTCGTATTCGACACTGAACGGATGAACCCAAACTCTGTCACCGAGTTGGAACCCGTTCAGCAAAAAGCCCCCGTTAAAGCTGAGGAGAGTGAGAGCCTTGTGTGGCTACATAAAGATACGCCAATGCATGGGGATCTTCTTCAAAAACATTAAAGACCTTCGCTTATCCAGAGACCTGACCTTTGCATTTCTCAGGTCAATTGGGCTGAAGTCGGAAACCGAGGGATTCATAATGGCCTACCAGGATGGTGTCCTCAACCCCCCATCTACCTTAGTCGCGTGATGGGTATAAAGGTCCCTGACACTTGATGTACATTTTTAGAGAATCAATTAAAGGCATAAACAAGTAACTCAACTTCATGTAGATTTCGAATTCACCGAAAGTTACATAAACTGTCGATTTTTAAATGGGAGACCTGGTATATTTCCAGTTTTTTTTCTCCATATGACATTTGGAATACAACCATATATTTTGTTACTTTTTGTAATTTTTTTTTTCATCTGGTGTTTATAGTGGCATCGAAGTTCCTTAGCTTTTATGCGTTCTGAGTAGGCAGTGTCACTATCTCCATACGCCACCTTAGGATCAGCACTGTTGATTTGAACGCAAAAGTGAAGCGTGAAGGGCTCAACCCAGTCAAACCACAGATTTAAACAATTACTCGGTGAAATTGGATTGAAAAAATCCCAGCTCTGACTGCGGCTCGAACCCGGGACCCTCAGCCCCGAATCCGGACACCATACCTCTTGCGCCACGCCCCGACTCTATTCTTTTTTTATAATTTTCTTCATACGGATATGTGTACCTACGTTCAAATAACTAATTTCAGCCCTGAAATGTTTGGAAGAATATACTGTTTCCGTTCAAAATGTTTCAGCTACCGTCAAATGGGGAAACATTGACCCTTTGTGGACAACTTTGTCCCACATACTGATAAAATATTGGTTAGTGTACTCGCCATTCGGGTAGTGACGTCCAAAACGATATCTGTGCAGTTTAGCGTTTGTTTAGACGCGGAAACTTTTACTGGAATTTATAAGTTAAAAAGGTTTAGGAGCTTGGTAAGTATTTTTATTATATATTATATTATTGTTTAAGATTTTCAAGATGTTTTCATTAGTATAGTATATAAGAGTTGTAAGTAACCCATTGCGAACGAAATGAAAAAGTTTATGCACGAAGCCGCGCAGCGGCGAGTGCATAAATTTCATGAGTGCGTAATGGGCTTACAACTCGTGTAACGTATCATACTTTTTCTACGCCCATTAATTTTCTTCCATTAAATAAAAAACATCGCAATCATTCAAACTTTATTACAATACTTGTTGTTAATAACAATTGAACAATTATTGTAAATCGATTGGGCCTTACTATTTAATGGTGATGACCGGTTATTTGTAATTGTGGTACTACACGGTACATTATAGAACACGAAGATATTGCATAACGTGCTGCCTACATTTAGGGGCATCACTCTTTCAATCATAAATCTATCTCGCTAATGCTAAACGTTTTTTAATTGACTAAATTTGTATAAATAGACCAAATAAAGTCTTACGTAAATTAAAATTTTATTGTAATTTAATAAAAGTTTAAGTTTTCTTCTCAAAACCCACGTGTATGTTATGAGATCTCATTACGTGCATGTTATTTTTAAATGTCATTTACAAGGAATGTTGACAGTGCAATTTTTGACGTTTACAGACATGGGCGTAGAAAAAAGTTATTGACTGTTAGTTTTTTGTGTGGTGAATAATTATCGTTTCAAGGAAACTTTGGCCCAAAACACAGGGCAATATTGGCCCGGGCCAAAGTTACCCCGA
The DNA here is from genome assembly GCA_958502065.1 of Chrysolina americana. NCBI lineage: Eukaryota > Metazoa > Arthropoda > Insecta > Coleoptera > Chrysomelidae > Chrysolina > Chrysolina americana. The sequence goes on from OY293416.1 coordinate 52,051,316, forward strand.
TCAATTTTTGGAACTAGGTAGATACCTATGGTGAAATATTGAAGATAATATGCAAACTTTTCTGGAAGAAAATAGATCGGGTCGTATGAGTCAGAGGATTGCAGCGGCGGCTTTTCATATTGCCAGATCTACTATAAAGAATAAATTGAAAGGCAAACATTTCAAGAGTGTCGGACGTTCCAGAGTATTTTCAGACGCCGAAGAACTGGCTTTCGAACAACATCTCATGAAATTAGCAGACTACGGATTTCCCGTAATTCCAATTGACTTTCGTATGTCTGTTAAATCCTATCTGGACAAGAAAGGTGCCCTTATCCCATTTAAGGAGAATCTTCCACGTTATGAGTGGACTAGGTCTTTTCTGAAGCGCCATGAAAAACTGTCTTTTCATCAAACATTTTCTGGTAGTATTATTTAGAGTTTCAAGAATATGTCAAATAAGCATTTCTCATTCTCGGACAGATCTCAATTCTTTAAATAATTGTCATTCAACAGTAACTTCGTTTTTGTTCTTTCAGTAAAATAAGTTTTTTTTTTCTTCATACTTTATTGTGTCCCGTTTCAATTTTCCCTAAACATTTCTCATTTCATTAGGTTGTCCTACTGTGAAAAATGTTTCTCTTGGATTTCATTAAATCCGTGCAGTTGAAAGTAGTTTTTCAGGAACATTCAACGGCTTCTCCAAAAACTGTTTTATATTTCTTTAAAAATATCAAGTAGAGCGCTAGAAGGTGGGAATAATCCAGGAGTCCCACAGGACTTTTCCAGGATCAACCTAATACCATCGTCTGAGGCGCTGATCGCCAAGGAAACGGACCTGAACAAATAAAGAAGTTGCAGGAATATAGCGCATTATTAGACATGCACATAAATTGTTACTGGTGGAGATGCAGGAAAAACACTGATTCAGCAGAATTGTTACTAGGAATATAGAAAATATGAAAGATGCTGAAAGTTATGGGAAGAATAAAATAAGTGAGGATCATTCCGTTCTGGAAAACGTAATTCAATCAATTCATAATACTCATCAGTCTCTGATAATATTATTCATAGTACTTTTATGAATTCGTTGAAAACTAATTTCAATAAATCACTTTTGGCACATGTTTTAAATATATTATACAGTGTGTTTCTCATTGAAACACTCCCGTATTTTCCGTAATTTAAACGTAACACCACGAAATTACCAGAATCGACACACTAGAAATCAACTCACCGCACCAAAAGTGTCATCCTACGTGATATACACAACAGCAGTGTATACAACGGATTTTTGTTTAGGATCCCCAAATCACTACTAATACCTCTGTCTCCTGAAAAATAATCAGTCCTGATTCTCATGGAAACGCCCCAGTATCTTCCGTAATTTTCGAAGTAGAACCATGAAATTTCCATGATAGATACACTAAAAATTAACTAACTGCACAAAAAGGGTCATCATACGTGATATACACGAAGGCCTTTCCATGGGAACTGAAACAAATTATAATTTTTCAGAACTGATTTTTTTTCAGGAGACAGGTCTATTAGTAGCCATTTGTGGATCCTGAAAACGCCTTATATATAATTCAAGTTATAGTACTAGACGAGCTCTAATCAGAGAGGAAGAGAGACATAAATTATTCTTATATTTGAAGCCGATCATGCTATGCTAAATAGGTCGCAATTTCGAGAAGGGCCATTGGGTATGTTTTTCTTGTTCGATTTGGGCATATTTTGAACACCTAAACTGTACATTTTAAAGAAAATGTGCAGTAACCATTCAAATGAGACACGCATCGAATTTCTATCATCGTTACCTGTACAGATAAATAAATGTCTTTAGCTCAACCAAAAATCAAGTTGAATAAGTATTATCCATAACGGTTAGATTTTTGGTATAATAAATAGTCAATCAACGATTGTAAAAATACCTCTTTAAGTTCTATGCTCCTTTCGAAACATTTTTCCCATCCATGGTTGAGACGTGACCATTTCATTCGACCAATCCATAAGATTAGATCAATAAGCCAGACACTATGTTTCTAATAGCAGGCTTTGGAAATGAGTTGTCTGTTTTTTCTTTATTATAATTTTGACAGCTTTCCTTAAAACGCTTTCCACGAGTATTTGGTGAAGTAAGTTATAAACGTGTTTTGAGAGTTTTCAAAATGGTGAATCTCAACATAGTTTCACGAGATTAAACGTTAGCGTATCTAAAATATGTACGATTTTGAAAAAAAGTTATACCCTTCAAACCGAAAATTATGCACACTTTAGAACGAAATCATGAGGAACCATGGTTGGGATTCTGTTTTTACTAACAAGGTTAATATTTGATAGTGATAGATAGATATTTGTATAGTGTCCACTCAGAATTCAAGGTACTAGGCAAGGGAGAATCCACCCTGGTTGATGAATGCAAATGACAGTAGTCACGAAAAAGCAATATTCAAAAGCCCTATAGTAGTTCCAGTGTTTCTTGAACAAACACGTTATGGTGAAAGATTTTATGATCATAATCTTTCTTGTATTTCATGGTAGATTCTAGATTGTAAGGGGGTCGTACAGGCTGTGCAGTCTCACAAGCACTTAGACCTATAAGTTCTTTTGTGCTCTTAATCTATTCGAGGTCCGGGATTCCGAGACGTCTTGCGAAGTTTATCAGTTTCCTGGGGGCTAAGTTCCTGATGTCGGAGGCCGTTAAGAAGGCCCCTTACAAGAACTTAAGCCTCTTGCAGAAAAGCGCTGGGCTTTCGCACAGCAAATGTTCTGCAGATCTCGCAGTAGTGGCAACTATCACTTTCTGATTCACCCATGTTTTTGAGGTGGTACCCCAGAGGACAGTATCCAGTGAGAAGTCCCGTTACCATCTTCAAATCTTTTTGTCTTTGTCCTGGCACTTTATTCCAGTGACATTTCATTTAATCGGATTCCCAGCGTCGGAACTCCTCTTTTAAGTGGGCTTTGAAGAGTACACAGAAGGATTTTGGACCGGGAAATTGTGATTGCCTCTTCTTTGGCAAGGCAATCTGCTTCTCGTTGCCTATAATTCCTCTGTGACCTGGCACCTACATCAGGGTGACCTGATTGTCTACTACCAGTTGTCCTAGGGATTGTTTACGGTCCCAAGTTAACTTAGACTCAGAGGTGCATGACCTCAGAGCCTTCAGTGCTGCTGGGCTATCTGACAGTATATAGATTTCTGCCTCTTTCAAGGCATTCCTGGAATCATAATTGTATAGCATGTACTTCTGCTTGGAAGATGGTTGGGGTGTTAACAAGGGGTTTTGAGGGCCTGAAATTTGGTCCTGTAACGCCCACTCCAACCCTTTCGTCCATCTTAGATCAATCTGTGTACCACACTGATGCATTATTTCCCAGTTGAGTTCCGTTCTCTGTGCAAGTTTGGTGGCTGTTTAAGCATACTTCAAACTGCATTTCAAAGTCGTACCTAACTGGCATGAAATCTGTCGGTTTAGACGTGGCTTTTAGGGGAATGTGTTCCAAAATCTTCAAGTGTCCGATCAGATTGAGTTTTTTGTCTGAATCAGTCTGGAAACACTGTATGCTGCTTCTTTCATTACACATAGTTGCAATGGCGGGAGGTTTAGCATAGCCTCTAAGGCTGCAGTAGGGCACGTAAATATTGCCCCTGTGATGTACAGTGTCCACTCAGAATTCCAGGTACTGGACAAGGGAAAATTCACACTGGGTGATAAATGCAAACGACAGTAGCCACGAAAAAGCAATATTCAAAAGCCGTATAGTAGGTCCAGTGTTCTTTGAACAAACACTAAATGGTAAGATTTTATAGTTATAATCACTCTTGGATTTCATGGTACTAAGCATTGAAGAAATATTATATTCTAGCTGAAAGGTGCCTCTATTTATAATATGATTGCTGTACGAAAGTGGCTTGATGGAACATTTCAAGGAAAATGGATTATTTGTTTGTTCGCCCCTTCAATTACCAGACCTGACAATCATCACATTTTTTTCAGCGAGGATATTTGAAACAAAGTGTTTTTAATAACAGGCCACAAAACTTTGAAGAATTGAAATGAGGCAGAAGTGTGGTTAAATAACACCAGACCAATTGAGGAATACCAGCCAAAATTTGAGACAGTGTTGTGAAAAATGTATAGAAGAGGAATATATTGAATATACCAATATCTGAGGAAACTGTTACATTTATTTCAGTTGTGGGTTTTCAACTTTCGATTTGATGAATTTGATAAACTACATGAAACGATTATATCCATGTAACTTAATACCTGAGTATGCGAAGTATCCTTTGAATGGCTACTTCATCTTTTCTGTACAGTTCATTAGAAATTTGTCATAGTTAATAATAATAATGACCTGCCAAGATGGTGTCTTCAACGCCCTCATCTACCGTAGTCGCGTGATAGGTATAGAGGTCCCTGACACTAGATCAAGAGCGTGTCGTGGGGCAGTGGAGACCATAATGTATTCGCTGTCAGCCTGTCTACCTAAGGCAGTTTCAGTCTGTATCCACAGGCATAACACGGCGCTACGACTGTTGTACTATCATCTGCGACAATCGTACGGTATTGACGAGACGCTGGTGTTGCCTTATGCTCCGGGAGATACTGAGTTCATTGTGGAGAATGGGAAATGCCGAATCTATTGGAAGTACTAATTCCCCACCTTCAGGCAAATACAAATCAATAAGCCTGATGTAATCCTCCTCGACCATCAAAGTAGGACGATTTTTGTCAAAGAGTTTTCGACTACTGGCGAAATGAAGATTGTCCAAAAAAATTATGAAAAACGGACTTAATATCGATCTACTCTTTGGACACCGCAGGCTCTACCCAAACCATTCTGTTAAAATGGTGGTTCTGATAATAGAGGTCCTTGGTAGAATGATGGACGCACTGCTCTCAAACTTAAAAATCATAATGGCTTGCCGCCATATGGCAGAAATCTTAGCCAGACGAATGCAGGAGGCCGTAATTCTTGGTTCACTCCGCCTTCTTGGGGCACATTATTCTCGGACCCAATAGTCACTTATCCGGCGGCGTGGGAAGTGGTTATTGGGGTAAAGGATCCAGCGCGCCCTCTGGAAGTGTCGGGGCTCCGGAGACAGGGCCTGACTGGGAAATTCCTAACGGATAAAAAAATAATAATAATATGAAAATAATTGACCAGTAGTGTTCTATTTAGAGAGTAATTATTCAATTCCATCAGAAAAATTACAATAATTAATGCACAATAACTAACTAAATGTTAACAAAAAATGCAAACTATTACATATAAAATAATAGTTTAAATATTCAAATTTGTGCACGAGCTTTATTTTGCAGTTTGCATATACTGCAGTAAAATATGTCACGGATACTGAATAGTTTGTTCGTGTTATTACACATGGCGCTTTTATCATCAAATTTGTTTGAACTCTTTTACATAAAAACGTTTTGTTTTTCCTTGATGTGAGTCTTGCACAATAATCTCGATTTGTGAAAGTAAAACAGAACTGTCAATTATTCCATTTAATAATTTATATTCGTATTGTTATTTTGACAACTCATATCCCGATTGCTTTTTCAAACAAGGCATTTGGTCGCCTATCGACTATTCGAACCTTGCCCAACTCAAGCGGAAGTTTCAAAGGCTGGCATTTATCCTCCTCGCTGAAACTTGGTATATCAATGTTAAAAATCTACTTTTTCGAGAAAAAACCGACTAATCGTCCTTTTCGAAATATTGATTCATCCAGCAGAGCATAGTGGGCCTTGATATTAAAAATAAATAATATTTGTCAACATCTTTAAATAGAGTTCGTCAAGAATTATAACTTGAATGTTTAATTTTTCAAAATCGATCTGTGGGTTCCAAAAAAACCTCACATACTTATGTTCAGGTGAGTATTCAAGCCTCTGAAAACGTTTTGACATTCACCTGAAAATTATAACGGATACATGATGTTGAAACGTTGTGGAATTTATGAACATCAAAAATTATAAGACGATGGAAGACCGAAATAAATGTACTCGAGTTATATTATCATCGTCTACAACCTTCAAACAAATTAATGATGTAAGAATATTTAAACTTCAGTAGTAAATAATACTTGGATGTTTCATACAAAAAAATAAGCACTTTGGACTTGGTAGGAGGTAAATGCTACATTTTTTTATGTGCATGAAATAATATGCCCGTATAGGAGTTGATACCGGCATATTGGAGATAACAATAAATGAAATAGTGACGCATATCAATGTGATCAAACTCTGAAACAACTCCATTCGCTTTAACACACTAAAGTGTTGGAAACCAAAATATCCTACACTTACAACTGGCCCATAAATGATCTAAATTCATTATCTTCAGAAATGATTTGTCTTTCATATTCCCTTTGTTGTATGGATACAGTTTGTATTAGCCGCACACCTAATATAAATAAAACTAACAATTATTAGACATAACACTCGAACTAAATGATCAAATAGGATGAAATAGAACCCGCGATCGCAGGTCACGCCGGTAAAGGTTCCGCGCAATTTTGCGGACATGGAAACCTTCGCCAAAAAATTCTATTTTTGAGTCATGGCGAATGTTGGCGTTCTCTAGGGGGAAATGTTTCACTGCAATACTTCAAGAAGGCCGTATGTTCACTTGGAACCAAAACTTTTTTACAAGTTTCACTGTTCGAAAGACATCTTGAGAATTGGAAAACACTTGATGCTGCTGAAGGTTAAACTTCTGAGAACAAAAAGTATTTTCGTCTTCACCACACAAATAAGTAATTTGATTCCTAGATACGCATTTCGATAATCATGTTATCTTCAAGCAACTAATCAAAGTTGGTTGGTTTTATATTTTCTATTCATAACATCATTTTGTTGATTCTGATAAAATATTCTTTGATTCACAAACATTTCTCAGCATTAGATTGCTCTCCAAAATATATCCAGGATGAGAGTTTGAATATTCATTAACGAAAAAATGTCTAATTTATAAATCTTCCGCAGTGGGAATGGAGGATCAGATTCAATTATTTCAATCCCACAGACCAAGATTCCTCAAAAATTACCTTTCACGTATTTCGAAGCCGTTGAAAGTTATCATTCGCTTCGAATTCAAACTACCTAATCCAACACTAACAAACTCATTTACACTTTTATATCTCTTCTCTTTTCCCGAGCTCATTTTCAAACAAAACTTCTGTAATTTATGTGGAAATTTAGATTGCACGTAAAATATGAATAAAGCATTTCTTCCACCTTACAAAATGCAATTTTGAGATGATATCTGTCGAGCATATTTTCCCGGAGTATCACTTCTCTGTATTATTCTTTGCGTCCGCTTGCCAGAAAGGATAGATGACGGACTATTCAAATTGTCGTTTTTGAAGATAGATGCTATTCCTGCACTCCCATCGTTGGAAAAGTATTGCGACTGACAAGCTTGGCTCGTAACGTTGTATGTCTCAAGAAAGGTAGCGTATGTTGCGAAAAATATAACAGAAGAATATAAAGTAGAAGCCATCACCTACTGCAAGAAAATGACGAATTTAAGGAATCTGCAATGTTTCACAGTTCGAAAGTTCGGTAGGTAAATTGAGTATCTTCTTCTCAAATATGCATCGTTCTGATGAATTAGTGGGTTTTCCCGTCGTTTTATCGCTATCAGGTAGAAACTTTAAACTTTCAGGCGATAGACGTCCGAAAGGAGAGTAATCATTTTTAAAGTTTCATCATACTTGATTTTCGATCGTTTTGATTTCAACCATAATAATTTTGGGTTGTGATTATTTTCCTTGATTTTGGAAGGAAGTAGCAACTATCATGTTTCAAATACAACTATCTGTAGCCTCTTTATATCATCCGGAGTAAAATAGAGTGTTGAGTGGATTTAAATGAAAAAAGTCTAATGGGGTTGATGAGATTCAAGCTGATACAATAAAAGTTTTATCTATTCATTCTAATTCATTCTAATTAATTCTAATTCATTCTGGAAACTCTCCAACATTTTTTGGAATTGCATGGAAATATAGCCCCAATCCTCTGAAGAAGCGATGATTATAACAATATTAAAAAAATGGATATTGAATTCACTTGAAGAAAAATATAAACACCAAGTCAGAAACGAAGGCAGCCCCGCACATTTAGGGCTTCTGCAAGAAGTTAGAGGCTACCTGCCGGACAATCATATCTGGGAAATGAAGATTAATTCAATGAACCTTCAATTCAATGATGGGCTATATACAGAGTAGGCTATTGAAAACGTACCGCAAGGCATTACAGACTGGAAAATAACGTTTCGACAAAATCCAAAAAGTGTTCAGATTGCTTATCAGGGAGACAACTTTTGACGCAAAAAGCATAGGCCTTCAACCATCTAAGTGGGGGTGTCATCCACAAGTTATAACTCTTTGAAAAAGGCTTTCAATTCCCTATATACCTATAGCTGCTTAGTTTTTAAAAATCAATCACTACTCGTTTAGAAAATATGGAGCGTTTAAATGCCAAAAATAATTTTGACAAAAAACTCGAAAAACCGATTTAATTCAGTTGAAAATGTACCTTATTAGTCAAGTGAATGCTCAAACTGTTGTCCGCCAACGTGTATACAATGATACAGGTTATCTTATGGGTGGTAGGTAAACCAGTAGCTGAAGTATATGGCAGTGGAGCTTCTGGCTTGCATCGGACAGACGATCGAGGCCTCAGTATGCGAGAATCTTTTTTCTCAAGTACATCGGTCTCTTTAGGCGGCCGCCTTGTTGTAGAGCAAGTGTGATGTGAGTTGCCTGGATGCCAATCCTGACGTCTGGTGCTAGCTTGAAGTGTGCACTGACCACCCTGGGTTTTCCTACAACAGAAAGGTGAATACACCATCAAAGGCACCTGTCGCTCCGGAGCCCCATGGAACATAGTAATAATAGTCATCCTCCACCCGTACTCTGAGTGATTATAAGGAAGTATTATTATTAGGCCTGCATTCATCCGGTTAAGATTTCTGCAGCATCTAGAAATAAGTTTCAATATTATGTCCATTTTTCCTCCTCTGTGACGAAAATCTACCGACATTGATGGTCAAGCAGCACTACATCAGTTTTATTGGCTTGTATGTGCCTGAGGGGAAGGTGGAAAATGAGTTTTTCTAAAATAATCGACGCTTCTAGAAGGTTCTCGAAATCGGAGCATAAGGCAACACGAGTATCGAAGATAGTGATACAACACGTTATGCCTGTGGATATAGGTTGAGACCGCTTAAGCTAGACTGCCTCACGACACGCTCTGCATCTAGTGTCGAAGACACCATCCTGGCGGGCCATTATGAATTCTTAGGTTTTCGACTTCAGCCTACTTGACCTCAGAAATGTGGAAGTCAGGTTTCTGGATATGCCAAGGTTTTCAATGTACTTGAAAAAGACTCCAAGCATTGACTTAAAAGAAAAGAAATGCCCCAATCTCTGTTTCTGGAGACCCTCCTTGTTCATGAATCCGTTCACAAACGTTCATAGTTATTCATCCGTCGAACTCCTTCCGGAGTTATCGGATAGCGTTTATAGTCCGGAGTTATCGGATAGCGTTTATAGTCATGCTGACGTAGCATCCTGCAGAAACCTCCGAACTGCGTTAGGGCTTGAGTATACGTTGAGTAGTTGTGGAAACTATTATATGTTCTTCCAGAAAAAATTTCCCCCCAATCAGCTGCCGGCGGGTTATCATCAACATGTGAAGGCTCTTGGAATAAGCGAGGAGATATATCGCAGAACTTCAAGTTTTCAAGATGCTTTTCGCCTGCCTCACAAGTGACTTCTTTGCAGCACGCACGCCTTGATTCAGTGTGTAGTAAGCTCGTCTTATCTGGTCTCGCTGACTTGATCTTAGCTTCCATCTTGTGAATTCACGGAAGGATGATATCCCCTCCTCTCCTCTCCGTTTGGGGCAGAGTCTGAACGGCATCCACCTGTGCCAGTTATTGTTGCTTCAGGGGCTTGGTGTTATGAATCGTCCTACGGTTCTGCTGACTTCCGTTGGCGGTATGATGAGGGCCTCCTCTACAGCCAGACTGACACGTGGCATATACTATGCCACTCCGTCAACCAACAGAGAAGGAGCTCTGACATAGCTTCGATACATAATCCGTTAGATTTTGCAGATCTTTCAATCTGTCAGAAATTTTACGACACTACTCTAAATCAGGAACTGGTTCATCATCAGGGTCTCCTTCATCCCCTTCAAGGTCTTCAAAATTGGGTTTACCACCAGCACTCCCTAAACCACCCATTTGTCTCATCATCTCTTCGAAATCACCGCTTCCTCCTCCTCCGCCAATGCCCATACCTCAGTTTCCATGTACACTACAAAAAAATCTATAGGACTTGAGTCGGGTGACCGAGGATGCCACTCAATTGCTCAATAGGGCACTCAATAGGCCCTTCGTCCTATCCAGCGACCAGGAAACGTGTCATTTAATTAATGGCGCACATTTAGACAGTATTGCGGAGGAGCTCCGTCTTTTTGGAAAATCAGTTCCTGTGCAATATATGCACAGTCGTTCTCTATGATGTTTGTTAGAGCTGGTTCGATGGCATTTTGTAGTAAATCCAAATACACGTTACATTTCCGAGAGGCAAAAAAGGAAATACCATTTGATTTACAAAAATACCAGCTAATACATTCAACTTCTGGGGGGTGTTGTGTGTGTGTGACTCGTCGAAAATCCTTGGATTGGTATCAGCCAACTAAAGACAATTGTGGCGAATGACTGAACCATACAAGAAGAAACTACTCTTGTCCAGAAATCACACATTTGACCTCCAATTCGCGAACAATTTTTCCAGAAACATGTTTGTATGCCGTTATATAAACAGCTCCCCGACCGGATCTCCACATTCATTGTTCTTGAAAAAATAAAAAATCTCAATAATTCTGCATTTGACATAATGGATGAGTTAGTTCAATTGGTTCAACAATGTTGAAACTTTTGATTTTATTGAAAATATAAATATGATGTTCTTAAACTCAAATATGGAATTATCAGCGACTGAAAGATAAACAACTATAGTGGTCATTTTCCTCTTGGAAGGTATTCATGTTGAAAAAAGGGAATATTCTGAAATGAAAAATTGTTTCCTTTTTGAAATGAAAACAACCTACGATAAAATGAAGATTTTTTTGTAATACCATAAGTCACAAGACAGCTATCACAACTAACACACCTACCTCAATACTGTCAATACGGACAAGTGTGTACTGACCGCCTGAGTAAATGAGGGAAAATATCCAAAAATCAGGAGAAATATACTGTTCATTCATTTAATACTTGAATAATATTTTTTTCATTATTTTCATCTTCATACACTCATACATCCATCCATCAATAAAAAAAAACCGTTTCTGACTCCCTTTCTCCTCCGGGATAAAGACCCTTAATGAATGAATCATACAATAATGATAATCCCAACTGATTAGCTTCGGAAAGCGATAGTGATGAACAGAGACCAAGTAACCCTTAGGGTAATAAACGAGTTAAAACTGCGTACGTGCACGGTTATTCAATGGAAAATCTTTTTAACAAAACTCGCCATTGTATGTAGCCAGACTTAACAAAAAGAATGAACCGAGGCAATATTCATGAATCAAACAGAAAAACCTATAGAGTTGAGAAGCCACAGGAAAGAACTTCGTTCGTGCCTGGCAGTTCATTCACATAGCCAAGAAAGGGAATATCAGTCTTGGAAAATATTAGTTTCCTGGTGAAAATCAATCAAGGGAATAAATAAAGTGTTGTAACATTATAAAATGATTAGTTGTAAATTATGAGAACCTTAACTGAAATATTTTTCGGAGTCCAACCTCTTAGGATATATAACAATAATAATGAACGTGTTTGTTATCCCCATTATCCTAGCTCTACAAACAAAAGAGTAACATTCACTGATAAGGAATGAAAAGAAAAGGTTAAGTTCAATTTTTATAGTATAGAGTTATTATTAATAATTATTCTTCCACTTAACCCAAAAGTGGCTGGGATACATAGAGTGATGAATACCATAGTTCAGAGATGTTCAGGATAAAACAGCGATTTGTTTTTGTGATCCATAGATCCAAGAAATCGCTGTAACCCGCTTTCTTTGAAGTTATCCGGTATTGTTGTGTATTTCGCATATACGAAAACTGAAAATTAGAATAGATCAGTATCGTGCTTTCGTGTTACAAGCCTCTTCATGTATCTGTTTGCTTTTAGTTTTTCTTCTCTCAGCGTAAGAAACCTTAGGCTTGACAAGCCCACTGAATTTGTGTACTGATGTTTCCTCTTCTTCCTGGCAGAACCTGCATAGCATTGTACTCATATATCATATGTTTGTTGAGACTCCAATGTCCTGTGAAAAGTCCTACTAATATTCTGATACTGCTCGTCTTCTGGCTTAGTAGATATTCAGTGAATGTTGGCTGCGGTTGTTTCATAAAAGCTTTGGTGTCATTTCTGGTGAATTGTTCCAGCATTCAGAGATTTCTGTTGGATCCATATTTTGGTGTTTGTTTTTAGTACAGCTTTTGCCATACCGCAGAACGGTTCTGGGCCATTCAGGGCCATACTTGTCCCTTCACAGGCCAGTGAATCGGCCTGTTCATTGATTCTTAAACCTGTGTGCGCTGGTACACAGGCTAGGATAAGTTTGTTCTATTCAATGAAAGAGTTGTATTTCGTGGAAGTGAATTTATTACAATCGCAAAGCGCTTTGCGATTGTAATAAATTCACTTAAACGAAATTAAACTCTCTCATTGGATTGAATAGTTACGTGTATACAGCTTTAAGAACTTCACCCAGCTCTATTAGGGCTTCAATGCAGTCCCAAATAAGTTTGGTGGTAACTTGCATTGAGTTGACTGCTTTTATCTCAGCTTGGCTGTCTGAAAACTGAAACTGCGACTAAACAATTCTAACCTGAATTATGTTACTAGCCTTTGCTTCTCACATTGAGGTTATGCTTTTATTCGTTTTTTCCTGTGCAGATTTGCGGGAGTTTTTCTTGACTTTAATGTATAAAAAAGAGCTGCAGCATGAAGAATTATTTTCTATTTTGCTCATTCAACCTGCCAATAGCATGTTTTCCATGTGAAATTCTCTGTAGTTTCTTGATATCAGGAATATGTAGTAGAATAGAATAGATTTGATTCTATTATAAACAATTGCATACCAATAGCACGTCACAAAAAAAATTGTATATAGTTAGAATTTAGGAAACAAATAACAATGCACACAGTAATTATAGTAAAGTTAGTTAACATAAAAACAATTAAAATAGTCAACACATTAAAAATATTTGGGTTTAGTGATAGTGAGAAGGCAAACCACCATCTTCAACACATTTCTGATATTCCTCTACAGAGTAGAAATAATTGTACAACAGAAATGATTTTATAGCTTTCTTAAAGCAGTACATGGTTAACTTCTTCAATGTTTCAGGTGGAATATTGTATATACGGTAATTCAAAGAATTATTCATGGACTTTGTGAGTCTATATCTAGGTACTCTGATTTTATGTGATTCTCTTGTATCATGCTCATGAATATCAGATTGAATCATGAAGTTCGGTAAATTCTCATGGATCTCAAGTGAAGTAGTGAAAATAAACAAAGATGGGTCATAATTTTCAGATTTTTGAACAATGGTCTGCATGTATCACGATATTTGGCATTTTCCAAGATTCTAATAGCCTTCTTTTGTTTCCTGAATACAGTTGGGGCTTCCTAGGAGTTACCCCAGAGTAGTATACCGTAATCAAGATGGTACTGGAATAGAGAGAAGTAAACAGTTCTCAGAGTACTTGTATTTGTAATATGCCTCAACTGGCGAATGCCGAATAGTGAGCTAGATAATTTCGGATTCAAGATTTCAATATGACTTGACCAGTTGAGTTTATGATCAATAGTTAAACCTAAAATTTTCTTGGGTAGATGTATTGGTGGTAAATATCAGTCTTTACGTTTTACCATTATTTCGTCGATTGGCAATGAACCAGTTCTCAGCTTTATTCTCTATGCATCTGCAGCCATCCAGATTGGGGAGTCATAGTCCTCATGAGAAAATATGAGGGTGGTGTCGTCAGCTAACAGAACACTATCATGAGGTGTCAAAATTGGCGTCAAGTCATTTACATAGATAATGAAGAGTAATGGCCCCAGAACAGAACCTTGGGGGACTCAGAACTCTACCCCTCTAAAATTAGACAAACAATTGTTATAAAATACTGTTTGATATCGATTTGTTAGGTAGGACTTAATGACGTTTAGAGTAACTCCCCTGATTCCATAGATATTTAGTTTTTTGAGGAGGATATTGTGAGAAACACAATCAAAAACTTTGGACAGGTCACATAGAGTTATAGCCTCATGGTATCCCTGTTCAAGTCCCTGGATCAGTCTCTCCACAACGTATGATACTGCACCAATGGTAGAACGATTTGACCTAAGGCCAAATTGTGAATTATCAAAAAAGAATTTATCTTCAAAGTACCTTGATAGTCTATGTTTTATTATTATTTCAATAATCTTTGAAAAAATGCAGATGATTGAAATTGGTCTGTAATATCCAGTGACATTCCTGTCATCTTTTTTAAATATGGGAATCATTTATGTCAAGAAGGATGAAGGTTCAGTAATATTGTCACTTACTGCTTTTATTATTTTACTATTGCAGTCATAGATATCTGGACAAGAGGAGTTTTTCAGAGAAGCAATTGCATCTGCAACTTCACTTGGCTCAACAGGTTTCATAAAAAAAAGGAAGATGGATGAAGCTCAATTATTGTGAGTTCGTCGCTAACGGTAATGATTTGATGATATTTTCCGCCACATTGCTGAAATATTCAATGAACTGATCAGAAGGTAAGTCATCGGTTGGATTTACACATTTATTTTTTGGAGGATTCCGTTCATGGTTGACTAATTGCCAAACTGCTTTCGATTAATTTTCATAAACAAGAAGATAACTGTCATGAGCTGTTTTTTTAGTTGATACTAGTTGTTTTTCATAATATTTTTTGTAGTCATATCCACTGGGTCATTGGTTGAGTCCAGGTAGTTTTAAAAGACTTTAGAATGTTTCTCTGTGATCTGAATTCATCGTTGAACCAAACTACAGGTTGGGTTTTTTTTGTATTGTCTCTTGATTTCAATAGAATTGTATTTTCTATCAAATCAGAGAAAGAAGTTATTGTGAAGGAAGCTAGAAAGTTGACATCTTTGTTGGATTTGAAGACTTCCCAGTCTAATTGTAATTTTCTGTGATTATTTTTAGCGATTTCTGTGTGTTTAGTATCATTTACTACATACTGGCCTCTATGATCTGAAACAACAGTTTTGAACTCGTTGGATATTTCTCTTACAGTGACTAGTCAATAGTGATTTAATCAACTAGTGTAATAATGAAGGCGATTAATCATCGAGATATTCCAACGTACGAACGAAGTGAACGCGTTGATTTTTGAGATCCTTATTCGCATTTTAATATACGAGTTGATTGAAGTATTATTTCGTCTTACGAACTTCAATCATCACTCTGTAATGAAGCTCTCTGCACACTTTGTGCCTTCAGTTATACAGGGTGACCCAGGGTTAAATCTCCAAACGTTCAGGATCGATTTTTTAGACAAAAATGAGATTTTTCCTATAAGCATGTGTCCTAACTTGCTTCGTTATCGATATATAGGATGTCAATTTTTTTGGAAAATTTCAGTTTTTCATTGAATACCCACTCAAAAACCTTTGGGCTGATTTTGATAAAACTTGGCATGCTTATTCGAGGTAATAAGAGGCAACTGACAGTTTACTTAGAAAAAAAATATTATCTCCAGTAGCGTCTCAGAGGGTAATCTAACTAATATTAGGATAAATCATTTTAAGTCACTGTTTTCTCTGTGTGTTTATTGTTTTCAGTTACGCAATTGAAGTAGTAAAAAAACTATCTGATTGATACTAGGACAAAAATTCCTCAAAATGACCACCTTCTTTTTCGATACAAAGTTCTCACCTTCGTACGATAGATCCTGCAGTTGCACGGCACTCTGCTGGTATGATCTCTCGTTCGACTTGGACAATTCTTTCCCGGAGAGAACCTTCGTCATTAATGAGCTCAGCAAAAACTTTGGATTTCAAAAAAAATCCATAGGGGTCAAGTCAGGACAGCGCGCAGGCCAAGGAAAGGATCTGTCTTGACCGCGACCTGTTCATCTTGCAGCCATCCTCGGACTGGTGAAGTGTAATGAGCAGGACATCCATCCAACTGAAACCATCTGTTTTCTATGTTGATTATATGCATGTCATCTAAGACTTGTTCAGAGTCATTTTCTAAATAATTAAGCTAAGCAGGACCATTTAGTCGCATAATTCCAGACAAACATTGTACGATAAGACATTTTTGTTTACTTTTATAGCAGAAAGATTTTCGTGTGCACAAATGTGTGCATTATGCTCATTAATGATACCAGCCCGAGTGGAAGTACCTTCGTCAGTTCAAATCAGCTTCCGAGAGAAGGAAGCATCATTCAGTATTTGCCTCAGCAACCTTTCAAAAAATTCTATTCTTTATGGTAAGTCATTATAGATAGTGGATTCTGAACTTTCTACAGATGATATGCATGACGATCATTTGATTTCAAAGTCTTCTTGATAGTGCTTCGTTTATATCCAAAGTGCTCAAAAATATTTTTTTGTGTTCTTTTCATTTTGAAGATGTGCGAAAATTCCATGTGCTCGAGATCGCAATACGGTTGATCCTGTTTCTCTCAAACGTTGAAAAGTTCTGGCAAATACTGATTTGTGAGGCAACCTCTCAAAAGGAATTATACGGGCGTACTCAACCACTGAAGCGCACGTATTACCATGACAGTAGCCTACACTATATTTGAGTATTCAGCGCTACTGTAAGTACTTACAGGACAATAATTGTGCCTTTGATCTGATTTTTGTTGGAACATGCAGGAAAATGTTTTTTTTCCACAACCTCTTACCAAAGTAGCCTTTGACGCTTTCAGATCTCAACGCAAAGTTGACGTTTTCCGTAAAATGTCCTTTTGTGACAGCTTTTTCTCTTTAGAGCGAAAATATTAAAAAACGCTCGATCTCCACTGCTTTTGTTCAAAATGGACCTATTCTTGCGATGGAAAGTGTAGACAATAAATTCATAGCCATCTAAATAGCTCTCTTGGTCCAGGGGATAGCGTCGAAACTTAAAGTACTTGTTTTAGTCGGTGCATTCTACGTTTTCTCGAGCCATTTTTTTTACTTTCTTCTTCTATTATAGATATATATTATTGGATATATGAATAGCTTACCCATTTGGAATTGATTTGAGTGTTAATTTTCTCGTAAGTATTATGTGGCTATATTCAATGAAGTGTCAATAATTTTTAGTCTAAAAGCTACGTTCGTAGGAAAAATAGTGTGTGTATTCCGAGCACAAAGTGTCATTGCCGATCTCCAGAGATCACCACGCTCTACTTCTCTTGGCGAGGTAACTTTTTTTGTCTAGCGACGAGCGACAATAAATAACTTTGCGCTCTGAATAGAAAATAGCTATTGGATGTTTTCACAAAAATTAATAGAGAGACAAAAAACTTTAAAAGACAAAAAAAAATTAATTTCAATAACTGAATTGAAAAAAATTATCACAAATAAAACAGTTATAGTAATTAGATAGATTACCCTCTAGGACGCTACTGGAAATAATCAACCCTATGCTGTATCACATCCGTTAAAACTAACGTCACCGTTATTCGCCATTTCCGTTATTTTGCTATTACCAATCAATAGCAAAATAACGGAAATGGCGAAGTTTTTAGGTACTTGAGAAAAACTGATTTTTTCTAAAAATTTAGACACTTTATATATCTAAAATGTAACAAGTTAGGATAAATGCTTGTGAGAAAAAAAATCTAATTTTTGCCTTAAAAAACCTGATCCTAAACGTTTGGCGGTTTAACCCTGGGTCACCCTGTAGAATTTTGAAAATTACTAAAAGACATAATAATCATCACCATCATTGAATTATCTTCTGAGTGATTGGTTTCTCATTCTATCTATATTGGAGCTTCCCACATACTCCGTGACTTCAGTTATATAATCGTTCACAATCGTCATCATTAATGGATATACCGAGTGATTGGATTCTCAATCTGGAAAAAGTTTATACGCATACACTCTGCCTACGGTTATATAATTTTAAATATTCATTAAGTAGATTATAATTTACTTACTGAGTGATTGGTTCCTCGAAATAAAATTGTCCGCATACACTGTACCACTGTACTTTTGTTTGTCCAATTTACCTGAGAAAGATACAAGATACAATCGAGGGGGTACATAAACTACTCCAGAACTTGAGCAAACAGATAGAAGACAACAACTAACAAAGGTGCTTCAAATCAATATTGGCAAAGGTAAGTATGCTACTGATCATCTGCTCCAGATTATTAACGAACAACAATTAAAAATCATATTCATACAAGAAATCTATAAAAAGATGAAATCCACAGATACACATACACGTTACACACACAGCGAGAACGCAAAAGTAGGCACACTAATACACAACAGTATCAAGAACGTTATAAAAATATAGGAAATATCAGACAACAACGTAATCACACTTCAGATAGGAGAAGGGAGAAACAAGACACTGCTAATCAACATATTTGATGAATCAGGGGGACAAACAAACACAAAGTTTGAAAAGCACAAAAGGAAGATACAGAAGAGAAAGGAAAACATCATATTAGCAGGAGACTTTAACGCCAAAAACATGGTTTGTGGAGGTCAGGAAACCGACGCAAGAGGCGAACAGCTAATGGAGTGGACGGTGGAGCAGGGTTTTTACATAGAGAACGAAGGCTCAGATAAAGCCACGTATGATTGCAACAGAGGCAGATGCTGGGTAGACCTAACGTTGACCAGGAACATGATCATGCACAATTGGAGGGTCGAGGAAGAAGAAACGCTGAGCGATCACAAATATATCACCTACGACTTCGGACACACAAACCAAGAAAAACAGGAAAGAAAACCAGCATAGGTACGACATCAAAAAAGCAGACTGGGAGAAATTAATGCACAAGCTGAGGCAATACATACCGCCACAGACAACAGACCTGAGCGCAAAAGCAGACAGCTTACAACTTATTTGCGAACAGGCATGTGAAGACGCAATACCACGAAAAAAAACGAAGAATAAACAAAACCAGATATGGTGGACACAAGAAATGTCGGAACTGAGAAGAACAAAAAACAGAACGAGAAAAATATGGCAAGCCGACAGACAAAACATAATTAAGCGAAAGCAATACGAAAAGACTAGAAGACACTACAAAGGAGCAAGGAAGACAACCAAGAGAAAATCTATCCAGGACTACATAACAAACACAAGCCAGAACGACCCATGGGGCTAAAGCGTACCGAGTACTAAGGAACAGGAAGAAAGCGCCCATAAAATTAAATACGATAGAGAGAGAAGACGGCACGGAAACAGAAGAGGAAATCCACACAGAACTAATACACAAACAGTTTCCAAAGGACAACGATCACGAACCGGAATATATTGAAATCATGCAAAGCACACAAGAACAGCACCAATGGACAGAGGAAGACCTACCTTTCACACTCATGGAGCTGCAAACAACGGCAGAAAACTTGAAACCCAACAAGGCAGCAGCGGAAGACGGAGTACCGAACGAGTAAGCACGATGGATAGTTCAAGCCATCGGACCACTGATACTGGACATATTAAACCAAGCCCTCAGCCAACGAAAATTCCCGCAGAGATGGAAAAAAGCTAACATCGTATGAATCCCCATGAAAGGCACAGGCTACAGATCGATTTCGCTGCTGCTAACACTGGGCAAACTGCTTGATAAGATGCTAACAAAAAGGATCACTCATCACTTAGAAACCAACAACAAAATTGACAACAGGCAGTATGGCTTCAGAAAAGCCATAAATACCGTGGACGCGAGTATCAGGATAGTAAAAACAATTAATAACAACAAAAATAAGAAGCTGAACACCCTGGTAATAACCCTCGACATAACCAACGCCTTCAACAGCACGTGGACCCCAAACATTAGAAAAATAATGCTGGAAAAGAAAATACCGGAAAACCTGAGGCGAACATGCACCGATTTCCTCGACGGCAGAGAGATTAGCAGCGGAATATTCACGGCCAAAACCGAACGGGGCTGCCCACAGGGCTCGAGCCTGGGACCCATCTTATGGACGGTGGTGATGGAGGACTGGTTCGGGGCCGTGGACAGCCACACGAGGAGGGACGAGGCTGTATCCATTCAGGCTTTTGCAGACGACCAGGTCATCCTGATAGCGGGCAGAAACAACACACAAATCGAAAACAGATGGAAGAAAACCTGGGACGGATGATAAGGCTGGGCCTCGAGAAATAAGCTAAACTACAATAAAGGAAAGACGGAAAGCATGTTCGTCGCAGAGAAAAACATAAATGTGAACAACGCTCCCACAATATTGATGGACAATCAGCCAATCGAGAACAAAGAAAAGCTGAAATACTTAGGTATGATACTTGACCGTAAGATGCTCTGCGTTGAACACGTCAAAAACATCAGAACAAAAACACAAACCATAGCAAACAGGCTCTTCGTGGTGGCGGGCAGAGAATGGGGAGCGGACAAAGAAATACTGAAAACAATTCACGACAAGGCAGTAAAACCACTCATACTGTAATCAAAATCATAGACAGAAACACAACAATATACACGGATTCAACACGAGCCATACACATGATAAAAAATACTAAAAGCACAAACACAACAGTAATAAACATAATAAAACTAATCTAGGACATGCAAGACAGAAGACAAATAGTGATGATTAAACATGCAGACAGGAAACAAGAAGGCATCAAGAAAGCAGAGCAAGAAGCGAAAACACATCTAACACAAGGAGCAATACAACACATACACAAAACAGAGAGAGAAATAAAAGAGATAAAATACAAACAAAAAATAGCAACATGGCAGGGAGATCCACATACACCTTTTTCCCCGAGGTTGACACCACACGAATTGCACTCTCCTGGAAAACCACACAACTAATCACAGGACACGGCAACATACAATCGTACTATAGACGGTTCAACCTCAGAGCAACAGACGGTCGATGCCAATGCGGAGATGCCGAAGAAAAGACCACAGAGCATATAGTCAGAAACTGCATGTTACTCTATAGAGCAGAAGCGAGACGAAAACTCATCGTGGAAATGCGCAGAGAAAACCTGACTTATCCCCCAACCATCCGGAACACAAGAAAATCAGACAAAAACATAATTACACACATAAACGACTGGGGCAACAAGGTGATCCGGGACGATGAATAGAAATGAGGCAACTTCCACCCCCTCAGGAGCAAGTATATCTCAGGTAAGTCAAAGACAAACTGTAAAAGACTAACCATAATCTAACTAAGGCAAATGTAAGAATAGAACACACAAATGTAAACCAACAAAAAACAAAACGAAAGAAACAGGAGAAGAAACGGCACTGAACCGCTAATTTTTGGAAGTGTGAAGATGGGAAGGGTTTCCTTGTCAGTCTTTTCACTAGAGAGATGGTAGATACAAAACGGCCTCATACCGCAAGGGAGGTGGGCCACTCGCAAATCACCTAGTGATGAGCGAGAAACTGCAGTCGTCATGTACCTTTGATTATAATTATCATCAATGCAGGTTTTTATTGTTTGTCTACGGTTAATTAGATTTCGAGGGGAAAATTAATTTATTGAGAATACAAAACAAGTTGACAATACAGCAATAACGACCACCCAATCCGGTCAGTACGTCTCAATGATCGGCGTATCTCAGTTTTGCCCTTTTAATAAGTCTGGTAAAGGATATATCCGTCGCTTCTCGACCATGATGGTAATACTTCTAGTTATTCGTCTTTAAATGGTTTTTTACAAAAGGATTTACTTCGTCAATTTTACCTTTTTCGTCACCGTCAAAAATTGTTATCTTCTTATTACCGAAATCCTAGGAAACCTCCCCAAAATATTCTAAGGTGATTTGAACTGACTTTTTTGCTCTACTGGGTGATACTTCAATACACCAAGGAAAATAAAATAACAAGATAGTAATAAAAATCATATTTGTATAACAAAATAAACAGATCAATCTATTGAATTATTGGTTCCTCATTCTGAATTATAGCTCTCCTCACTTTGCTTACAGTTATATAATTGTGAGTATTCATGAAGTAGACTATATTGATCATCATCATCATTAATGAATCCACTGAGTCATTGCTTCCTCATTCTGGAATAAAACTGTAAATAAAGTATGAAGATTAGTGTCGTTTGTACGGCTGTGCAAATCAAATCATCGAATAAAATAAAACAAGTGTTGGCAAAAATGTCCGTTCCAGTAGTAGCTTTGCATGAGTGTCTGATAGATTCAATACTTGCCGATGAAGTTCTTATCATACAGGTTATTGCGAAAGCTTCGGTCTCTCAGTATAACTAATTCTACTACATATTATTCATATAAATGTAAATAACATAGTTCAACTGTGGATTTCATTCAACTAAATCTTCTTAATTAATGGTGCAATTTTCATTGAAATATGTGCTGCTGGACATTTCTACCAGAACTAAGTAAAAATTAGTGATTCTCTATATTTCAATTTATGCTCAGAGCTTTCGTACTTTTTTGACGACATTATTACTGAAAATACTCTTCTGTTGACTTTAATAAAAATTCATATAAATACACACTCAGATAGAGAAAATATCACTCGAGAAGACATCATTTCCAATTTCCTCTCGTGGCTGGAAGTGCCTAGTGAGGATAAACGAGTTTCCAGACCAAAGACGAATTGAATTACTATTTCTCAACTCAGATAGGGTTCCAGTTAAATAAAAGAAGACACGCCAAATGAAAAATAGCTGTAACGGCATCCTGTCATAAGAAAAGAAAGAACAGTGGAATGCGACTTGATGCAATTTGTGTTTGAATTTTTCCCGCAGAAAAGCACCGCAAAATATTATCCAACTATTAGTTAGGGAGCCAAACTTGGTTTCCTCTTTTATTTACCTAGTTCCTTCTTCTATATGATCATCATATTAAAAACTTCTCCAAATATCTGTTATTCACTTATATGATAACATCAGTGGAGTACAAGTAAAGTTTGTACAGAAATTAGTATGAAGTTTGAAATGAATTTGGCACCAAGTTATTGGTATAATTGGTATAATTGGAGTTTGTCATACCAGCTCCAAATTCAATCTATTCAACAAGAGTCACTACTGTTGAGGGTTTGAAAATTGAATGAAATGATATTCATATAACAGCTGTCTTCTTCTGAATGTCGGAATTATCTCTTGATATTGGGAGACATCTACAGAAACTTTGACAGCTATGTCAGTAGCGAGGCGGTTAGATGACGGCCTTCTAAACTTCCGCTTGCATTTGGCCTGGTTCGAGTCCTGGAAAACGAGGAAAGTTTTCTCAATTTCATAGGAGTCGATAGGCAATGTAATTCGTCTAGATGCCAATCCCGACGTCTGGTTCTTGCTTGGAGTTCGCGCCGATCATCCGTGGTGGTGCTGTAGGTTTTCCGGGTTATCCTATAGTGGAAAAGTGAATATACCTACCACCAAAAATCAATAATCGCCCCGGAGCGTCACGGCAAATGATAATAATAGCCGTCCTCTACCCACACAGGCTATGCCTTTGTGTATACTCTATGAGTGTTTATGAGGGAGTATTATTATCATTAATACATTTGAACTTGTTTCGACATATCAATTATACTTATTAACTGGAATTGGAATCACATCTACTAGACTAGATATTGTAGATTATAGGGGAGGTCATGTAATGTGTGCAGCCTCACAAGCACCTTGGTAAGGTCTTTTGTGCGTGACCCTTTATCTATTCAAGATCCGGTATTCTGAGACGTGCGAAGTTCATCAGTTTCCTGGGAGCTAAGTTCCTGATGTCGGAGGGCATTGAGAATGCCTTTTCCAGGAATGTGAGCCTCTCACAGAAGAGCGCTGGGCATTTTGAAGCAAATGTTCTGCAGTTTCCGCGAAGTTCTCGCAGTAGCGGCAACTATCACTCTCTGAAATATTTTTGAAGTGATACCCCAGAGAGCAGTACCCAGTGACTAGTCCTGTTACCAATTTCAAGTATTTTCCAACTCGAGAAGCTGTTTAGCTTTCCTTAGCAATAGCCTCACTGGCGTTTTCGTCCTGACACTCTATTCCAGTGAAAATCCATTTGATCAAATTCCCAGCGTCGAAAGTCTTCTTTTGTTGTGTCCGGTCAGATTTTCTGCTTTTGAGTTTTTTGTCTGGTACAGTCTAAAGGCACTGTTTTCCGCTTCTTTCATAACACATAGGTGCAATGGCGGAAGATTTAGCATTGTCTCTAGAGCTGCAGTAGGGCATATAAATATTGCTCCTGTGGTTCATAGGCAAGCTAGCCGCTGCGTTTTCTGCAGCTTGACTTGTGCTAAAATTTGTTGCATTCCACTATACTATGTATAATTATCTACTTTTTTGTACTTTCTACCCAGAGAACATACATCGTCCATTGGACCTTCGTTTGAGAATCATAATTGGTCCAAACGACCATCAGCTAAAAAATACTTCCACTGGACGTATTTTGCAGAATATACAGAGAATATCCAAAGTGACCAAACGGCGTGTTATTTTGATCCTTTATCTATAATTTTGAAACAGCATCAAATGCTAACGAAACGAACTATTAGATTGGACTTATTCATATTTTTTATTGGTGTCATTCAGCAGCTAAGCCAACGTCCCTTTTAAAAAAAAACACCAAGAATTTGAAACATTCAAGTTTTTTTTTAATAATTTCCTATATAGTTAACCTTTGATTTTTCTCTTCATATTGTTACTGCTCAGTACTACTTGAACCAATACTTGCTCCATAAAAATAGTTGTCATTGAACTCTTTATGCCTTAGTGAAACTGATATAACCTCAAAATTACTGCTTTGGAGCTTCTCAAGGAATAACCTATACTTATACAATATTCCAAACCCTTACATTTTCAAACGATTCCTTCATTGTTAATAACCAGACTATTCCATTTTTGATGTGACTTCTGCAAAATAAATTATATTTTCATTGAAATATGAATTACTACTAGAATACTTGCATCAAGATTCTCTCTTAAGTATACATACAGTGGAATGAAGAATGAAGGAAGAGTAATCTGTGATACAGTTCTATCATAGCAAGGTTCTAAAACTAAAATAGTATTTGGTCATCTTAAAATATCATTCTGAAATTATCAGCAATAAACAGTAAATGAAAGTAAAATTGTAGAAACCTCTCGCGACCTACATGACGATAGAAATGCCGACTCGCAGATACTTATTGAGATGAATTATGTTAAATTTGAAGTAGTTGAGAGTGAACTGATTAGCTGACAATATAATAATCTCTGTCTCAAGGATACCATCCAGTGGTATTGTCGAAACGTCGAGTATATCACGCAATGAACGGTGTGAGAGATTAATTTATTGATTTATGAATTATAGCAAATAAGAAAGTTCATATGTGGCCAAGAAGTCCATAGACCAAAACAATCAGAAACACTCCCTGGACTTATGAAAAATTTACGTATTCGGGATATTTACTGGACATCCATTGGTAGTCAACTGGATGTATAGTTATTTAAATAATGGCAATGAAAGTGTAAGCTATGTATCTTCCATTGAATGTCCAATCTGACTGATCTATTTCACTCAACCTGGTGGAAGAATGATTTATCACAAGCGGAATCGTTGATTAAAGAGTACCACAACGACTTGTTAGCCAACATTGACTTGTCTGGTGCTGCAATATATGCAAATGATACCACTTTCCTAGTGAAAGGTATAACTATTAATGATACAGAAAATAAATCATCGCTTACATTGACAGACGACAATATAAGATTTTCAGCAAACATCCTTCCACAATATATCGAACATAGTTCCCAGGGAACGCCTGGGAATGACCAACTGCAGATATGTATGTTTCGAGGTTCTGCCAGAGTAGGTTGGACAACATTATAATTGTACTGTCTGCAGGTGGTCATTCCCAGCCAAAATTGTCACATCAAATTTCCTTCCAGATAATTGTTCTTAATGAGATCCCATCGTGGAGCTTGAAAAACGGGCACCCTGTATATATTCACATGTCTGAAATACGTCCACTTGAATAGAGATCGATTTACCACAAATTCAAAAAGCCACTCCTATCCTACAAGATCTGAAAATGACCTCAAAATCTCGCTTCATTGGTTGGGAACGACAACAAGGAATTGTTTACTGGGGACCAAATCTGTATGATAAACTACCAGCGAGAGTGAAGAACAGAATAGAAAGAGTCTCCATCGTGTGAGTGGAATCACACTTACTGAATATGTGCTATTACTCTATTGAGTAATGTTTGACTAGTTCAAACGACGTAATTTGATTGATCTGAGAGATGACACATCATATATATAAATTTGAACAAAAAATACTCCAAAAATCTGTAATTCTGACAACAGGGCCGTATTCATAATCATTGAGTTGATGGTTGTTCGATAACGTTGTGACAGTTAAACTGATACCATCACAAGAAAATAACGAAAAAGTTATGAGAAGACGTATTTTTATCTTGTTCCAGCTTACCAGAAGAATTCGTGAAATACTGTCGGACGACTTGTGTTCGTTCATCTGGTCAACTTTCAGCCAAAAATGGAGAGCCTTGCCTCCAAGAAGAATACCTCCTCGTTTTTATCACAAACTTCTCCAACCAATCACAGAACGACTCCTGTACAAGGAATCCATAGGTCTTTCATGACCATAATTTGTCTATACCA
Organism: Chrysolina americana; assembly: GCA_958502065.1. Taxonomy (NCBI): domain Eukaryota; kingdom Metazoa; phylum Arthropoda; class Insecta; order Coleoptera; family Chrysomelidae; genus Chrysolina; species Chrysolina americana. Next base: position 52,078,185 of record OY293416.1, read on the forward strand.
ACAATGTAAAAATGATGAAAAAGAAAACGTTCGCTGAACACAGCAAAATAGTGGCTTGACGCCCAATAATACTAATTAAAATTTTTATTCATATTGATAGTATTAGTATTTTCAGTAGAAGGTACATGATTCGATAGGTACCTGTGAAATCAGCGCTTGGAATCACTGCCAACCGAGGGCAGTGATTTGTATATTCCTAAATAATTTGACAAAAACTGATACTAGCTGACCGGACAGCGATATTTGCGTTCATCGTGGCTAACCTTCAACTACGGCTCTGAATGATAATAATTCCTTTAACTAATGAATAAAATTTAATATTTACTAGTAACTTTATACTATTTGTTCCTGTACTGATTCTACTACTTTTTCATATAAGCATTATTATATGCAATTGTATTCTAACATCGATGAATTGAATATTTTTTTCACAAAATAAAATCAAGAAAATTCCTGCGAGACCTAGGACGAGATTCCGTGAAACTGTTGAGCGAACGTTGCTAATCGGAGATGAGATCTTACTCTGGGCTAACAAAATTGTTTCGGCTACGGAGTAGCTACAACCCCGACGGTGCGTAGAATAACATCGCGTGAGACTCGTGGATTCTTCATTCAATAATTATATATAATATATCGAATACATGAATAACCTATACATGTAAATTTTCTAGATCTAATAACGTTTAGATAATTTCGAACGTAACAGAGTTAGATCCGTCCAAAGGGCTCACCTCCAAGCTAACGCTGGGGATATTCAGTACCGACCTAGGGGGCCAAGAAGGGAAACAAGAAAAAGAAAAATTCCTACTCAAGTCCGTCCTATTGGAAGATTGGTACGGCAGACCCGGACTTCAACCGTTCCCAAAATTCGTCGTGAATTTATCGATGCTATTGGAATTCAGGTTTCAAGTCAGACAATCTGGATTACACGCAGGGAGACGAGCAGCCTGACCCTGAAACCTATTTATCGTGTAGCAAGGCGATTGTGAGGGCAAGGACATCAAAACTGGGGAATAGCAGAATGGAAGTCATTTTTACGGATGAGAGTAGATTTAACTTGTTTCGAGAGGATGGGCGTGTGTTGGTATGGAGAGAGAGGAATGAAAAGTTTTTGGGAGTATGGAGGCTAGGGCGGCTTTTGGAGGTGAAGTAGTGACTGTGTGGGGTAGAATATTGATAAATACGAGGAGTGAATAGGTGAAAATCACGCTGCAAATATCGGCGACAACTTTTTTCTCGTTAATGACAATGCGAGACCGCATAGGGCTTACATTGTCAACGAGTTCTTGAGGGATCAATGGACTGACTGGCTGCCTTTCTCTTCAAATATGAATTCGATGGAAAGAAAGGGAAGAAAGGCAAATGGAAATTTTGAATAACTCGGTGAATGCGGTACAGCATGAATGAGCAGCTATTCCCCAGGAATTTATTGATATTCTGACAGACAGCATGCCGCAAAGGGTTGACGGAGTAATTGCCAATAGGGAAAGACCCAGTAAATACTGAATTTTTTAAGCATTTCTCAACTCTAATGTTATCCAAGTTACCCTTTTTTTTGTTGTTCAATAAAAATTCAATGAAACTTGTTTTCTTGTTCTTGCTTACTTACACGATCGATGCTTTATGATTGAAAAAAAAAACGCTATTGTGGAATGAGCCTTGACTGGTCCGGCTTGTCAGTCACTTATTGTGATTCTTGCTACGGGTCATGCATTTCAGGCGAACAATGGACTGATTTTTTTTCTCAGGCACAATTCTTGATTACTGCAAGCAAGAAAGATCTGGACGTATCCAGAATGAATTATTCTTCACAAACGGTAATAGTGGTCAAACATCCATTCTATGTTTGCTGTACAGAAAAAGCTGATAACTCATGAGAATCAACCGCTACTACTCCGCTACTTTCAACGCTTCATTTACTAATAACTGAAAATGTAAATAAAATATATTAATTTATTTACCCCTCGCTTCACTATTGTCGGCACTAATGCGCTAATTGATAAACTACCTATAGCATAAAAAGTATTATGGAAAATTATCTGAGAATGTTTCTATACGACGATAGAAAAACCACTTTTCATTGACGTGATTTTACAGTTTACAGTTTTCCATGTCTGAAAACTCCTAGCTCCCTAGCTATAATGCATGATGCAATTTGTACGTGAATTTTTCACCACATGAAAGACCAGGAAATGTCTCCTTGATGAAATATCACGGGGCCGCAATATGTCTGGTCCGCTGAGATATCGCGACTGTCAACTATACATCCTTTCGGCCTTTATGTCGGTTTTCTATTTCATTTCGACCTTTTGTCAGGCGGCGCTTTTCAAGGATATATGATTACTTTTTCGCACATCATTGTGCTTTTAATTCGCTCAGTTTGAGTCTCTTCACGAGCTTTTCACGCAGAAAAGGACGATGGGTTTATTCCGAGGCCACAGGCAACGGATATCGGAGATCAAACGGTTTGGTATAATGTGAAAATTTAACCAGGTGACACGAGATATCAGACCAACTCTATCATTTTAACGAATTTTCCTTATATACAGGGTCCTGCAGCAAGGGCGCGGTCTTTCATATCTCCATTATGGTAATAGATAGATGGATCATTCGATGAGCAAAATTATACTATTTCCTGAGCTCTACGAATTGAAAATAGTGGCACTCACACAAAGTACTCAGTTTTTTCTGGGCGGGTCCAAACTTTGTTCTTTTAAATGGCAACCAGTATTTTTTATCAGTTTTTCGGTTTCTACATGAAAAATATATTTTGGAGTGAAATTGACAGATGACAATTCCAAGATAACGATTGGGGGCCGTATGGAAAAAAAAATTTATTGAAAAGGGGGTCTTGTGACACATGCTTTTGAAGCTCCTGACGAATAATTGACAACCCTAGAATATAAAGTCAATATCTTCACCTACTACAAAATGGTGAAACATTTAATAATAACCCGAATACAAACTCATAAATATCGATATTTCTAGGAATATTTGTTTTTCTCTGCCATATGGCAATCCCATATAAGAATCATTCATAAAAAATCAAAATGGTACATCAGCTAAATGGAGATGACCCTGATCTCCACAATATTTGTTTCAGTGACAAATCTACATTTTTTCTCAACGGCAATGTTCACAGACAAAATTGCCTTTATTTGAGTGACAGCAAACATTTTCCGGGAAACTCACACTAAATGTCAAGAAATAATTAAAGTTGGGCAGGAATAATGGAAAACCATATTATAGGACCTCTATTCATTGAACAAAATTTAACAGGGGAACTGTATTTGATGGAAACTACTCTTGACCCTCTAATCACCGAAATCGTCGAATCGAATCCTAATGAATTGGGTATGGATATTGTATTCCAACAAGATGAATTATCACCACATTACTACAGACAAGTAAGAAAAAATTTGGATAATACTTTCCCCGGTCGTTGGATTGGTCTTCGAGGTCCTACGGATTGGCCAGCCTGCTCACCAGATGTGACCCCTTCAGATTTTTTTTATGGGGCTATTTGAAGTAGGAAGTGTACGAAACTGAAACTGCTTCAATATTAGATATACGGCAGAGAATATTTGTAGAAATATCGTTACTGTATTGGAAAATGTTCGGTGTGAAGTATCGGATAGGCTGTTCTTAAGTCAAGCAGCCAAGGCCACAATTTCGAGCTCGGCTTATTTCCACAAATTATGAAGTAGAACGTCGATGTATTCAGGCAATTATTAAATGTTCTGCCATTTTGTAGTAGGTGAAGATATTGACTTTAAATTCTAGGGTTGTGAAGGATTCGTCACGAGCTTCAAAAGTATGTCTCACAAGTCCCTCCTTTCAATTTAATTTTATCTCCATATGGCGCCCAGTCGCCATCTTGAAATTTTCATCTGTCAATTTCACACCAAAATATAGTATTCAAGCATCAATTTGAATATCCAAAGTTTCAATTTTTTGAGTTGACCCGATCAAAAAATAAAAGGATGGAGGACATTAAAGAAAACCACTGTACCTATATTAACAGAAAATTAAAATATCCAACAGATAATTCGTAATTATAAACAAACGCAGAATCCTAAAGAATAGAATCTGATTATGCGCCAATATATTTGCCAACTTCAATAGAGCGATTGGATCCTAACAGAAATTACATGTCATATCATTAAAATGCAGACTAAATTACTGAAAGTATGAACCAGTAATGCGAAGAAGAATTTCAGTACGCGAAAATACATAAAAATTAATTTAAGTTCAAATGTACATTGACAATAACTCATCACTTAACTGATATTTCTGCATTGGTAATGCTGTTTATATTATTGATTACATCTTGAAAACTTTACAAATTCCGAGAAAGTTCGAATAAAGCCAATTCCAATGACCCATTTGGAGCCAGGGCTCGGACCAACACTAAGTATGAAAAATTCATATAATTGATACTGAAAAATAATTTTATTTCCAAAAAACAATACCACGTCAGAATATCATATAAAAAAGTCGTCATCATTTCCCACGATAACATTATGTAACAAAAATATCGTAGAACAATAAAACCATTACTCAAAATGAAACATACCCATTTTTTAGTATGTTTTAACCAGAACGAACTAAGCTTACGTAGACGCGAGAAAATTAAATTACAATTCAAATTAAAATATCATTAGAAAGAACTGTTCTCAGATGACCAAATTGATGGGAAACAGAATTCAATTTATTGAATAAAATTCAACCTCAGGAAATATGTGCAACTATAATACGTAAACTCAGAAATCGAGCAGTCTCGTTTACTGACTGTAAGTCACCAAAATCAATGTCAATAACTCCTTTTACTCTATTATGAAAGCGAATACGTTTTTCATATGCAGATTAAGTGAGTTAGCTCTGAACCACTGGTCCATATCGAAAGAAATTTTATCACACTTCTGACGTATACATAGTTCATCCCTATCTGATACCATAACTTGATGAGTCAACAGCGTGAACAATAAGAAGTAAAAAGCTTGTCTAGCAGTTTGCCCAGCTTTGGTAACAGCAACCCTTCTTTTTTTTGGGTCCCACAAAATGTTTGCCTTTTTCCACCTGCCTGGGAATTTCCCTTGTCGTGGTAGCATTATAGCATAGGAATTGCCAGTGGGTGGATTCCTATGATCTCAAGGATACATCGTGTGATCGTAGAGGACAGTACTCGTTCATTGTTTCTCAAAATATAAACAAACTAGGATGATTGAAATTTTGAATATCAAGTTCATTATTCTGACAATTTCCATCATATTATATAAACCAATCAAATGCCATAATTTTCTCATTTCGAACCAATCAGAACAGGATTTTTTTAAAACACTTCCTCCAGCCCGTGGTATTTTCAAAACGGTGTTTCGCTTCTAGCTTGTGTATACATTTCCATAGTTACGACAATCACGTTGAATATAGAAACGTCAGTTTAACGGTTCAACTCTTCAACTGACATTGATTACACAAGATGGACCGTTCTTGCAATATGCATTTAGTCCATAACATAATGTATTCGTGAAATTTTCTGATCGGATATCCCTTCAAAATGCAGAATTTCCAAAATACTTTCACCTTGCCAGGCACTCAAAATGTGTTGCTGTACAAAAGTATTTTTCGAGAATTCTGCATTTTGTTGGGATATTACTACTGAAAATTTTTTCCATGTAATTTGAACCTATCATATCTACGGATTAGTGACCAAGTGACCCGAAATCGCCAATCAGACAAACATTTAACTGATAAGTGCCCCAATAAATTATCACTATTGATCTATCGAGTTAGTATGGTTATGACATAGTTTGACTTCTCAATTAAATTTTCTACTCTTCGAGTAGATATGGAAATATCCAAAATGAGTCGATCGATATAATTGGATAATGATTATTTGAAAGGAACCAAGCGCCAAATTGCAATACCTGAAATAACGGGTCCAAACGACAGTTTGAAACTCAGTTGGTATGTTTAAAGCTATTAAGCTCCTACTAGAATTCTGGTGACATCTTTTTACTAATGATCTAAGCGACTTTGAAAGAAAAAGCAGTTTTTCATTATAGAAAAATTCCAACATTACGATACCGTTCATAGAATATGGTCCAAGTCGCTTGGTTTCTTTTCAATAATCATCATCCAATTATAAGTGTCAATTCTATAAAAAAATGTTCTTACTGAATATCCCTCGGCTATTGATAAATTCTCAAAATTTGTCTTAACTTTTCTCAAGCGAGTTGCTTTAAGGTAACAGCCCTCCGGATATTATAAGTGATAATGTCTCTCTAACCGCAATCGACTATGACTCTGTCTAGCGAATCCTGTACAATTCAAATGTAAACTGGTGATCCCACCTCAAATCATCGATAATCGCGTTCGCAGCATGAAGATCACCCAGACAGAAAATTCGAGAGCCGCTCACCTCCACCTGTACCCTTTCCATACCGACTGTGGAAACTTCCCGAAATGATAATCCTCAAATCGTTTCGCTCACCAAACTGAACCCTGTTTTCCAGCTGGCTAGTCAGAAACCTTCAATACCTAAAACTAACTACCGGATCCCATATCTAATACTCAATCTAGAGTAGAGACTGCGATGTTGAGAAGATAAATCCTCACAGGAAGCGTTCTATGTGTAACAGACTGTAAATGATGCAGCTTATACTTCACTCAAACGACACTGTGAAATCTGGCGTTTCAACTGAGCTCGGTTGGAAAATATAGTCCATAAAATACAAGGTGTGCCACCTAAATCCTAATGAACCACCTCTTTTGATGAACACAAAAGAAAAAATCTTATCACAGTTTTCACTATCGAAAAAGGGTTTGGTGAATATTTTTATTATGCAGAAAGATCCGCGATTGCGGTTTGGAAATTTCAAATTTTTTCTGAAACAATCTGGCAACTGCAAAAATTTTAGGAATAGGACAACTGAAGAAATATAACATAGGGATTGCTGCAATTCAGATAATACGCTGGAAGAATATGAGGACAACAGAGTGGGATTTTTTATATTAGGAAACACAAGGAAAAAAGTTACGGAATGTATGTCAATAAATGATGAGAATTTCTCACATAGAGAGTGTTATGTAATAAGTGTCCGATATTTTATTCATAAGGTGAGAAAGAAGTTCATATGAGCATGGGTCCGCAAGGCCTTCGTTTTTGTGATACAGGATATTTAAAATTCATTTTATCTTGGTTTTACGTAAATGACTTCTAAAATAATGTCTATATTTCTACGAAAATTAGTACTTAGGGATTTTTCAATTGTGGGGCCACCACCTACAGGTATTTGTCTCTTTTAGGGAGTAACAACTTTAGTAGTAATTTAGTAGTAGTAGTAGTAATTTATTCCATATACATTTACATGTGTAGAATGTTAGGTGTGAATTATTACTTTATATTTTCAACATGGTTGTTTGGTGTAGTTGAGTACTACGTTCTTCTTCAAGAAATTCGTTTTTTGTTTTTTTTTTGTTTTTTCATAAAACTTTTGAACTTTCTCATACTAACAGTTGGACAATTCTTCGTAGCATTTTGCCCCCATGTATTAACAACTTTCTTCATACAATTATGTGTTATGTTGTGGTCAGACTATTAATTGTCTATATGACGAAGAGGAGCTTGACTGAACTTATACAGGTTTTTATTATCATACACGAATGATGATATTTGTAATAGGTATATTCCGGGCAAAATTAATGTATCTAATTGTTTAAAGTATGCTCTACCAGAATATCTCCTACCTAAGCCCATCATTATTCGTATAGAACGCTTCTGTATGATAAAGGCTGATTCCATTCTGTAGAATGTGTAGTGCATTTATGTATCTCATTTTCTATATAAAAATCAATGCCTCTATCATTTCTTAATGAAAAAGTCATGTTTGTCAATAGTCACCACAGGCAGCCGTTTTCGAGATATTTTGACTTAAATCAATCGATACATATTTGTCTAAAAGTAAAACAGTTCTGAAAATTAAATTTTGTATTCAAAATTGAAACAATTCAAACACTAATTTTTAAAAAACAATAAACAACGGGACACAATAAGTGTGTGTGTACGAGTCAATCTTCTTCTCATTGATTCGCGAAATTTAACTTTCGGAAGTCAAAGTCCCTTTTTAAAAACTAACTTTATTTACAAAAATACGTCTGAACAGTACAAGAGCAAAATTATGACTGAATAATAAAATAAATGTTCTCATAAAGATGAAGATGCTCGCGCATCAGTTTCCTGGAATCGCAAGATTCTGCCTCAGCATAGTCAGCGGTTCACACGGGAATGGGCAATATAATTCGCGCAATCTTTGGAAAAAGCTCATGAACATAATGGTCTTTTTAGATTTCCAACAAGCTTTTGACTCCATAAAAAAAACATATTATGATGACACTGAAAGACTTAAAATTCCCACCAAAACTAAATAAGCTGATATTAATGACGATGAAAATAACTAAAATCACTATGCGAACACAAAACGACGTTAATTCTTTCAACGTATAAGAATATATGAGGACAAATTATGGAAGAAATGTTGACAGGAACAATGAGACACCATAGGATATATAATTGAATAAAATGAGATAAGAATAAAACAAATTCATGGGAAGATTAAAATAAGAACAGGAGAGTTTGAAAAAGTTGAAATTTAAATACCTAAGAGTGTAAGAGTATCAGTGGGGAGGGTGTTGTTACACCCCAGCATGTAGGCATGGGCCCTTTCTGCTATCATCTCTTCTCCTCCTACATGGTGGTCTGCCTGTCTATGGTTTGCACCTGCTCTTCTCAAAGTCTAGGTGAGTAGTGTGTATGAGTGAATGTGCTCCTTAAGAGAGCGAGTTCCTTCAATCCGTCTCGGTCGGGCGGTGCGGCGGGCGCGGGTGATTCTATCACCGGCTACCAGACTCGCTGTAACTGATCCTAGACCCCTTCTTGATTTTCAATAGATACTAGTTCTCCGGTTCTCACTGCGAGTTCCTTCCATCCGCCTTCTCGGTAAAGAGCTGGTTCTTGATCGGATGGTGCGGCAGCCGCAGGCGATTCAATCACCGGCTACCAGTCCCGCAGCTCCTGATCCAAGGCTCCTCCTTGGCTTCCACCAAAGACCAGATTTTCCAGTTTCCGCAGCGAGTTTCTTCGATGCCACTTCTTTCAACCAGGCGGAGCGGCGACCGCATGCAGCACCCAATTCGAGGCCCCTCCTTATCTCCCACTGTACACTGATTAGAGTGATCTAATTTGACATGGTTATATAGATTGTGGAAACGACTACAGACAGTTACTCATCAAAGGTAGTCGAAGGAATCTGACTTGGATGAGTATCTGGGGGGAGGGAGACTGGCCCCATCAAGGACACTTGATGCACCTCCAGGATAACAAAAACGAAACCGTACTACGGTAGAGGCTCCCTGGGTTCCTGTCCTATGGGCTCGGGGTTGAGTTTTCTTGGGGCCTCGGCAGATGAGCAGCACCAGTAGTATGTGAAATCATACGACCCCACCATTGGACAATAAAATGGTAGCCTATGGCGCGCTGATTTGGCGTATCAAAATTAGTTCATCCGGCTTTGTCCCTCGGTTTCGAGGGTAAGCTTAACGGTAGGTACCCGGAGCTTTCTGGGTCGCTGAGTTGGTTTAGCCTTGGCCACAACAACAACCTTTATTATTATATATTGTCCCTCTGTAATATTTGAATGGGTATGTGTTGAGTGTCGGGGGAACGTGTGTGTCTCTGACGTCGGTTTAAAGTAAGCTAGGGCACACGGGTCATCACTCTCGTTGGCTGCAACAAAAGATGACAAAATAAATACAAGAAAGAATAATGAACGCAAATGGAGCATAGTTCGCGAATAAAAATTACTGAAAAGAAAAACTTTAACAAAAAAAACTCAACTAAATGTTTATGATAAAATAATTAGACCATTAATGACAGTGACGACGTTAAGGACAGAAGAGGATGAGAAATACATAAGGAAATTGAAAAGAAAAATTATGAGAGTGATACTGAGGTTAACAATTGAGATTTCAGATGAAGAATACATAGTAAGAACTAACCTAGAAATCAGATAGGAATTAGTTGGTTCTTCTCCGTATAGTAGTCAGAACTTTACTGGTAGAAATTTTGAGCTAACTGCTTCCACTGACACCATCACTGCGGCAGGAATATCAGATGTACCACCAAAATAACCATTATTGGAGGTATATATTATGAATTCAAAAAATTATCTGGTTACGTATTTACAGTAATGGCGACTTCAATAATTGAAATTGTTACTATACACCCTGACAACCTAATATTTGTTCTTATTTTTCCTGTATTGCCTACGGTTTGTTATGAAACTTCTCGCGCGTGGAGTAATCAATAACTATTGTTTGATCCTAGTTTTTCATTAGTATCATTTCAAGGACACAGAAGATGCCTTACGTTTAGGAATTATGTTCATTCTGTAGATAAAAAAATACCTTTTTTTTTATTTGGTTAGATATCATGTAAAACTCTGTCTATGAAGGATTTCATTTCTTTCGAGACGCCATTCTCCAAATATACATTGAAATCTTCAACCAGCCGTAGCTTTTCATAAGATTCTTTCATATTTTCCAGCATCATAATCCAATTCTTACAGTTCATGGCGTCCCGACGCTCAAGGTATTCTTCACGAAATCCAGGACGGCCAGACGCCTCCAACATGCATACTAAGCCTACTTGTTAGTTCGTAGAGACGTGCTGGGAGCATGCAGGTGACTAAAGAGTTGAAAATGACATGGAAATTCTAGTGAATATGAAATGTAAGTATTCTTCAGAAACTGCATTCAGAAAGAGAATGCTGAATTATACACTTGAGTGAGCTAGCTCATTTGGAATTCAAACTACTTAAAATAGCCATCGATTCCAGTGCCCAGAAAAACATGGGAGTGAGAGGCAATACAAGACACAGTAATGGCTATTTCAATCAATGAAAGCAATATAAAGTTACATTCTACGTTAAGAAGAGAATGACCTCAAATGAACGGAATTTTTTTTCTTCATATCACCCTTCGATCTCCAACAAGCTCACTATTTCAATTTTCATCACAGAAATGCAGTACAAGCACAACGTATTCTTTATTATAGCAAAACATTGAAACTCCAGTAACCTTGAATCTGTTATTTTCGAAATTAGTATCACTCCAGTAATGTGAGTTGTGGCAGTTGAACATTACATTTTTCATAAATTTTGCCTCATCCGTTCAAATCAATTTTTGTAAGTAGGTATATTCGTCTTTCTGAATTTTGATTAATATGAATTCGCAAATATCAGGCTGCATCTATCAAAATTTTTTGAAAAATGGAAATAATTGAAGACTGCTCGTTACAATAAAATTCATCGTATATTCTAAAAATGCAATGAAAAACAGGGTGCTCTATTAAAAAAAAACAAAACAAAGGGGTCTTTTTCCGATATACCGGGTGACCACGAGGTGAGGTACGCCCCCCAATTTTTCTATAGTTTTGAAAATAAAGGTTTCAAATTTGGTACGTCGATATATTACTCAAATACGCATATTTTGACTCCATTGCCGATAATTCACCACTTCTGGTTTAACCGGAAGTGACCCCAAACTTTTTTTTTCAAATGACACCCTGTAAATTTTTTTCATTATCCGGAATAACACGCAATTTGTGATAACACTGTTCTTCATAATTGAAAATCGGTTGAAAAATGGCGGAGATACAGTTGATTGTTCAATCGAACAAAGTTGGCCATGTACATCAAACTCAAATCATCACAACTGACAAACGGTATCAATATTTCCGAGAGGAAGGTTCGAGGTGAGATACAGCTGAAAATTGAGCTTCTCGTGTAATTGCAGCAACCATATTTTCTAACAATTATCAAAAAGTTCCTCAAAATGGAGTAGTACCCATAAAGAAATGCTCACAACTGCCATTTCTCAAATGAAACATACTCTTTTCATATTGTCGTATTGAAAAGTTATGAATTATCCAAATAATCGTGTTAAAAGTTTCGGAGATTTCTGAAAGGAATCGAAGACACGGGATGACACATTATGAGTGTTCTCAAAATTGAATATTCTTAAACAGATGCGGCTTGAACCTACGAAAGCTAAGCAAAAAATCAAATGTTTTCATTCGAGCTATCTAATAATTCATCATGTTTCAATATGATAATGTGAAAAGAGTATGTTGCCATTTGAGAAATGGTAGTTGTGAGCATTTCTATATGGGTACTACTCCGTTTCAAGGAAATTTTTGATATTTGTTGGAAAATATGGTTGCTACAATTACATGAGAAACCCAATTTTCAGCTGTATCTTACCTCCAACCTTCCTATCGTAAATGTTGACACCGTTTGTCAGTTGTGATGATTTGAGATTGATGTTCAAGGCCAACTTTGTTCGATTGAACAATCAACTGTATCTCCGCCATTTTTCATCCGATTTTCAATTTTTTAGTAAAGTGATATCACAAATTGCGTGTTCTTCCGGAAAATGCATGAAAAAAATTGTACAGGGTGTCATTTGAAAAAAAAGTTTGCGGTTACTTCCGGTTAAACCGGAAGTGGTGAATTTTCGGGAATGGACGTACCAAATTTGAAACCTGTATCTTTAAAAGTTGGGGGGCGTACCTCACCTCGTGGTAACCCGGTATATAGGCGAAAGTCGTAGGCAACAACTGAAAATATTCAGAAAAACTTCTCCCCACTGCAAAGAGTTGTTTCTCATCAGACTGGACAGATTTTTCAAAGAAATTATTCACAACAATATAAATCTCCAAATTCATACATTCCCCGATTGACATTTCATAGAACCAACATTTCAAAATACAAATATTTGTATAGGTACCAATGCGGATTGGACGTAGGATGATAATCAAGCCGAATTACAATCGGAAATATTCGGATTTTATCAGATAGTGGAGGCAGCAGAAACGTATTCCATCAGAATGAGCATTGTACAGTGTTGAAATCGTAAAAACCGGAAATACCTGTCTCTCTACACAATTCCACCAAGTGGAAATTAAGACAAATATCCGACAGAAAACAACTACTTCCTCCTACGGATATTGAATTATATCTGTCGTCCATTTGTTCGACGTTCCTCACGCATGTATGCTGGTGGTCATTTCCAACAAAATGAAGGATAGTAATCAATGGTTTCATAACAAGTTGCACTTGCAATTATGTGTCCGTGAGGAACGTTGCCCAAATGGACGACAGATGTAATTCAATATCCGTAGGGGGCCGTAGTTGTTTTCTGTCAGATATTTGCCTTGATTTCCACTTTGTGGGATTGTGTGGAGAAACAGGTAATTTCTGTTTTTACGAAATATTTGTTTTCATTGAATTGAACTCTACAATATACACACTTTTCGAACTTCGTTCGTTTTGATTTGCTTTTTGGCCTCTACCTGGAGACAGGGCTATTAGGAATGTTACTTGATCTGTTTGCGGATGGCGCTGCGAATTACTTTACTGCAAGTCGCAGCTCCATTCGTAGACGGATACTATAAGGCTTTTCAAAATTATCATTCATTTTGTGGAACGAGACGACTACATTTTCATCTGACCTATCCTTGCACTGATGAGAGCAAAATAACCTCGAAACATGCATTTATGCAGGTGGTCATTTCCAACCAAATGAAATTCAATGGTTTTGTAACAATTAGCACTTGCAATTATGTGTCCGTGAGGAACGTTACACAAATGTATGACAGATATAATTTAATATCCACTTTGTGAGTTTGTTTATTATTGAGAATTATTTGTCGAATATTTTTTTTTGTACTTATGTATACGGACCCCACAAAACCATAATACGAGGTAGTTCAAAACTAATTTAATGAAAATTCATCTAGAGGAAACTTCTCCATTCATTGTAATATGCAGATCTTCTGACGCCTTATTCATCAAAATGAGATAAGCCGTTTTGGTGTTACGTTGCGATAAAGTAACCTATATCCGTAATAGTCAAAAACAATACCTTCTGGCACTCGCAGCCAAGTCATAATCCAATTTCGTCTCACTCCATTTATTCAAGCTCTATTTTGCATAGCTAACAAAAACATAGAGCATAAACATTAGCAGACCCGTCCAGTGTTCGTGGATTTGAATTTCACGTGCGCATTCACGGACCATTATTCGATAGTAAAATATGCCCACCGTAGACTAGACATAGGCCCGACGGGCCCGCAACCCACAGCCCACACCGCCGTCTGTTATCGACCGAATGGGGGAAGGGGTAGGCCTCCCGGATTCGACTCCAGAAACATGAATGAAACATTTTTGATAGCGGAGCGACGCGTCTTCTGCCTTTTTTTGTGGAGCTTCAGTAGATATTGTTTTAATGCAAATTATAGTTTTTCGCGAAGATTATAAAAGGGTTGGAGCTCATCATTGTTGGGGCGGAAACTTTCTCGCAAGACATCATTTCACTTTCCAGGTTATACCAATAATTTTGACTGTGTCTGCGTTAATGAGTCATGACAAGGATCAGCAGTAATACGAAGAATATTGTTCAACTTGATGAATCCTAATGAAATTATTTTATCCTTTGAGTATAAATAGTATTTTTCTATTGAAATTATTTAATTTTTTGATAATAGTATGTATTTATTCAATATAAAACTGTTTGGTAATGAGAAAATGGTTGATATCTATTTCTCTTGAAAACGTACACCACAAAAAAGTGCAGAGCATTTCATGAAGTTGAATAGTTGTAATTTGTAGATTTTCTGAAAGTGGGGGTTACGTGTTATGGTATATAAATCATATACGTGATTCGTGGTGAAGATAGCTGAGGTTGAAGCCTTTCTCTACGAGTATTTCTGAAGATATAATTACCTTACCTCATAAACTTCCAAAGATATGATTGATATATTCCTCAGAAGCCATAATTACGTCTAGCCAACTTTTAAGAAGTTTCAGAATGAAATTTCTGGTACCTATTTGTATGATTTTCTTGAATAAAATTCATCTAATACCAGTCCTCTATGTCTTCAAAGTCGGTCTAATATCTTCGTGGAGTTCATTAAAGACGAGCATTGCACTTATATCTATTAGATATAATTCACTTTCTGTCGTGATATTCATCTGAGAGTAGTTATGTTTTGTCAGATATTTTCATATAATTTTCCATTTCATGGAAAAAGTATCTCGAGGTTGTCGAAATTTTTCGTATTATTTTCTTTACAAAATACAAGTTAGTTAAGATGATTAAAAAAAATATATAATAGTATCTATTTGTCATGGTCGAGTGTTATTCAGGAAGATTATTTCATGAACAAAATAAAATCATTCATATACTCATTCATGTACGTTTCATTCCAACATTCAATTAAATTCAAATTATAACAGGAATGTACTTATTTCTGCAGTAGAATATAACCTAACCAAAAACGGTACATTTCAAATTTGAGTTATGTCAAACTTTGACACTTATACAGTTTGTTTCACTTCTCATGGAAACACCCTCCTATCTTCTGTAATTTTTGACGAAAAATGATGAAATCTTCAGGATCGATAGATACACTAGATATGAACTCTCTGCATGATACGTGATACACACAGCTAGCCAGCAGCGATGAAACCACTCATTTTTCCGGGAAGTTATAGTAGGTGGCTAAATTGGCCCGAAATTCCTTTGGATTCGTGTTCAGGATCCCCAAATTACTACTCATACACCTGTCTTCTGAAGTATTTTAAGTTGTTTTACTTCCTATGGAAACGCCCCCGTGTATATCATGTATGATTACTCTTTTTTGCAGTTAGTTCATTTGAAGTGTATCTATCTATTCTGAAAATTTCATGGTTCTACGTCGAAAATTACTGAAGATACGGTGGCGTTTCCATGAGAAATGAAACAAAATAAAATATTTCAGGACTGAAAATTTTTCAGAAGACAAGTGTATTAGTAGTAACTTCGGGATTTAAAAGGTGTTAGAAAAACATATTTTCACCACCACAGATGTATCGTTGGAAAAATGTATCTTGTGTTCCTTGATAAGACTTCTCTTGTGATATCGAACGAACCATTTTTGAATCAGGAAAAAGTGTAGAGTGATATTTAACTCTCTCTACCTGCTGTCCACGGAAGGTGACTCGTCTCTATAACTTTTTTGTTTTCAGAGATAATGGAATGAAATTTGGAAATTCTGTTTAATGCATAAAATTGCATTTTTTTTAAAGTATCTCAATTTCATCCACATTCCGAAATCACCGGAAGTGACATAAATTTTCAATTGGAATACCTGGTATATAAGTATTTTCAGTTTTGTTGTCTCCATATGACATTTAGAATACAACCATGTACCCCTTTTTTTCTAGAGGGCTATGGATATGTTCAAATAACTAATTTCAGTACTAAAATGTGTGTCAAAATACTGTTTCAGCTATGTGAAGTTTGATTGTAAAATTTTCATCACTATTTTTTTCCAAATGGCAACATGGTGTCTCGTCGGGTTAGATAAAAAGAGCATACCAATACGATTAATTTCTTTCCGCACACGAATAGATTCTGAATGAATTTCCGATAAAATCCTTGGAAAAATTACAATTTAACATTTCAAAAATGACGCACCTATTGAAAATTGAATAATAATATTGAAACTACCTACACGCAGAAAAATCCGGCGGACTAATTCACCACAATTTGGCAGTCTGAAAATCGTGGTTCGTCACACTGTGATAATAGTACAGATTGCTGCGTCGACGAGTAAACGGTACTCTTACAAGAGCGAAGGTGAACATTCAAATGTGGTTGAATTTTTCATAAATTAGTGGATACATTTTACTGCAATAAACGTTAATTTGTACCGCGATAACTTGGCTAATTGAAATATTTCAGTTTCTCCGAGATTCTGGTAATTAATACTGTCTCTTTTCTGTACGTATCACTCCACGATGCGACATCATTCAACATATTCTCCTGACAGAAATGCACCCGTGTTTGCTACTCAGTTACTAGTATTATCTACCAAAGTTGATAATAGTAGATACTGCAATGAATCACTAACGATGTTGTGGTCATACAGGGTGCCAGTATTTATAATCACATTCACAGTAAATCTGAATATGAACCGAATTTCGAAATTACTTTTCATTCAAAGTGGATAATATTCACTTGGATTCATTGCGCTTTAAAGCATTACATACAGAAATTAAAAATTAAAATACTACCATATCGTATGAAAATATTTCAATTCAAACTATAGATTTGAAGGGTATATTGAAAAAAATGTTCAAAATACCAAATTTTCTGAGTAAAGTTTTATTATATAATGAAATGTTGATGGCAGAAAAACAAGTTATAAGTAATTTCACCCAAGGAGAACTTTGGGCAAAAAAAACTCGAAATGAATCCCAATAAAACATTATCCCCTTTATTTCTGTATTCTGATGATTTCCAACCAGGAAACGCTCTGGGTTCTCATCCTGGTACACAAAAATTATCTGCAATATATGTGTCCTTACCTTGTATGCCTCCAGAATATTTATCAGATTTAAGTAACATATTTTTATTTGCACTTTATCATTCAAGAATAAATAAAATCTTGACGAAGAAACAAATTTTCAAACCCCTCATTCAGCAACTTCATGAACTAGAATCTCAAGGTATCAGAATCAAAACATCTGAGGGTGAAAAAACTATATTCTTCTCACTGGGTCTGATAATGGGTGATAATTTAGGTCTTGATACAATACTTGGATTTGAGGAGAGTTTTTCGGCCTCATATTATTGAAGATTCTGTAAAAGTTCGAAGAATGCAAATAAAACGAAATATGTGGCCGATATCAATGAACAGAGAAACTAAGAAAACTATGAAAATGATCTAGAAAAGAATGACCCTACAAAAACAGGTATTAAAAAATAAGTGTTTGGAATGATTTGCCTGATTTTCATGTAACAACAAATTATTACGTCGATATAATGCATGATATTTTTGAAGGAGACTGCAAATATGATTTTTTTATATACATCATCAAGATTTTCAGTTTAGAATCCTTGAACAACAGACTTGAGTGTTTTGATTTCGGTTATTTAGATAACAGAAATCGTCCTCCACCTATACAAAAGGAAGATTTTATCAATTTCAATATTCGAATGTCTGCATCAGAGATGATGATTTTCTGTAGATATTTAGGACTTCTTGTGGGTGATTGGATTCCTGAAGATAACCCTCACTGGGCGCTTTATATCAGCTTAAACAGAATTATAAATATAGTTTCATTGAGAAATATTCAACCGGAATGTCGCATTCTGATAGATGAGTTAGTTAGGAAACATCGTACGTTATACTTGGACCTATTCAAACCAAAAGGACAAGAACTGAAGCCTAAACACCACAACATGATACATTACGGTAAAGTAATAGAGAAATCTGGACCTATTACTTATTTGTCATGTATGAGATTTGAAGCCAAGCATAAAACTTGAAACAAACTTCAAACATATGTAATTCAAGAAAAAATTTGCCATTCACTATTTCACTGAAACACCAGCTGGAACTTAGCTCTAAATTTTTTGAAGGGGATAGTTACATCGATAAATATGATTATGGAGTTCCTAATTCTGATATTATTCTCGATGAATTTCATCTTGATATTTTCATATACGCAACATGTTTTGCAGTTTCCTGGTTGGAATATAAAGGGATACTATATAAAAAAGGGACTATTTTGATGTGGGACTTTCAAGATACTCAAACCTTTTGTATTGTTGATAAGGTAATTTTATTGGACAGCGTGGTACATTTTGCATGTGAAAAGATTTCCACTTTATGCTACGATGAACATTTCGTGTCATTCTTGGTGAAAGTGGACACGAAAGAATACCTTATTTTGAAATATGATGAGCTCTTAGATCCATTCCCCTGTTTCTTAACAAAACAATGCAACGGTAATTTTTATGTAGCCTTAAGGTATCCCATTTAATATTACTTTGTGCTGCGAAATTATCATATAAATTTCGGGAGCGGACGATTCACATTTCTCAATTTATATAACAAGAAATAATTAACCCCTTTAAAAACTTCTCATATCTTTAAACATCAAACTTATTTTCCTATAACCACAAAGAATAATTATTAGTACCTATCTACCTATTTATATTTTCACCGATAACTGACCTGTTCGGTTACGTTTCCGTTGAGACAATTTAATTCGAGAAAAAATATCTGATGATCTATTTATTCTGTCTCCTATGTTCTCTATAAGTTATGGTATTCCTAACTTGGTATTCAAGAACTGGTCCTAGTGCTAAAAACCCTGAGCGGTACGCCAATGATATGCAAATTAGCAACCGTCTACCGGTCAGCTGACCTAACACCACCAACATCGTTCCACTTTTCTTCACAGTATTCAGTATTTCTGTTCAGTCATCAGTGGTCTTGGTGTCGCGAAGCCGCGAAAGAGTCATCAGGTTAAAGAATTTTCAACCTGATTATGGAAAACAACTCAAAGGAATTTCGACGATCGTTGGAATTCAATGGAATTGAACATTTACTCCCATTATTTGAAGGTACGTTGGTAATTTATAATTCATTTATCTCATTATTGCAGAAAATAATGTTTCTTGAATGATTGAACTGCATAATTCAATGAACCGACATATTCACATTACCAGGAGTCCTGGTAATGTTTTTACTGCCTCTGTCGTGGTATTTATTCCTGGAAAGTAGGTAGGTAGGTATATGATAATAGCGTTGTTTTTACTGTTTCTGCTGTGTTTCTATTTTGCATTGATTTTGTGTAACTAATATATTTTTTGAACAAACTGTACCCATCAACAACTAATCCCATGGAAATATTTGAATGATTACATTTTTTTGTGAGAAAATATGAAAATCAGAAAAAATTATCAGCTATCATCACGCAAGTTGTATACTTTACTTTGTCTACGACTGTTATAGATAATGATCAATAATCATCATTCACAATAAGAAGAGTGTAGTACAAAAAATAATTTGACTAAAAAAATTTAATTTTTTTTAAACAATTCGCAATTGACCAGGCAGCGACCCTATGGAAAATTGTCACCTATTGATTTTTATGAATAGATACCTATGCTGTAGAGGTTGGCCTCCCAAACAAAAGTGTCCATGGACAGAACTCAATCCTATGACTAGTTTCCGAAATAAATGGTGTAGAAATTGAAAAGAGACCTACATCTTTTGAAATTAATATTTAATATGTAAATGGTTTGCGTGACTAATACTGATTACCCACAAGGCGATGTTTTTGAAGTGGTATTTGATAAAAAATATCATTAGATATAGGATTTGATTGTGTCACAATTATTGACAAGTTAAAAATTTTATAGTTACCGTGTGGGTCAAAAAGTCACATTATTTTTGGTGGCATTTTGTATATTTTTATTTTACATTTTGAACTCAATGGACTACGAACCATTCAGAATTCATGTCCGAAATTGATATAGAGGTGATGCTGGTGATGACAAAAATTGCGAGGAAGTGATATTTTTATAATTCACCTTGTATTCATAAATTTCGTTGTGAATGTGAAAATATGAATTTGATATGAATACAGACTGACCCGTATAGCTTTGCTATGATCGGTTTCATATATCGTCATATATCGATAATTAGAAGTTATCAAAAATAGTTGTATACAATTTGTTCATAAGGCTGCTGCCTGCTCCCTCGAAACACCCTCAGAATCATATTTTCAGTGATTGATCTATAAGTCACCCATTTATTTATTATGATAGAATTTTTGAACAGTACCTAGTATAGTAGATACTTATTTCGATTTATTTTTTCTACTCAGTTCTACAAGATGTTCTATTTGGAACAACAAAGTCACTGTATTTATTTCAAATGATAATGTCAAGTATACATACCTACCCGAGTACCTACCTATTTGGATTTCAATTCTTGATCCAACTAGCGCAATTGGACACCTGAATGATACAAATTTTTTTGTTACTTCAGAAAATGGAGTTGGTGATTTTGAAAAGTTAACGGACGCCGTAGTGAGAAAAATTGTTCAGAATCCTGCAGAACGTGCGATTCCTTACGACCATCCCTAACCGATTATGCAATGATATACAGGGTGTCCTATTTAAAAAAATAAACTTCTCACTCTCACTTCTCACTTTTTAGACATTCTGGATGGAAAAGTCATATTAGTATCTGCGGAAAAGAAAAAGTTTAATAGAAGAAATCTTTCAAAATTTCTCATCGAGGAAAAAATGATTTGAATAAAAAGTAAGTCTTTATTTCATGTCAAATGGTCTCTTCCTCGTTATCCTCAAAAATTTTGAAGAATATTTCGATGTGCACAAACTTTTATTAAGTTTCTCTTGACTGCGTCCCTATTAAAGGAATAGATTTCAAAGATATAATTTTTAGAATAACCAAAGACGAATTTGAAACAATGGCAAATGAAGTCGTAGAAGCATTCCCGTTCGAAAAAAAGGAGATTTATTTCATTCCATCAAAAAAAGTAAACAATAGAAAAATTTCCGCAAGAGGGATATTATACGATCATTACTGTAATAAAAGAAAAAACTGTTGAGATTAGGACTCATCGAAAAAACATCTGTAACAGGAATTCATACTACGGGTAAGTGCGTATATTATACTATCAATCAATTATCATGAGCATTGATTGCAAAGGACATGGCACTGGATACATGTTTTCCTGTGTTCCAAATGTTTTTGTTCTCAAATAGTCCAATCGATTCTAGGAAATGGTAAATCTTCATGATGACGAATATCGTGCCAAATCCCTCCACCTCTCCGAATGAGTTGTTGTGCTTCAACACATTGTTGTAATTGGTTTATATTTTGTACTCGGCTGATTTCTACTATTAGTTGTTCATCTGCATTTTGCATCATTATAGATAGGCTCATAAAACTTATTGAACATCGTACAAGCTATTCTAAGGAAGTCTTTCAAATGAATACAATGTTGCATGGGGATGATATCACAACATTTTAAATACTAATTTAATATGCCCGTTTCTGGATTCTATAATCCAACGCGTTTTTGTTTAGTTCGAGAATGATTTGCTTCTTCGGTAGCTATTTGTCGTTGACCACGGGGAAGAAATGGAGGGATTTCACAATTTAAATCGAGTCTATGCAGAAATTCAACAGCGTCGCGGTAACCGCGGTCTACAATAAAAATATTTACAAATACAAATTTTGTATTTAGATAAGGTTTCGATTGATATATATATATCTATATATATTCATTTATACATTTTGAGTAGAAGCAGCTCAAAAGATTTGCATCAAATTTTGTCATATAAGATTTTGCTCTTTAGGTTGATTTATGTAGGCGTCTTTCCTAAAAATCACGTTTTTACACAAAAAAAAATATTTTGAATGGAATAATTAGTATTTCGAAGTTTTGCCATATTAAGAATACATTGAATTCCACCAATCCACACAAGAATAGTCCTTAGAGATTTACCACTGGGTGGTTTATCAACAGAGAGAAAGGGTTTGTTTATTGGTAACCAACAGTATATTTCTTTGTTCTAATCATCATTCAAAACCGTTTCGTATGTAATGATTATTCACCATTTCCATCGAATTCTAGGAAATGTTACTATTGAACTATCCTCAAATGAACAGGAAGATATGACATGGTTGGCTAATTCAATAGAACCGTGGACCATTGTTTTGACAAAATGGAAAACCACATTCATAGGGAGGCAGCAAGCCTTCAAAGATAAAGCAATTCAAGAAATAATTGATAGCTTTCCAGCATATAAACATCAGCTGGGTTATAGTTTGGTAAGTAGGTATGTTGTTTTAATTCGGACGATGTCTAAATTTTTTTTTTAGGTTGAATACGACTTTCAGAAGATGTTTGGTGAAATGTATAATAATTTCTTCCTGAACTGGCCCTTGAAGAGGAATAAGTTATTAGATATCTTGATGTCAAGCAACATAAAACAGATACAATCAAGCATCTCCCAGTTTGCACCTGACGAGTTAGCCACTAATGAAGTATTGCCACTACTTTTACTGCCTGTTTATTTTCCTCCGAAGAAAATGAGGAATACTAACTGGAGGCCATCAAAACTAGAAATTCAGGAGGGATTCATTCTTTTCGTCAAGGTAAACATTAGCGATAACTTATTTTTTTAAAGGAAACTCATAACCTCTATTTTTTCCTTATTGTTAGACCATATTTTCAACCAGGCATATTCGATTTGATTTATACATGATTTTTATTTTCAGACTGTTGCAGATATACAGCCCAATTTGCTGTATAAAAGGAACAAATATGAATCGTTGAAATTGACCATGCAACCAATACCAATATTCATTGGAGAAAATTATTTAAAGATTGAAAAAGCATTTGTGAGTGTGTGCGATATATTATGGGAGGTAAAATCACCTTTGCAGGCTATTGATATTTGTTTTAAATGCTATCATGTATTCGATGCTAAGTATCCTGTGGAATCGGATACAATATGGCTCTTTTTTTTACCTTTGTATGCTATCCGTGGACTCATTACAATATAATATTGAATACATTACCTATGTTATAAGGAGATTTAAATAGTTCCTACTTTGGTTTTTCAGTTTCTACTATTTTACTGATCTGTATTTTAATGTTTTTTGAATAAAAAGGTAATGAAAACTGTTGGTATGATTAAATATTACAATGGAAAAAAATATTATGTTTGCCATCATTCTGCTGGGTTTAGATAGGGTTGTCCTGCACGGGATATCTGAAACGGTGATAGATACTGTTTTGGTTAAATTGGAAAAAAATTAAAATAAATTTTGAAAAAACTGAATTTTTTGATGTCTTATTTTTTTCAGGTGTGATCGTCAGAGCTTGAACAAGGTAAAATACTTTTCACATCAACTACTTTTTATGAGCTTTCTTGCGATGAAGTTAGTTTTACTGTCCGACGTTTTGTTACCGAACAACCATCATCATCTTAATTTTTTTAAATACGGCCTTGTATTGATGAAAACGGATTTTTAAAGTATTCTTCATTATAAATTATATGATGTTTCAAACATGGTAGTTCATTGTATATTAGATCATGTAGTATTGTTGAAATCATTTTCTAGTACGGGCCTGAATTAGTGATAAATATTGTGAAATAGAATATCCTAGATCTGAAAAAAATTAATAGTTTGAGTTGAGCTGAAGATTTGAAACATATTTAAACCGACATGAGTGATAAGTAGTTCATCAGATTTCAATAGGAAACTACTTTATAAAATTTATTTTTCAAAACTACGCCGTATTTAAAGGATGAAGTTGATAATGGTTGTTCAATAACGGAAAGATGGACGGCATAACCGATATAATCACAAGGAAAAAGCTTATAAAAAGTTCTGTGAAGCCCTTTTTTTACCTTGTTTCAGCATTGAAATATGAAATCGAAAAATTCAGTGATAAATAAATCGCCTAAAATTATTCTAGTCAGAGTGCCCATCGTCAAAAATTTTACTGATTGATACTCTCCAAAGTTTCTGTATGGCTTTATTGGACCTAGTCTGCCACCGTTCTACTCTGTGAATTTTTTTGTTTCGGAGGGAAAAAAATCCGATTTTATTTTATGTGTTTCCCTCATCTTTCCTAAACACGGTTCGAAACTACAGAGGGTGATTTTTTAGGTAATTTTGAGAAAAAAGTTCCTATGAACATATGTCCGTAGTTCAAAATAAAAGTTTAACGCCCTGTACCTCAGAAACGTTACTTTGTTTATGTATTCATAGGAACTATTTGTCTTAAAACAACCTAACGAATAACCCTCTGAACTTTCGGAAAAAGGCCCCTCGAACCAAAAAAAGTCACACAGAAAAGTTTGGAGTATCTATCAGTAAAATTTTTGCCGATGGGCACTTTCCTATTCTCTTTGTACTTCTCTTTAGATGTTTCATAAAATTGATGTTACTGCCAAAACGTCAAAAAGCTGGCTAATAACAATAATCCTTCAAAGGATATGTGGAAGAATATATTGTTTTATATTTCCAATAATAAACGTTGTTCAAAACTGAAAAATTATAACTAACTCGATTTTTTCACTTGATAGGTACAAGAATAAAAATAGCACGTGTTACTCACATAATGAACTGCTTTCATCAAATATGGTTAATTGACATCATCTGACATCAAAGGGTTCTTGAAAATGAATGAATTTAATGTTTCCGGTATTTTTATGGAATATCGAAAATTAATATATTTAAATGAATTACTGGGGAGTTCACCGATATGAATATACTCCACAACGTGATTAAAACTAATCCGAAATATAGTAAATGATACCGCCTCTATCTGGTACTTTGAGATATGGTAATATGTACTGAACTAGGTCATACATCAAAGGCGAGAGTGTGGTAAACTGTTTGATGTTCAATCCACTAGTGAAGCATGGTATATAGTACTCTACAGATAATATTACAGATGGAAATGGTCGCGATGAATCCAATAACAATGTTGGGTTAATCTAATTTAAACATATTGTACTGCGAACGATGGTAAACTATCCACTGCTTGAATCTAACGGTTGAATTGGTGGGGATTCCTATTTTAAAATGCTATAGCGTTGTAGTATGGAATAATCACTGGGTAGTCAATCGAAATATAATAGTCGTGGTAAATGTAACCACGGTGTTCCGTTGATCGAGTTTTGTTTTTCGCCATCAATATTACTATAATACCTAGCACCACTTTCTCAAGTTGTTTCAACGTATTTATAGAGTACATCTCACTACGATCAAAGTTTGTCCATATTCTTAACGTTTTTCGTGGTAAGATTTCGGACGATTCTAGTAATTTCTACCGTTCTTTTCTCTGCGTGTATATACATATCTTTTGTTACTGATAATAACAAACTTTTCTTATTGTTGACAACGTTTCTCAACTGCCTTTGTGTTTTTCTATGGATAGCTGCCGTTACTACGTCCTCTATTTCATGTTGTGTGGCAAAAGGTACATCGTAAGCCTCGATTTCGAAAGATCCCCATGAAAAATCCAGAGGCGTAACGTAAGGTCGGGTGACCTGAACAGTTTTTCAGAAAGGAATAAATAATGGTATGAAGTGAAAACAATCCTACAATACCTCGCGGGCCACTTAACTAGACCCATATTTCCAATCCATTTTTTGTTGTATGTTTCATGCAGATATTCCGCAACTGTTCTCATGTTGTGTGGTGGAGCACCATCTTGTTGATAAAATAATCCAACTCGATTTATTAATGAAACTTCCTCCAAAATATGCTCAATTTCCTTCGAGAGGAAATTCAGATATCTAGCCCCTGTCTGGGGACCATCAAACACTATAGAGCCTAAAATTCTTTCACGTAAAACCCCAACCCAATAATTGAAACCAAACCCTTCTTGGACATGTTTTCCCTCCATCAAGTGTAAATTTGCTTCTGACCAATATCGCTTATTATATCTGTACTGAATTAATGCAACGGCTTTTGTCAGTATAATTCTACATGGAAATTTGTCATCCTCCAAATATTTTCCGAAGAACCAATTGCAATACTCAATTCTCCTTGCATTATCATTTTGGTACAGGTGCTCATATTCTCTTGCGATCTCCCTGAGTGACGTATTGAGATTCACTTGGAAATATGCCAGAACATCTATTTCTTTTTCTTCACCCACAACAATTGAATCGTTTCCATCATTATCAGGCTCATATTGCATTTTTTTTAACTAGTTTTGCAAAATAGTGCTGGGTCGGGTGACGCCAATCAGGATATCTCTGTGCGTAGAGACGTGCAGCATCGGTTGAATTTTGCTTACACTCTTCAAAAACTAATAACATATCAATTTTTCCAGTTTCTGTATGAATATCATTATTTTCCATGTTTTTCATACAATGGGTACACAATAACAACCTAATTGTAGAAGAGATGTCGAATAATAGATCGACAAGTCAATTTTTACCGCAATTTTTACTCGATTATTTAGTTATTTACGGGCAAGCCCATTTGAAGTATAAATTACAATTAGATTATATAAGGCGCTGAAGTACAAATTAAAACTAAGAATAAGTTCAAATTTTAACGGGTTGATTTAGAATTTAAAAACCACAAGACAATAAGCGTCAATAAAACGTATGTTATATATTATGTTATGTCTTATTATTAATCTCAATAAGATTCTTCATTTAAAAGTTTTCTTACAACCTAATAGAGCGCTGCCACCCTTGTGGTAATCCGATCCTCTGTGCCCCATTCCATTATCCCCGATAACAAAGAAGTAATAGGGGCGAGCCACCTTCCGTGGGCACCTGGTACATGATAGGACCCAGAAAATACTATACTTTTTCCAAAGTTCCTTCTACATTTGCAAGATTGATTGTTACAAGTACTGGCGAAACTATCGCTGAAATTTGAAAAAGTAAAAATTATTCAAGTTCGGAGATTCCTACCCGTTCGCTAGATAGAGCAGAAAATATATCCATTGTTTCCCGTGACATCGACATACATGTTTTATTGTCCACTCGCCTATTCCAATAATACAGCCGAACAATTCCGGTGAGTTCAAGTTGTCCGGGGACGTGTAGATGTGATCGATGTAAGCCCCAAGTGTGCACTTTATATTAGCGCATCGCCGCTTCCAATAACCTGATCATCCAAGGCGCAAAGCACACAGGATGCGACTTTTCTATGTACATAGAGAAATAAACTCTTTCGTATCCGAAAATCAAAGGAATCATGCACTTTTTATTGGTTTTCCAAAGCGAAAGACCCGTTCGTTTGGGCGTCAGCGCTTCATCAATTATTAGTCATTGGATCGTTCATAATAGATACGGGTGGAGTGGATGATACGTACACGCAGCAAAGGAAAAAACGTCATTAACAGTCCACTCAACAGTTGTTTGTTAACTAGGAACAGAAACTAGAAGAAGTTCATCACAGGGTTTCTCAGTGAAACGGCGAAGTACAGGTTGACCAAGACAGCAATGCCTTTGGGATGTGCAAACGACAGTGACGTTAGTTACTACTTCAGCAACAACATAACAAGAGCGGCTTAAAATAATATTTAACTGTTGTACAAAAAAATGTTTTATTATATTATTATTATAACCCGAAATTCTGCTTGCTGAAAATAGTTTGGTAGTTCTGAGTAGAACCATTGTACTCCCCGCTGTCAGGTTTATCTCGTGAGTGCTCTGGATCTTCTGATGAACTCCTAGAGATTCCTCACGAGGTTTTCCCATGGGATGATATCTCCTACAATACAGTGTCCGAAGATATCCATTCTCAATGAAACCAGGCTTCACATTAAAAAATACATATGTGGCTGCTTCGTCCTTCTCATCACAGAACCTGCAACAAGTGTTTTCTCAGGTGGCAGTGTCCTGTTATTAGTCCTAACACCTTCCTGAGAGAGTTCTGGCTCAGAACAAGAAGATATCTTGATAGCCAATCAGTTGGCCCTATCACCATCATTTTACCGTGAGTATTACCTGTGGCGTCTTCCCAGGAAGATTGATCCTGCTTAATGTTCCCAAATGGGGTTCCACAGGCTGGTTCTCCCAAATTGATTTGGAAGTAAATGTACATGATCGCACTGCCTCTGATGCCGCCCCGGAGAGAATAACTCTGGTTTGGTTTCTAGGACCCCCCCTTATAATCCCTCTTGTTCAAGCGAAGATAGCTGTCACTTTGGCTTGGAATACAAAGTTTGAGTAACGAGACTTAGACTGATGTCTCACCTTGGTCTCTGCCCGTTGCGTGTACCAAATTTGCCCCCTTGACAGCACTTTGCTTACCCCCAGTAGTTCCCTAGTTGGTCCTACTCTGGTCGACTCTGGTTGACTTCTTTTTACCAGGAAGCGGACTTTGTTCGCCTCCTCCTTATAGAGCTTCTCTTCAGGGTAATTTTACTTCACGATGGCTAGCTTCGTCTTCGTGGGCACCTCTTCGAAGCTTTCTTTATCTCCACTTCTCTCTTCGACTAGGGGCGTCTTTGCAGGGCCCTGCATCGGGGGAGGTGTGGTGGTACTTGAGCGGGGTCTTTTGGTTGACCCCACTAGTTCAGGAGGGGATTTCATAGTCCCTTTCCTAAACGTTGTCTGCTTTCTCCAGATCCCGAGCTCTGTACCCCACTTTTCTGGGCTTCCCCTCTTGCCACTTTGGGCGAACGGTAATGTGTTGTATTTTTTACCTCTCACTTCGATTTTGGCGTCTTGAGTTTTCGCCTCTGCGCTCCCGACAAATACGGGTGCTTCTTGACCATCCTCTCGAGGTCCTCATCAACTCTTCAGGTGTGGCCTGCTGCGGGGCTTCACAGTTTCGTTGGTCTCGGCGACTGGCCCCGTGGTCGAAAGTTCTTGGCTTCCTAATACCGCAGGGGCTAGAACCGGTTCTGGATCTGGGAGCTTTTGACTCCCTGGCTCCGGAATTGGTGTTTTTCTCTTGTGGTTAACTATGCACTTTCCACGAGTAATTTTGGCAGAACGATCGATACCAGCAGAACCGCTTACTGGGACAAGGCTAGAAACTCCAGAGAGTCACATGGTTTTCTGGAGGGATCGTTAATAGAATAGAATAGAATAGAATTTATTGATCTCATAATATCAAATGATGACATAAGACAGGTCAAATATAAGGAAAGTAAAATTAAAAAGTCTAGTTGAAACTAGAACATTTTCCTTAAAATAGTGAAATTAGACAATAATCAAGATTAAAAAATACAAAATACAGTAATGTAGTATACATAAAATATCATAAAGAACAACTAGACACACAGGTACGTCAAAAAACGATAAAATCAAACGAAAAATATGTTGCAGTCTAGGCAAAATTCAACGAGTATTTTCAAAATATTCTTCAACCGATTATGGACATATTATGTCAATGAGATAGTTTTTAGTTTTTACTTTAAATTTATGCACTAAGACAATTATAAAGTTTAATTACCATTACTATAGGTGATTTCTTATAGATTTCTATACGCTGGTAAAGTATAGAGAAATCTGATTTATATCTTGGGTCATGAGCATGAATGTCACTATTCCGAAAATAATCGTCTCTACTTCTATGAACTGATGTGATTAAATCCAATATATAAAGGCCACACAGAGTTAAAATTCTCAAGCTGATAAAAACAGGTCGACAGGAGTCTACAAATGAGATGTTTGAAATATGCTAAAAATGTTTTTTGTCACAGAAAAGAATTCTAAGGTGTATTTCAAACATCTCATTTGTAGACTCCTGTCGACCTGTTTTTATCAGCTTGAGAATTTTAGTAGTAGTTCTCCTCATGCTAAAAATGTTTTTTGTCGCAGAAAAGAATTCTAAGGTGTGAGGAGAACTACCCCAAACACAAATTCCATAACTAATCCTAGACTGTATTTCACTAAAATAAAGAAAACATATGTGATTTATATTGAGTGTTTTCCTTAAATTTCCAATTTGGAAACATTTTGAATTTAATATCTTTGATAAATTTAAACAGTGAGATTTAAATTTGAATAATCACCCTATGTGTCCCGCACACTTCAGCACCCCTTTGAGTTAGACGGGCTCCTGACTCAGTAAATCTTCGCTTTAGCTGCTCTCTAGAAATCCTCTGAAACTAAGTCTTTCTCCCGCGACGTGGACGCCAGTGCCATACCAGCTACCGAATTAGTTTGGGGCAAGTTGACTGAGGTTAACAATTCAATACGTGAGCTGGTTACTGCCAGGTGACGACACGTGACACTGGAGAAAGACAATTAATATACTTTTCAGTACCTTCTTTCAATTTTTCTAATTCTTCTATTACGAATGTTGATATATAATGTATTCAAATAATTAGAAGATGATCAATAGTTCCATAGAGTTTGTATCTACTATTCATTTATTTCATTAAATATATTCTAATCAAGAATTATTTCATTTCAACAATAGTATGGTCGACGCAAAACTAATGTTATTAACTCAAATATTAAAATGCGATTATTGATCTCGAAAATTTATCCTACTATGGGCCGTAGTGGTCGTGATGATAGAGCGCTTGCCTCTCGATCACGTGGGCGTGGGTTCGATTCCCAGCATGGTCACTGGTGTTGTGCTAGGGCACGTTGAAAGGTAAGACCTCGCAAAAGTTTCGACTTCTGAAGGCAGGCGTTCGTAGGAGGATAACAGCTGGATAACGGAAAAAACAATTTAAAAAAAAAACAAAAACGAAACAATTTTTCAGTAATACACTAATTGACTGAATAACCATAATTATATAGAGATATGCAACTCACAGACACATTCAAATATATTACATTTTAAAAAGGTTATTCTTGAATAAAAATAGTATGGTATAAGTCTAACAAACCTTTTTGGACCAAAATTGGTTGAGAGTTGTTAACATTCAGAGTCTATGTGAAAGAAGGTACTAATGTCTTGGTCAAACTCTATCCCGAGTGATTTGGGGTTATTACTGAATATTCCATTTTCACTAAAGGTCTCTGTTATTGACTTTTTCACAAGGAAACTTATCTGAACTTTCTTATCAGCATTCAATATGAGTTGATTTTTCTGACCCCATTCCTTCATTCCAATGTGAACTTTCTCTGCATTACTTTGTAATTCTATCGAATATACATTTGGAAATATCAGTTACAAAAAGGAAAAATTAAAGGGCACAAGACTGATTCTTGGGAAACACCTAGAAAAGTCGGGTATGCATTTGATTGGATTGGAGTTTTGTTCAAACAGAAAGTAATCCCCATACGACTGTCGAATCACCTTTGCGCAACACCTGACACAGTTTTTCTACTAGAACATACTTTGCAATGCTTCCTGTAACAATTCCAATCAGAACAGGTGACTATCTCAAACCAGTTTCACGGTTCTGCCGATTATCAGTGCCGACCTAGACATGACAGAGAGCTAATGCTCAAATCCGTCATCCTGCAATTGCTTTCCATTTGCTTTTTTCAAAAATCTCAGAATTGTCTTCAATAGAATAAAATACGTGGATGTGATTTTCACTAACATCTTCAGTATAGTTAGAAAATGAAGCATATATGTATATATATATATATATATATATATATATATATATATATATATATATATATATATATATATATATATATATATATATATATATATATATATATATATATATATATATATATATATATATATATATATATATATATATATATATATATATATATATATATATATATATATATTTGAAAACTAAAAGTTCGGGTTGAACCGCGTCTGGAATTTGTTGAAATTCGACGTTTCGGCTCCGATTTTGGAGCCATTTTCAAGAACTGAAAAAGAAAGAAAATAAGAAAATTTATAAATGGTTGAAACGTAATTCTACGCTGAGGTCTCAATCTGCCTACTCCTCAGGTTTAATTACGTTCGGTTTTTGTGACTTGACGTCGGGGTCTCAATCTGCCTACTCCCCATGTCTCGTCACTGGTTCTCTCTAAGGTCTCAATCTGCCTACTCCTTCGAGAGAACTGAGGAATTGTGGGTTGAGGAACTGTATTTATAGTGGACGTGGCTGTAATGGCCGTGTGCAATGTATTGGCGCGAGGTGAACTATGGGCGGAAACTGAGTTGGCGCTAGATGAATTTCAACAAATTCCAGACGCGGTTCAACCCGAACTTTTAGTTTTCAAATATCTGACCGCGGAAACCTATCTGAACACATATATATATATATATATATATATATATATTATATATATATATATATATATATATATATATATGTAGACATATGTGCAAAGATCCTTACTTTGAAGGAACAACTTTGCAAGAGCTCTCTGAAACAAACAGCAGGACTCTGCCTGATTCAAACGGAGAGCCAACTACAGACCGGTTTCGGAATATCGTACCTCATCAGTGCAGTCAAGGTTATCACGGTTGTATACACGCGAGGTCCCGATGTTCGTCATCGTCCTCCGAGAGGAATACTGCAATTGCTCACAGGATCCACCTCGGTGACAGATTAGAGAGCACCCCAGAAAGACATTTCGGATACGAAATGGTATATGTGATATACTTGTTTCAAGGAGCAAATAATGTTCCAGTGACTGTAAAACAGTCGATAACAATCCTTTAAGAGGTGACTATAACTTTGTATAGTATGTATGGCATATGTCCAACAGAAAACAACTACTTCTCTGGCTGATACCTCGACAGATATTGAATTATATCTGTCAGACATATGTGCAAAGATCCTTACTTTGAAGGAACAACTTTGCAAGAGCTCTCTGAAACAAACAGCAGGACTTTGCCTGATTCAAACGGAGAGCCAACTACAGACCGGTTTCGGAATATCGTACCTCATCAGTGCAGTCAAGGTTATCACGGTTGTATACACGCGAGGTCCCGATGTTCGTCATCGTCCTCCGAGAGGAATACTGCAATTGCTCACAGGATCCACCTCGGTGACAGATTAGAGAGCAACCCAGAAAGACATTTCGGATACGAAATGGTATATGTGATATACTTGTTTCAAGGAGCAAATAATGTTCCAGTGACTGTAAAACAGTCGATAACAATCCTTTAAGAGGTGACTATAACTTTGTATAGTATGTATGGCATATGTCCAACAGAAAACAACTACTTCTCTGGCTGATACCTCGACCGATATTGAATTATATCTGTCAGACATATGTGCAAAGATCCTTACTTTGAAGGAACAACTTTGCAAGAGCTCTCTGAAACAAACAGCAGGACTTTGCCTGATTCAAACGGAGAGCCAACTACAGACCGGTTTCGGAATATCGTACCTCATCAGTGCAGTCAAGGTTATCACGGTTGTATACACGCGAGGTCCCGATGTTCGTCATCGTCCTCCGAGAGGAATACTGCAATTGCTCACAGGATCCACCTCGGTGACAGATTAGAGAGCACCCCAGAAAGACATTTCGGATACGAAATGGTAAATAAACCATTTTCATAATACAAGATCAAAATCTAACAAAAGTCTTCTCATACTCTGTTGCAACAACATGCTATTATTATAGGATGTAGAGTATTCAATTTGATACCCATGAAATTGTGTGAAAAATAAAAACATGAATACTCAAGAACATTGGAAATATTAATAAATCTTGTGAAATTTAAGTGAAATGTCAGAATGATGATTCGGTTTCATTGATAAAATATTTCTTTCTTCATTTATTTTGTGAGACATATTATTGTTTTAATATTAAGATTATTTATTTATATTGTCAAATCATATGATTACACGTAGGTCTCATAATCCGTGTAATCATATATCAAATCATTTAGTCAATATTCTTGTTCGACTACTATTATTACTATAAAATGTAATGCAATTAATAATGAATGAATGAATAAAATAATCAAATTCCATAAACAGTATATTCTCTCAACAACCTGGTATATGTGAATCAAAAATGAATATTTTCCTTACAAGAAATCTACATTAGAACCAATCTATTGCATATTTTTCTAATTGAAACGCTAAGCAAAATTTCTTATATTGCCAAGATAATAGAAGAGCATCAAAGAGAAATTGCACCAGACGAATGAAATGAATTACGCTTCAAAAGTATTGTATTGTTTTTCCATTAGACGATTGGCGTTTGTTCTCATCCTAAGTGGTATTTTTCATTAGGAGCTGACATGAACTACCACCAGGAGTGGATTCGCTCAAAGAGTCTTCACATTAGGGTGATAGAAAGAATGGATAAGCAAAGGATTATTTCCAGAGAAAATAGGACAAGTGAACTATAGCAACAACAACGAATTCAGGAGAGTTATAGAAATCCGTATCTTGAAATCAGTCTCGGTGGAAAATATTCCGTTATTCTTCCACTTGCATGGCTTAATAACTTTAGAGTTCTTTGTACAAAGTGTGATCTGACCTCTTGTGCTTCTGTGAATGACGAGTGTATAATGACATTTTATGAAGAATTATGTTGTTTCTGAAAATAAAATGTGAAAATTAAGTTTTGTTTTTGATAACTAATTCTTTCAATTTATTTTGCCCTGTATGATACCGGAACGTTGGCAGTGATATTTAGAACACATTTTCTAAAGAATACATTGAATTGAAACCAGAAATGAAAACTTCTCGGAACATACAGTCGATACCCAAGAATTGACGTAGATTTGAGATTAGTGTCAATAGACACTATTCAATCCCCAATATTGATTGATGTATTCAAATTAAATGTAAAACAGACTCAATCCATATTGTTGTTATGTTTTTCTTCATGGATCAATGTGAAATAAAAATACTAGTGAGATATCACCATAGACTGATTGAGAATTGCGGAATTCTACGGAATTCTAGGAGTAATTTGTTAAGAAAGTACTTTTGCCTTAGTCGAAATATTGACTGTTCTCACTCTCTCATAAATATTTCTGGATATTCAAAATATTTAATTTTTACTCTACCAATATTTTCAATATGAAGTGCTTCTTGATTTGGTGATGAGATGTGGCAGCGAGCAACCAAATGGTAATCGCAGAGTCAGTTTGAGATTCGTATATTAATCCGAAAAATATTTCCATATTTGAACAGTGCATAGAAAGCTCAAAAGCCATTGGACTCCGGAGCTATGCTGTTTTGTAACATTTCAACATCGAAGGCTAATTACTTCGGCATTCTGGAATACTT
The DNA here is from genome assembly GCA_958502065.1 of Chrysolina americana. NCBI lineage: Eukaryota > Metazoa > Arthropoda > Insecta > Coleoptera > Chrysomelidae > Chrysolina > Chrysolina americana. Next base: position 52,113,755 of record OY293416.1, read on the forward strand.
ATCCATTAACAAAGTTGAAATTGATTCTCAAATCATTTCGCCGTTTATTTTTATAAGTTATGTAGGTACCAGAATATACTCTAAGTATTGTTACGAACCTGATAGTAGATAGAAAAATCATGAATCCTTCTGTTTGCCCATTAGAATGTACTAGAATCATTAAAGTTTATTCGAGAACTTAGTATGGAATGTTCTGTTGAAAGTTCTATAGCTTCTAGAATAATGTTATCCTATAAATACGATCAGATTTGCCAAGTGGGGAAGTTTTTGAGTTTTGTTTACTTTTTAACATTTGACTGTTGTAACGTTACCAAGTGAAGTTTGAAGTATTTATTTGAACTGCAAAGTGTCAAACAGTGTTGTCAGTTGTATTATTTGTTCTGTGACAATAAAGGCGAGTTAACTAAGTGTACCACTTATTAAACCTGAAAAACGCAACATTTGGTGACAGCGGTGGGATAAGTAGTACTGAAGAAAGAAGAGTGAAGCAGATTTACAGTATTTGATGGTGAATACTCGAGCACAGAATTACGACGAGCTGGCGACGTTAGACATAATCCAGTTTTTGAAGGAACAAGAAGCGAAAATAAAACTGGAACAAGAAGAGCTTCTCAAACAATTTGAAATACACAGAAAGTAGATCAAAACAAACAAGAAGGGCTTTTTCAACTATTTGAACTGCGCAGAAAACAAGAGCAAGAGGATCAAGAAGCTAAAAGAAAACAAGAGCAAGAGGAACAAGAAGCTAAAAGAAGACAAGAACAAGAGGAGCAAGAGGCGCGATTAGTCCAACGGTTACAACAGTAGCATGTCGATCTCCTGCAACAGTTTAGTCACAGCCAACAGTGCTTCCAGAATGAAATCACCGAAAAAGTTCAGGAAGTCAGAGGAAGAGTCCAGGAGGTCGAAATTGAACTGTCCAAAATGAATGAACGGGTGGCACAAGAAGTAAACAAGAAATTCAACGAAGAAGTGGATAGGATCAAGGAGAGGATAGAAACAATGCACCTTCCACACACGCGGGCACCCTCTGAGGAAATTTCTCCCACCAGTGAAAGGCAATTTTCACTGACATATCCAAGGCCTGCTCAAGCCTCCAACATTTGATGGGCAATCTTCGTGGTCTTTGTATCGACGTCAATTTGAGGCGGCAGCAAACGCAAACGGCTGGTCCGAGGAAGAAAAGGCCACTTCACTAGTCCTGTGTCTGCGAGGCCAAGCGTTAGAGATATTGCAGAATATCCCCGAGAATAAGCAGAAGGAGTATTCTAGAATCGTGGAAGCTTTAGAGATAAGATATGGGCAGCAGTATCTTAAACAAGTGTTCCAGAGTCAGCTAAAGAGTCGATCCCAAAAACCAAACGAATCACTGCAGGAATATGGAGCAGATGTGGAGCGACTCATTAATTTGGCCTATCCACAAGCACCGAAAGAGTTCATAGAACAAATTGAAGTGCAAACCTTCATCGACGGCCTAGGAGATCCTGACATGCAGCAAGCCCTTCGACTAGGACGTCTTCAGACCATAAGCGGGGTACTAATTGGAGTTCGAAGCGGCTAAAAATGCATCAAGAAATACGAGATCCAAGTTACGAGAAGTCAAATTCATCGAAGATTCTTCTATGAGCGAGGCGCTGTTGAATAAGTTATTGGACTCCACATCGGCATTGGGTAAACAAATGACTTCTGAAGAAAATAAAAGGAGGCGCTGCTATAGCTGCGGAAAAACTGGTCATCTACAAAGAAGCTGCTGGGAAAGATCAAGGTCCAGAAGTCCAATGAGGGTAAGGACGACATCTACAAGCAATAAAGCGAGATCGACGTTGCAGAGAAATGGACAAAGTCTACTAGTCCAAGGCCAATTAGAAGATCGAAGATGCACCTTCACTATAGATACAGGAGCTTCCAGAACAGTTGTTCGTCCAGGCCTCATACAAAAATCTGTAAAGCCGATAAAGAGGAATATGGTTTTGGAAACAGCTACGCGACAAACCTCACCAATCATTGGAGAGACGCTTGTATGCATCCAGATAGGCCCCATCACCATGGAACATTTTATGTTGATGGCAGATATAAAGGATGAATGTGTTTTGGGTCTAGATAACATGGAGAAGAACGACTTCATCCTTAATGTCAGAAAGAAAATATTGCGGATCGGCAATGAAGAAATCTTTCTGAGCAGATACGAAGAAAAACTCCAACCAATGAAGATTTATGTTGAGGAAGACATCCATATTCCGAAAAACTCCGAAACCATTGTTATGGCCAGACTGGAAGGTGAACCTGGGGATTTGAGCACTGGAATAATTGAAAACGATGAATACCGTAACAATGGACTTCTAATTGCCCGATGTCTTGTGAACACGGAACAACAAATTCCTGTCAGGGTTGCCAATACTACAGATATCAAAGTTTTCCTGAGGAAAGACGACCAATTGGGCATCTGCAAACCCGTCACTCGAGTCATCAATTGTGAAAACCAAACTCGAACACTTCGAAGAAAAACTACCAACATCGATCAGAGAACAATCGACAAAATGATGGAATCCACGGAACACCTATCTGTGGAAGAAAAACAGAAGATCAAAGAGTTTCTCGATAGTCATGGAGACATCTTCTCGACAGAAATTTCAACGGGACGTACCAATCTAGTCCAACACCGAATCAACACCTGCGACGCCCAACCAATCCGACAAGCTCCAAGGAGACTACCATTTTCCAAACAGTGAGAGGTAGTCAACATGATCAACGACATGCTGAAGGATGACGTAATTGAAGAATCCACAAGCCCGTGGTCCTCACCGGTAGTCTTAGTAACTAAAACGGATGGATCAACCCGATTTTGCGTGGACTATCGACGATTGAATGACGTCACCATGAAGAACAGCTATCCATTGCCAAGAATCGATGACACGCTTAACACACTATCTAGTTCAAAATGGTTTTCAACGTTGGATTTGAAAAGCGGTTACTGGCAAGTGGAAGTCCATCCCAATGACAGAGACAAGACAGCATTCTCTGCCGGACACGGGCTGTACCAATTCAAAGTTCTTCCGTTTGGATTATGTAACGCTCCTGCCACCTTTGAACGACTTATGGAACTAGTACTAAGGGGTTTGACATGGAAAACCTGCCTTGTTTACTTGGATGACGTAATGGTAATGGGAAAGACGTTTGACGAACATTTGAAAAATTTGGAAGAAGTATTTTTGAGGTTAGAAAACGCCAACCTACATCTCAATACAAAAAAATGCTGTTTATTTAAAAAGGAAGTTAATTTCTTAGTCCATGTCATCTCGGCCGAAGGAATCAAGACCGATCCTGCGAAAATTGAGGCTGTTAGTAGTTGGCCACGTCCCAGAGACAAACACGAAGTAAGAAGTTTCTTGGGACTATGCACTTACTATCAAAAATTCGTACAGGATTTTGGAAAAATCGCCAAGCCACTCCATCGCTTGACTGAGAACAACGTTCAGTTTGATTGGAGTTCTGATTGTCAGCAGTCATTCACTGAACTGAAGAAGAAATTAACAACTGCACCTATTTTAGCTTATCCACAAGAGAAATGCACTTCATTTTGGACTGTGATGCGTCTCAGCATGGTATTGGATCTGTTTTATCTCGGGAACAGGATGGCGAAGAGAAAGTTATAGCATATTATAGTAAAATTCTGGGCAAAGCCGGAAAGAACTACTGTGTTACGAGAAAGGAACTTTTATCGATAGTCAAAGCCATTGAACATTTCCACACCTACCTCTATGGCAGACGTTTTCTCGTGAGGACTGATCACAGCGCTCTGCAGTGGATAATGAACTTCAAGAAGCCTGAGGGTCAGGTTGCCAGATGGATAGAAAGTCTTCAACAATATGACTTCAAATTAATTCATCGTAGGGGCAGGACACACAGCAATGCAGACAGCTTATCAAGACGTCCACGCTTGGAGCAGGAATGCCGGTATTGTCAGAAACTTGAAAACAAAGAGGCCAACTTCCACAATGAAGGGCAGTGCAAGGAAATTTTGCAAGCCACTACCGTGAAAGTCGAGTCCGAAGAATCTGATTTATGGACAACAGAAGAAATGAGGAAAAGTCAGAAGAAAGATAACAATCTGAAGTTAGTCCTAAGCTGGCTAAAAAATGGAGTAAGACCCGAGTGGCAGGAAGTATCCAAGTTTGGTGCAGTTGCCAAAGGATACTGGGCTCAGTGGGATTCCCTATGTCTTCGTGATGGCCTATTGCAACGCAGATGGCAGAGCCCAGATGGAGAAACCGTAGTGTACCAACTGGTGCTGCCAAAGGTTCATGTCAAAGATGTGCTTGAACAACTTCATAGTAGTCGTGCAGGTGGACACTTCGGAATCAAGAGGACCCTAGCTAGAGTTCGAGATCGATTCTATTGGGTGAATTGCCGTCGAGATGTTGAAGAATGGTGTAAGAGATGTGATCTATGTTCTTCAAAGAAGGGACCGAAAGCCAGAAATCGAGGAAAAATGGCCCAGTATCTTTCTGGTGAAACATTCGAAAGAGTAGCAGTGGACATTCTGGGGCCGTTTCCTGTTACTGAGCAAGGAAATAAATACTTGATGGTAGCCATGGACTATTTCTCCAAATGGCTCGAAGTTGTGCCCATTCCAAACCAGGAGGCAAAGACAGTTGCAAAGGCCTTCCTAGAAAATGTGATAGCCAGACATGGAGTTCCGCTAGAATTACATTCAGATCAAGGAAGAAACTTCGAATCCGAGTTATGGCAGGAAATGATGAACATTTTAGGCGTGAAGAAAACTCGCACAACAGCCCTACATCCACAATCAGATGGAATGGTTGAACGACACAATAAAACCATCAGCCAGTATCTGTCGATGTTCATCTCCAAGAATCAAAAGGATTGGGATGAGTTGGTACCATTATTTCTCCTATCCTATCGAAGTGCCCAGCATGAGTCCACCGGATATACCCCTTCAATGTTAATCACTGGGAGAGAAATGAAACTGCTAATCGATCTGCTATTTGGAATGCCACCCGCCAGGAATGTAGATGAGGACAAAGTTCTTCCAGAATTTGTCAAAGCATTGCGAGAAAGACTGGATCGAGTGCATGAATTCTGCAGACATCGTCTTCAAATCACCAGTGATAAGATGAAGAAGAGATTTGACAGGGACTATGGTTGAGCCAGGTGATGCTGTTTGGCTGTACCAACCTCAAAGAAAGAAAGGACTATATCCCAAGCTAAAGAGGAACTGGACAGGCCCTTATGTCGTCGTAAAGAAAATCAACGATTTGGTGTACCGCATCCAGCTTACCCCAAGGAGCCAAAGTTGTTCACGTGGAGAGGTTAATAGAATACCGAGGCCACGACCCTCCAAATTGGTTCCAGCGAGACAATCAAGATGGAGATGATGTTATCCGGGACGGAATAACCTAGAAGAGGAGGCAGTGTTACGATCCTGGTAGTAGATAGAAAAATCATGAATCCTTCTGTTTGCCTTCTAGAAACCCATTAGAATGTACTAGAATCATTACATTTTATTCGAGAACTCAGTATGGAATGTTCTGTTGAAAGTTCTATAGCTTCTAGAATAATGTTATCCCATAAATACGATCAGATTTGCCAAGTGGGGAAGTTTTTGAGTTTTGTTTACTTTTTAACATTTGACTGTTGTAACGTTACCAAGTGAAGTTTGAAGTATTTATTTGAACTGCAAAGTGTCAAACAGTGTTGTCAGTTGTATTATTTGTTCTGTGACAATAAAGGCGAGTTTATAAGTAAGTATACCACTTATTAAACCTGAAAAACGCAACAGTATTTATAAATTAGGGTATTATCTAATATTTTTAAAATTCACATTTCAAAAAGAGATAGACAGAGTCACCAAGAAATAAAATACACGTTTGTCACCTACATAATATTACTCGTTGGTTTTGCCATAGTGCTGAGAAAAAAATACTTTTCCGTCTCTTCCCCTCATATATTCTGGTGTATTGGTATAGGGATCCGGGCACCCGGACTTATGGCTTAAATTTCTTTGACCGGACTCCGGTAAATATCTACTTCCCCTAATCGATTTATTTAATTGTTTTGTTTTCGCCATTGTTACGATTAATAACAATTTCAAATATACAAACTTATAAATTAAGGGGAAGTAAATATTTGCCCACATTTAAAGTAGTCTGCTATTGCTTGGTAATAGCAAAACAACGGAAATGACGAATAACGGTGACGTTATTTTTAACGGAAGTGATACAGCATAGGGCTGATTGTCTGGGGTTTTCGATTAACTACTTCGTCTTCAACAGTATTATTTTCCTAAGAAGACATCGATAAGCTCTTGTTGCTGTTTTCACCCCAACAATGCTGTATCACTTTCGTTAAAAATAACGTCACCGTTATTCGACATTTTCGTTATTTTGCTATTGCTTGGTGAATATTGACTTCGGTATCTAGAAAAGTTCATGTTACAATTCCTCTTGGCCACATGTTTCTAGGAAAACTATCATCTGCAACTATGACGATATCGTTTCCGTGGATCGAAGTCTGTGTCAGTAGAGGCACATAGTGGAGGTACTTCATTGGTCTTTTCCGAAAATACGTTCCATTTTGTCGCAATTTTTTTTTTGCAAAGTGAATATCTCCACCAAAATTACATTTTCTGTTTTGAGGGTATCGTTTTCAGGAAAGACAAAAGTGATTTTACTGCAGCCAGAGCAGTCAGAGTTTTTTACTGAGTACGTTTCTGAATGTTATCTTTGGGAAATAATCACGGCTCTAATTCGTTATCGAGTTGAAAGCATGGGTCATGACTGGTTCAATTTCTTGTATCACATGTGACGTATCAGGATGAATTAAGAAAATTCCTCAGTTGGCATGGCATGGTATACCTACTGGGTCTGATTGGTCTAGAAATGGTGAATTGTTTTCTAGTAACCAAGAAGTTACTGGGTACTTTTCACTATAATGTCCGGCGCATTGGTGTTCTTCGTTTCACTGCTTTTCACATTTTTGCTCCGGAAGCTGTTGTTTTCGACACTTTCCACTGATTTTTCTGTTTCAATGACATTTTTATTTCAATAATAGCTAGTTTTCTATTCGTTGCCTGTACTGACTGTTCCAAGTTTTGTTGTTCATATGCTAATTATTTCTCTTCTAATTCTATCTGCAATTGATTCATAGCTTCCAGTTTTTGCAGTGCTGGGTCATTTAGTCTGCTTGTTGGGAACTATGTGTCTTCGTAGATTTATTTCTTTGTAGCAATTGACTCGTGAGGACTGTATTTTGATGGTGGTATTTAAGCATTGACTCTGCTTATTGTTCGTATACAGCAGCTTCTTCTCGTGACATCGTTCAAAATGCGTGTAACGTTAATTCGGCTCAAGCATAATTTCTTTTTTTCAGAACGTATATACTCGTGTTAAAGCCGGAACACGAGTAAATACTGAACAAATCTCGAAAGGACCAAAATGTTTTGACAATAATTGTTTGGCAAAATTAGGCTTACGTGTTACTTTTCATTACAGTATGAAAACAAAACCAAAGTATTAGTTAATGGATTTCTGGATACCGGAAGGCAACAAAATTCTATAAAACAAAAAGGAATTTGACAAGATTAACAAACAATTCATTTTCTCGATCGACCAAGTCTCATTCTGAAATAGTATGCCGAATCGAACGAAGCCGGCCCTGCCTGTCGTCGTTATGAGACACTCGGCACTCGGAATGAAACTCAGGGCGTTATTGTGAATAAAAGCATTACGGGCTCTGCTTTCAAAGATTATTGAAGTGTATGAGACTTTGGAAGGAATTCACGAAATAATAGTTCCGTGCTGGGTGCAAGGTTTTGTTGTAAGTGGTTGGTGTTAAACAGCTACACAGGAGTTGCATTAACTTTTTGCCAAGCTGCAGAATGGAAGTTCATAAACTATATATAGTTTGGATACAATGTTAATACCAGAACCGATTTTCATTGTGCTCAAATGCATCTGGAGGAAATAGTTTCCTTTTTGTTGGAGAAGTTCGTTTTGCTCCGAGAACTCAGTGAAATGTTTTTTGAATCAGCCATATAGATCTGTAGAGTCTGAACAACAAATTGAATTCAAAACAGTGGTACTATATTAATCGCAGTGAAGACGACAATTATGATTCATTATTTTTCAAACATATTCAGTAGATACCTAAAAAAATGTTGCTCCTGAACGGGTGATTATAATCAAGTATCGATACAAAGGGTGGTGAAGTTATAACTACAAAAGATATAGTTGAAAACTTGGCACCCTCAATGTCTTTCTTCCAGTAAAGGATATGTGTTATCCAAAAAACAAATCAATTTTATTTTCAGGGGAAACTTTTTCAATGGATAGCCCCCGTAGTTTAAACTCTTAGGAGGGGTAGAATCTTAGAATCCTAAATGGAAAAGAGGGTTCAATGACACATCATTTTGATGGGCGTTTCATTTTCTTTAGGATTCATGGAAATCAATGCAAGTGTAAAAGGCAAAGGACTCAATTTTTCCCGATAAGTAACTGTGCTTACAAAATAATTTATACAGGGCTATTTATATTCGAGTCTATGCATGGGGATCTCGGTAACGGTAAGAGATAGAAGGGGGTTGAATGGGGGCAGAGTTGAGTATTTCAGAGGTCAACATGAAACAACTGAAAAAAAATCTGATCTAGCTGCTTTGGGTCTGGAGTTATACAGAAAAAATCGAAAATATCGGCATTTTTTTCCTATATATATTTATTTTATGAAGATTGTTTGAAACTTTTGGCACTCTGCCATAGCAACTTTTTGTAGACTATCCAAATACCTATGCAAATAAAAATTATATAAAAAGTTTCGTATAACCCGGGCCCCATCAACTTTTTATTTTCAAATACGGACCTGTATTTTTTAAAGCATTTTTTCAAATCATTTTTGTCACATTTTATATTGGCGTAGTATTTTCATCTGAGTTACTGAGTGTTTTGGAAGTAGTGAACTATTAGCAGTGAAATTATTATTTTTTTATTCACAACAGCTGTAATTGAAAAATATCAAATTGTCATTGGTTCACTTTTTTATTCTTCGATATTCTTCAATTATAGCTCTTATGGAATTAAATAATGTTGATTTCACTGCTGATAGTTCACTACTACCAAAACACTCTGTCGTTTAGATGAAAATGCTCGCCAACATGAAACACGACTCTCACCATTTGAATGAATGTTATAAAAAATACAGGTCCGTATTTGAAAATAAAAAGTTGGGGGTGGCCGGGGTTGTGCGATACTTTGAATAAAATTTTCAATTGCATATTCGAATAGTCTACAAAAATTTGCTAAAGCAAAGTGCCAACAGTTTCAAAAAATCATCACAAAATAAAAAGATGACAGAAAAATTTCGAGAAATTTTCGATTTTTCCTGTATAATTCCAGAACCAAAGAAACTATATAAGATGAATTTTTGTGTGTCACGTAATTGACCTCTAAAATACGCAACTTTGCCCCCTTTCTATCTTTTACCGTCGCCGAGATAACCATGCATAGACTGGAATTTGAATAGCCCTGTTAGTAACGCATCATATTCTAATTTGCCTATCATGAATAAATTCAGATTACGATAAGTTACTGACAAACAGTGCGGCTTTCAATAGTCCCCCCTGTTAACTTTTCAACGGTTTGACGTACAAACATAAAAAAACATGTTTGGAGGGTTTCACCGATACTTCTTTTTGAAATAAAACACAATGTGATTGCGCGGGGGAGAGATCAACTAAAAAAATGTAAATGGCATGGGGGGGTCATTTGTCACATCGTTGAAAAGACAATTCAATTCTCTTTCCAACCATCCAAAAATGTTCAGATGATATTTTTTAAAGAGTTTTCATTAGCTGATTAATCCCTATAGGTTGTCAATAACTTCTTTGATTTAAGGAAAAATACTCGAAAACTGGAATATTGGAAAAACTGAGAGAACTTATTTTTTCCATTTTTGCCATGTAGCTATAATACGATCTTTCTATTTGAGAACAAATTCGAACTTTTTCCCCAATACACCAATTCACAAGCCTGTTAGACTCGGTATTTTCAGTGTTATTATTTGACAAAAATTGTTTTGAGTTTAACAGTTAATGATTATTCGATTGTATTGACTCGTACCAGTCGTTTTTCCGCTGATTAAAATTCCATTTCATCATGGAAGACTAAAAATGTATTCAAGAAACAAATAATAATAATAATAATAATAATAATAATAATAATAGGACTCGATTTACCATAACATCTGGTCAAGTCAGAGTCCAAACAGAGCAGGTTATCTTTAGAAGAGGCGTGTTTCAAGGAGACTCCCTCAGCCCTCTTCTCTTCTGCATCTCACTACTGCCATTGTCCGTTGCACTACGGAAAACCCGCGGATACAACTGCGGCACCCCCAGCAGCCGGAGGCATAAGGTCACCCATCTGTTTTACATGGATGACCTTAAACTTTATGCCTCCGGAGAAAAGGACCTTCACCAGTCCTTAAGGGTGGTGCAAGAGTACACGCATGCTGTCGGAATGGAGTTTGGGATAGACAAATGTGCCACGGTTCATCTCAAAAGAGGACGATGCGAGGAATACGGAGAGGACGTTCAGCTCGTAGACGGAAGCATCCTACACCATCTGGATGCCGGAGAGACGTATACCTACCTAGGGGTGGAACAACGCCACACCCAAGAGGTAGCTACTGTCAAAAGCTCTCTCCGCGGCAAGTATCAGCACAAACTCCGACAGATCTGGTCTTCAGAACTGTCGGGGGAGAACAAAGTTGCTGCAACTAATATGCTTGCCGTTCCGATTCTACTTTACTCCTTTGGAGTAATGAAATGGACTCAGGAAGAACTGCGACAACTCGACGTAAAAACTCGCAAAATGATGCATCTTCATAGAAGCTTGCATCCTAAATCGTCTGTTCCACGGTTATACTTCCCCAGACAACGGGGAGGCCGTGGACTTTTGAGTTTGGAGTGTCTACATAACAGAATGGTACTGGATGGAGCCTGTAAAGTCATCAGGAGTTCAGATCCCCTTCTCTGCTTGGTATGTGATCATGAAAAGGCAGGGATTGGAGCATTTCTTTTCAAGGCAGCAACCCGTGCAGCCGATGAACTCGATCTCGTATTCGACACTGAACGGACAAACCCAAACTCTATCACCGAGTTGGAACCCGTTCAGCAAAAAGCCCACGTAAAAGCTGCGGAGTGTGAGAGGCTCCTGCAGCTACATAAGGATAAGCCGATGCATGGGGTCTTCTTCAAGAACATTGAAGACCTAGGCTTATCCAGAGACCTGACCTTCTCGTTTCTCAGGTCAAGTGGGCTGAAGTCGGAGACCGAGGGATTCATAATGGCCTGCCAGGATGGTGTCTTCAACACTCTCGTCTACCGCAGTCGCGTGATGGGTATAGAGGTCCCTGACACTAGATGCAGAGCATGTCGTGGGGCAGCTGAGACCATAATGCATTTGCTGTCAGCTTGTCCAGCTTATGCGGTCTCAGCCTATATCCACAGACATAACGCGGCCCTACGAGTGTTGTACTACCATCTACGACACTCGTACGGTGTAGACGAGACACCAGTGTTGCCTTATGCTCCGGGGGATATTGAGTCCGTGGTGGTGAATGAGAAGTGCCGAATCTATTGGAACTATTCATTCCCCACCCTCAGGCAAATACAAGCCAATAAGCCTGATGTAGTACTCCTCGACCATCAAAGTAGGACGATTTTCGTCATTGAGTTTTCAGCTCCTGGCGAAACGAACATCGTCCGAAAAGAGGAGGAAAAACGGACTAAATATCGAGATCTTCTCTTTGAACTCCGCAGGCTTTACCCAAACCATTCTGTCAAGATGGTGGTTCTGATAATAGGGGTCCTTGGTGGAATGATGGACACACTGCTCTCAAACCTAAAAATCATACCGGCTTGCCGTGACATGGCAGAAATCCTAGCCGGGCGAATGCAGAAGGCCGTAATTCTTGGTTCACTCCGCCTACTCAGGGCACATGATTCTCGGACCCAGTAATCACTTACCCCATGGACGTGGGGAGTGTTTACTGGGGTTAATGACACGCCAGCGCGCCCTCCGGAAGTGTCGGAGCTCCGGAGACAGGGCCTGACTGGGTAATTCCTAACGGAAAAAAAAAAAAGAAAAAAAAATAATAATAATAATAATAATAAACACTCGTTGAGTGTACCCAAAGGCATAGCCTGTGCGGGTAGAGGACGGCTATTATTATTATTTACCGTGGCGCTCCGGGGCGACTTACTGATGTTTTAGGTGATATATTCACTTTTCAGCTGTAGGAAAACTCGGAAAACCTACAGCACCACCTCGGGTGGTCGGTGTGCACTCCAAGCAAGCCTATCGAATCCGATATAAAGTAGTTGAGAAAAATTCTCGTACCTACATCGGATTTGAACCGACTATCGCTATGCTGGAGTTTCGAACGGCCTGTGCATTAGACCGCTGATCCACCGACCACCTAATAGATCAATATATTATTGGTACTCGGGGAATACAGGATAAATTTCAATTATTTGGTTTCCAAATTGAATCATGCAAAGCAAAAATAAAACACAAATAGTTTCTTCACCACTTGCCACATGAAAAAAGTATGTTACTATCTCAGTTTGAGGAGTATTAGACATAATTCCTTCAGCATATTTGTATTTATTTGAAAATATCCACTTAGCAACATTTTTAATCAGAAAACAATTCTTTCAGCAGATGGGTATATTACATCTCAACTGGTTTTTCAGATTTGACCAAATTTAAATTAGCCGAGAAATTGTAAGGTTAAGAAAACGCGAAAAATATCAAAGTTGTTCAAACTGGTTCAAATTCAGTAGGTGGGTAGGAAATCTAAAAATAAACAACTTTTTCAAATAATATTTCTCGAAATATTGAGAAATTACCTGACATTTTGTAATATTTTAGAAAAAATGTCATATTTGACAGGTGTAGCCGATGAATAGGAAGACATCGTAAAAGTCATTTTGCATAATTTTCAAGACACAAACTGTACACGAACTCTAAATATGCAATAACTGACTAATAAAAAAAATCCATTATGATGCGGACTTTAACGGTGACAAGGTAGATAATGGTCGATAATGTTGCTTCTGATGTCGTATCGCTAAAATAGTGCTCGGATTTCAACTTCCAGAGCGTGATTTATGCAGGTTGAAGTAGTAAGTGTTACCATAGTAGGGATATTAATGAGCTATACAAACTCTTTTTTTGGAAGTAAATATTCTTCACTTAATTGAACGTTATGGGAAGAAATATATACTGGGACAGAATAACACTTTATAAAATGATGCTACAGAAGAGATCTCGGGATGAAAAAAATGTGATATCTACAGTAACTGAAAACTGACTCTGTTGCCTCAAATATATGGAGGATGAAAATTACACCTGAGTATACCAGGCCAAGTTTTTTTATCACCAAAATTGTTATTTACCTGTGTAATCATCGTAAGAATCTATAGGAAGGATTACATTGTGGTACTTTTCACAAATATCACTTGGTATCATATAATTGAGCGGATAGGATGGCACTGGATCAAAACTCATTTATGACCAAACCACCATTATTACACAATACCCTATTGACGCCTAAACAGTTTTTTCCTAATGGTGCAATTCAATTTGCAAGTGCAATCACTCGACGTATATTTTAATCTAAAATCAATTTTGAAAGGAGTTCGGGACGGCATATGTGGCTAATTAGGAGTAAATCCGACGCCGACGAGGCCTCAGCGACGTTCTAATACGGGATATTACGTCGAGGTCACCAATCCGAGACTTGCTTGATAGCCTTTCCCAGTCTCATTTTTTATTTTTTATCGAGACGTAATTTCATCTCCGCGTTCAGATTCATTCATTATAACAAATTGATGTAACAAGATATTTTATGAAAGGCTGTCTTGGATATTATTTTTTGGGCGTTAGAATGACTGGTTTTGCATTCGTATATTAATCGTCTAGTAAAGACTTACACTCGTTTGCCTGAAAGTGAGAGCACATTTGAAAATATTTTTATACTTCAAATTGTTTGCATGAAATATATTCGAATACATTTCAAAATTGGCTCGTTGAATAAATATCTAAGTACGAAAAGTACATATTTACTATCTGCAGACTTTCTTTCGTAGAAACTACTGAGCAATGTATTTCAACGCATCCTAGCATCAAAACTTTTAAATATTTTGGGTTTGTCACCCAATTTCTATTTGAAATAAACTGAACTGTATCATAGTAAAAACTAAGAAAAATCCACCGAATATTTTTCTTACCATTCATAAAAGGAAATGGGGAAGGACAGGGGTGTTAACTTTTTTTTATGAAACAGCACATTATGTAATATCAGCTACATTGAAAAATGTAATGATATTGTTTCCACTTTTCAAAATAAATAGTCTATTTTGAACAAGGGGTTATTTTAACGCCCTCTAGCAGCGAAACTGTAAGTTTTTTGGGGTTGGCGCAATGGCAACATTTGTTGAGAATTATATGGGCCACGGTGGTGTGCGGGTTGAGTTCTCGCATCATAAGCCAAAGAGCGTGAGTTCGAATCTCAGCATTGCCACCAGTCTCGTGCATGGCGTCACACGTATTAAAAGGTAAGGGCAACGTCATCCCTTAGCTTGCACAAGTCTCTGACTTCTGAGGGTTGACGGATATAAAAATGTTAACAAAATATGGACTATATCAAATCAGAAATTTCAAAAATCCACCTAGACCCAAATTGCCTAAGGATTTTGCGGGGTCCTTTAAGCGAAAGTCATTTTCAACAAGTGTTAGGAATCGCACGTTAAAACGTATGACCTCGTTAATCCTTGGCTCGCACAAGTTTCGATTTCTGAGCGCAGTCATTCGTAGGGGGACGACAGATGATCAACGGAAAAAAACAATTATACCAATTTTTTTTTCAACATATTTAACAAGGATGGTGCGGTGTCACTTGTTGTAAAATAGTTCGATGATTCTTACATTAATAAGTTTGGCATCATTTTGGTACTAATAACGGAAACCGATTAATAGTATATTACATAACGAGTATAAATGAGTTGTAACCAAAATGATTTCCACAGCCCAGGAAGGCCTATTATAGATGAAGATAATAATAGCTTCTTCTTTTTTCCAGTTACGACACTGATAGCTAACCTCTGGAATGATATATTTTGATTTCCAGCTTCAAATGGTCTTTAACACATTTCACAATGCTCAATAATAATATCTTAATACAAATTAACTCTGAATTTGCCCTTTATTCACGAAAAAATACTACTATAAGCTAAAGACGATAACAAATAGAAATGTTTAGTTGTTGTTCTGTCAACTATCAAATGTAGCGTTGCCGTACTGACCAGACTATAACGACAACGAAGAATCTCCATACCAGACAGAAATCAAAATCTAGCTGACGTACTTAAAAAATTGCGACATGACAACAATGTCATGACTTGAGGGATGACATTGTGAAAAGATGTTACCTTCAGTAATATTCGAATATTACTCATCCAGGTTGTGTTACTTGATCGGAGAATAATGTCGATAAGAGGCATGAATTAATTCAGTTGGAAAAGGCATTTTTGATCATTGATAATGAAATGAAAATATTGTTATTTCTCAGAGTATTAATACAATTAAAAGAATCATTTGGATGATCTAAGTAAAAAAAGATAGCTGTCACTTAGGTTATATGAACTTTGTGTAATTTGACGTAATGTAACATTAGAATATGTTTTCGCGTAGAGTATTTTGATTTGTTCCGTCTATGGCAAAAAAAATCGGTATAACCACCTGGTATTCACTATATTTTTTTCCACACATTCAAAGAACAGGTTTTATATGAACCAAACAACAGTTTAAACAATGCCTCAAATAAAGAATGTTTGAAATAGTAAAGGATAACTTTATAATCAATGTATTTCAACTGCATGGAATCGCTGCGACTTCACCAAACTATCGAATTCTAGAACGGCGCATTCGCCAAATACTACAATAACGGCCACCACCAAATGGTGTCTTTCCAAAGTCATTTAAATGATATTAATAAACTGAATGAAATAGAAAATAGAATTTCCTGCTTTGTTCTCATAGACCAACTATAGGCGTATTTCATTAAATTGATATTTTACATCTGTTATTTCTGTTCCTTTTCAAATGAAACTTAGTGAATGAAACGAAATGAGATTCAACTGGCTTCGGATTGATGATTCATCTGTTTCTACAACAAAATTAATATTCATTTTTGTGAAAGAGAAAACAACATCAACTTATGAACAAACCACAACTGACCTTTGTATTACATAGATGTCTCATTTGTATCATGACAACAATTCACCCGATTAATGAAATTGTTTATTATGGAACTCGAAACTATTTGATTACTGAGGTTTCAGACGTAATAATTTATTGAGTTTCTCACGACAAAGGCATCCAGCCGTAACAGCTTGAAGAACCTAGTAACTTATTTTTTAACAAATTTGCTGATATTCTGGGTTAGACACAAAGGATCTCTCATTCTGATGAATCTGTCAAGACTTTTATCATATCTTCTTATCTTGTTCTAAGGTATTTTCAAAATTATAATTGGCATTGAAAATTTACGCGAACTCAATTAACTTTTTTTGAATATTGTCGACGATGATGTAATCACAACTTTTCAACTGCTTCTATCCGCAGTCATCTTCTGGTGAATGCTGACAAGTTTTCATAGGCTTGCAAGAGTTCATATACCTGGTAATCTTAATTTAATTGACTGTGTGTTTTGATCGCTCAATTAATTATGGTTGTGTAAGCTCAAACATTCTTTAATAGTTTCTCTACCTGTTACTTGCTCATTGTAATCAGGCAAAAAATTCAATAAGTGGTTTCCAAACATTCTTGATTCCTACACTGGGCTGAAAAAGCTTTGTTGGCTCGGATATAAATAGCTTTTTTAAATTTCCTTGTACACCACTTCTCTATGAAATACTCCGGCATTTCTTTCACTGAATTTGATGATGTTTTTTCCATATACTGGATTCTGACGATAAAACTTAAACTCTTAAATTTTTTGATAGTCTCTTTCATCCCTTCTATTTTCACTTTTTCTGATGATTTTTCTGTTCTGTAGTTAGGTAAAAAAATTCTGCATCTTTGTTTTGGGTAGTCTTTTTTCATTTAATGCTTCTTCGAAATATTGACTATATTTGTTCTTGATTTGATTCCTTTTATTTTCTTTCAATGTTCGTGGCCATTTATCAATAATAAATCATTTGTATTTCTTTCATTATCTTGTTATATTTTAATGTCAGTTTCAATAACTATTATTTACTGAATGTCCTTTATCAAATCTTTTATTGTTTGTTAATTAATTTAATATAAATATTTAAGTGTTTTTGAATCCTGTTTTTCATTTATAAATAGTCATACACGAGCTCTTCTAGCCTTGATAAAATGATATAATTAATTCCAATGAGTTCGAATCCAAGAAGTATTAACTTTGCGTATGTAGTAAATTTTTCGATGAGTTCCAATGCCATCCTGTGAAGAGAAAAAGTAACAGCAGGACATCCAAGTTGAGATAGAAATCTTGAATTCTGTGAGATATAATTCTAATTTTCTTGACAATAGAGCCCGACGTTCCCATATATTTGATAACATTAATGATTCCGCTCGGTCGTATTTTATGTGACAAAATTATTCAATAATAAAGAAAGCAGATTGTTATATATTTGACAATCAAACAGTATGTCATTTCCTCATAAAAAATATTCAAACATTTTTCATGTGGAACTGTGTGTATTTGACAAAAGGAAATAAATCCACAATATCAAAATTGATCAAACATAATCGAGACTTTCACTTTACAACAGGGTGCCAGCAAACTGCATAAAGTACTCAAATACATCCATAGGCAATATTAAGCTAGTATCACAACTCCCTCTTGCTCCAAATGTTTAATGCCCAACTGTTAGTCTGGTGTTCATTAATCAAAGTTTAAATTGCTATTTTTTGCCTGTCTAAAGCAAGCGCTGCCTTCGGAAAGTTTCGAATTTCATCCCGCATAGAGCTCAAAAGAGAGACTATTCACTGCTTGCTGCTCATTTTATCTTTGTTTTCCTTATTAATACTATCTAAATCTCTCATCCGAATTGAATTCGGAATTCAGCGTCTCAATCGTCATCTTTCGACTTACAGAGAACGACAGTGGAAACGTAATTTGGATAATTTAAATCTCATTAAATATTCTCCAAGTCGGTTTTTGAGCGGCAATAATTATAAACAATATAGAAACGGATAATGACTTTTGAAATAATAGTACGAGGGTTGATGACGAAGTAACTTCAGAACTCTTCGACGAATTAGTGAATTTAATGGGGGTTTCCAGTATCGTAAAATAAGCACTTTTTTTCACATGACGTAAAGGAGGACAGTTTATAATATAGTCTTAACCATTTATATACGTGATTTCAGTATGCATAAATTCAAACGCTCCTCAGCTGTGACGACATTGTCTTCATGTGATACGATTGGCTGAAATTTGGGATTGCACGGACAAAGCCGAGAGTGACTGAGGGACGCCGCAGTTGCCAAATCTGTGTAAAATCTAGAAAGTAATGACGTGAAATGACAAATTGAACTCAATTGCTATTTTCAAGTAACCGTGAACATGAAAATATTCGAAGATTCGAAAAGATCATATAGGTATGTTGTCATGTTCCAGTCGAGCAGATACAACCACATATAGTCTGTCAGAGAACAGTTATTTTCTAAATTACCAAGATAATATTTCAAGACTACGTACAGAGTGACAGGTAGGTATATATATACCAATGATATTATTAAGAAAGTAAAATAGTACATTCTGGTAAATCATATTTTTTTGCGATATGGTAACGCTGTCAGGCACATTATTTATTCATTTTATCTGCAAGGCATCATGAGTATAACCAATCAAAACTCTCGCGAAAGTACGTCACGTTCCCGCCTTTTATGGTCGTTAATTTTGGCGTTTTCAATCATTTTTATCTCGATAAATTGATTTAAAAAAAATTAAAACTTATGAATGCACTATATCGAAATGTTTTTTCTGAAAATGACTGGAAACCCCCATTACAAACCAGACCACACATTCGCTTTGCAACATTCCTTTGAAGATATTTATTGAATGTTATCTGATATCTTCAATTTTGAGAACACGGAAGCTATTCTGCCCTACTAAGCACAGAAGGGATATCTGCGTCAGAGCTTGAATTGAGAAAAAGAGGTTTGAAGTTCTAACCTCATTCTTTTGTGTTTTTACTTAGATACAAACTTCAAATTGTTTTATTAGGTTTCTAATTTTTTTCTTTAGCTGAATTTATTGTTTTAATTCCAAAATTTACTATTGTACATTAATTAAACCAGATACGGCCAACAATAAAACAAAAAATACTAAAGAATACTAGGTTGGTATAGTAGTAACTAAAATTCACTATGCCTAATTGGTGGTATCTGCGTAGTTACGACCAAATTACTTATGTAAAAACACATACCACTAATGAAGCTTAGCAATTACAATGGATACAGACAGTGAATACTAGGGTAGTTTGGTTGAAACTGGAGTTTCAACCAAACTATTTGGTATCTGCGTAGATACTACTAAATTATCTAAGTAAAAACGTATACCACTAATAAAGCCTAGTAATTACAATAGATGCGGCCAATGAATACCAGAACAGTTTGGATGAAACATGACTTTACTATGCTAAATAAGCGGTATCCACGTAATTACGACTGAATTGCTTAAGTAAAAGTCATTTGCCACCAGCAATGCGTAGTAATTCGTCTATAAATACATTTACATTTCAATAGTTCGAAATTAGGATGATTTGTCTCTTAAAATATTTTTCAATATATTTTGACATGAATAGTATGCGTAATTCATTTAAAATGTTTGCTAACTGGTTGGGAGAAATAATAACACAACTTTATTTGCTTAAAAACTTCAAAATAGGAACTTAAAATACTACTGACATAGAAACATTGTGTTTAATTCAAATTATGTCTTCAAGTTCAATCACTTTAAACTTCTAATCAGCAACAGGGAGTTGTTCTCAAAAGGCAAATCGGTTTGGGGGCACAATGTCCTTTTGTGACAAAAGAATAGTTGTAATGATCTCTTTTTTTCTTGCAGAAGGCACTCCCATAGAATTTGTGTGACTAGGTGGTAGTTTTATACCATTCTTTACCACTGCCGGAGCCAAAAAATTTAATGGTTTCCATTCCTCTTTTTCTTCATATGATCTTTTATATAGGAGATGGTAAAGACCCCTTTCAGCATTTACCAGCATAATATCCTTCAACAATGGGCGCTCAACTGGAAAAAAAGGTTCTATAAATTTTTGAAATATGTTTGAAAATTATTAAATACATAGTTTGTTTGCATAAGTTAACTTTGAAAAGTAATCTAAAAGAGACTTGACATGCTATTTATGAAATAGGCTACTCCAACAACTACATCACTGAACTTAAGACTGTAAATGCGTAATTACTACTAGTAGACTAGTAAAAATATCTTCAAGTTGGATTTACCTTGTCAACGTCAGTTAAATATTGTAGTTGTAGTTCTTTGTTTCCATTTTCTACTGGAGCGGCAGCAGCCAGGCCACACTCTTCTTGTATTATTCCTTCGTTTGTGGTTGTTGTTGGAGGAGCAGTAGTAGTAGTTGTTGTGGTCAGGACGCATAATTGCTATGAACCAAAATAACGTAGTTATGATTAACTAGGCAACCTCATTTTAGTTTATTTGGCATGTTCAGTTAATGTCAATATATTAACTCAGACTTGACAAATTGTTCAGTTGGAATGTACTACTACTACTCAGTACCAAACCTAAATTGTTTCAATATTGTTTACATCTAACCTCAATAATACACGTTTTTACCTTACATTTTTGAAAATATGTTTTATTCTAACTTTTAGTAAACAAGTTAATTATATTCTTGTGGTAGTTGTGGTTAACATAAACAATAAAGTTGTACTCACCTTCTTTGCCTGTTGTACACCAAGTTGGGCGATAAGTTTGCCTCTACTCCCGAACATGTTTTAGCGCTATCATAAATGCTTTCAGTTATTTATTACAAAATTAAATATCTGATGTTAATAATGAAGTAAAACTCAAAACCACCTGTAAGTGTAGTAGTGACAATGTTTTTTAGTCTGTGATATTCTCTGAAATGAGTCAATTAACAACAGCTACCTTAGCGAAGCTAAATATGGTTGTAAATACCGAACAATGTTACCAACATACTAATAAGAAAAGGTGGTAAATCGTGAGATACTAGGGTAGTAAAGGAGTATCTACAAAAAACTGAAGCAATCAGACGTATCTGCAGAAGATACTACGTTTATACCTTAGTATATGCTGGTCACAAGTAAATATGCCTAGGAAAACAGATCAAAACTGTTGATACGACAAAGAAAAAAGGCGATTTAAAAAAAACTATTGGTATTTACGGCCAAACAACCTTCAAAACTCGTAGAGAAAAGTGCAGGTATTCACTAGACATCAATATCTCAATATACCCAAAAATTGCAGATACCCCCTCTGTGCTTAGTAGGGCAGTATTATTTCATTTTGATACAGATCAATTTTACTTTCACTGATCTAATTCATTAAGACAGAGACTTTCAATGCCGAGCTGAATAATAATCGTGAATTTGTGCACGACATGAATTGAACTTAACGTAAAATTGCACAAAAAATAACTCTTGGATGTTCATGCACAGCTCAACATCAAAATATACTCAAACGCATGAAGTTTATTTTTAGGTTATAATTGATTGGAAATAGATCCATCGAGAGCTATTTCCCTGTCATCGAACTTAATATTTCGAACTAATCCAATTTTCTTTGTTGCTTGATATTCTTGAGACAAGTACTGTCCAAATAAGGTATCACTTATATGTCACCATTCAAAATATTGGGAATGGTGGTCACAGCACCGAGGGATGAATAGTTGTTCGTTGATTCATCTTGCCAGAAAACACTCAAACTTTCCTTGTAATTATATTAACGCCACTGATACTGACTAGGAGAGCAGGAGAGGAAATCTACGTACAAGCTATATATTTTCTAAATTGATAGCTGTGAAATGTGTCTACTCAAGTTCCAGACGAAAATTCAATTTTGTTTACCTAAAGAACATCTTCTCAACATAGCAAATCAGATGATCCAATAGTCAGAAAGTTTACAAGGAGGCAATTCTCTCCTATTTTATGAAAGCCCATTGGTGTCTTGAAGCTTTTGTCCACTAAGTATAATATCGAGTCATCATTGAAGTCGAATTACAAATACTTCAAGAAATAATATAGCGACACCTTCCCAGAAATAACTTGAAGGCAATATATTCATACGCGACAAATTAGCTAATACTGAGATGAAGAGTTTTGTGATCGTTTCTCTCCTGAAGTATTTTCAGATGAAACCTGATGTGTATAACCCAGGTCTCGTGAAAAACAAAATGCGACACTGACCCAACAGTAATAAACTTTGTATTTCTGAATCACTATTTTCCAGTATCATTATGGAAATGGATAGATCGCAAAAAATCATTTTTGCACTCATAAATAGATTTGATTAAGTTTTATCCATTTTTTTTCAATATCTTCTTTGTTTGTATCTTTTCCATAGGTAACTCAGGTATATAAATTATTTTCAAATAGCAATAAATGAGCATCCACGCATATAATTTAAACAAGACTTTACAACTGTCTCAAAATATTGTAGATGTCTTAATAAATATTGACTTAATTAATTTATTTGATTGTTAATTATAGTAGTGTATTTCGATTTGAAATTTTTTTGTTTATCAATGTTACTTGGAATCTTACGATTTTCGAGTAATTGAAGTTCAAAATGTAATCAAGAGCTGAAAATTGTACATAATGTTTAAAAAAATCCGATTAGAGATTTTTTTCGTTTTTTGCACTTTCTAAGAAAATTTACCACAGTAGTGTAAATGTTTTTTTACACCATCGAAAAGTAGAGTTCTCAACGAACGAAAAGCCCACCAACTTTTTTTAAAAAGTCGATATTTTGACGTGAGATTCTTCGATTGAAAATTAGGGTGCTTTTTCGATGTTTAGTCAAAATTAGGTTAAAAAATAAATATTTCAATTCAAAAAAATTACAGGGTATTTGGAACATAAGAAGGTGAGTTTTCACCAAATTTCGTGAAATTTTTTTTGGTTGTAAAAGTTAAAAATAAAAAAACAAGGAATTGATTAATTCAATTTTTCACATAAATTTTGAGGCTATGTGTAAAAAGTGTTCATACAGAAGTTGTAGATCTTTTTATTACCTACAATTTTTTTATTTAATTTTTTTCTATAGAACGTGTAATTTTGCCGGAAATCAAGATAAACCGTATTCTACCCTCAAAAACTCACTCCCTCCTACTTCCCAACCTCAGATCGCCCGTAATTTATTTTTCCTTTAATTTTTGTCATATTATCTTTCGTTTCCAATGGGTTTCATTCAACTATAATTTTCTTTTACGTTTTTACCATTTTTAAAGGCTTCGACCCTAGACTAAGAAGGACTTCATGTTATTGAAGCTGACGTTTTTTGGGTAGAAGTCACTGGGTTGGTCTGTTTGTTTTTCGAACTTGACCAGATTGTGGGAATTTTCGAAAAAACTTGTGTCAGTGTCAGCATTTTCTTCTGGATTAATGATATCGTTACAATCAATTTCTATAATAAAATTTTCTTGTTCGTTAATTTTTTGATGGTAAAATGATTTACAATATTCCAGGTTTTTTCGGCTTGTCAAATGATGGATTCATAGGGCTTAAAAAATAAGTTATTTTTTTGCACACACGATAGTTCAAAATAAGTATATATCTCTTGCTATATATTTCCACGTCCCTAGCATTAGTAGTAGTGGGCCCTTGTTGCTATCCCCTTGTCTCCTTATCTGTGACCTGCTCTTAAACATGCTCCTCCTCCTCCTCGAAATAAATCCTCATAATATATGTGTGTGTGTGGGTGCTTGTCGAGGAAGCAAGTTCTTTCAATCTGCCAGTTCCTGGAAATCCTTGTAGGGCTGGCTCTCAGTCGGGCGGTGTGGTGGCTGCGGGCGATTCATTCACCGGCTACCAGTCCCACAGCACTTGATTTAAAGCCCCTCTTCGGCACCCATCGAAAACTACATTTTCCAGTTCCCGCAGCGAGTTCCTTCGATCTGCCTCCTCGTGAAAAACGTGGTAGGACTGATTCTCAACCAGGCGGAGCGGTGGCCGCGGGTGATTTATCACCGGCTACCAGTCCTGCAACACCCAATCGGAGGCCTCTCCTTAGCTCCCACTGAAGGCAGATTTTCAAGTTCTTTCATCACCCTCTGTAATGAGTTAGTGTGTATGTGTTAATTGTCGGGGGAACATGTGTGTTTTTGACGTCAGTATACTGTAAACTAGGGCCCACTAGTCGCCACTCCCGTTAGCTGCAACACCTCAGGTGCCCTTGGGTCCCTGCTTCTTTAGAACCACAAGAAATCTTTTGAACTTACATTAGAGTTTCATTCCGGTAGTCATGCACCCTTTAAACGATCTATGCATTGATTTAAACAGTTTTCATGGGAAATAAATTCTCGAAACAAGTTTTAGCCAGTTCATCAAATTATTCAAATGCTTCGTGCATGTCAGATATTTCATACAAAGAATGCAAGTCTCTTTGATGTAAATCACTTTTAAATGTACCATAATTTTTTTCGCTAAAGATTAGGCTAGTCTTATACTGGTTTTCTGCAATAGGTTTTTTATTCAAGTTGAATTCCAATTATTAGGAGATATGGTAAGAGAGATATACGTCTCTATAGTATATGCCAAAAAATATAGGGGAGATTTGCTAATAATAATATTGTCAATGGTTTTTGATGGATGGATGCTTTGTTATTCTTGTAGGGCTGGTGATGATAATATGAAGATTACGATATGAAAAGTAAAGTGAATGATAGCCAATTGGGTAGTATGGGACATTCACTAAGCGAATATTAAATTAGGCTAACCTAAGTCTTTCCGATAGTTAAGCACCCTAATACATATTGTTTGATTTTTTTCAATTCAAAACTCCTTCATCAATAATTTCACTCAAAAACAAGAGATCAGACAAAATTGCTCTTCCCAAAATGCAATTTATCCGACTGAAATTTGTTTTTCTACTGTAGAAAAAAAATCTAAGATGGCATATCAATCATTATTTTCAAAGTTATTGTAGTAGAGCTTTTGTAGCTCTTACCCAGGACACGTTCTTCCAAAGAACGCCAAAGCATTGGTACTCACTGCCTCAGGATATGTTCCCTGGAGCATACAGCTGGCAGAAATTCGGCTCTCATGATGTTCTCTGAACCTTACAAGATTTTCCTCTTCGTGGGAATCAAAACAACAAAACAGTATCCTGCCAGATATTCGTTTGATGGAATTTTTCGAGACCATACAAAATATTCCCTCATTTCCTTCTCCTTTTCTGAACATTATTCGGTCCTTGAAAGTTGAGAACTCACCAAATGGAAGGAACATTAGCAAAATCAGTTTTCAGGCTGTCTCGATATTTCCCCACAATGTGATTATCAAAAACGACACATGGAAGGAAATAAAACAGATTTTCAATCAGCGTCTCCGCTTCTCGTGTTTTCTTGTAATCTCACTTCGTATCCCGTCAAGAAACCACCACCTGAGCCCGCGGCTGCTGTCACAATCCCAAAACAAACGAACCCTAGCGTGAACATCGCACACGGCAGCACCGAGAGTGCTGTGAGCGTAGTGCGGAAGGATTTGAATATCGAAACAGTAACAGTGAATATCAATTTGGGATTATGGCTTACAAGGTCTACGGTCTCCCACTGCCGCATAAATTAAAAGGGCTTAGAGGGAATTTAATTCGGAGCTCATGTTGTCTGTGCAGTTTGCAGACAGGAGAAGAGTTAAGTCCGCTTGAGCGGTGCATGGACACTAGAGCTTTTTAGCAGCCTTGATTATGTGAGAGAAGCTGTGAGGATTAGTTTGATGCCAGTGAAATTCCATTGACAGCTTTGTGCAAAGATTTAATTTGAAGAGTATTTATAGGAATATTAATCGACTTCTAGTACTGAGCCTCTTGAATTCTCGATAAGGAAAAAAATACTTTACATAGGAGAAGAAAACATAAATTTTAAACGATTGAAACTCCACTTTAATGAACACAGAATATCACCACCAAATTAGTCTTTATTGGATTCGGCTATAGCTGTGCATCAGTTGTATTAAACACCACTGATGGCATTTTATATGCGCTGGATAAAAATTAGTTGAGTGTTATGTATGGTCTTAACTGACTTCTCTGAAACATTCTCATTGCAATCCTACATTTCATAAGACTGAATACTTCTAGTACCATATTTTTGCCGATGATACACGAATTGATTTCTCGTTCAAACTAGACGAATGGCAAAACGGTAATGATGAAATCGATGAAAATCTTGAAACCATATTATCCTTCTCAGATAAAAATTTCCTTACCATAAACGAAAACAAGTCCAGTGTTTTTTCATTTGGTAACGATACCAGAAACGGAAAGCATTGGCAAATTGAATTAGGGACAGATACGCTGAAATTCAGTGAGTGCTGTAAAAATCTGGGATTGTTTATTACTCTGATTTCATCTCATTTCTACCAATGTGACATTGTTTACTCTGCAACTATTGACTATGCTGAAACAGGTTGCATCCAAAATGATGTTTGCGTATGATTTGTATTATAAACTCAAAGAGGCCAAATCAGTATAAGCAACCGACGAAAACTACCCTAATCAAAACTTGTCTAAAATATGAAATATACCAGCCCACAACAAACAAATCTATAAACGGTCTTCCACCTATCAAATCTCTCCCTAGAGTAAATTCCTGAATGTTTCAAAACTCTCACTGTCATTGAATACTTCGAGTTTCATTGTTGAGCACTGAATATCTGATATTTTTTGTTTATGCAATATTGGCAACGAGATTGGGATTGTTTGGGTTTCGTCGGGTGTAGTCACAGAGTGAGGTAAAGAAGGCAGTTTTGTTTCCTAAACACGAATCCGAATGCCATAATCCAACGAAAGGAACACAACCTACCTAACTAACCTAGATATCCGAGTTGCTGGTAAACCAATCACTCATTAGTATGAAAAAGTGATATCAAAACAAAAGCTCGCAGCGCTCGCATTCTATTAATTACCATAGCTGCCAAGTTTTCATCCATGGTCCTAATTTCTTAACATAAAAGAAAGGGACACAACCTAAAATAGTCGTAGCCGCCAAAAATTTCATTAAGATTTTTTGTTAAGAAGACCAAACTACGTGAGTTACAAATTCACACTCTTTGCGCAGTACACTTTCCTTGACGATATCTTATAGGAAAAAACTGTTCCTGAATGTCCGTGGGTCGTGATACCAAATACTTTCGATATAACTTTAAAACATTTTGTCCAGTTTCATTTATTACGGTAAACACTATTGTTTGTTTCGTTTTTGTGTCTGGTATTGTTATTACCAGCTGAGCACCAGTATCCTCAATATCTTCAAGAATTATTGAGTGGAGTTCCTCTCGACGACACCCACCCACTATTTTAAGTAAAGCTATTACCTAAAAACACCAAAATGTTATTATGACTAAGGACATTTTTTCCTGCACTTTACGATCTTCATCAAGAGATATTCCTCGTCAGGTGCTTCTGCTATGAATCGATTCACTACCTCTCGCATCAAGTTAATCGCCTGAAAACCAACTGACTGTTCCTTAAGAAAAGCATTCAGTTTAGGAAAGATAGATATATCTTAATTATCGTGAACTCGCATCATTGCCTTAACCATAGAATATCTGGACCAGAGGCGAACTCTTGAATTTATTCGACTAAGAAATGAAATGTAGAGAGTATTAGTTACAGAAAGAGATTGCTTAAAGTCGCTTCCAGAAACTGTAGAGAATCACTCGCGAAATCTGTTGAGTAAGCCATCATCTCATCTTCATTCACGATATTTACCTTGCTATCCCATTTCCACTGACAAAACGAGATTACAGTTTTTTTCAGTGCCGGTTTATCCTTTAAGCGGAGTAAGCGGACGCTTAGGCCTCGGAACCTCGAAGGAGCCCGGTTATGACACGATTTGTTTATAAGTGTAGTATACCCAGAAAATTTTATTCTTGTTTTCTTCCCGTTTTTTACGAATTCGCAAATTCGGTATCAACCTTCCTGTTTGCAAAAGAGATTTAAATTTGCCCGCTTATTCGATTGAATTATCATAATCTACGATTTCAACGCAAGCCTGTAACATTTCACAACATATTTTGTTTTTCATCCCTTGCCTGCAGCTGCAGTGTGCGACGATGATGTGACATGCCCCTTGCGCCAAGCTAATAAGAATCTATTCTTCTTTTCAAGTATCTCATGAGGCATGAAAACAACAGGTGGTCCGGTGGGCCGTATTATTAGTGTCATCAAGTATTTACTTGTGTAGTTATGAATTATAATAATCAATCCATGATTTGTTTGGCACTAAAACATTTTCTAATAAGTATTTCATTTTTCATTTAATAGTTATTATTTTCACGTTTGCAATATTTGTTTTACGGATTCATGAGAGCAGAGAACTGTCAGGACGTGAATTTTATTCATGAAAAAAATTACTTTCAAACGTAAAATCGCGGGGTTCTTATTCTCAAACCAAAGAACATTTTTTATTTCACAATTTTATTTATTTGAATTATTTTGTTTACTCTTTAATATTTAATTTAATGTTTTCTCGTTTTTTTTACACATGAAATGTACCTACCTTTGTTCCTATGTAATTTATTTGTCGAAATACAATTTTGATTTTTTATTGTATACACTTTTTTATCCAGGAGAGGGCCCGAAAAAGTTGACCGCTTAGGGTCCGTAAGCTCTTAAAACCGGCTCTGGTTTTTTTGGGCATCGGGTGTCCCGAACCTTTTTTCCATTTTCGCGTAATATTCTCAGGTATTAGTGATTTTTCTTGATCCATTCTGTAATGGAATAACGTGCAATGACAATATCAATATAATAAATAGAAAAAATTACTCGCGTATCTATGGAAGCTAACTCACAACTACACATTCATTCAAATCAAATTCCAAAAACACTTGCTGGTTTCGAAAAAATTAATCTTTGTAATAAATACTCCAGACTCGGCTAATCGTCTCGTTCAGAAACATCTCACTCTTACTGTACGTAGTAGTGTAGTAATTGGTTAGGAGGCTGCTACTGCAGCAAGGCAAGTAGGCCCTCTTGGGCCTTTTTTGGCCACCCCCTGTGTTGTGTATTGAATAATTCGTAATACAGAGTTAGAATTGAAAATATACCTTTTTTTTCAAAAACTTTTAAACTATAATCTCCGTTCCTATTCCTTTTTTCAGAGCAATATCTATCATTTGTACACAGGAATCATATCAAACACTCCTCCTTATAAAGAAATACGTGAAATGTCAAATATCAATTTGATATAGTTGGAAATCATTCAAATGAGAAGGCTTCCTTCTACCTCGTCTTGACCTAGATGAGATATTAGCTTCTGACTGCACTTGGACAGCAGATTCGGAAAAAACTGCTTCACGTTTCACAATAGGCATGGTTTCAGGTTTTGCAGTCTGGTCTCATCATCCATGGTAGGTTGTGTGAAAACTTTCTAGTTTCGCCTTCTCATAGTGTTCACTTCATCATCCTTACAATTTAGTGCCTTGAAGTGTATGTAGAGTGTTGGTGCTTGTAGAAAAAGCGAGTTCCTTTGAACCTCCTCCTCGTGAAAGCTCCGGTAGGGCTGAATCTCGGCCAAGCGCTGCGGTGGCGGCGGGAAATTCCATTACCGACTACCAGTACCACAGAATCCGTTCCAGGGCTCCGCCTTGGGTCCATTCAAGAATGATTTCTTCGCAACGAGTTCCTTCAAACCGCTCTCTCGTGGAAACTCTGGTAGGGCTGGTTCTCACCTGGACGCTACGGCGGCCGCGGGTGATTCGTTTACTGGCTACCAATACCAGGTTTTCCAGTTTTCGTTGAAAATTCCTTCAATCCACTTCCTCGAGAAAATTCTGGTTGGATTGGTTCCCAGCCGGGCGGTGTGGCGGCTTCAGGCGATTCGTTCACAGAATACCAGACCCGCATCTTCCGAAGCCAGGCTCCTCTTCCGCTCCCATTGCAGACAGGTTTGTCAGTTCTCGCATCCCTCTGTGATGTATGAATATGTTTCGAGTGTCGGAGGAATCATGTATGTTTTTGGCGTCGGTGTACGATGACGGTGAGCTAGGGCTCATGACTGGTCATGCCGTTGCCTAGGATTCACCACGTGAAGGTGTGAGTAGCGTTAGGATGCCCGGACTCCAGGCACCCCTTTCAATCCCAGACTTGTAACCTAAATAACTATTATGCATTGTCAAAAGATATTCGATCAATTTTATACACCCAGAAAGAAGCTGCAATTCAAGGTTTATTTTCCTTAATAGAAGAGGTTGAGCACAATTATGGTAGGCTGAAGATATGAACGGTTTTAATCTTCCTGAATTGAAAAGAGTATGGTTATTACACCATACATTGAAGTAAACTGAATATACTCAAGTGGCAGTAGGCCCATCGTAGTAACGATGATAAGCGATTCTTGGATCTTTTCCAGATATCGTTTTTCCATAGAACAACAAAGCTTTAAAACTATATTTCTCGGAAGGTGAGTCCCAATTGCAAGCCTCCAGAAATCAATTCACCACAAAGCTTCTCTTGTTTTCCTGAAGAGATTGAATATCAATTATCAGCACACTAATGAAGATATTTAAATTAAAAGAAGAAACTTGCCATTTAGCAAAAAAAAAATTATTCGACCTTCTGGTACTCGCATCTTTGTTCTATTCCGTTGCGAATCAATAATTTCGTTCAAAAATGATATAGAAAATAGTATTCAAAGCATACGGATGGTTTGAATTGTATCAAGAAAGTGCTCAAAAATTTAATCGGTTCATTTTCGATTCAAAATGATAAAAAACATCCTACGTACATAATGACAGAAATATCGTTCATTTATTACCCGTCCCGAATATTATTTCGAGAGTTCATTCCTACCCTTAAAATATTATAATTTGAATTGGAAATATTGATTTCTCAGTTTGTGCATTTCTTCTAACATCATCCAAAATAATGAACGATATAATTCTCTTCGCATTTTTCGACTGTAATACAAAACCGCCGACCTTAGCTCACTATAATGGCTCCTAAATAACAGGCTCTAACCGAGTATAATGCACTTATATGGCGGCTGCGAAGGAAGAATATGCCCCGGTCTGATGTATAGGAAGTCAGATTTCTCCAGGGAGCAGTTCGAGCTCCATACCTGTAATTACATGAACAGGGTTATTTTGTGCAAACTTAGGATGGGATAGGAATGTTCGTCTCAGTTTTTGTGATTTTCGTTTCTTTTGAGTAACAGTTGAAAGACGCGGTTACACATCATTGAAAGGGCAATGACTCGTCGTGTCGGGTCTACACTAAAAAACTGCAAAGACTGCATCATGAAAATATTAGAGCAATGTTCTAGGTGGATAAAAACGTCTCTTGTCAAAATACCATGCATTTGTAATTATTTACAAATCCACATCGATATAGTATTTTCACATTTTAGGTTCTGATAACTGCTTTCGACATAACTGAACTCCACTTGATAGTTGTTCTTACCACCGATTTCATATATACTAGATAAAGCATTCACATTTATACGTGAAAGCTTTGTTTGGCTCAATAATAACGCAAACAATTGACAGTTTTCCAATGCAACCAGGGAACACCAGCCAACTAGGTCATGATCACAGAGTGTGCTCAAGACACCACCAGTGGCGTTTACTTGAAAAGGAATAATACGGAATAACCACTGTTCATAGAATTCACTGCACTACTGCTGCTAATCTGAAAACAAACCGTAAAGTTTTTACATTTCGTGTTTTCCGCATAGATGTTTATCGGCGAATCACTCAAGCCCAATATTTCTTGCTATCCTGCGAACTGCGCAACTACGGTAACAGAACCTCTTCGAACCGCCCCTGTTGAAAAACAAATTGGTTGCGTTATTTGTGTAGGAATAATTAGCATAATTTTTGTATCAGCCAATGGGCTGCGTTATTTGCGTAGGAAAAATCTGAATAGCTTTGCATAAATTTGCATTGTTTAAGGGCCACTTTGGTTTGTTTACTTCTCCCTCTATTCATAAGAACTCGTTGGTTCTTACTTCCCAAACACACTGACTTGATAACAACAAATGCTATCCCTGATGAATCTCGATGACTCTTGTCAAGATACCACGCATTTCTAATTATTTTAAAATCCACATCGGTACGGTATTTTCACATTTCTGTTTTTTTAATGAGTGGACTTGTACTGGATGATGCTCATGCCAAAAATTTGCCAAAAACTTACTTCAAAAACACACTCATTTGTTACTTCGAAATGCTCACAATTAGATTGCTTCTATTGTGAAATATAGCTTTTGAATCAATGGAGATATTTGAGACATCAATAAGATTATTCGACATTACGAACCAGAACAAAAATTGTTTTCAAAAATTTTCTGAATATATCACGGCGTGTCTAGAAGAATTCGTAACACTTCTTCCTCTACTTCCAGGTTATTACGTTCCAGATAACACCATCACAGTTTTGGATTTTATTTGTCCCTCTGGCCAAACTTGAGGGATGGTGTTCTCGGTACTCCTCTAACTTCTCCTCTTGAACAACCTTGGGTTAGCTCCTTGGGAATGTGAAATTTATCCCCAAACCGGAAAAAAGAGACTTTATAGTAGCGAAATTCTTCAGGCCCATCAGCCTTACACCTTCCTCACTTAAAACAATGGAAAAGGTGGTAGACAGGTTTTTGTGGAAGGTATCTCTGAGGGGAGCCCCTTTCACAGAAATCAACACACATACAGAAGAGGGAGGGAGGTCAACAAAATCGGACTACCACACTATAGTGCGAAAGTCGAAAAGACTCAAGGAGGAGGTTTAAAGAGGTAACGTTAGGTGTGTTCTTCGACGTAGAAGGCACTTTAGACAAGGCATAGACAGCGACCCTATAGGCCGCACTAATGGCCAGAGAAACGCCTCACTCGCTGGTCAGCTGATCTGTATCATCGCCCACAAAGAGAAAATTTGGGAAAACCTGTGGGGACCTCAGACTGGAGGCCGAAGTATGAAGGGCTGCTCTCAGGGAAACTGCCCTTCCCCCCACCTTTGGTGCTCAGTTGAGAACGAACTCCTGAGTAAACTCAATGATGAAGACTTCGAAACACAAGCGTAGTAGAAGTATACTCAGTCGAAAGGCGATTGTACGAATGAAGGCCGCAGGAAGGTAAAATTGTTCAGAAGATGGTAGCACTCCGATGGCAACTGAGGAGAATTGTAGGACGCAATTGGGGAACCAACGCAACCCAGAGATTATGTGCTGGCCGAACACGGCAGTCATAAACCAGAAATCCAATGGCGGTATGGTGGCCAGGCGCATGGTTCAGAGGTTGGCCTGTTTAGTAATAACGGGCGCAATGATAACGACTCCAATCGCGGTGTTGAAGATACTGCTGGGGCTACCACCGCTTCCAGTCTGGATCAAGAAGGAGGCCATGGCAGTACATTTGAGGATGCGGGCCTCGGGAGTCTGGGTAAAGAAAGGGGCAATAATAGGTCGTGCGGAAATCGCGAAATGGGTGGAGCAGAAGATTCTTATCTCCACCCTCTGAGTGAAAAGCGCACAAGACAGACTACGATGAAATAGAAAGTTTTCTCTTACTATTCCAAACAGAGAACAATGGGGAGGAAATACACTGGAGTCACGCCCAGAAAGCCAAATATGTTTTCCGTACCATTCGCTATTGATTTCGGGGCAGGCATCCACTTGGAAGAAAGAGGTCTATGAGAAAGTTCTGCTCTGGAAATATACACAACAGTTTTGCAAGCTGAAGTATTCGCGATCCTAACTGTAGCTATGGGGCAAGAGGCGGAAGAAGGGCCCAAACAGAGAATTTTTGTCCTAAACCAAGTTCAGCACTTGAACAAGGATGCAGAGAGGCTATTGAGAAACTAGCTGAAAAAAGGAAGTTCAGCTGGTATGGGTTTCCGGATCGTAGGGGGGTGTGTCGAAATGAAATGGCAGACGAACTTACTAGAACCGGTTCCGTGACGCCGTTTCGTGGGCCGGAGCCTGTAATATTGTTGTTTTTTTTTTAATTGTTTTTTCCGTTAACCAACTGTCATCTTCCTACGAACGACAGCCCTCAGAAGTCGAAACTTGTGCGAGCTAAGAATTAACGAGGTCTTACCTTCTAACGTGCGATTCCTAGCATGAAGCCACACCTTTTCAGCCCTTAATGACTGGCACCAGGCAGTTACAGGAATACTAACAGGGCATAAGGAATTAGGCAAACACCTATCACTTGTAAGCATTGAAGGCAACCCCACTTGCTGCAAATGTGAAGAAGACAATGAATTTCATTTCACTTTCTCAGCCAGTGCCTACGGAAGGTTAACATTTCAAATCTTGGAGACAAAAAACTCCAACAAGATGAACTACCCAACCTAGAGTGGACGAACGAAGGTCACGAAGGTTTGAGAAGGAAGACTAGGAGGGGTAGAATGTGGAGAACAGGAGATGGCAAAAAGGGTCCTTGAGGGCTTACTTACCTGGCTGCGACAGGGGCCTCCCGCGATTACTACTACGACTATTAGCTCTTTGGGTTGAACTGGATGCAGTAAATAATTTCGTTGATTATCTTCAATTCATGTTAAACTTGGGGCATATTATTTTATTTCTCTACGGTTCGTAGAGCCTAACGGCATCACCTAGCTCAAAGATTGTCTAACACATAAAATTCAGCGGTTGTAGACGTAGACGTAGAACGAATAAAACTGTGATATAGGGTTATGTGATAGATTGGCAAAGTTCAAAAAGTGTGCTAGAGAATTTCAAATGAATTACATTCAAATTTATTTCATGCTTTCCATCACACTTTCTGACCTGTGTTCGAATTCATTCATTGCCTCTTCCTGGAGTCTGTGCTACCAAGAAGTAGTTCTTTCTGTAAAGCTTTGTGTATTATCGTTGAGTGGGACAGGATGATTCTAGTATTGTACGACCTTTCCTGAACCTTGAAACATGTCGTGTATGCATGTGGTCATTCCCAAGAAGATGGGAGATAGTATTCAAGGGTTGATTACAATAATTATCACTTGCAATAGTGTTCTCCTGAAGTAACATTGCACGAATAGATATCAGATGTAATTCAGTATTCGTATTGGAGAGTTGTTGTTTTCTGAAAGATATTTACATAAAATTTTTCACTTTGTGGAATAGTGTGGAGAAACTTTGTCGAAATTATTCGTTTTATTTATCTTTTCCATGTTTTTCAACTACTAAACCTAATGAGTGTTACAATATATTCGCCATATCATCGGTTTCATTTTATCATAATATACAATTATCACCTCTGTATGTATGTCAAGTTTTGACATAATTGTTGGATTGATGTTTTAGTAAAATGTTTTTTCTCTTCAAGAATAAATAATTGATTAAAGGTCTGTTTCATTATTAAAAACCCATCAATGAGGATACTGACAAATTAAATAAAATGCGTTGATATTTGCGTCCACTTTACTCATAACGGTGCTCATAAATTTTATACACCACATGTTCGTTCAATCTTCTAGCCAAGTATGATGCAGTTATACGGCGGCTGGTAAGGAAGAGTATGCCTCGGACTGATGTATAGGGAGCCAAATTTCTCCAGAGAGTAGTTCGGGCCACTGCGCCAGCCCACGTATCCTGTAATTACATGTTATATCAGTCCTTTGAACGTTACAACATAATGTACACAATAACATAGTGTTCATTTATCAAAATATACACCACTTCTCAGCCAACTAGAGGGCAAGCATAATTAATTGGAGTTGGGTCGTTTAGGTCTTCACTGGAAGTGATACGATGATATAACACTGATTAAAATCCTTCAGTGAACAAGAAATTGAATGATTTTGGTTTTGTGAATATTGGGGAACATGTACAGGGCTTTTAACGATGAGCATGTATCTGACGATTCTGGCGAACCCGCAACGGACCGCTTCGAGAATTCGATGAAAATATCATATTTGATTCTTAAAGGGTGACGTTTTTTGTGAAAGCTTCCTAAAGGCTCGCTAGTGCGAGTGACTTCTTAAGAGGATCCTCTGTCTCCGATGTTGGTCGTGAACTGACTACTAGTTGTGAGGCCTCTGGGGCCTGCTGAACACCTATTGGCTTTTGTGCATATGTGATAAGACTTTCCTAGCGTTTTTGAGAATCGGATTCCAGATTTGATTTAGTATTGGGGTTTCCTCCTTTCTATTGAAATTATCCATTTGTTTGAGAGTCCGTTGTTATACACTTCCTCCCTCGTTAACCGCATGATCAGCTGCTGCCGATTTGTCTGTTTGACCTAAGCTTCAGATTATTTTATGCTGTTTCAGCCTTTTGCCAATCTTTTTGCGATGTACTCCTTTTCACAAGTGCAAGGTAAGCGATATACACTGGAAGCTGATATAGGATACCTACTATCCTTGTTGAATCTTCTTTGTTGGCTTGAAAAGTGTTTTAATTTTATGTTCTTGAAAAATGTTTCCATGAATCTCGTGAATAAATCCTCCATCTGATCTAAAGCGGCGAAGATGTAATTCGCACCGCCTCGGATTGGCTCGAGAGAGGGTTTGTTTCGTACAGAGAACCAGCATACGAGGTCCCCATATGGACATCTCCGGGACCGGCAGGTATCGCGGCCTGACTGACGACAGCTTCTTCTGCCCTTCCGGCAGTTCAATCAGTTCATTTTGCATTTTGTCATAATCAATCTTTCACTATCTAACCAGAAATCATCGAGATTACTTCAAAATTCTTATGCATAGTAATTTGCTAAAACATATTTGAACCCAAATCATAGATTCAAATCACCTACTCCAACTACGAATTTCATCCAAATTGTCCTGTGGGAAGAGCTTACCAGCTTCTTCACTTCTGGAGTTATAGAAGAAAAATTAAATTCTTTTTTTGAATTTATCTTTTCATTTTGAGAAGATATTTTCAAACTTTC
The DNA here is from genome assembly GCA_958502065.1 of Chrysolina americana. Classification (NCBI taxonomy): domain Eukaryota; kingdom Metazoa; phylum Arthropoda; class Insecta; order Coleoptera; family Chrysomelidae; genus Chrysolina; species Chrysolina americana. The sequence continues at coordinate 52,150,912 of OY293416.1, forward strand.
GGATATTTACAACAGTGTGTAAACTATAAAAGTATGTGAAGAAAAATAATATGCAAAGTATCGTATAAACTTTGATTTTCAGATAGGGACCTATATTTAGCGTAGTAGCTTTATCTTGACTACAGGGTGTTTTGGAAATATTGAACTAGTACCCCGCTTGACCTCTGAACAACCACTATTATACCTATCAGACCGGTAAATCTACAGATTTAGCATTAGTTAACCTTGAAGAGAAAATCAAAATGAGATTGCCAAGCTTAATTAGTGCATAAGATTTGACTGAAAGAAGAAAGAATAGAACCAACCGTATTAGGCTAGATCTTTGCCATACTCATGAACCGGACTGCCAGTACATCTCTTCAACATGAGGTCCTTAGCTTCAGGGTCTCCAGGGGATGCCCACAAGGTGAGGTACTTTCCTCATTCTGGCAAGGACCACGTCAGAAAGGGTCCCCCTCAATATCCTTCAAAGAATGTTGGACGATGTGCACAGTTGGTGCCAAAGGAAACAGATGTATGTGAACTCTGGAAAATCTGTGATAATATACCCTTTACTAGCAAGAAAAATCAGGTATTCCTAAGTCCACTTTCTTTTAATGGCAAGGTTATTCATTTGCAGTAGAAGTGAAATTGCTAGGGGTCACCCTTGATAAAAACTTACATGGAACGCTCATTTGGAAAAAAATTCCACGAATCCAGAATAGGAGCTTTTGTCGAAAATCTTGGGGTCTAGGTCTCAAACAAATTCACTGGATATACCAGGTGGCTACGGAAGTATTGCCTACGGAATATCTCAGTTATTGTATGAAGTAGGTTTGTGAAATTTGGAGCGTCGATATGATGACATAAGAGCTAGAATTTGAGCATATTGACATGTCGAAGTTAACTTCCGGTCTGACCGGAAGTAACATCAACTTTCTTATTTTAAATGGAAACCCTATTTTTTTTTCTTTTCGCTTTATTCAGCATTCAATTCTTTTTCTAATGACATATCACAAGTTGGTATCTAACAAGAAACTAGATCAGAAAAAAATTATTATTGAAATTCACCGAGTAGGCCGTGGAAGCAAAATGAAAGCCAACAATTGAAAAGTTGGCTATGGAAACCATACGTCACTTGATAACAGTTGCTACTACTGTGATATTTTATTTTCATTCGTCGGCGTTATAAAAAGCCGCCAAAAAAAATATTGGAAAAATTGGGAAAAAAACAATACTCTGTAGGTCCATAACTTAAATAGCAACATACAACTTTTTCTTGCCTGTACTATTCAGCATAACCATTCCTTTCTAATGATATAATAGAAAGTAATTTTCTGAAATGAAATACCAAAAAATCCAATTATTATTATTCAAATAACAAAAAAACAGATTTATCGAAAAAAAAATTCAAATTGATAGGATTAAAGATAAAATAAATTCAAAACAAATGTTCGAAATGCATTCCCTCAGCGTCAATACATTTATTGACTCTGGTGATATTTTCATGTAAAACGTTTCTCAACATTTGGGGCGTGATATCTTGGAAAGCTCCACGAATTTTTACTTCTAGCTCATGTAGAGTTGTAGGCTGTGTGGAATACACCCTATTTTTAAGATGCCCCCATAGAAAAAAGTCGCACGGAGTAAGATCTGGTGACCTTGGTGGCCACCTGACTGGACCATGGGTTGTTATAAGTCTCTCTTGAAAGCGATTTTGAAGATAATTTCTCGCTATTCTTGAATTATGCGGAGGGGCGCCATCTCGCTGGAAGTACATTCTCTCAGTTATTTCCGCTGGTAGGTTGTTAATGAATTCCGAAATTTCATTCGTTAAAAAATTAAAGTATCTCTCTCCGGTTAGTTGGCTTTGAAAAAGAATGGGGCCAACAATATGAGTTCCAACTATTTCTGCCCAAACATTCACACCAAATCTCTCCTGGAAGCCACCTTGTCGAAACCGGTGCTCGTTTTCTATCGCCCAGTACCTGAAACAAAAGACCGTTCACACTTTTAGCACTTTACACTTCGACTATCGACAATAATCCAAATAAAGTACAGTACCTACCTTGTATTATTCCTGTTAAATAATCCATTGTTGGTAAATCTTGACTCGTCCGTAAACAAGATATAATAGTTAAATAGGTGATTCTCAGCATTTTGTCGAAGAAACCAATTACAATATTCCAGGCGCCTTTCACTGTCATTTTCATACAAATGTTGATGCAACTGATACTTGAAGGATTTAAATCGATGTTTTTTCAAAATTTTCCTAGCAGAGTCCTTACTAATAGCTAATTCGGCGCCAATCTGCCTTGAGGAAATTGTGCTATCATATTGTACTGAAGCAAATACATTAATTTCAGTTTCCTCATTAATAACAAATGCTTCTTGGTCTTCGTGAACATCAGGCTCAGTTCTTAATTTTTCTTCAAGCCACTGGAAATACCTTCTTGACGGTTGCTGCCTCCCTGGATATCGCTCTAAATACAATCGTTCAGCGGCATAAGAATTTTTTAAACATTCACCATAAATGAGAAGCATGTCAATTTGTTCGGTTCGTGAATAACGGGGCATTTTTTGAATATTCCACTAACTGATTTCGATTTCCAAACCCTTTTAAAATGGCAGAATCAACTACTCGAACGTCAAAATAATATGGATAGCAGCGTTCGTGAGAGCTCTCGTTTCTTTTTTGTTTCATTCCAAAATACATCTTAATCATCCTACTTGTTAATATTTTGGTTCGAATGATTATTGCAATGGAATGATTATTCTGAATAGCACAAACATCGTCCATAGGTAGATATTAGAATATCTATGGACGATGGCACAGACCAAGTACGTTCATGTTCCTATTCAACCTAGAACCTACAGGATATAATTTATCATTCTACATAACATTTTTAATGTTATTTTTGCGTATGGCGATAATCTGTTTTGTTATTTGAAGAATAATAATTGGATTTTTTGGTATTTCATTTCAAAAAATTACTTTCTATTATATCATTAGAAAGGAATGGTTATGCTGAATAGTACAGGCAAGAAAAAGTTGTATGTTCCTATTTAAGTTATGGACCTACAGAGTATTGTTTTTTTCCCAATTTTTCCAATATTTTTTTTGGCGGCTTTTTATAACGCCGACGAATGAAAATAAAATATCACAGTAGTAGCAACTTTTATCAAGTGACGTATGGTTTCCATAGCCAACTTTTCAATTTTTGGCTTTCATTTTGCTTCCACGGCCTACTCGGTGAATTTCAATAATAATTTTTTTCTGATCTAGTTTCTGGTTAGATACCAACTTGTGATATGTCATTAGAAAGGGAATTGAATGCTGAATAAAGCAAAAAGAAAAAAAAATAGGGTTTCCATTTAAAATAAGAAAGTTGATGTTACTTCCGGTCAGACCGGAAGTTAAGTTCGACATGTCAATATGCTCAAATTCTAGCTCTTATGTCATTATATCGACGCTCCAAATTTCACAAACCTACTTCATACAATAACTGAGATATTCCGTAGGCAATACTTCCGTAGCCACCCGGTATGTGATGGTTGTTATACCAATGATCACATATTGTGCCAGTGCCTCGTGTAAGAAAATTTCACAGCAAAAGGTCCAGCTGAAGCTCTCAAGTTTACAGAGACAGGCTTATCGGTCGATCACTGGTACCATCAGCACCACACCGTCAGCAACTATAGAATCCTAGAGAAAGAGGCTAGATGAACAACCTTCAAAACCATGCACATTGCCAATTACATACAAAACATTTATACAGAGCATAGCAGATTGCTGGTTGACACTGACCTCTGATATAATGCCCCAACAGTAAATTTTGACCTGCCTTATATCGGTCTGATTTCGAACAGAGACGATTGGATCCTCCAAGAAGAAAGCAGATAACTTCTGGTTCACAGATGGTTTGAAAATATCCTAGAACAGAAATATCAACCTGTCTAGGATTATATGCGAAAGAAGATCTATGTGTTTCTTGGGCCGTCGAACGGCTTTGAAAGCACTTGGCTTGTATCAATCAACGTCTAAGCTGGTGTCAAACTGCCAGAGAAGACTCTCCTCAATAGGAAGACCCAACAGCCTGTCTCTGATCTAGATTCCTGGCTACTCTGGTATGGAGAGCAATGAAACGGCAAACCGTCTCGCAAGAGAAGGTACTGCAAGGAGGTGCATCGGACCAAAACTTGCCATTGGCATCTCGCCAAGTTTTGACAAAACGCAATGAACACCTGGACAGCAAGAAACGTATTAATCTTCTGGCAAAACCTACCAGGATTGGCGCATTTCAAGGCATTTATACATTCCTCAAAGAATTTGATCAAAACACTATTGGACTCCAGCGGGGATGACCTGCGATGTCTAATAGGCCTACTCACAGGCCACTGTCGTTTAAATCATCACTCGACAAGACTGAAACTGTCGGAAAATCCGACATGTCGTCTCTGTCTTGAAGATGATGAAACAGCAGAGCACATACTAACCTAACCAAATACCAATAATATTCCAAAATATTTCAATTCCATAACATCTAGTTGAAAATTGTTGTCATTGGTTTACTTCTTTTCAATCACAACTCTTACAGAGTTTGGACGGTTAAAATTACCAAAAGTGTCCATTTCAAGAGACTATTTCAATATTGATATGATTGAGGTATTACTCCAATAGGAAAATATGTTAGTTGACGCATAGCATTCTTATAGAAAATATGGAATTTTAGGATTTATTAATTTCCAAAATGCGGAGGAAACTGAACTCCATCGTACCATTGAGATATCAAATTTGGTAGAAATTGGGAGTCGGTTCAGTCAAGGAAAATTTATTATGGACACAGTGAAACTTCGATAAATTAAAATTGCTCTCTATAACTCTCATATCAGATGCTCATGTAGCAACATGAATCCATTACAACAGGTCTTTAGCGCTGAAATGTTCAGTTGGGAACTTTCTCCATTGGGAAGTCGGTATAAGTTCGCGATAAATCACGTACCCCAACCGTAAATCTAGCAATCCACAGACAGCACCTATTTTCGCAGTTCTTTAATAACATCAAGCTCGAAATTAGGTGCAAAAAGTAAAACATAAACACAGTCAACTGTCTGTTGTTTTCGATTTATGGCGGTTTCTGCGCCAAACGTGCTACGACCTCAGCTTAAAATTTATGTTACGATTCTCAGGTACAATCGCAATTGATAAATGATATAATAATAGTCTGTGTATCGCAGAAAATCATTATTTCATAGTGTCCACTACCATGCACGTTGTCGAAAAGTGTACCGAACAACAACAAAACATTACCTGTGGTTGGCAGGGAAGGATATCTGCTGATCCTTTTAGAATAACAATGTAAGAAGGGAATCGAATGAACTAATAATAATAATGTTACTATGAGTGACGGGTAATTCAAAATTTTTGGACACTACCGGCCTCTTTCACTACATAGATACAGGTAGAATATTGAAATGGTTGAAAGAAGAAAAGCGTCAAAACATCTAGTAGCAAATGAGGTACACAATTTGCAAGGTAGCCGAATCCGGCTTCAATTTCTGAGCACCACGTATGATTTTTTTGAAAAGTTTGCATAGATTCAGGAAGCTTCATGTCTTTTGAACTGGCTTTCTTGGTTACCAAAAAATTGTAATTTTTGTGAAGGGCTGCATCTGTCAAAAATTTCAAAGAAATTTACGTACCTGAAAAATAGAGCCCTTTAGAGATATGACATTTCAAATAAAGTTATATTGAAATTCATCGTAGATGCAATGAAAAATGGGGTGTTTTATTTGAAATGACCGGGAGTCGTAGACAACTGAAAATTTTTATTTTCCACTGATACAAGCTCATCGGAAAACTCTTCATACAAAGTCTTAGAAAAATATTCGCAGCGGTAATTTAACATATGCATATCGACTCTGCTTATCTTGGTATACCCTGTATCTGTATGAAATACGTTTATAAGTGCTTTTAAAGCACTTACAACAGTGCGTTAAACTGGTTACGCATGCTCTATAAAGACTCACTCATACACTTATTAGTATTAGTATTATAATATACTTTCATATTGGCAGCTGCATAAAAAAATATCTGGTGATTAGAAAGTGTATAAAAACTCTCAGTAGTATTGGTGTTTGTATATCAAGTACAGTGGTGAAAGAAAACTCCTAACTCAAAGGAAGAAAGAAGTCCAAAGTTGTTCAAAAAAAAGGTGGTTTTAGTGAATTTTTATGAGGTTGGCGGTTTTTTTATGACTGAATCGCCCTGTATGCTTCAGTAAATGAATATATATTCTGAAAAAATTAAACAAACTTCTTAACTCAACCCAAAAATACTGGATGTCCACTTAAACTCCATTGTGAATGGTTTCTATAATTATAGATCACCCAGTATAAATTATGGGCATTTCAGTTTTTCTCAATATAAAAACAAGGTATCTAGTGAAAAAGATCGTTTTGCAAACTTTCTCGCTCAGGTACTGTCATGATTTATAAAATTGGGCATGCATGCAGTTGCGGGTAACCCTGTATTCGTAATGATTTCTGCTAAAAAATCTGACCAATCTACTGGATCCGCGACATCGTCAAATAGTTCTTGTCATAAATTTGTGAAAACTCGTCCATCAATGAGAAAGTTATAGGAAAATGAAATTTTAAAAATATGCCGTTTAATCAACCCACCAATTAATTTTCAGAATTCTTTTCAAATTTTGAAATACAGCAGGAAGTCTCGAAATATCACAGGTCAGAATTTCATCAATATCTATTTATAAATAAGAAAATCACAAGATAACAAAATTTTAAATATAAGTTGATGGAATTTCATGAAAATATCATTTTATTTAATGATTCTTTCATTTTCATTTACTAATAGATTTTGATGAAATTCTGATCAGTTATATTTTGAGACTTCCTGAATCCAGTGGTGTATTCTGAATTTTGGATAAGAGTAGAAATTGAAATGGTGGGTTGATTAAACGGCATATTTTTTGAATTTAATTCTCCCATAACTTTTTTTTTAATGTCATGAATCCAGTGCTGTAGTCAGATTTCTTCTCACAAAATCTAATAATTTTTTCAGTTTTTTACCTCGAAAAAAAAAAAAGATTATTTGGCCCTGAAAATTGAGATTTATTCATGAAATTTGCATGACGCACACCGGCGAATTCCCAAAAACTTGAGGACAAAATATACTTAATGCTATTTAGAAGGAAATTTTCTCATTTTTCGTAGCGGAAAGGTGTAACAAGGTTGTACTTGCATAAATCTATACTTATTCAAATTCCAGTTCTTCTTCAATATTATACTAATGATATTTGTATTCATCACAATCAACTGCACTAGTGCGAAAATAATTTTTCCCGCACGCGAAAGTTTGTTCAAGAGCGCTACATAAGATATTTCAATGTGCTTGTAGAAAAAATCTTGATCCTTATATACCCATACGGAAAAGTACTCTCCCGCACTCGACTGCTTACCCGAACTCCACTTCGCGTCGTTTGAGTAACGGCAGTCGCATGCGGAAAAGGTACTCTTTCCGTACTTGTTAGGATAAAAACTGTTTCCTACAAGCGAGCGTGATTCACCCTATACCCGCACGCAATTTAGTTCGAGAGGTGTAAGTTTCCCGCACTAGTGCCTAGTTGGAATAAATATTACCGTTGTTATTTTATAGTTGCATTTCTAATGCTATTATACTGGAATTCTGATAAGCTCTAACAGCTATTGATAATGCTCTATCAGAAGAATGAAATAATGGTCTGGTTAATTTTGGAGTAGCCTTCTTTGTTTTTCGTCGCACGGTTGGTCGTCGAAAATAATGTTTTTCATAACATCTGCAGAAATTACTTTTCCAACTTTTTGAAATGGCACCCCATATTTTTTAACACCTCTTGCGATTCTGCATAAAATTCTGAATTCATCTATACAGCACACTCATGAAGAAGGCCATGAAAGCGTCAAAATATATGCAATAATACGAGTATTCATCGATCTGTCAGAAATCCTGTCAGATTTTATGAAAGTGTATTCAGTTTTACGGTGATTTTTCGTAAAATTGAAAAATGGTTCAATTTTCGAATGCAGAACCAAGAAAGATTGCAAAAGAAGCAGTGAGAATATATCCCGACAGAAGATTACCGCCAGACAAAACTTTCACTAGCTCTGCCAAATATTTAGCCGAAAATAGATGTTTTAATGAATGCAAGCAAAAAAACAAAAGAAGGCTACATATGATAATCATGCTGTTGCAGTATTGAAACTACAATGTTCTACCAGACAAGTAGCAATGGATATAAAAATCATCAATAGAACATATTTTATCAAAAAACAAATTCCATCCCTACAAAATTTATCTGGTACAAGGACAGCAGCCAGATATTAATCTTTATGTTTTATTTTTCATACCTATAATCTATTCAAATACTTAGGATATTCTGATAGGAGATTAAACTTGATTGCATGCTTGTCCACCCGTATTTATGATGATAATCAATTCCTGAACAAAATATTATGGAGTGATGAAAGCCGTTTCTATAATAACGGTATAATAATGGAACAATATTGTCACTATTGGTCTGACGTCAATCCTTATTAGATTCAAGAAACAAAACATCAGTCTGTGTATTATTTGATAGGGCCTCAATTTTTTCTAAAGAACTCTCAATGGAGAGAGGTACTTGCTTTTTCTACAACATATGTTGCAGAATTTCTTGGAGAATTTACCACTACAAACTCGACTAAATATATGGTTTCAACAAGATGGAGCACCTACGTATAATAATGGAATAGTAGAGGATCTAAAAAACAGTATCACAAATGTGCTTCCATATCCTGAGCAACGCTTTTAGCTGTCACGAATCGAGAAATATAATCGAATTAAACATTATGTGTATTCTAAATGAAGGAAAGCAGTTCGAACACTTACTAAATAAATTCATGTTATGACCAACACATTTTTTTCGTTACTGTTATCCAATTTTGGTCACAGTAAAATATTTTTGATAATTTGAAACATTTATTTTTGTTTGTATCTAATATCTGGGACTTTACAGAAATACACAAATAGAAGAGACTGAGAAGACAATGCAATTATATCTTATAGAATTTTATCAAACTCGTGATTTTGCTTTTTATTTTAACTCATTCATGGCCCTCTTTATGATATGCATTAAAATTGACTTTTTTCATCAGTATTCAAGGGATACTACAAATGTGTTATATGACTGAATTTGATGAAGAATCTTTAATAGCCTCGAAAGATCTGGGATGCCATATAAAAAAAATGGGCGTCGGTGTCACGACGCCCTGACAGATGACGTCTAGTGATGGATCTCTACGTGAATAAGAGGACCCTTTGACATTAAAATAATTTGCTTCCACGAAATATTGATATCCTCCTTCATTTTCCAGATATTTGCCTGAGGAGTTTTATATGGGACACCTTGTATATAACATGAAAATATTTCACATACCTCCTGAAATAGATTCCAATCAATTCAGTTATATACTTCATCATACTACAAGTTCAAAAATTAATCATACACAACAATAATTATCAACAAAGCAACTACAGTCACTAACATCCACCTTCCACACAAACGATAAAATACAAAGGATGCTACCAGATTCCCGATGATAATCAGTTATTGTAACTAGGTAAGTAACATTTAAAGTAATTATACATACTAATTCCTAGAAAATTCGAACTTGATATTTTATGATTGTGATCAAAATTTCTTGAAAATTCGACTGTGTGCGACACTACGTCATGAAAATATATTTCTTCTCATAAAAATCATCTTTGGATTGGGAATGATTTTTTCAATTTTCATTTATTTCACAGAGCTGCCGCCGTCTAAGGAAAACACAAAATTATTCACTCTTCCATAACATTAACAGAGGCAATCTGAGCCATTTGAACCCTTTTGAATTAAACCGGACGATTCTGGCGTACCTCAAAACAACATTATACTTGCTCACCCGTCTACAACTTTTTTTTTTCGTTAATTACCGAATGTTAATTTCCACTTTCCATGAAAGATACTGAAGCTACATCGCGCAAATGACCTCATAACGGAAATTACCAAAAAATAAACAACGCACTGAACGTGCAATTTCTTTACTGACAGTTGCTTTCACGGGATGGCTGGTACTATTACGCGATTCTATACAACAAAAGCTCTGCCATTTACTCCATCCTTTGTGCTGGGACATGCCTTCATTTCCTATTCGAAATGAGACGTAATTAATGAAAGGATACGTTACAGACGCGATGGAAACTCCCTAATGAGCCTAATATATTACTTTCATACCTATTTGACATTGTCGTGGTTTGTATACAAGCGTGACTCACGGTCGGCGACGGTAGGTTAGATGTTCATGGAAAACGCAACGCAGGATATTTCTGAAAATTTCTCATCATACACCCAAGAAATATTCACAAAAAGTCCAACTGGAAAGTAATTCATCTGCAAATACCGAACAGGGTGATACCAGCAAAACAGATCAATGAAATTTCTGTCAAACAAGTGAATTTACAAAGGAAAACAATGAAACCAATGAAAATTTCAACGTAAAGAAAGAAGAATAAATATTATCTATGGCAATTCAAGTGAAGCAAATGTATGCCAAAGAGTAGAAAGACTACAGGACTACTAGTCTGCAAGCAATCGTACAAAATATTAGACAGTGGTAAGTTTTCCTCTGGCTTCCTGAAAAACATGTCAATTTTGCATTAATATGTAAGGTAAAGACCAGCATCTAGTTTTTGAGTTAAAGTGAAAGATATTTACTGAAAGTAATCTAGACAAAAATTGTCCGACAAAAAGTTTAGGTACTTCTAGTTTGTCCGCCACTCTGAACTTGTCGACTTCACGACTTGTAGATTGGTGACAGGCAGCAATCTGAGTTTCCTAGAAGCACACAATAATTAAAAAAGATTTTCAATGGCACCATTGTCCGACAAAATTAATAGGGATCTTTAGCAGTCCGACGCTCCAAAGATGTCGATTTAGCATATGATCTACTAGCGTTGAAAAAATATGGGGTTTCCAAAAAAAAATCAGCTATACAATTTTCGAGATAGCCAAATTTAGCGACAATTTTTCTGAGCACCCCTTATACCTGTTATGAAAAGTTTCCAAAGAATTAGACAGCTTCTTCACGTCTTATCCAGGCAAATTCTGGCAATTTCTGACATGGCACTCTCTGTTCCAAAAAAAATTTGTTTGTGAAGGGCTGCTTCTGTCAAAATTAAAAAAAAATTAAATAGCTGAAAACTGGAGCACTTTAGATGTATGATGTTTCGGATAAAGTTATATTCAAATTTGTAGTAGATTCTAAAAACGCAATAAAAAAATGGGTGTTTGTTTAGAAAAATAAATTAATTTGGGGTCTTCTTCCGATATAACCGGAAGTCGTAGTCAACTGATTATATCGACTCAGCTCATCGTATAAACCCTGTACATGGGATGATCGGGAATTTTTATAAAAAATTATTCTAAGACTCATGTTATAAAAAAATGTTTTCCAAGGAAAATTTTACGTAAAACGACTAGTACCGATTTCCTCGTAAATTCGGCATTCGTGATTTCAACTGGACCCGATGTCACGTCGCGTGACTATTTTCATAAGGTGTTTTGATAGAAATAGTTCCCCGTATTCCAGTGCCTACCAAAAATGAACTAGGTGAATAGTGCGGGACAAATATTTTTATGACCTCTGTTACAGTTACATGATCAAGAATTAAATCATTATAGTTATTCATGCAACAAGTGCAAAAAGTAAGTGTTTATTGCACCCGACGTTAAATTGTCCGACGAGGCCGTTAGGCCGAGTTGGACAACACGTCAGGTGCAATAAACATTTTTTGCACGAGTTGCATACAATATTTTTTCTACGTTCATGCAAAAAGCAAAAAAATATTTATTTAGGTGCGGCACTAGGTGAAAGAAAATTAAATACGCAATTTGAATAAATAATTATTACTATCGATTTCATCACCATCATCTAGTTTTCCATTAATATTACTCATTTTAAAACTTTCAGTTCTCTAATTGTCAGAATTAAATTTTGACTGACGTGTATATAAACACAGTTGCATTATAAAAATCAAAATCATAGTAGCCATGAGCGCGTATGTTATCATGAGGTGTGGTCATAGTACAGACAGTTTGCTCTATGCAGGTTTAGAACATAGCGAATCGGTTTTGATTATGGAGTCATTCTCGGGAAGGCATTGTTTGTTCAACTCTGACTGCTAACATTAATACAAAATAGTATAAAATATGTAGCTGTTTAAAACGTATGGCCAATCTCACAGAATATCTGCTAGATATGTATTGGGTTTGAACGTTTATGTTTGTCATGATGACAACACGTTGAAAATGACAGATGAGTGCAATAAAGTTTTTTTCTACAAGCGTGCGTGTTCCGCCCTATTCCCGCACGCAATTTAGTTTGAGAGGTGTCATATTCCCGCACTAGTGCGGGAAAAATTTTCCCGCACGCTAATGTCACTTCAAGTGAGTTTTTCCCGCACTAGTGCGGTAATAATTTTTCCCGCACGTGAAAGTTTGTTCAAGAGCATCACATAAGATGTTTCAATCCTCTTCAATCTTGATCCTTACTCATACGGAAAGGTACTATCCCGCATTCGACTGCTTACCCGAACTCCGCTTTGCGTCGTTCGGGTAACGGCAGTCTCATGCGGGAATAGCACTCTTTCCGTACTTGTTAGGATAATAACTATTATTGCACTCATCTGTCAATAAAGTGCAATAAAGAGCTTCTTTTTCAACTGAATACAGTTCAATAAAGTTTTGCTTTTTGCATGAATGTAGAAGAAATCCATTATTGCATTGCCAGGACGAAGACACAATCAAATAAACGTGAATCAATAATTCTTTACCAGATGATGTTACTGGAAAGTGATCTGAGGATACAGGATCCCAAATATCTTGCTCCAAGTTCTGTTTGCTCTTTCTCTTTTCTATTAGTCGTCTGTACTCTTTTTCAGAATACCCCTTCTTCGAAGCTTCTTCAAGACATATCTGAAAATTGTAATGAATTTGTAATATGATTAACATATATAAAAAATAACAAGTTGAGAAGGACCATGAGGTCAATAGGGGAATAATTATCTGCAAAGAAGCTAAGTAAAACTCTAAACTTTGAGCAGGGACTACTTTCTTCATAAGAATTGTCTGCAACGTTTAAATCATTTCCTTCAAAATCATTAAAACTGAAGAATATTAGCATATAATGAGTTACATTCAAAACTGCGATGATTATCTTGAAAACATTCAACTAAAGATGATCACAAAGAGAAAGAAATTTTCAATTAAAAAAATAGTCCACCATTTTTTTTATATTTCCATTCTGACTCTGTATTTGAGTAAAATGTGATTACCAAAAAAATGGTAATGTACTCAAAATCACTAGAACACTTTTTAAAACCGAAAATTAGAAATTTGACACTAAAATACAAAATCTCAAGACTGGGGAAAAAACGTATAGTGCTAAAACAAGTAAGAGAGTTTTCAATAGGATCATCGTACGAGCTCGGAGCTCAGAGCAAGTCTGCTCTACCAAATCCGTAAGATTATCACATTATAAGTATTGCAAAATTAGGATTCCCTACAAAATTTATTGAATCAGGGTTGTTAACCTGAAATGCAATGATGCGAATGCCAAATAATCGGATGCCTTACATAAAAGCAAAGAACACCCTCCGCATAACACGGAGAAGGCAGGGAAGTCATCAAACCTGCGACTTAATATGACACCAAAGGGTCTGTCGTCTGTCGTGAGCTAGTTCGCCCGCTCTCTTGAAGCCTCAGAAGGGGAAAACTCAAACTCATCTCTTCATAGCAGTATGACTCTCTCCTCTACCGTACCCAGTGGTTTAGTGATAGTTTCAACTGTTCTATATACTCTTATTTATGGTAGCAAGCAAAGTAAGTCAATTCGACGTGATGATCCATCCCTTCCATCCACACATCAGTCCAGATGAATGGAAATGTAATTACGTATGGCTGGATTCATTCCTAAGTCTGGTAAAACGACCCAATTCTTCTGCACTTACATATAGGTAGCCCGCCTCGTATTTTTGGTATGTTTCCGCTTTTAGCGTGACATTCGGCCAAATCAGTTGCTCAAAGCGGCGTTCGTTCCGTCCCGAAATTGAGATTAATTTTATCAAACCACCGAACAACAATGAAACCATTTTCTTCACATAAACAAAACTATCACAACCCTCGAAAATCACAAGTAATAATTTTAAAATTTAATTTAATTAAGGTACTAACCCCCCTGTATATTTTACCGTTCGCTTTCTGTCTTCGAAATTTTCTACTCGACCCCCGATTCTCGACTCCTCTTACTATCACTTCCTTGTATGGATATCTCGACGTATGGTGGTATCATTCCCGGGTGAAACTTTACCTTATCTTCCAGCACTTCTTCAGGTTCACTTTCGCTATTAGTTTCTTCGTGTTTTTTCGCCTGTTTCCTGGCTTCTTCCAATGGTGGGTGGTCTCCCCTCGCAACATATGGTTGTAGTCTGTTCACATGAACTATCTGTTCCTCTCTTCCCTAGCATCTTTTTATCTTATAGGTGACGGGCCCTCTTACTTCTGTGACTTTAAATGGTCCCTCCCATTTATTTTTTCCAATTTCTTCGAGACACCCTTTTCAGTCGCCATGTTCTTTATGCGTACCTGGTCCCCTACGAAGAACCTGGGGTCACCTGCCTTCTGGTTGAACCTCTTTATAATCTTCGCCTTCTCTCTCTCGATATTCTCATATACCTCAGTGTATACTCTCCTGAATCTTTCTACGATTTGATCTGAGACAGGACAGCTCCAAGGCCAACGTTGTCGGCGGTAATTAATCCATGGATTTTTCCTTTCGAACTGAGGTGGCATAATGGAAAGTTTTGCTGTTCCAGAATTGCATTTGACATATTTTATTTTTATCCTTTTGAACTTTATTCAATTTCAAACTCAGTTCCATCATTGAATTTTCGTTGATAGTTCGTGGTGTGCGCAGTATCTATTAGTTTTTCCAACTTACTGAGTGTTTTCCCCGTTTTATCCTTTTATGAGTTAATTCCATCTTTGATCCTATCTACTTCTAAATTATTTCGGTCTATGTCTATCTCAACAGTGCCTATTCTATCTTCCAACCGGTTCGCCACACCACAAAGATCTTTTTTTATCCCTTCTGTGTCTCAAAGAGTTGGTCTTTCAGAAACTTTGAATTTTATAAAAACTCTTCTTCAAACTCTTTGAATTTTCTAGAATCTTCTCTTTCAGATTCCTCGTACTTTCTTGTAGTTTGTCTTTCAAATTATTTGAAATTTTCTAGAACTTTATCTTTCATTTACTTCAAATTGTGTTGAAGGTCTTCTTTCAGACTATTCGAATTTTCCAGAAGTTCATCATGAAGTTTCTCTTCAGACCATTTGAAATTTCTAGAAATGTATCCTCCATATTCTTCGGGTTGTAAAAGAACCCTGCTTCGGAATCGGGCTCTTTCGCCAAAAAATGAAAAATATCTCGTGCTATTTCTAGACAACACGTTTTCTTGCAAAGTTATCAGTAATTTTTATGCACTTATGTTATTATAACAGAAAATATTTCATCTTCTAAGTTCTTTAACTGAGATATCACTTTCACACAAAAAGTTCATCAGTTTATTTTTCCGTCTATTTTTGGCGGAAACCTTTTTTTGTAACACGGAGACTAGTCACCACACAAACACTCGTTTATTTAAAAAATCCGACTTCTGACACCACTGTGGTATAATAATGCACATAGGTTAGGTTAGGATATGATGCCGTATGGGGTGGTTACCACCCCCATCACCACCGTGAGAACCAGTTGCTGCTGTTGATGAACAGCATGAGGCTTTTGATACCAGCCGACTGAAGATCGGATAGGTTGTCAAAATGGGGCTGTCCCATAGCAGAAAATCTTTTCCTGGATAGGGCAGGGCAGTGACAGAGTAGGTGGATTATCGTCTCTTCCTCCTCTTCGTCTTGACAGCTTCTACAGAAGTCAGTACGTTGTAGGATTCCCATACGTGCAGCATGGCATCCTCCAAGCCAGTGTCCAGTGATGGCCGCAATCGCGTTTCCAATGGAGTACCTGGAAAGAGATAAAATATCTTTTGTGCGTCGCAGGTTAAGCTCCGGCCATACCTGTCTTGACGAGGTGCAAGAAAGCTCCTTCCGCCACCGGAGGTTGGTTAGGCGGAGTACTTCCTTCCGGATGAGCAACCGCCGTTCAGCGATAGGTGCCCCTGGTCTAGTATTAGCGGATATAGCTGTGAGCGTCGTACAAGCTCTTGCTAACTTGTCCGCCATATAATTACCTGCTATGTCCCTGTGGCCGGGTACCCAGACAACATTGACTCTTACTTTAGTCGCCAGCTCATCTAGGGCTCTACGGCATTATATAGCCGCCTTTGAGGCCAGGTTGACTGAGTATAATGCACATAACTATGATCCATTAATTTATTTTGAGCTTGTGTAATATAATTGCCAATTTATTTGCACCAAATACAGTAATTTATATCACTACTGCTAGGCCAACTCTATTTTGTCTACCTGCAAACTCTTGAACTTACTGTCTGTATTCTGTTTTTATCGATGTAGATTTTTTCTCTCGCTTATTCTTTCACATAGTCTAGAAGCTTCATTATTCTCCAGGTGGAGAAATCTAGAACAATGTGTAAATCAGAGGATTTAGAATGCGATGCTGATTCATGCACTATTTACAAAACGGCGCTGTCAGGTCCGGCTCTAGAATAGTTGCAGTATTATATCCGATAATCGAATACAATCTTTTCGTTATTCTTATAATGGAATAGTAAATCGTCAAACCAAACGAAACAAGACAACTTCGGACGAGACAATGAGAAGATGTGGCAAGACAAGAACCAAATCAAAATGGGTTGAAATTAGACAAAACAGTTAGGATAAAACTTATTCATGTTTATATATTGAGGAGTGAGAAAAGGTATAAGACGAGAAAAGGGAACACGAGAAAATGCAATACGAAATAAGACAATACGAAAATGAAAAAATATTGCATTAGCATAGCATAACTTATTAGATGTATCAGTATAAAATATCATGTCAAAAATTTGAACCAGTTCCTGTATTTGAATAGATTGAGAGATAATCAGATTTAGGAAGATACCCTTGACAATTAATGTCCTTTGTACACAACCATGAAGAATTGAATTCGAAAGAGGTAAATTTTTCATTGTCCATGAAGAGCTGAAGAGCGAACAGAAAGTCAAATGTTTGTGATTATCCCCAAAACAGTCTTTCACGAAACTCTCGAAATTCGAGATTTCTCGTCTCGTCTCGATATCGAGACGAGACTAATGGGATTTTTCGAGAACGAGATCGAGAAAAACACTTCGAGAAATTTCGAGATCGAGAAATTATTTCGAGATTTCTCGATCTCGAAAAAATGTATGTGCTGCAATAACTCACAGCTCTAAATACGCCATAAACGAGAAAATAAAAAACTATGCTGAGAAATAATTATGATAAAATAATTTGAGTAATATCGATAATTATATTTTTTTTAACAGAAGACTGTTCCGATTATAAAAAATGAGTTTGTTGCTGGTGCTGGTATATTCTTCTCTTCACGAACGAAGAAACAATTTTAAACTTCCACCTTTCGTACGTAGGTAAATTTTGTATGGATAAAATATTGAATTAAAACATCAAGGATTCGTTTAATTTAAATTTTTTTTCTTGGAACAATATTGTTTATTTTTGTGCTGATACTCGGCGTTTTTTTTTGTTATAGGTAGGAACGTGGCTTTTAGGTCATAGCATATAGCCTCTGTATATTAACGTAATTTTTTTATAGACAAAATTAAATACCCTGTATTTTGGTGCAGCCTTGGCCTTGTGTTATACGTTATAACCTATACATAGCATATTTTAATAACATTCTGTTTTTGTTTTCGAGATCGAGAAATCTTCTTCGAGAAAAGCATCGAGTCGAGAGTTTGTTTATTTCTCGTCTCGATGATCGAGATGAGACGAGAAAGTGCCTTCGAGACGAGATTTCTCGTCTCGATGAAACCCTGTCCCGAAATAATCGATGCAATTCATGATAAGATTTTATCAGACCGTCGAACTGGGATAAAACGAATATCTGAGGCACTGAATATTTCATATAAACGCGCCTATCATATAATTACGTCAATTTGGACATGAGAAAAATGTCTGCTGAATGAATCCATGAATATCTGAATGTTGACGAAAAGCGTGCAAGAGTAGAAGCATCGCGTTCAATCTATGGTTCGGTTTGAAAAAAAAGTATTGGAACATTTCTTCGACCCAGAAACAAAGCAGCAGTTGTTGGGATGGAGACTCTTTGGTTCTCCAAGGCCTAAACCGTTTCGTTTTCAGAAATCTGTTGGAAAAGGTTCTTGCTTCAGTTTTTTGGAATTTCCATGGAGTAACCATGATTTAATATCTAGATAAGGGTAAAACAGTTAATAGGATCTACTATTTGACTGACAGACTTCTCGAAATAAAAAAGACGTGGAAGGTTATCCCAAGGTGTTTTGTTTTTACGGGATAATGCCTCTACATACAAATCGCGTGTTGCTATGCAGGCAATTCGTAATTTGTGGTCCTCTCTTTTCACCAAATCTGGCTTTGTCCGACTATCATGTCTTTCCTCAACTGAGAAATAGTTTCAAAAGTCATACATTTTATTGCAACAAAGATGTTATAGAAGCGGTAGAGGCCTGTGCAGAGCATGATATACTTTTTTTGAAAGGTCTAGAGGTATTGTCATAAATGTATTAAATTGATAAGATATATAATGCAAGACATTATGAGACGCAATAAGAAGTTTAGACCAGACACTAAAAAACAAAAACAAGTAAAAATTTAAACGAAATTATTTTTTCTCATCAGTAAAATATTATTTCGGTTATGATACTTTTGATGAAAATGAAATATAACGGATACGAAACATAACTATCCCTACATCAGAAACTCGAGACAACACGAGCTTGAACAGAAATCAATATATCAAACGTATGAACGAAACGTCTATGGCAAGCATATGCACGTGAGTTCAACAGCTCGAGTAATCAACTCTCTGATCTTAACAATGTATTTTTCCTTCCTTGAATGGATTCAATCAACCCTTGATCCAGCCAATGCTAGCAGAAAGGCCCTTTGTTGGCGAATCTCGCTTTAAATTTAAATGGTATCTATCAGTCTGTATTTGCCGTCTGTGTACAAAGGCAAAAGCAGAGAAAATTGGCGACATAACTAAGCTCCTTATTGTGCTGGGCCGGGTTCGCAGCGATGCACATTGCACTTTGTAGTTCGCCATCCAATTTATGTGGCTAACAACGGTTTACTTTCGAACACTCCAGTGCACAGTTTGGCTTTCCGAATGTCGAAGCACTTTTTCGGATTTTAATTGCATCTGCGATAAAATCTTCAAAGGAATTCGGAAGCAATTTATACATAATTATTATGAGCTGTACCGGTGTCAGTTGCTGCCGGTTTTCATCAATAAATGTCTAGATGTCTGGTGCGATTGAATGCATCGTCTCGATACAGGGTCTTGCATGTAAGTACCAGTCGTTCTCATTTCGTCTACAGCTCTGGAAATTCATTCAGAAATACACAGTATTCAAAATATTGAAGTAGATTTCTTAATAATATTAATAATTTTATTACCCACTCTCGTTACACTTAATATATAATGCGGTCCATATGTATTAATTTTCATCATTATTATGTACCTATTTATTTTAAAAAACCTGAAACATGTTATAATGAATCGAACAAATTTAGAAAAGTATTCTGGAGAAGATCAACAAAATCAAAAGAAATAATTCCGACTACGGCTGAAAATACACTTCTTTCCATACATTTCCACAGAGTGGAAAAATAGGGCAAATATCTGACAGAAAACAACTACTCCCCCCTACGGATATTGAAAATATGAACAGGATGTGGAATCATCTGCGACGAAAAGATGTTGGAAAAAGGGAATATTCTCAAATAATAATTGAAAATTGCTTTTTTTCAAATGAAAATAACATACGATAAAAATGAAGCTTTTTTTGTAATATTAATTTAACAGAAAACAACTACTTTCCCGGCTTAAGCCACGCTGAACATTGAACTACATCTAATAGATATTGTGAAAATACCCAACTAGAAGGAAAAAATCTGGAAGTGAAAATTCGCATTTTTATTCAGATAGTTGATTTTTTAACAATTAGGTTTTCATTGAAAATTCATGAAGACAAATGAGAATGTTATTCAAAAGTATTACTCACAGAAAACGTCATTGATGAGTGAATTGTATCGCTTTTCGTCGACGAAAATCTATTTCACTCTTCAAAGATCATAAGGGATGTCGGAAGAATTGAGATTCATACTCTTCAGAAGCAAAATCACTCAATGAAATCAAAATGCCTAAAGAAATAATTCCGACTACGGCCGAAAATACCCTTATCCCCATACATTTCCACAAAGTGTAAAAATGAGGGAAATACCTGATAGAAAACAAGTACTACCCCCTACGGAATTACATCTGTCATCCATTTGTGCAATGGTCCTCGAGGAGAACACAACTTGCAAGTGCTGATCGGTTATGTTAATTTCTGCCATTATCCTAACTTCTGAATCCATTATCCTAACTTTTGAATAACCCCATGAAAAAAATTGAAAGACGTCAAATCGGGGGATCTAGGAGGGCATTCAATCGTTCCACGTGTTCCATTCCTCCCCTTCGGGAATACTTCGTTCTTATGATATCTTACCATACGTTTGTAATGCAGTGGAGCTCCGTCTTGTTGTTACAATACCAAATTGATCTATCTATTGCATTTGAATCATTAACACCGGAAAAAAGTCTTTTTAATGTATGCTGTAAAAAGTTCACCAAAAAATCTAGGTAAACCTCGCCATTAATTGTGCATTGAAAAAATAAGAGTTACTGATTTTGTTGTTGGTATCCAAACGTTCTCTTTTTTAGGATAATGTATCTGATCTTTACACATCTAATGTAGATTTTTTCTGCTCCTACAGTTTCATCGGTAAATCTTCGGTTAGACTGAGCATTTTGCAACTCACGTAATTTGGTCTCCTGAACAAATTATCCAAAAGACATTATTGGCGGTCATGAATATTTTCGGAGATATTGGCCCATTTTTTTGTGAAACTTGACCATTTGAGAGATTGAATTTCTGATATGGAAAATACACACACTTATTCACTTGGTTTCAGCACTTTTTAATGAAAAAACCTATTAATTTTTCAAAAAAGTCACCCTTTTTCGAAACGAAAACCAATCATTGGAATTTGATTGTTGAATAATGTCTGGTTTTTTTGTGTATGCAATGTTGCCAAAGAATTTGTTTGTTCGGAATTTGCAGAGAGTGAGTAATGAAAAATTAGTGAATATACCAATTATATTATTGACATTAACTGCATATTTCAAATGTTTCCAAATGAATGCACAATGCAGACTGGTAGAATGTAAAAAACGTTTACATCACTACTTTTTCCTATGTTTTTCTACTTTACGTATGAACATTCTTCCCTTATTTCTTGGTGGAGACCTATAGAAAGAAAAACGCGTATGAAGCGAGCGCGCACGCCCGACATGCGCATTTCCGTCCTCATTTTGTTTATTTTTTTGATCTTGAGGTAGGAAGGTAAGTCTATTGTAATTTCGTATAAAAATTTCATTAGCAATAGACTATAGACTATAGAGCAATAGACTCAGCTTCTTACCTCAAATCAAGAAAATGGACTTAATGACTTAATGCGGATTTGCGAAATGTAGGACGTGCGAGCTCGCTCCGCTCGCGTTTTTCTTTCAATAGGCCTCCATCAAGAAATAAGGGAGGAATGTTAGTACGTAAGGTTGAAAAACAAGGGAAAAAGTAGTTATGTGAATGTGCGCACTCTATAAGTCTTCATAAAAAAATAAGTGAAGTGAAAACATGAAAAAAAATAGTGATAAAAATGCGTGAATATAGGTATATAACACAAAACTGAACTAAGATATGCTCGGGTAGGCAAGGTTAAATTTGCTTGAGGTCAGGTTAGGTTTTAGCACATATTAGGTAAATGAATTATAGTCATTAGGTGAGTTCTTTTATGTCAAAAGTAGTCTTGAAGCCAAATGCTGAATCTCTCTCTGCATTCACAATAATTACGCATGTTAATGCCCATGTGTATGTGCATGATAATGCCCATGAGTGTGCGAACATATGTGTGCGCATGTATGTACATATGTTTGCACACATGCAAAAAATAGTTTCCGTGATCTATTACGTTTTTCACATTCTGCCAGTCATGCATTCATTTGGAAACATTTTAAATGTGCAGTTAATGTCATCATAGAAAAATATAATTGATATATCTACTCATTTTTCATTACCCACTCCCTGAAATATTTCATGTGGTAGTGAATTGAATATTTCTGAAATAAAATTGGCAACGTCGCAAAAAACAAATCCGTTGCCAACATTGCATACACAAAAACCAGACAAATTCTAATAATTTATTTACGTTTCGAAGAAGGGTGACTTTTTTTTAAAATAATAGTTTTTTCCATTAAAAAGTGCCGAAACCAAGTAAATAATGTGGGTATGGTGTTTTGATTGAATGAGAATAAAATTTTGTATATTTTCCATAACAGAAATTCAATTTGTCATATGGTGCAGTTTCACAAAATGGGCCAATATCCCCGAAAATAGTATGATCGTCAAAAATTTCATTTGGATATTTTGTTCAGGAGACCAAACCAGGTAAGTTGCAAAATAAAAATCCTGAAATTCGGATGCTCAGTCTAACCGAAGATTGTCTATTCACGGTTCCATTCAAATAAAAAGTAGCTCCATCAGAAAAAACTATTTTGTTCATGGACTGCAAATCTGCTTCCATTCTGTCCATCATCAGTTCACAGAATTGTTGCCGTCTATTAGGATCGTCCTCATTTGACTCCTTGACCAACTGAACTTGATAGGGATGGTATTTTCTTCATGTAAAGCTCTCAATATCGATGATTTACTCATTTGATTTGGCAAAATTTAGCTTCTTGAGAAGTTTGAATATCATACTGTGTGCCAGACTATCTGGAATATTCAGTCTAAAATAAAAATTTACACTTATCGATTATGACGTATTCAGGATAAGCTAAAGGAACACATAACAAAAATATAGTCAATATATCGATTACTCTCATCCAGTAAAAATATTTTCCGGTCGTGAATACATAAAATATTGCTCACTATCTAAATGAACTATCGCAATAAACTAATACCAGACAGGTGTTGAAATCAATCATTTTTGTAAAAAAAAAGTTCACCTTATCGAAATCAAGATAAAATCCCCATTTCCTTTTCCATTCCTTTCTCGCCTTTTCCTCCAGAATCTCTTGGGATTTCCTGAAATGGAAATTATTGTCTAGAAAACTCATCGCAAAAAACGGAATCCAATAAATATCTAGGCTGAGAGTATCATAGTGAATGATTTGATGATTTATTTGGAAATATGAGAAAGTTTATAACTCCTTCTCTTGTCAAAGCATTCCTAATTCCAAAAATTGTATTGGTTTGAAACATTGATTATATATCCAATGTTAAATTATTCATTTCAGTAATTTTCAATGAAAATCTTTGTCAGTTATAAGAAATAGGACAGTTCAATACAATACATTAATGAACTTATTATACCTCTAAAAGTTACAATCAATACTTACAAAACCTCACTGCGAGTTATATAATCGAATGTCCTATTCATATTGCACAATTTTGTTGTCCACACTACCTACTTGATATTTTGTCTGGAATAGTTTGATCAATATATCAGATACATGCGCGGCAATAGTTCCACGTGTGAATAGAGGTGGTAAGGTCTGAAACAAATAAATTCCAGATGTTGCAGCGGAATATAAATTACAAAACTATTCAAACTTATGCAAATTATACCCGAATATAAGTGCTGTTTTCCGCTGTGCTCTCCTAGTTTTCAACAGATATTCCGAGCTGAAATCACTGATGGTAATTCAAAATGACTAATGAATTGAAAAGGGGCCCCAATGAAATAATTCAATCTTAGCAAATGATTTAATTACGGGTTTAACGCTATCCAATCATTAGAAACGAATAATTGTCACCTGAAAATGTGGTATTTTGTATGAATCAATAAACCAGGTGCAGGCAACCGCCACGTCATGAGAAACATACAGGGTCATCAATAAAATCGGCACCATGTGGACTTCTTACAAGTGAATTTCAGTTGGATTTTGCTCAATCACAAATAGGCTTTCATGGAAAATAGTACAACAACAAGAAACAGACAGAACCAATAATTCGCTGTGCAATATCAGTCGAATTTTACTTATACACCTTACAACGAGATATTTTTATAAATCATTCCAGAATTCCAATCCCGAATATAGTTCTTTCCTCAAAAACTTACTACTCCATTCCATATTCTCCACTTTAACAAAACCAATCTTTTCTAAATGGAATGATCTTTTTTAGAAATAATAATCGGGGTTCATATATATTAGCAGAAAAGCACAATATCCGACAGATAATCATTAATAATAAACAAATACAACAACATAAATGAATAGAATCGGATTATGCTAAAACAGTACTTTGGCGACAATTCAATTGTCAACTGTGAATATAGTGATTGGATCCTCCTGTAGTAACAGTAAAAATGTACATTACTGAAAATGTAAACCAGTAATGCGAAGTATTTCGAGATTATTAAAAAGTTATTTCAACAAAATGGTTTGATAATAGAAACGGAATACACGAGAAGCGTACTCATGCAGATTCAGAATTGATTAAATCCGTATTTCATCAGACAGGATTCTGTAGGCAACACATAGAACGCTCCTTGCGCGTGGCGCTGTTGCAAGGCTGTACAATAATGATTTCTTTGAAGATACTGAAAACCATTTTGTCACAGCCGTCTTAATCTTCGAGCCGTGGTGAGAAAATCGGCAACACCGCGCTGTAATCAATTTGACGACCGACCTATTCATTCGATAATATAAATTTCACAGCTTATTTGAATAACTAAGAAAAAAAACATAGGAGAGTGAATTTGTAGGGAAAAGAACACCGATTGATAAAGTTGTTTCATCTTCTTCATCGCAAACGGGAATCGCATTCTATTCAATTTCTTAGAAGAGTTGTCATCAATCGATGTTTTGGTTTGATTTTTTACGAGTCTAGTCCTGTGATGAACTGGAATTGATAATTGAATTCAATAATTACTTTTAGCAGAAGGCAATCAATGGGAATTTTCAAGAAATTATCAATTCAGTTAAATGTAATTAATACGAGATAAACATAATCCTTTTTAATGTCGATACAACCAGTTTTCAAGAGCAAAAGTTCATTTGTAAATTGATGTCTAGTCTGATGAGAAACGGTTTGATGTGGTGGAGTTTTACTCTCTGCAGTGGGGAAAACTATGTATTTGTTCATTTGCATTTCTGATCAAGAAGCTGTTTGATGGCGTAAAGTCTAACAGTTTTTTCATTAGATATCGTCTGACAATATGTGTATCCCCTAATAATTGCCTATAGCGTTTCCTTCATTGTATGTCGATATGGACAACAGTTTCCTAAAGTTGAGCATGGATGCACTGAAAAAAATTCATCTGATGCAGAGTTTATCTATTGAACAACTCAAGCATGGTATCACACATTAAAAGGTAAGGGCTGCGTCTTCCCTAGGTCGGACAAATCTTTCGAAGACTTTTGAAGGTTGTACTCTTAAAGGTGTGCAGCTGATTGACGGAAATAACAATTTTAACAATTTAGCTATAAAAACTCAGTACACAAATACCAAAAGAATGTATATCAATTTCACTTGACGCGCGTTTCGCCAACAAAGTAAGCATCTTCGGGAGACAGTACATTCCGGATCTATTAGTAGTTGTTAGTTTGTCCCTTGAATTTATTAGTATGATCATACTGCTATTTTGTAAGACAAGAGATAATTCATAAAAATTATACACGATGTACGGCTCAGACTTTCAGAATGTAATCGTATACCAATGATTCGTTAGCACAATAAATTGATATCTTCATATAAGGCCTAACAAGTTTTTTGTCATTATCAATTTCAGTAAAAATTTTACCACCATTTATAACACCAAGTATTTGTTTCACCATATTTTGTTTTTGCTTCCAATACTGATCTGGCGTGTATTGGCGAGATCCTAGTTAATAAAAATTTGTTTCGACTATTTTTCAAATTGTTAACTTTTCAGTTATCGGTAATAAATTTGACAATGGCAGGTCGAAATGTTTCTCTTCCAATTCTATAGGCCGCTAGGATATATTTTGTAATTGTCAAATTTGTAAAAATGCAAAACTAGTATTTATCACCTCACAAAACTCTGTTACCAGATTTTCGTAATTTCTCTCGAATCCCGTAGACATATAGGTACAGGGTGTTCGAAATTAGGTCGGAACCAGTCGCGTTTCATATCCCATAAGATGATAGTTATAGAACACCCAATATTTCATCATGCATTTCGATTCGTAATTACAGAGTTCATATCACTTTTCTTCCTAAAGTTCGCAATGAGCGACTTATGTGGAAATATTTATCCATTCAACTTCTACAAAAAATTATTTGTTTTGGGAAATATATCCTCATGAATGTTCAAAACACATAATTTTGGTTCTTATACGAATGACAATATTTTTTTACTAATAGCAGAATAAAACAAATGAGGGAGTTGAACTCGTGATCTTCATATCAGTACCTGTAGCTGATTTTGATTTACAAAATAATCATTTCTATTTCAAAGCTATTCCACTAGCCGTATTTATTGTGTGAATTAAAATAAGTTCATCTTACATTGACAACTTTGAAGTCATTTTGGCACAGAAAAGAAAATATTGTAGAATCATATTGTGTCTCTTATAAGTGATTGTAATTCATGTTTATTACTTGTTCCCATAATAAATTCATAAATTTG
This sequence comes from Chrysolina americana, assembly GCA_958502065.1. Taxonomy (NCBI): domain Eukaryota; kingdom Metazoa; phylum Arthropoda; class Insecta; order Coleoptera; family Chrysomelidae; genus Chrysolina; species Chrysolina americana. The sequence continues at coordinate 52,177,937 of OY293416.1, forward strand.
ATTCAAAAACATTTGAATAGTTTCAGAAGTAATCAGAAATTTAAAATAAGTTTTTCTTGAACTATTTGGTTTAAAATATACCAAAAGCATCTAATGACTATTTAAATTTTGAAATGTGTGTGAGGTTTTTCTTCATCCATATATATCTTTTTGTATTTACTGTAAAGTAAGTAATTTATTTTTATATTTAAACAATGGTTTTCTTCAATGTCCTCCCTTTAATTTTTTGAACGGGTCAACCCAAAAAATTGAAACTTGTGATAATGAAATTGGTGCAGGAATACCAAATTTTGGAGTAAAGTTAACTGAGCGTCATCTGGAAAAAAATTATTAAAGGGAGGTTCTTGTGACACATCCTTCTGAAGCTACTGACGAATACTTCAGAACTTCAGAATATAAAGTGAAAATTTTCACCTACTATAAAATGGCGAAACATTTGATAGTCACCTGAATACAAACACATAAATATCGATATTTCTAGAAATATTTGTTTTTCTCTACCATATGGCAATCCCAACAACCATATAAGGTTTGATAGGCAATTTTTTCTTTGACAAAAAATGTCAGTACGACAACGATCATCATTGTACAGTTGAAACATTCACAATCAGTTTTCGGTTTTATGAGTAGGTAAGTACCACGTGAACTATCTCTAAAATGGTCAATTCACATTCATTGAAGGAAAACAATCGAAGAGATTTTTATTTACTGTGTGACATGTAACTTTCACGAAACCGAAAGAATTTTTAATGATCGTTTTCCGAATATGTAGAAAATATTAAAGGGAACTTGTATCCAAATTTACAACTACCGGTAGTGTACAGAACAAAAAGCCCCCAGGTCATCCGTCCATTCCGGAAAGACAGCAAGTTCAAATAATTGGTGAGATGACAGTAAATCCTCAACAGTCTATTTCTGATGTGTGTCCTTCTACTGTGTGGAGACTTTTGAAAAAAGTATCATCCATACAAAATCAAAATGGTACACCAGTTAACTGAAGATGACCCTGATCGAAGAACAGAATTCTTCGAAATTATGATGGAAACCATTGCAAGGCATCCTACCTATCTCCACAATATTTGTTTCATTGATGAATGTACATTTTTTCTCAACAGAAATGTAAACAGATAGAATTTCCATTATTGGAGTGACACTAACCCTCACGTTTTCCGGGAAACTCATACTCAGAAAGAATTAACAAAATTTAACAGGGGAACTGTATTTGAATAGGCAACAAGATGGAGCACATAACTCCAGACAAGTAAGAAACTATTTGGATAATACTTTCCCCGGTCGTTGGATTGGCCGTCGAAGTCCTATGGAATGGCCAGCCTGCTCGCCAGATTTGACACTGTTACTTTTTTCATCGGGGTATTTGAAGCAAAAGGTGTACGTAACTGAACCTACTTCAATATTGTAAATACTGCTCAGAATATCAAATATTTGTAGAAATATCGACGGAATTACTGTGTTCGAAAATGTTCGGCGTGAAATATCGGATAGCCTGTTCTTATGTCAAGCAGTTCAAATTTCGAGCATCTTCTGAACTGAACTCAGCTTATTTCCTCAAATTATGAAGTTAAACGTCGATGTATTCAGGCAATTATTAAATGTTCCGCCATTTTGAAGTAGATTGTATAATACTTATGTATTTATTTTGGATACTATCCAAAATGCAGCATGACATGGCATCCATCATAGAGTATTTCAGTTTTCTGCTAATCCAAACGAGAAAAAAATATTTCATGTCATTGAACTTTTCGAATTTTCTCATTTATATCATGAATGATTTTTTAATGAAGAACAAACACGTTTGGGTATTGAGATGAAGTGTGATCATACTGTATCAGTACAAACGGTGAAATAATTACCCAGCCAATATATCACAAAAACGACAATCAATATTTCATTTTCTCGCAATTCCACAACGCGTCCCACTTCAATACAAATCCCACTAGAATACAGCAAGGCAAAATGGCGATTACTCAAGTGGGATTAAACAAAAACAAGCAGCAGACGACAAATCTACCACATCAGGATTAAAATTATTTTTGTGGCACTTCGCTACCACCATCCGTTTTCATTTTCGTAATGAATTTCCATCATTCCGTATGCATTTCGTCGTGTAAACAGATAATCTCGCTTCAAATTCAGGGAGATAGGGATGAATGTTCTGCGTACGACGTAGTTTATACCGAAATTGACGTGGAAAAATGTAAAACATTTGTTATAGGGTTCAACTTGATACAGGCGAGATAAATAGGTATCCGCTTCTGGATTAACAGGAAAATGAAACGAGACTGGTAGCTCAATTCAAAAGGGATAAATAATGACAGTTGAATAACGAATATAAGCTGTGAGTTGGTTGTATTTCAATATTTCATTACAGGCTTTTATTTAATTTGCTATGTCTGTCTTTCCGATTCAAAATTTGTATTCAATTTTTCAACAATTGCTGGCATTAGATTGTGATGAAATTTTGCACATGTATTACAAACGAAAGACAATACAACAATTTAAAGAAATTGTACCCCCTGACGTCCCTATGACTCGATAGAGAACTCAGGAATTCAGAAATTTCCTCTACGGTTTGGGACATGAAAAATGGCGAGAATAAATTCGAAAAAATTATCAAATTTCTGATAAAGATGGGCATGTTGAATAATTTGATTTCAAAAATATTTACCGCCTTGTCTCTCTGAAAGAAGGAATTCTGAATATGTTCTGAGGATTTGATACGTTGAAAATCACGGCGAACAAAAGCTTCGGTCGAGGGACTCGCCCTTCTTGAAAAAAGTTTCGCAACGACAATTGAATAAAAAAATGCCTATAAAATATGAAAAGCATAGGATCGTCGAATAGGTGACTTTCAAAAAATGATATTTTAAAAGCGAGAGGAACAAGAAGATATGGAAGAATTTTCGACAGTAATGCATACGAAGAATTGTGGCAAAAAATGTATTAGGGGCTCAGACTTCACATACTTTGATTTTAAAAGTTATATCCCTTTCCTCTGAAGGCTGAAAGAAAATTTTCCGATGGATTCGGACGTGGAAAATTGTGGCAAAAAAGATGGGTCTGGGTGAGCCGCCTTCTCCTCAATAAAAGTTGCGAAAAGTTATGAGAAGAAATTCGGAAGCTGGCTAACAAGGGACAGCAAACATGCCATTGACATACCAATTTCTGGGCACCTGGCACAGCTACCAAAGCAAATAAAATATATTAAAATAATATCGTCAAAAGCAGGCTTTTGTTTGAAAACTATCAAACTAAAAAGTTAAAAATATTATTTATTGTTTCAAAAACAAAGGGCCAAAATTTTAATATGTTCTCGAAATTCTGAGGTGTGAAACGATATAACCACTGAAATAATGCTAATGCTTTCAACAAAATATTAAAAAAATTTGAAGTTGTCCGTTTTTCATTCAGTAAATTTCTTTACACTCTTTTTGTCTTATTTATAAATCAAAGACGGTTTTAAAACATAGTTTTCACTTTTACTTCGGGCTGTTTGGTTGGATTTTTGAATAGTTATTCCGCTTCATTCTCGAACTACTTCAATACTTTCGCGGAGGAAGTTATCACTTATATAATATCCCAAAGCTATTGATAATTTTGAAATAATTTGTCGTAGACTTTCGATATTTATCAATAGCCGAGGCATATTCGGTAAGAATTTTTTTTCATAGAATTGTCATTTATACTTATAATATCGATCGACTCATTTAGGATATTTCAATATCTACTCGAAGGGACTGACATTTTGAAAATGTAATTGTGTAAACGTCAAACTATGTCATAACCATGGTGACTCGATTATTCAATAGTGATAATTTACCGGGGCACTTATCGGGAGTAATTACACAAGTGCTTCAAAATTACCGATAATTTTCCATGAAAGCATGTTGTCTAAAAACTGCATGAGTTTATTTTCATATTCCTTCGGAGTCGGGCTCTTTCGACAACACGAGTTGTCTTTGGTTTGCGATTGGTCAGATTATGTGAGAATTTTAAGATTAGTTACATAGTCGTAGGTAATATCCCAAGACCATGACAAATAGCCGACTATTATTTTCTTCATAATTATATCGAGAGTACCTTGTATTTTGACAATTTAAAGAGACCATATGAACATTAATAATCTGAATAACTCCCGAGAGCTTTAGCTCGAGGGAGTTATTCGTGGATTATTAATGTTCATATGGTCGAATTGAATTGTCTCAAAATACAAATTACTCGAGATGAATCAAAGAAAATATTAGTCTTTATTTGTCATGGTCGAGTGATATTCAGGAAGATTATTACATGAACAGTATAAAATCATTCAAATATACTCGTTCATATACTCTTTACTCTTCACGGTATTTTCTGGGATGGATTTGCTTATATATGCATTGATTTCTGTCATAGAAGACAACCCAAAACGAGACATTTCAATTTTGAGCGACTGAGTTGTCAACGTTTGACACTTATACAAACAAAAGAAAGCTTTGTTTACATGAATCTCCGTGTTTACCTTAATATCCGGTTGTTTACCTAATAGCCGATCTTATCACATATCATGTGACTTCAGTCATGAAATTTCATTGGTGTAGCAATGTGTGAATGAAATAATCAAGGGTAATATAACAAGACCTTGATAAATAGTCGACTATTTTTATTGCATCTAAATTTCGACTGTATTTTATAATAATTTAACGAGACATTATTTTGGCATTAATAATCTGATTTCATCTCTGATTATTAATGCCAAAATAATGTCGAGTAAAATTAATAAATACAAGAGAAATTTAGCAGCAATAAAATAGTCGACAATTAATCAAGGTCGTGATATATTTATGAACATTATTTCTTGAATCCATATCTTCATATCTGTCATATGAATGACACTGTATTGTCAGGGATTGTAGCCTCGATATCTCATCGTTTTCGATTTTTCAAAACCGATTCATTTTCAAATAATTATTCAGCTTTGACACGATTGATTTTATTTGACGTTTAATATGTATTTATTTAGAGTACTGTCAGATGCTCAGGCTCCTTGATATGAGTATCATGCTGAATAGTCGGTGACTATTGTGCATCATGTAAATAGTCGCTAATAGAGCGTGTTGATTGGTCCTGTCAAACAGGAAACAAACGTATGATTGGTTGATGACTGATATTTAATAGACGAAAGAAATAATCACCAGAACACCTTCGGAAGCCATTTCCATTTTTTTTCTCCGGCATAACGTCCTCAACGGATAGAATCAGTTGATATCAATTGGGAAAATATCCAATTCAAAAACAAAGATGTACGTGCTGAATATTCACGATATAAAACCTATTGCAGCAGATTCACATCATTGGATCTATATAAAAATTTGGAAATTGGGTAAATGCGTTAATGATTGCGATGAATTTGGTTGTCTGGAAACTACTATTAATGGAAAATACCACTCCCAAAAATATTGTCATGATCAAAGTGAAAAACTAACTAAGAATGGATGTTTAGTAGTCAATGAGAACATTTCTCATATAGGCAAATTTAGAGTTCGATACGTTACTGACAAAATTAAATAATTTGATTGAAGATGAACAAACATATCAACTTATCGGGGAAATATCATTTGCCCTTCTACCACTTGTACAGAATTTTTTGAATCAACATTTTTTCATTTTCGGATTATACCAATCACTCTTCATACTTCAAAATTCAGCAACACATCAACATACAATTTTTAATTCTTTAATCAACTCATGAACTCGATATACCTACCCAAATTGCACTCATATCGAAAAACAAGCAAATCCCAAATTCATAATGAAACTACACTCATGGTGAAACAAAAAACACCCCAAAGAGATACCCAAACCACTTATTTAAAAAAAACACCACCCAAAATTCCTCACTCTCACCGACTATCTTCAATTTTTCCACCCCATTCATTTCCTGTAAGCTTCCTAACTCGATAGCCATAAAAATTCTTCATCATTTCTGATGAGTTTGTTTAGTCTTGGCTATGCGTTAAAAGGATATAGAATGGATTGTAATGTTCCTGAATGATCTTATTCGCTCTAGGATAATGAAGAGTAATCTATAGTCCAGTTCCTAAATTGTAGATAGTGACTCATCGGTTGTACGGTTCATAGTTTTTATAAAGCAGGTCAAAAAATAGAACGGAAATAAGCTAGGTACTTTGGCTTCAAATCAAGTTTTACTTTGCCACTTTCGTACATCCCTTCTGCACTTTCAAATCCCGTAAAAAACAGAAAATGTACGATGAGTCACTATCTACAATTTAGGAACTAGACTATACAATGTTATAAAGATAATCAGAAATATTCTAAAACGATCTAGATGATATATAATGTAAGAATGCTCTCGAAACAACTGTAAGGTGCTAAAAATATCTTGGAAATCGTGGAATGGAATAGATGTTTCCAAAGATCCTAAATCGAACTTAAGTTATATAAAGTTCGGCCACTAGGAAGGGAGCCGTTGAAAGGATCTATCTGAAAATTTCTACAATATGGGAAAAAAATTCTAGAATGTTTTCGAAAAACTATAAGGTGCTGAATAATTCTAGAAATCCGTGGGATATACCAGAACACATGCCCCGGAAGGTTCTAGATCATTCTGGAAAGACGCACAAGTGAAGTTCTCGGAGGTTCAGCCACCAGAAGGAGGATAATTCAAGAAAACCTTGGAATGAACCAGAACAGAGTCCTCGAAAGCTTCTTGATCGTTCTTCACAGAAAATCAATACAGATAACTGTTCATTTTGTGCAATACATCTTAATGTATACAGGGTGGGGCACCGAATACGAAACAGATCGAATATCTTCAAAACAAATGTGTTATGAAGAAAATGCAAAAACACATCGATTTTTAATCCAATGGGGACATCTTCCTATCATAACCTTAACTGTCATACCTCTCCCCCACTCATTGGTCACTATCACCCAAACAATTTGAATAGGGAAAGTAGTAAGTGTGACACATCATTAAAAAGGTAATTTCATGAGGAAATCAGCAATGTCAATTTTCGCTACCTAACTTTCTAGTTTGGCGCCCTCTTGCAGGAAAAACAACTAATCCGTATTCCAAATTATGATACATCATTTGCAAGCTAATTTGACATAAATTCGGTGAAAATGCATTATGGAATTTTTCTAAGGAAAAAACAAAATGGCGGCTTCAAAATGGCGGACAAGATTTAAAATTATGGTCCGATTTGATTCAAACTTGATAAGTGGTGGTTGTCAGGGTCGGAAATTATAAATTGTTTGTCAATGCAAAAAAACAAGATGTTGGAGCCCGAGTTGGCGTACGAACTTTGTAATTATGGCCCGTTTCACCCGCCATCTTGTTTTTTCTTTGACAAAAATATTATAACTTTCGACCCTGAAAATTCCTACATTCTAATTTTGATTCGAATCGGACCATAATTACAAATTTCGTCCGCCATCTTGGAGCCACCAACTTGTTTTTTTTGCAATGACAAATAATTTGTAATTTCCGACCCTGATAACAACCACTTATGAAGTTTGAATCAAATCGGACCATAATTTTCAGTATTGTCACATTTTTGAGCCGCCATTTTGTTTTTTCCTATTACTAAGTAATATTTAGTCCATACTGTTACGTAGAACAAACTTTTACATACTTAATTTAGGTAAGGTTAATAGATACCTTTTGCCGGTATTGTGTGCCGTAATGAAAAATTTTTTCCACTTTGAATTATGCGAGATATCCGATTTGTTCTCTCTAAAATTTCTCGGTGTATTGTTCCGATACAAAAGAACTTGTCCATCCCTATGTATGTTAAGCAGCGAAAGATCGGTTCCAGAATTCGCAAGTACAGTGGTAGGCTTTCTTCAATAACAATTTCCCGTGTAATAACCGGCATCGAACAATTTCAGATATTTTGTAATAATTATTTTGGGGACATCTCCAATTGAATGGATTCCCATTCTTTGCGCAATATACTTGCCTTGACGATATCCCATAAAAAGAAACTCATCCTGAATATCCTCGGGTTGTAATGCTGAATACTTTCTATATTTTTTTCAATTTCATTTATATGCTGAACACTCTTCCTTGCTTCGTTTTCGTGTTTGGTATTGTAAAAACCAGCTGAATACCAGTATCCTCAATATCTTTAATAATCATTGAGTGAAGTTCCTCTCGACGACACCCATTTGCTATTAGTGAAGCTATTACCTAAATACACACAATCAATGATGTCAATAATACGTTTTTTCCAGACCTGACGAGCCACTATGTTGCCATTAGAAAAAAAACAATAATACCAATTAAATTTTTTATAGCGTAAAAATGTTTGCCGAATGAAAAGTTTTGTTCTTCCCAAAATTTCAAGACTGAACTTACTAATTTATACATATACGAATCCCTCTAGATTAAAAAATAATTTAAAATATTTTGGTTATAAAAAGTGACAAGTGATACATGGTTTCATTCAGAACATTCAGTATGCCATATGGAAAGAAAATGAGTAAAGATATAACAAGTGTCTCATTTGAAAATTGTAAGTTTGTTACTTCCGGTAATCACTATTCGAAAAATGCAGTTTAAAGTCGTATTCATGTCCTCAAAATTTCAATTCATTATCTTCAATAACAATGAAGTCATAGAAAATAATACGCACTCATAAAAACCTCGGATGTGAGTTGGAAACGCTCATCGAAACGGGAGAAATATGAGTCTAGCATTTTCGGTATCATAAGTGATAGTATCACAGAACTCAAACAAGAAATCTCCCAATTCTCCACATGAGTTGCCAACCCGCTTTTCTTATTCGGTTTTCATTCGCGTAGTTTTTTGTTACTCCAATCGATTGTGGTGGATATAAAACTGCCAAAGCGCCACGTAAGAAATAAATGGAAACAATAAATATCTCAATACACATATGCACCGATCCGTTACGGCAACCCTTTTTCGTAATTGGCACCAAACAACCCGGAGCAGTACATCCCTCTCAGGAAAACAGATTTGCATTGGCCACGATTCAGGCTCGGATGCGATAAATTTTCTGTCTGGGCAGAGTCCTTGTCAGACAATAGTGCCTCCAGTAAACCTTGATGGTGTTTAATGCGTTTCAATAATTCGTACGGAAAGTAAGGCAAAAATAAATGATAGGTGATGACAAATATGAGAAAAAAAAAACAAGACACAAATTCCTGCATAGTAGTAGTAATTGCAACGACCTTCAATCCTGAATTATTTTTGAAATCTCCTTTTTATTCAAAACAGAATCTTTAAATAGAAGAAGTGTTTAGTTTTCAGTGAGATAATCACACTTTTTTACATATATTCGGGAATGGCGTGAATGTACTTTTATGAATATATTGACTTGTGTATTTTATTTTGTGTTTTTGATGTTATTTAAGATGTTGGGTAGGTTTTTGTACAGTTTCAAATTCTGTTGTTTTGTTCGATGATTTAATTCATGGAAGTTGTTTTATATTTCTATTCTCTATTTCTTATATTATATTTATGATACAATTTATACAGTCTGTCCATGAAGTATATTTCCCATTAAACTCTTGAACGGATTGACATTACAATTTTTTGCCATCAAATGAAAGTTCATATCCTGCACTTTGACCACGATGAAAAAGGCCTATCGTTCAGAATGGCATTTTAAAAGATTTTTTCAATGACATTGGGGGTCATTCGAAATGTCATCCAATTATCTATACCTACACGAGCGAAACTTTACGCAAAAATGTTTATCCAAAACAAAATGGCGGTACATAACGTCAGAACTCTCATATGAGGATCCTTTGGAATCGATGGCTATCAACGAAATAAAATAATATTTTTTTGTAGTTATAGAAGTGTTTTATCCCTCAAAATGGCAAATGATTGCCATCTTCGGAAGAAATTCTAATGACAAAACAGTACTCCGCCTGTTTTAATAGGTACCTCGTTATATTGAATCTCAGCAAAATTGGGAAGATCGCCATATGGCGTTCTGAGGGACAGAGAATTTTTAGGAATCCAAAAAATATTTTTTCATGTTACTAGAGCTCGTTAATCTATTCCAAAGAATTCTGTTATGAAAGTTCTAACATTATGTACCGCCATTTTGTTTTGGATAAATATTTTCGTCCAAAATTTTGTTGTTCTGTAGAGAATCAAAAGACGTTTTGAATGAGGTATCACTCGATCACCAATGCCATTTGAAAAATCCTCTCGAGTTGGATCACCGACGTCATTTTTTGTAAAAGTCAGAATGAACAATTTTACAAAAAAACATAACAGAAGAGAATGTGAATTTGTTCAAAAGTTAACATGGAGAGGGTTACTTCATGGACAGACTGTATAACATGTTCTCATTTAGTAGATATAGTAGATAAGAATAAGTTACCAATTCAGTATTTCTGTTTATTGGTAAAGGTCATTCGACCTGACAGTTTTTTTTCTCCTATCCATTTCCATTTCTTGTTTAAGATTATTTTACCTATTGAATCCATATTTGTATTTGATAACAACTGTGTGATTGAAACAGGGCAAAATATAGCGTTCTCATTGTACCTGAGTAAATCTCGTTATATAAATAATTGGAAATTTTGACTTGGTAGATTATAGAAATATTCTTTTTGAATTGGAGACCATGAAAATTCCAATGTATTTAATACAGGGGACCGGTTTGATTTAAAAAAGATAAGCAATATTCGAATAATATTTGCAAAAATCGGTAAATAGGTTCCAAAATAACAGGGTGTTGCGGTTTCAAATGACTCTGTATAGTATACAGGATGTCCCAAGTTATCGTTTACATGATATATCTCACTTATTTGAACGAATACATCTAAAACTCTGTTAATTTGTGTTCCAATGCCCTTTCAATAACTTTCAAAAAACTTGATTTACATTAAACGACTAACTTTTTAATATCAAATTTTCCCTTGCATATTTTTATCGTCATATGTAAAGATTTTTCCTGCGGTCATTAATATACATGTAGAACAACATTGGGCTCTAGGATACAATGTATCACATGTTTTCAAGACACTCGAAGTGATCGATTTCAACGCACTGATAGTTACTACAGCAGTTAGACCAATTCAACTTTCATCCGATCCGTACTTTTTCAGAATGTATTCTGTTGGCCGAAACATCGTCAGAACGTACACATCACGGTTATGCGTCATCAGACACAGCACTAGAACACCTGCAGAAGGTCCTCTAAGCGTTGCACATTTCCGAGATGAATCAGTAACGATTTCTTGAAGAGAATCCAATATTTTCAAGTAAAATTATTTGTATCAAACTGACTGAAGTCATATCTTTATTTTCCCAACAAGTACGGAGAGAGTATCTTCCATGCTTGCTACTGCCGTTATCCGAACTACCCAAAAAATCGTATGATGAGTTTATGATATATTAAAGATATATAAATCTACCTAATTTAGAGAAATTAATTCCGTTAAGGAGTCAGAGATCCAAATACTAAGAGAGGAAGAAGAAGATTATGTACAGAACAACCATATTCCAGAAATTAGAATACTTTTTTGATTCTGTATCTACTTGAGTTATTATTTTTATTTTGTTGTTTCAATATATAGTTATTTTAATCACTGTACCGGGTGATCCAGTTAAGTATTCAAGGCTCTGTGACATGTAAAAACCCGTGACAGATTTCATAAATTTTTTAATGGTTTGTTGGTTTGAGAGCTATTGAATTACTGATTCCAATTATATACATGTTGACACCTATTAAACACTCACATGTCAACTTTTCTTTTTCAAATGAGTTGTCATATTTTTCATTGTTAATTATGAGAGAGGATGTCTTTCTGAGTTCAACAATAAAACATTAAAATTACGTCGAGTAGTACGGGGGTTAAATGGTCAGCTAGATCACCAGATCTTATCACACTGAACTTTTTCCTATTGCCCTATCTCAAAGAATGTGTTAACTCTGAAGCCCTTGCAATTATCGAAGACCTCAACTACTATAGAATACGCTATGAGTGACAGACGTTAGAGTCAGTTTCCGAAGAGGAAGAGTACTAACGATATTTTAAGAGGGTAACGTTTCCTTTTGAAATCCAAAAAATCCAAAAAAGATATTTCAATAAATATCATTAAAAATGTATAGCACGTTACAACACAAATATATAAAATGCTTCACTAGCCACAGACGGGGTAGAAGGAGGTTTTATAGCATTAGGCGGCGAGGGGTTTACTCCTGCCTTGCTGAGCTGTCAGCGGGCGGGCAAAACCAGCTCACACTTGCCCTAGAGGCCCTACGGTGTTCTGTAGGCGGTAAATGCTGTAGGTGCTAAGTCTCGAAGTTGTTAGACGTCCCCGCCTCCTCCAAGTTATGCGGGGGTATTATTGTTTTATATTGTTGAATGCATAATTTACAATAAAAAAAATGAAAAAGAAAGTCATTTAAGTGTCTAACAGGTGTCAATATGTGGATAATTGGAATCAGTCATTCGATGACTTTCAATAAATTATTGAAAAAATGTATGGAGTATGTTATGGTTTTTTCTTCAAATGAGAAGTTACAGGGCCGCAAATACTTGACTGAATCACCCGGTATGATATTGAAAGTGGATTAAGACAATAATTGTACATTAATACAGTATATTACTGTCCATTTTTGCTAAAAGAATTTCACAATTTTGTACATTGGAGGGGTAACAAAACGTCGTATTTTGAAATTTTATTCTTCCATAATATTGAAATTGACGATTACATTTCAACGAAATCTTCAAGTCAATTAAGAGGTGAATATAGGTTGAGGAATGGTTCATACATATTTTTTCTTCGAAAAAGGATCATAGTTGGCCCTGGAGATCAACACTTTCAATGAAATGACGCGTCTTAGCAGACTTTTCTTTTCGAATGTCTATCAAGAGTTAATAATGATCTCAGTCGGTTACAAAATAAAGCGTTTAAGTGGATGATTCCATAGCAAATGGGACCCTCTGTGTGTAACATAACTCACTTGTCTAATGAATAACGAAGTTCCCCATATCTCCAAAATTCTAACTATGTCACTATCCCCCAATCTGAGTTGTTAGAGAAAGTTCTAATCGTCAAAATGCGTCTGAAAATGTTGAAAGATACTACTACTGCTATTCTACAAATTCTTGACACAGAAAATTAAGAAGTATTATGAGAAGTTCCTTGTCAGTTACAAATAGAACAAAAATTTCTTGAAATTTCAAAATATTGATATTGAAAAACCCCGTAAATCCCATGTCCCATGTGAATTTGTTTTCAAGATCGTACAAAATATGCGTGGCAGAGGCATTTTAGATATGTACCTCACCTTGTAGCACAAACGTCAAAATTTATCTCTCCTTACGTGATATGTGTCCTTCTTATGAAGAATTGAATATTCAGAGATAGTATGACTTCCGTAAAAAAGCAAGTATGTATTCTTTGATTTTTCTGCTGTATGTATCCCAATTGAGTTGTAAGTTTAGAAAAAAATTATTAAATCATGGCTCATAATGCATTCGCTGTCCAGCTAATCTCTTAAATGAATTCTCTATTCACCTTCCAAGTTCGACCAAAAAATATAGTCTCAACAAAAACTCTCCGCTTTGAATGTGGAGGTCATTCCCAAAGGGTATGAACAAATCTAACAAAAATTCAAGTCTCGACGTCAAGGCAAAAAGATAATCCCTGATTACATCCCTGAAATAACAGAGGAACCTCCAGACTCGCTCCGTAGCATTTGTAGATAAATCTCTCTGGAGACGGCGTTTGTCCGTCTGTCCGGTTGGACTGATGCAAATACGAGGGCGTCGAGACGCTTTTATGCTAGAGTATGCTTTCCATGTGGTTGCAGCTCAAAGTGAGATGATTCAGGAGGAAGACGTTCCATCAACAACAACCATACACTACCATGTCCAGGAATATACATGGATTCAAGATGTGTAACTTTGGATAAGAACTCGGCAATTTTGTTTGACCAGATTCGATGGAATCTCAGACTAGACTTTCAACTACATTAATTTACCCAATCCAAAATGACACGTTATATTATGTTCTCTTTCATACATGACCTAACGAAAAAGTAATTCTTTTTATATACATGGTTATTCACGTTATTCAACACGAAGCATTATGGCTAAAGCATTTGATTTTTTGATCGTTTTTTCTTTACGATGGATAGGGACCTATTGGCCCTACATTTTAAAAATATTTTCATGTTGTACAGGGTGTGCCAAAAACACGAAACGTATCAAAGTTGATATTTTTTAAATGGAGTACCCTGTACATTATATCATTTTCGGATTTAACGATCAAAATAATGGTAAGTTCCATTGAGGTTTAATTCACCTTAACTTTATGGTTTTTGAAATATCTCTTATTTTGTGAAAATGCAGCATCAGCTTCAATGCTTAAATTCTCAACCAGTGTTGTCTTGTTTTCAACCAAATTAATGCTAGAGGCTACTAGCTCAATAACTTTCATATAGCAGTTGTGAAATATTTGCTAACTTATACAAGGTGTGTAAAAATTAAGGCAAAATAATCACAATCTTTGAACGGTAATAACTTGTTGAAAGAATACATTTGTCAGAAAACTTCCCTGTCTAATACGGACATTGAACTACAACTGACAGATATTTGTGCAACGTTCTTCAAAGAAGACCCAATTGCAAGTACTTGTCTCGTAATCCAACAGAAAATTATCCTTCATTTGGCTGGGAATGACCACCTGCAGACATGCATGTTTCGAGGTTTATTGCCTCTCATCAGTGACAGGGTAGGTCGGACAACATTATAATTGTCCTGTCCCTGCCAAATGAATAATAATCAACTATTTAACTAATATTTCCCCACGGATAACACCACGATCTACAACCAAGTTGATCGAAGCGCCATCCGCACGGAACAAGACAAAACACTCCCAAGCAGCACACTCTCCGGGATGAGAAATATGTAAACATTCGAACTAGTTCGAATATATTGTGCCAGAGAGGTATCAACAATGTTGAAAGAATACAGGGGTACCCTTCTCTCTAAGCGTTTCCACAAAGTGGAAAATAAAGGCAAACATCTGTCAGAAAACGACTACTTCCCTGGCTAATACGGACATTGAACTACAACTGACAGATATTTGTGCAACGTTCTTCAAAGAGGACCCAATTGCAAGTGCTTGTCTCGTAATCAAACAGAAAATTATCCTTCATTTGGCTGGGAATGACCACCTGCAGACATGCATGTTTCGAGGTTTATTGCCTCTCATCAGTGACAGGGTAGGTCGGACAACATTATAATTGTCCTGTCCCTGCCAAATGAATAATAATCAACTGTTTAACTAATATTTCCCCACGGATAACACCACGATCTACAACCAAGCTGATCGAAGCGCCATCCGCACGGAACAAGACAAAACACTCCCAAGCAGCACACTCTCCGGGATGAGAAATATGTAAACATTCGAACTAGTTCGAATATATTGTGCCAGAGAGGTATCAACAATGTTGAAAGAATACAGGGGTACCCTTCTCTCTAAGCGTTTCCACAAAGTGGAAAATAAAGGCAAACATCTGTCAGAAAACGACTACTTCCCTGGCTAATACGGACATTGAACTACAACTGACAGATATTTGTGCAACGTTCTTCAAAGAGGACCCAATTGCAAGTGCTTGTCTCGTAATCAAACAGAAAATTATCCTTCATTTGGCTGGGAATGACCACCTGCAGACATGCATGTTTCGAGGTTTATTGCCTCTCATCAGTGACAGGGTAGGTCGGACAACATTATAATTGTCCTGTCCCTGCCAAATGAATAATAATCAACTGTTTAACTAATATTTCCCCACGGATAACACCACGATCTACAACCAAGCTGATCGAAGCGCCATCCGCACGGAACAAGACAAAACACTCCCAAGCAGCACACTCTCCGGGATGAGAAATATGTAAATATTCGAACTAGTTCGAATATATTGTGCAAGAGAGGTATCAACAATGTTGAAAGAATACAGGGGTACCCTTCTCTCTAAGCGTTTCCACAAAGTGGAAAATAAAGGCAAACATCTGTCAGGGAAGTAGTTGTTTTCTGACAGATTTTTGCCTTTATTTTTCACTTTGTGGAAACGCTTAGAGAGAAGGGTAGCCCTGTATTCTTTCAACATTGTTGATACCTCTCTGGCACAATATATTCGAAGTAGTTCGAATGTTTACGGTAATAACTTGTTTAATTTAAATGAAACGCCCTGTATTTTATGTCAAGAGCAGATGTCAAATTTAATTGTCTATCAAATACCAGTATACATTCCTAGAGCTAACTCTTCACGTTTTCAAGTAAAACGCACATTTTCATTTTGCAAACTGATTTTGAGAAATTTATTATTCTTCAAGTCGCCTATGGCGTTTTGACGAATCAGATTTGATTGAAATAAACACCGAGATTTAATAACAAATACATTTATTTTTCAATATTTCAAATAATATGTATTAGATTAAATTATGAAGAAAAAATGGTGGATATAAAACAAGAAATATTTCATATCAAGTGTTCAAAATGGCGGCCATCAGACTCTAAACACAAACGTATCCTCTTTCTAAAACCTTCAGCAACATTTGCTAACATATGAGGGCTAACATTCAGAAAAGCTTCTCTGATACGCTGTTTCATATTGTCGGGTGTTGTTGGTGATGTATTATAAACGATTTCTTTAATGTATCCCCACAAGAAGAAATCAGATGACGTCAGGTCGGGTGACCTTGGGGGCCAATTTTGGAATCCTTTCCTTCCAATCCATCGATTTCGGAAATGAACATTTAAATATTCACGAACCTGACGATGGAAATGTGCGGGAGCTCCATCCATTTGAAGCCACATCGTTCTTCTTATGTCTAAGGGGATGTCTTGTAATAGGACCGGAAAATGATTTGTTGAAAATTCTAAAAACAACATTCCATTTAAATGTTCTTCGAAAAAATAAGGACCAATTAAATATTGACCCATTATTTTACCCCACACATTCACTGACCATCTGTGTTGATTATGGTTAATTCTAAATTGATGTGGATTGGAAGCAGCATAATAGTGGAAGTTATGTCTATTAACAGTCCCATTGTTATGAAAGGTGCTCTCATCATTAAATAGAACAGAATTGAAAAAGTTTTCATCGTCTGCAACTTACAACATACAAAATTCAACTCGTTTTCCATAATCGTTTTCGGAAAGCTCTTGGTGAAGCTGGATTTTATGAGGATGGTAACTATATTTTTTCAGAATTATTGATACGCTTGCTTGACTAATGCCGATATTTTCTGCCATTAGGTTTTGACTTGTATGGGGATTTTCAATTACAGAGGCAATCACCGCAAATTCATTTTCTTCGTTTTCTGTCACAGGTTTCTTTTCAATGGGTTTTTCATACTGAACACTCCCAGTTCGTCTAAATAGTGTCAACAATCTTTCGAATGCTGTTTTATTTGGATGATTTCTTTAAGGAAATCTTTCAGCATAAATTCGTGATGCCAGAAAATAGTTTTGAAGACATTCTCTTAGTATAAAAATCATGTCGATTCTTTCTTCTTTTGGATAAACTAGCATTTTTTATAAAAAAGTTATGATAACAAGATCACAAACTATCGCTATTACTGATAGGATGATTTGGAATTAAACATTTATAAATAACTGACGACCTTAAGTAAATAATAATACAACTTGTCACATAGGCGATAATAAATTTCTCAAAATCAGTTTGCAGTTTACTTGAAAACGTGAAGAGTTTTAGCTATAGGAATGTAAGTATAGTGACAATTAAATTTGACATCTGCTCTTGACATAAAATACAGGGCGTTCCATTTAAATTAAACAACTTATTACCGTTCAAATATTGTGATTATTTTGCCTTAATTTTTACACACCTTGTATAAGTTAGTAAATATTTCACAACTGCTATATGAAAGTTATTCAGTTAGTAGCCTCTAGCATTAATATGGTTGAAAACAAGACAACACTGGTTGAGAATTTAAGCATTGAAGCTGATGCTGCATTTTCACAAAATAAGAGATATTTCAAAAACCATAAAGTTAAGGTGAATTAAACCTCAATGGAACTTACCATTATTTTGATCGTAAAATCCGAAAATGAAATAATGTACAGGGTACTCCATTTAAAAAATAACAACTTTGATACGTTTCGTGTTTTTGGCACACCCTGTACAACATGAAAATATTTTTAAAATGTAGGGCCAATAGGTCCCTATCCATCGTAAAGACAAGACGATCAAAAAATCAAATGCTTTAGCCATAATGCTTCGTGTCGAATAACGTGAATAACCCTGTATACAGGGTATAAGTAAATAAGTGTAAAACATTTTAGGGGTGATTCCTCATCGAAAAAAAGATAGGATCTTTCATATAAAGAAACTTCATTGGAGCATCCCATGTTAAGATACAGCCCCTTGAAGCGGGTACAGAAAATTTGTTTATATAAGGTAAGCTCGGTTAAGTGTGAATTTGGGGCAAGTGTGAGTTTGCTCGCTATCTTCGCTAAACCGGGCGACAGCCCAATGCCATTTATTGACGAATAGCCTACACTCATAATGAATCCATAACGATCATATAAAATACAAAAGAGATCTTGTGAAATCCAAATATTTTCCCCAATTTTCTAACCTACAATTCATCAACCCGAACGAGTATAAGGGGTTTATTTCAAGCTGTGAGTGTATTGTTGAAATCTAAGGTAAGAATCCATTTTATACACTTTTCTTCTGCCTAAACAATGAATCTGACTATAGATTGCCGTTTTGTCATAAAATTGTTTTTTTTTACATTTTTCCATTGCATGTCACACTTACCCCGAAATTAAATGTTATTGGGGATAGTGTGACCTATCTGTCGGGGTAAGTGGGAACCTGGTTCATTTGGCCAATCTAAACAGTAATATTTTTTAAGCTATAGTACAAAATTATATAAGGAAATCTCAGAGAGCCAAACAATATACCTGGCCAGATGTAGAAGACATTGATACACTTTCTGAGGATGAAATATCAACTGTGCTTCCATCACCACTCGTCAGAAGATGGGGATCAATGAAATTCTCATTCGATTTTTCAGATTTCTACCTGTAAATTTTTCTTTTCAACAAATGTTCACTTTCACGATTATTTTTTGTTTTTTTCCAATGGGGCATTTCAAATTCAATATTAAAAAGTTCCTAACTATGTTTTGAATAAAGATATCTCGAAACAAATAAATTGTGGTGAAAGTTACTTTACTGTTTACTCACACCTGCCCCAAAGAGAGATTTACGTGCATGCCCCAAATTTCCGGGGAAGTGTGACCTATGGAGATGTATATCTGGCTATATAAATAAAATTCATAGAATACGTTTTTCAACAGTTTTCTGTGGCGTATTACAAAGACTGACCTTCGAAGTAAATACCTGCAAAAGTTCATTGTTATATTAGTTCAGGTTCATCAGATGGACTAAATTCAATGCGAACTAATGAAAATCACGGTCACACTTACCCGAGCTTACTATAACAATTTTTTTCACAAGCACTACAAAAGTGACAGTATTGAAATTAACCTGACATTTTCTACTACCAAAAAGACACTTAGCCAGTAATTTATTTGGTTTACCCCATGGTTGTAAGGGGTGGAAAACGCAACCCCCAAAATTTACTTCCAATGTAAATTTTTGTCTTATTATTTGTTGACCATTTAAAAAAAATTCTGATAGCCTGTTTCATTCTAAACAAAAAATGTCCCTCGAATTTTTTGCCCAACATAAACCAGTTCGCAGCAAAAATATATTTTACGAACAAGATACGTATTGCCATAAAACGAAAATACGAAACTAATTGATCTAGTAGGCAGCTATTAACGATAGTGACAATTAGATTGGTATCAAGCTGTCCGTTTGTGAATTTATAAACTGGAAGTAATACGAATTGTGTATTGTTGTTCTGATCTTAATTTGTTACTTTAATAATTCACGTGTTATTAAAATGGCATACACAAATGAGCAAATGGCTGATATGCATTACGTGTACGGTCTGTCGCAGGAAAATGGGTTAGAAGCGTCTAGAAGATATGCTGAAATGTATCCTCAACGGCAGCATCCGGAATCACGGAATCACCCCCTAAAATGTTTTACACTTATTCAGTTACACTCTGTATATCTTCAGGCCAATCCGCATCTAGCGGGGTGAATTATCTCACACAGCTTTTTGGAGTTGGGCTCGAATAAAATGATGAAAAAGCTCTTTCCACCAATACAGTGGACAGAAAAGGCAACAAAAGGTCAAACAGACAGACGTTCAGATTCACTGTTGATGTATAACCAAAATTTATTGAGAGGTTTTTTCCTCGAAAACTGGTTTTAATGTAGGGTCACTGAAAACTTCAAAAAGACTTTCTGCCTGGGCAACATCCAACTGTGCTGATAGAAAAGTCTCTTCAAAAAATGATTTTGAATTCAGCGAATATCTTCGTTGAGCTTCAGGAAGTATCTCATAAATGATTTCAATTCACTCAAGTGTTCAGATATTTTGCAGTTCAACGTTACTAGAAAGTTGCAATTCATTCTATCCCAAAAAGTCATGCAGTCTCGAATAATTTTGTCTGGTACTAAAGAATACAAGATACCGAAACCTAATTTTCTTTTTCATAGATTCAATTTTCTCTGATACTCTGAAGATCGTGATCAAACTCATCTATAGGCTCAAATTTACCGCATTGATAAATAAGGTAAACTTTATAGTCAATCGATTTGATGTAACCTGGATGGTGCAGAAAGGTTTATCTTGAAAAAACAACTACCCGAACAATCTTTGGAAGAACTTTCCACGAGAGCCACCTAACCTCTATGTGGTAAAGTAAGCTGGTGTTGTTAGTTGCAAATTTTCACCATGGTTTTGATATATTTAATTTATCGGTATTGCTTTTGGGAAGATATTGTATGAAAAAATCAACGAGTAAATTATAAATGAAGTTGTTCAGACATAAGTCAAAAAATTACTTGAATTTTATTTCTGAAATTCGATCATTCAGTCAGGATAATAAAATACTTATTATATTCAAGATAAGATTTCAACTCCCAACAACTAGTATGGAGGCTGTCAATTTCTTCACAAGCAGATTTGAAAAGACTGTGAATAATACAACAGTGAGTCTAGCTTAAATGAGGCTCGAACTCTTTGATACGAGCTCGAAGACCAATGAAACAGCAGGGCATAGATGTTGTTCCATTGGTGTATAGGCCACAACAGGTGTTCCAGGTTATGTTGTTTTCAATGTAGTACCCATCAATAACATCGAACATATCTGCAACTTTCGTTGTTTCTGGCAGCGAATAACACAGTAAAATGTTTTCTCTAAACTCACTTTCATAGAGACACCATGCAATTACAAACACTACAGCACATTTAGTCACATCTGTTCTTTCATCAACTTGAATAGCAAACTTCTCGCTACTCTTTATTCTTGTAATGACTGATTCCTCAGGGTAATCACATATTTTACCAATTCTACGAGATATAATTGAGTAAGAAACAGGTATAGTGTCTACTTTCCTTTCATAGAATTAACAGCATTCTCAATCCGAAATAAAATTATTACATTTTCTGGGATCGTGTGGTTTTTGCCGGATGCAGTAACGGTGACTCATTTTATATAATGCCTCAACAGCATTTTATTTGCCTTTATTGAGTGTACAAAAACAAAAATGAGATACTAATTTTTTTGTTTTGAAGACGCTCGATAAAACGGTCACCTTTCTCCTCAGGAGGAGGGATATCTATGAGCCAATGTGGTGGAATTGTATTATCAGATATGCTAGACTTATACAAGGTGACCCAGGGTTAAACCGACAAATGTTCAGAATCGATTTTTTAGGTGAAAATAAGATGTTTTCTTCATATAATATAATGTCCCAACTTGCTTCTATTTCGATATACAGAGTGCCAAAGTTTTCATAAAAAATCAGTTTTTTATTCATTACTCAAAAACCTTTTGGTTGATTCTGATAAAACTCAGCATATTTATTTGCGGTGATGGAAGGCTTATTTTAATGTACCTCGAATTAAAAAAAAAATTATTTTTTTAAATTTGACACCCTGTAATTCGAGAACGAATCAAGTTTTGCCACATGCTTATATGAAGAAAATATCTTATTTTCACCGGAAAAACCGATACTAAACGTTTGGTGGTTTAACCCGGGGTCACCCTGTATAGAATGGGGCTCTGATGCTGGTGTTCTTCCGAATTTTTCGACTTCCATTTGCAATTGTCCCATATTTTTTCCTGTAAACATTCTCAGGACCATAACAAACAACAATATAATTTTTGCATTTCCATCGTTCGAATCGTGAGTTATGGTGAGCACTTTCAGTTTTTTGGAGTTTTTCTATTTTCGAGGTAACTTCTCCAATTTTTCTGTCCGCATAAACCTTACAAGTGATGCGCTTACCAACGGACAACAACATATCTCAAAATATATATTTCAGAGTGATGAAAACAACAATAACCGCTTCAACTTCAACTCTCAACACTGAATTGGTTGTTGGCTGTACTGGTTGTGTTGGCTGTGGAAGTTATTGTAGGAGAAGCTGAGTTTTGGTTTCATATAAAATATCAAACAATAAGTTTCCATGTCGTGACATCAAGTATCCATTACCAACTGGATTAGACATAAAAGTCGTGCTGAATCCGACAAAAACAGAGCTCATGAAACGCAAACCGGTACTGGCGAAGATCGCCGGTGGATGCAGAGCTCTGGGAAACCGGATAGACAAATCGAAGTCTGTGAGGTACCTGGGAGTACAGCTGGACAAAAGGTTAACACTTGGTGGGCATGCCAGCTTGGCAATTCAGCGAGCTGCGGCACCAGTTAGAAGGTGATACCCAAGGAATTCCAAGCTGTCCATGGATAACAAAGTGTTAATATATAAGCAGATTATCAGATCAGCGATAACTTATGCATGTCCAGTGTTCTGCTGCCTCCCCAAAACTCACATAGAGAGATTGGAGAGTGTTTTTTTTGTCTTCTAAATGTTTAATTTGTGGACTGTAGTAGGTTTGTTAAGACAAATCACTTCTTTTTGTAGTTTTATATTCTATTTTAAGTATTGTCAAAAAGTATCAAAAAATTGGCATTCATCAAAAGTACATAGTAACGCATTCGAATAAAATAAAAATTAATAACGATGTCCAAATATAACCACAGAGTGTTTCTTCTCGTCTCGTATATGTAGTTTCCAACATGGCCCCGGCCTTGAAAGTGTTCAGGGACACTTTCAACATCCTGACATTTCTAATTTTCATCAGCCAATGGCAAACGGCATAACTTGGCCATTGAACGCTTGATGTAACCTGTGCTGGTTCTTAGAGTTGCGACTCTCGCGACACCATCCTTTCCAGGATGCAATTGAGTGACTCGCCCTAAAGACCATTTGAATGAAGGAAGATTGTCTTCTTTAATCAGGACCATATCATTTTCTTGTAGATTCCCTTGAGTAGACGACCATTTGTTTCGTTTTTGTAGTTCGGATATATACTCTAGTGACCATCTGGACCAGAAGTGCTGTTGAAGTTGTTGGATTCTCTGATACAGCTTCAGTCGATTTTCAGGAACTTGTAAGAGTTCGGGATCCGGAAGCACACTTGCGATACGTCCAATCAGGAAGTGAGAGGGTGTGAGAGGTTGTAGATCAGAGGGATCGGATGATAAGGGGTGCATGGGACGCGAGTTAAGAATACCCTCGATCTGTACAAGTAGTGTATATAATTGTTCAAATGTCAGTAAAGCATTTCCTGCCACTCGTAATAAATGAGACTTGACAGATTTAACCCCAGCCTCCCAGAGGCCTCTAAAATGAGGAGAATAAGGAGGGATAAATGACCAGGAAACGCCTTCGTTTTCTAAAACCTCTGTTAAATTTCAAGAGTTATCACCTAAGAATTTACCTAGACTCTCGAGCTCTGTTTTGGCTCCTACAAAAATTTGCCATTATCGGAAAATATTTGAGAGGGTTTTCCCCTACGAGAAACGAAGCGCCTGAAAGATGCAATGAAGCCCTCGCTGGATAGATCAGATACTAGTTCGATATGTATGGCACGAGTTATGAAGCAAACAAAAAGACAAATATGGGCCTTGGTAATTTTGCAGCCCCTTCCCTGTCTGTCTTTGACTTTAAAAGGTCCAGCATGATCAACGCCGGTTACATGAAAAGGAGGTGCAGGATTTACCCTAGTAACAGGAAAATTTCCCATAATAGGAGTTATACTACTCGGTCGTGTCTTAAAACAAGTAATACATTCGTGAACCGTCTTTCTAGCCAAATTTATGCCTAACAAGGTCCAAAACTTGTTCCTAGTGTGTGCTAGAAGGAGTGTTGGTCCCGCGTGTAATAATTTTCTATGTTCTCTCTGAAATAATATCCGAGTATAACGACTTTTATGACATAAAAGAATAGGAAATCTTTTATTATACGAAAAAGAAGAATATGATATTCTCCCACCAACTCTAAGAAGTTTATTACTGTCTAAGAGCGGATTCAATTTCATGAGTTTAGAATCTTTGCTAAGTTGCTTACCATCTAGTAAATTGATTTCGTTCTCAAACGACTCCTTTTGAGACAACCGAACTAATATCATGCAAGCGTTGTCGATTTCCTTATGGGTTAAAGGAACTATGTTTCGGTTGGCCTTTTTGCTAAAACAGTTTTGTTTGAATCGAAGACAATAAGCTATTACTCTTTCAAGTTTAGATGAATGTGAGAACTTTTCGAAGAAATTGATCTCCTGAATGGATGTTTCGTTAACCAAAGTGACCTTTTTCAGTTCGGGTAATGGTTCCTTACGTTTTATTATTGATGGCCATTCATTTTCTTCAAACTGAAGCCAAGGTGGACCGTTCCAATAAACATCGGTTTCCTTCAGCAGACTAGCTTTGACACCACGTGAAACAAAATCTGCTGGATTGTCATTCGTTGGGACATGTCGCCAGTTTTCAATGTGTGAAAACTGTTGAATTAAAGATAATCGATTTGCAACAAAGACTTGAAGTGAATTTGGGATAGTGTTAATCCATCCCAGACAAGTTGGTATAAACAACGAATGGATAAGAAGGCTGCAGCTGATGTACCAAAAGTAATAGTGGTTAATTCGTAGGTGTCCAAGGGATCGTTAGGACTGTCCCTCCAAAAGATTCGTTGTAGTGATCTCTGTTCAGGAGTGATGAGGCACATCCTGTACATGTTTTCGACATCTGCTGCTAGAACATAATTGTGTTCGCGATATAGTAACAAAATTGAAAATAAATCTGATTGAATTGTAGGCCCCACGTTCTGAAGGTCGTTGAAAGAATAACCACTGCTAGAAGGACAAGACGCATCAAAAACCACTCTGAGTTTTGTTGAAATGCTACTTTTCTTCAAAACTCCATGATGCGGCATATAATAAGAATGCTTGGCCAAACTTGGGTTATCTACCTTTACCATATGTCCTAAGTTCCTATATTCGTTGATAACATGTTGATATCTAGTAGCATAATCTGGATTTTTAGCAAATTTTCGTTCCAAGTTGAGAAATCTCCTTTTTGCAACTTCAATCGTGTCTCCCAGATTACCCAAACTAGATTTCAAAGGAATTGTGACAATAAATCTACTGTTTTCATCGTGCATTGTATTTTCAATGAAATGAGCTTCTACGGACATTTCTTCGTCCGACCAAGGTTTGCGGTCGGGAAATTCTTCGATTTCCCAGATCCGTGCTACTTGTTGTTCTTAAGAATCAAATTTGGAAATATTACAATGAATGGAGTTAGAAATATAACCCTGTATGGGGCCGCCAACCACCCACCCTAACCTTGTTTTCTGTAGTGTGGGTCCGTATTTCGAAAGCTTCATTTGACCGGTACATAGAATATCATAAAAACAGTCTGTCTGACCCAATTAGAATATCCACCCTGTCGGGTATGTGAAAATTTGGATCGGCTAGCTTTATGTTATGAGGTATGTCTAAAGATTTCCGGTCAATTGCAAAATTGGGTAACGTACCTGTGATTTTGGCAACCACCAAACAGTTCAATTTCAATGAGAATTTACTCGTTAGCGAATGGATGTTGAATGAACATTTATATCTGACCTCGGAATGCGTTCCGTTCAGCCCGCTTATAGCTAAACGAGTTGGAATTTGATCAAGATCTAATAAATCGGATAAATTTGTTGTTATGAAGCTAGTTTGTGATCCTACATCTAAAAGCCCCCGTACTAAATATGTTCTGTTGTGCTTATCTACCACCCGCACCGAAACAGTAGAAAGCAAAATCTGATCACAGTTTGAGATGTTTTGCGAAGTCAGTACTACGTTTTGAGTTTCGGTTGTATTATTTTCCACCCGAATTTCTTGTTCCGGTTTGGAGTTACCCTTATCGATATGTAACAGTGTGTGATGGCGATGTTTGCATACTCGACATGAACCTGAAAGGCACTCTTCGACTAAATGTCCCGGTTTAAGACAATTGATACACAAGCCTTTGCGTTTGGCTTGTTCTATTCGATTATTAACACTCATTTTCGAATATTCTGGACATCCTGAAATATAGTATTCGCCTTTACAAATTTTGCAATGTGCATTTGGACTGCCACTA
This sequence comes from Chrysolina americana, assembly GCA_958502065.1. Lineage (NCBI taxonomy): Eukaryota > Metazoa > Arthropoda > Insecta > Coleoptera > Chrysomelidae > Chrysolina > Chrysolina americana. Next base: position 52,204,548 of record OY293416.1, read on the forward strand.
GAAGTAACAAATGAATTACACTTAGTTGGCTTCATTTCTAACCTAGATTTATGTTTACTTGAAACGCTATTGGATTCCCTGTTGTTTTCTTTGGATTGCAGATTATTTGCTCACATTTTCAAGAAATCCAATAAGTTTTGCAGAGTGGGGCGTTTAAACGAAACTTTAGCTTCATCCCATTTATCTATTGTTTTCGTCAAGTTTAACTAAGACGAAAAATTTTAGCAGACTTCCCCATTGTTCAACCGGCTCACCCAAATTTTTTAAAGCCTTTGAGCGGTTTAACACAATGTCTATGATTTTTCTAAGAGCAGTTGACGATTCGTGAGTGACCTTTTCTAAATTATAAATTGTCTTTATATGCGTATCTATCAAAAGGCTCTCATCGTTGAAACGTTCGCATAACAACTTCCAAGCATCTTGATAGTTAGCACTAGAAAATTCTAAATTTTCGAAAGCTTCCCTGAGTTTTGACCCTACTGCCGACTTCAAGTAGTGGAACTTCTGAATATCGCTGATATCTACCCTGGTATGAATTAGCGAATGGAACGTGTCTCTAAAACCTATCCATTGATTAGCATCTCCGTCAAATTTAGGTAAATCTATCACAGGCAGTTTAACATTTTTAAATTCTATGTCATGAATAGGGTGGGAAGAAACGGAAACATTATCGTGAATACTCATGTCTTTCATGGGGGAATCAGCAGTAAGTGGCGCGCTAGCTGCCAAAAATGACTTTGCTTTCGCGATACATGCAAAAAATGACGTCTCAAAGTCTTCTCTTTCTGACATTTGTTTATCCGCGTTATCGATTTGTTCGATTTCATTTTGAACGTTGTCAAAAACTTCAATATAGCTACGTGCACTTTCTAAACGATGCTCTAAATCAAAAAGAATATCGGTGTCTCTAATATTTTTGGTGGGATAACTAATTTCTAATCCACCGATGAATTTTTTGAATATCGTGAGTTTGGATTTTATTGAACCACGTTTCCTGGTCAATTTCTCCAAGTTTTCACGTTCGGCTGACATCGTGTCTCTATGATTAGATTGAATAAAGGCCGTAGGAATGAAAAATGTCAAGTATTTGTCAAATATATCAAATTAGGACTGAATGAAATCAGTCTACGAGTATGCAATATCCTGACGCTCAGAATACAGATCGAAAATATTCCCAACTCGCTTGAGGATGGGAAAGGAAAGGACTCACTTTTAGATGCGCTTCGCTGCCCTCGATGAAATCTTCTGCTTCGAATTCTGTGTTGGAGATAATCCGGTTTCGATTGGATCAAATGTTTTTTTTTTGTCTTCTAAATGTTTAATTTGTGGACTGTAGTAGGTTTGTTAAGACAAATCACTTCTTTTTGTAGTTTTATATTCTATTTTAAGTATTGTCAAAATGTATCAAAAAATTGTCATTCATCAAAAGTACATAGTAACGCATTCGAATAAAATAAAAATGAATAACGATGTCCAAATATAACCACAGAGTGTTTCTTCTCGTCTCGTATATGTAGTTTCCAACAGAGAGGATGCAAAACAAAGTACTTCGTATCGTCACAGACGCGTTGAGGGAGCTAGCCGATATTCAACCCATCGAGGAATTTATCAAACAACAATCAGATAAATTCTACAGATACCACATCCTTGGAAGTTCGCTGACCAGGGATATAACAGCAGTCCGAGCCCACCATAACAGGCCAAGAAGTCACGGAGGGCTCATCTACCAGGCACTGAATATTTTCCACAAGAATCCAGAATAATAATAAACCACACATGAAACCAGGAAATTGATCGAATCCGATTTTTCATCGTTTTTCCGGGAGACACTCAAACCCCAATAATACATGTATCCAATAACTCACTGTTTTACGAATAAGCAAACCATACCCCTCACATAACTTGAAGCAGGTGGAGAAGGTAACAACTTCGACTTAGCATCTAGAGCACTTATTCGCCTGCACAACACCGTAGGTGTGAGCTGGTTTTGACTGCCCGCTGACAGCTCAGCTAGGCAGGAGTAAACCCCTCGCCGCTAAATGCAATATTATTCCCTCCCAATCCATCCGTGGCTTGAGATAGTTTTAGCGTTTTAAATATTTAAGTGTTGTACGGTGCTATATATTTTATAACTTTATACGCAATACATTTTTGGCTTTTGACTTAGGATTAGATATAATGAATTTCAAGGGATCTAAATTTAGTTTTCAGCATTGATTTTGATAATGAGAAATAGAGTATGATACACGTGTGCTTTTAGAGCACTTGCAAAGTTAAAGGTACTCCTCTTCGTCATTACGCATGCTTTCAAGGCTCACTAGTAGGTACGATTTTATCATAATAAACTCTTTCATCTAGTTGAAGAATCCCATATGCATTTTGGAACCGATGAGATGGAAGCAGATCCTTCCGTCTGAAGATTTGAGGATAATTTTTGTAGATTTGTGGTTCTCATGAAATATTTGTGTTTTATTAGTCATTATCCTCCAACAAATATTCACCCTAGACGGTGAAAAAATTTTCGAAATAGAAACAAACTTCAAAGTGCAAATTAATTAAAGTATTTCCCAAGCGTGTTGATTGCAGTCGAACTAATTGCCAAGCAGCCAGCGCCGAACTAGACACACAAAAAGACCAAAAAAACCTGCTGAAGTGACACTTTATGTATTAGAGAGTCCAGCTAAACTTTAACTCCGGCAATTTGTCAAGAATCTTGAGGTTCTTCGCAGATGAGAGATGAAATTGTATACCATCAGAGGAAGTTGATGAACTGGACGACGGATTGCGTTGATTGGACTGACTAATGATGATCTCGAAGTAAACTTTTTCTTCAAGTTGATGTCGGGTATTTGTCGTGTTGTGAGAAATACATTCGGAGTGGTCATTTTTATTTCATATAACACTCTCATTCAGAAGTGGAGAGCCATTTATACAGTACGATTACCAATCAGTTTGTAGATGAAAACATTGGCAAAGAAACAAATAATAATAAAGTCAAAATACCGCCCTCTTCACACATTCCGAGAAAATGGAAAACATGAGTCTGTAGCGCTTGCAGGGAATTTGATTCTGTTTGTTCAAATTCGAATGAGACGTTATATTTGCTCTATGCTAGTACTCTTCAATACAGACCAATCCTTATCATAAAATTCATAGAAAGTTAGAGGCAATGAAGACACAATTCTTTGGAGAGATCCTGCGATATATTAACTGTTGGGAATGTTCTACTTTTTAGATGAATAATTAATTTTCAGGATCCATTTCTGGAAAACCATCGATGAAAATATTATAAGTTAACAATCCTCGAGCTTTCTTCTGTTTAACACAGAAAAAAATAACAAAATTAAAAAATTGAGTACAGATTCACATGAAAAACTCTCTTGAATATTATAAATGTGGCATGAAATAAATATGTGCGCGATGAACACGTTCGTGTTCCAGGAAAGAACAACCAAAGCAAAATTTCAATTCCACCAGGGCATGGCCATGGCAAATAAAAATAATAGCCGTTACTTACCTACACATGTTATACCTTCGGGTACACTTCATCAACATTTGACGCGAATCTTAAAATTTAAGACAAATAAATGAGGAATATCAATAGTCGATCAAAACATTGTGTCTCCTGTTGATAAGAAGTCTCCTAACGCACAATATCAGAACAGACACATTTGAACCTTCGTTATCTTATCTGGATTAAGGAAATATTCTAGCACACGGATTTACTATTATATAAGTGGTAATGTACCAAAAATTCACACTTCATTCCAATATCTTCCACAAAAAAGACTGATCTTATTCCCCCGAAGCATATAGTTTAAGGTTATCCATGTAAAATAAAAGGACCTTATGTCTCTGGTTACTGGGGGTACCGCAGTTGTAACGGACAATGACAATAGGACGATTCAGAAGTGAAGAAGGCTGAGATTCTCCCTGAAATCAGCTCCTTCTGAAGGTTACCTGCCCTGTTTGGACTCTGACTTGTCCAGATTTTTTGATGTCACGAGTCCTTCAGAGTGGCACCAGTTGTCCAATACATCTTACTATTTGATAGGGTACCACAAGACATCTGAGCAAATGTATAATAAGCCCATGCGATGTTGTATCAGTTCTACATGTTATATCTGCGATAAGCAGGTTCTTCTTGCAGCCGGCTACCCCCCTCCTTAACCATCTCTTGTTATATATATTCGTTCATACACCGGGTCAACGGAGGAATATAAGGATGCCAGTAAACATGTATCGTCATTAGTTCTGTGGATCAGAAAAATATATATTTATTGGGATGAGCCTGGTTTGCTTCTCAAGAAACCAATCCGAAATGTGTTGCCCCCTATCTAGCCATGAGGTGAAAATTCTTGCGAGAGGTTGGTGAGTGCTTAAATTTTTTTCCAACAATAGTTATTCAACCCATCACGGCCTCAAGTATTGAACTTTTTCGAGCCTTTGAGAGCTCGTCGGATTTCTTTTGGAGTTATCGGATTCCGCAAGTCATCGAGCTCAGGCTAACGAAGCCTTCTGCAGAAATCTTCCAACTGGAGTATCTACATTGAGTGGTTGCGGATACTCGTAGACATATTTCCAGTAGGTTTCCACCCGATTCCGCCCGTTGGTTACCTGAGTAAGCAAGAAAGTTGATTACGGAATTTCATGTTATTCGCAATGATTCTTGCCCGTATATCCTTCCGCAAGTAACGTGAATTAAATTATAATTTTTGATAACGTCGGTCTATGAAACCGACCTATTCAAATATATTCAAAATTATAAAAATAAATTGTTGAGAAATTTGTTACTATATTCTCTATACGAATATATCAAATTTATAATGTTTGAACTATAATGGAGAGGTAATGAAAATTAAGTGTAATTTTTAATCAATTCAAAAGCTCACAATTGGGCGAGAAGTCAATAAACGAGTTTCAGAAAAATCGCGTTTTCTGCCTCGTCCTGTAGTAATGTACACCTTAATTGATATAACCGAAGAAAATTGATATTTTTCACTTGATATTATACTCAAAAATCAAGAAAAATCCATTTGCAGAAAATATTTTCCATAATTAGCGTTAGACAACCCATTTTTGTAGCTCACGCTGTAGAGCCAGAAAAAAAATCTAATCAAGAAAGTTGCTTGTTTTGACCTGTAGAATGATATATCCGAAAATCAGAAAAATCTATCGAGCCCCAGGAATACATGTATCCAGTGCAATGTCCTTTGTTGGTGTACGTAATTATTTTTTCCAACATGTTCGATGATAAAAAGCATTCCCATATATCCGAAGCTTTCTTTTTGTGACGTATATCTCTTTTAGGTCCAGGTAAATGAGTGACAATATTTTCGGCACGTGTTCTTACATTCCGTGCTGTTGCAGGATATTTTTCGCCACCTCGTAGTTCCATTTCTACCAATAAGGCAAGGTATTCTTGCAGCTTGCATTTCTTGTTCTTCAGGAACAAGCAAGTTTCGTTCATTATCAAACTCCCCTCTTCATCATCTGGTTCAACCTCTGAATCAGTTAAAACTTCTCTGGTAAGCCGTAACAACCATTCTAGTTCCCTTTCGTAATTCATTATAAACGTATTTACACTAAAATATAATATATAATCAGTACTGTGAATGAAAAATTACTCAAACTACCTCAAGATCCACCACACGTCAGATACGAGACGCGTGTTATCTCGCCGACTCAATCTTAGTTTCCATCTTGTGTACGCGCCAATCGTTCTCTCAATAGACTTTCGTAAGACTACCCATCCACGTGTGCCAGTTGTTGTGGCTTCAGAGGATTAGTGTTATGAAGCACCCTGCGAGTTCTGATGTCCTCCACTGGTGGTATGATGCGTGTCTGAAGCCATACCTGCCAATTCTGCCCCTTCATCAATCGGCTGAGGAAGAGCTCGACCCCGAAGATATATAGTGGCATGTATTATCTTCAGGCGGGCTTATTACTGTCATTGCAATGCAGAAGAATGTCCCTCCATTCATCTGTCAACTCAAAGCGTCCGTTGTTATCGAGGTCGTTATTGATTGGATATCCGTCGTTCTGGGACACACCACCTTTGACCCCTATTCCTTAGGGATTGGTTGTGGGGCCTCATTTTCGTCTTCTAGGGGGAGCTTGCTCAGCAAACCCATGGCCAGCATCGAAGGAAAAGTTGCCTTTTCCCACCCTTTTGCATTCTCTGCTCCGGTAGGTGCTGTCGCTTCTTCTACCAGAGCCTCGAGTGTTGGTTGGCCTCCCTGCCTATTAGTAGTATTTTTATTAGTTTACATATCGAAATAAATATGAATGAACGCTAATGTCAGTTGGTTATTTTCATTATTGCATTATGTTGACATTATGTTGACAGTATAACGTTTCATTCATTTTCCAATATCCCAATATCGGAATGATATCAAAAAGTTATGATGGCATCTGTTCGTTCACACGCCGCGGTGATCACAATGCACTAAGACAACGTCACGTATAGCGTTGATTTGAAAGAATGCTTCGAGTAAGTTGAGATGGCAATGATAAATCTCAGTTTGCGGGAATCATAATTGAGAAATATTGTTCAATTTCACGTTTACGATTACTTTTTCCACCCAATTGTCATTTCGGTGTCAGGATTCGCGAAAAATTTCTCTCCGAGCTCTATTAGGATTGAAATGAGAAAATATAACTCAGAAAAAGTTATGTCTACCATAAAAGAGGAGAAATGTCATTGTGCACTTCGTTGAGAATGTTGGGATACAGGTGAAACAACTCTTGGTCCAGAACTTTCCAGTGGATCCTATGTGGAGAATTGAAACATCGAGTAGTAAAAACGCCATGATATTTTTCAATTTCCACATCAATTATTGTATATATTGGTAGTAGCAAAGTTTGAAATTGTATTGGTCTACTCAAAGTGAATCTATTGACAAAAAAATGGAAAATTCAACCGAAGAAACTTTCAAGTACAGTAAGGATAATATAAGTATCACTTTTCGCAAATTTTTAAAATCATCTAGCGTTTGTCTCACACTCTATGTCAATTTTGATCAAAGATGTATTTTGAATTGTTTGAAGTCAAGTATCTGTAAAGCTTGAACTGTAAAATCAAGGTTTACAAGTCACCGAAAAAATGTGACTTTTCGGCTTACCCAGTACAGCATAATGAACCTCACGATGAACATGAAGAAAAAGAGAAAACAACGGTACACCGTTGTTTTTTCTTCTTTGAGACAAGCGGGGGCAAGAGGTTTCTAACGCATGGAGAAACAATCAAGAGCTTCCAAATACATAAAAGAACTGTCCACAATTCTTTTCCGGGGAATATTCATGATGAACTACTTCAGATTGCATTTTTGTGACTAATCTAGAGCTTTCATATCTTTTACCACTTTCCATGGTTGAATAAAAATATCACATCAATATTCTTCCCAAGTATCTTCGAAACTTCCAGATTTAATCTAGTTACAAAATACTTTACTCCTCACACATAATGCCATGTCTGATCGTAACTTGATATTACATTATTTCTCGTCAACTTTGTCGTGATAGCTGTAATGAGAAAACACTTTTACAGCTTTCGTCTTTATGAAATAATAAACTTGATATCTGCTCCTGCATAAAGTTGAGCCACATTATCTCTTCAATGTGCTTATATTATGTAGAAGGAATTTAATGGTTTTGTACTTCGCCTGGTTAAACATGCCAAGGACCGTTAAAGTTTAATGATTTTGCGAAGTTTAACGAACGTGTTGTAGCTAACTTTGACATTAGAATTGAATAGAATTTCGATTTAACAATGTGAGAAGAGCTGAACTATGATTTTGAATAACTGTGAAGGGAATAAATTTCATTCAGGGTGCCAGACGTAGATGTGAAAACAGTTTTTTATCGAATATATCTCAAAGTGTCGTTCTAGGAGCCAATCAATCCAATTCTCTTGCGAAACCTTTGGGCGTACCTCGAGGTTCCGTACAGGGTCCACTACTTTTCGCTTTATATATTAGTAATTTTCATGAATATATCACATCCGGCAAAATACACCATTACGCTGACGATACACAAGTTTACTTGTCCTTCACATTCGAAGAATCGAAACAAGCTGAAAACCTTCAACTTTTATTCGACTTGTCTTGAAACTATTGAGTTTCGGTCATGATTGATTCAGACACGACTTTAAATGGTCTGCATAAAAATTGTAATTTTTGTGGTAAAAAACTGACAAAAAATGTCAAATGTGCTACATGTGATGCAGTTTTTCATAATAGTTGCTCACAGAGCAAAATTTGTTGTGAAAAGCCAGCGTTATGTATAGAAAAAACCTTTGAGGAAGATGGGAACTTGGGCCCAAATGAAGATTGTTTACAAAATAAATGCTATCAAATAAGGAAGAAATTGATGTATAGAAAATATTATTCGAGAATTATACGAAAAATGCTTCATGAAGCAGAAAGAAAACATAAAATACTAGAATATATCATCATTTTACTGCAAGAGATAAAAAGCTGATAGAAGAAAAACTAATTACAATACAAAAAACAGAGACTCCACAAATACCCATAGTTGAAAAAAACTGTGAAGATAAGACGAAGGTAAACACAAATAAAAACCAGCCTAGGACAGGAATTAGTAAACAAATGAATCGTAAAGTACAGGATGATACAATTTTCACAATAAATAATGAGAAACTGTCCAATATAGAAGATGAACAAAGAAACACTGCAAATGATATAATAAACTTGAATGCTGATAGAAATGAAAACGAATTTAAATCGATCTCAACCAAAAGGTATAAAAACGATACAGAAAAGAAGAAATTATATGGAGAAGGAAATACAGAAGAAAAGGAGTTTGCTGTTGAAAGGAAAGCTTGGTTGTATATTTACGGAATAAAATGACATATTAAGGAAGAGGATATAATTGATTTCATACATAAACAAGAAGTTTTCAAAAACGTAAATGTGGTGGTCAAAGAATTACCAACTAAGGAAAATCAAACAAAATGTTTTATGTTTGGTAGTGATTGGACGAGCAAAGAGGAAATATACAAACCGAACTCCTGGCCAAGAGGTGCTGGTTACAGAAGATTTGATTTCAAGATATACAGAGGATACCAAGATAATAGGAAAGCGGATTTTGTGTAACTTCTGAATATAAAGATAACTTAGTATACAATTCAAATGAAATACAAAGGGAACGCCAAACGAATCGGGAGTGTAAAATATCTGACACTATATGTGATTCATATACGTGTGAAAGAAAGAAAAAACCAAATTAAACAATTTTCAAAAATCTTAACGTTCATGCATATCAAGGTACAAGGTGGATTAGCCAAGAAAAGTCTGATATAAACATAATATTGCAAAACGAAAATGTAGATATCATGTGTGTTACTGAACATTGGCTTTACTCCAAACATATTATGGAAAATTTCATCAAGAATTTTACTCTATTATCGCATTTTTCACGAATTATAAAGGAGGAGAAAGGGGACACTGGTATATTCATCAAGACTAGCATAATGAACGAACTAACTATTGAACCAGTCAATTTAAATGAATGGTGTATCGAAGGTGAATTTGAGGTACTTATGTGGTGGAAAAGTTAAACTAAATTCATTATTATTATTACTGTTTACAGACCTCCAGACTCTACTAATTTTAAATCAGGCGTAAATCAACTAGAGTTACTAATGGATGATCTCTATCCTAAAAATAACCAATATTTTATCTGTGGAGACTTTAATATACATTTTTTAATTAATTGTAATCAAAAAAGCACCTTGATCAATGTAATGAAGGAATTCGATATCATGCATCACATAAACGTACCAACTTGAATGACACCTACATAGACAATTTTTTCCCCAACTTCAACGTAGACAATGTCAAGGTATTTGATACTTTCTTATCTGATCACACATCAGGTGTGCTCTTCAAATATACTTTTTCCAAAAAACAAAGAAGTTCAATACAGTTACACAAGATACCTAAATAATTCTAATGTATGTACCTTTCAGAATATTTTGTCAAAAAAAAAAGAAAGATGTTTGTAGCAAATAATTTTCATGAAAAGTTCTCTATATTTTATACATCTTTTTATACCATTATAACATAATGAAAGAATTATGGAATATAATAAATGAAAGCAATGGCAAAACCAAAAATTCATTAGGTAATTCACTTATAGTTGGAGGGGAAAACCTAACACCTAAAGATAAAGTTAACTTCATCAACAACTATTTCATAAATGCACCACAAGGTTCGATAATTGTCCCCTTATTCTTTATAATATTTGCTAGTGATATCACAAAATCTTGTTCAAACCCATTCAATATGCTGATGATACCAACATTCTCATGTCAAATACTCAAATCGAACAACTCGCTAAAAACAGCAACAAAGCATCTCATGAGTTAAATCAGTATTGTAAAGAAAATGGTTTAGAATGAAATGTGACCAAAACTCATTTCATGCGCTTTCTGCCAAAAAATGTTTCACCTGATTGTGAACCATACTTACAAATAAATGGAAAATCTATTGAGAGTGTTGAAACTATAAAATTCTTAGGAATATCATTAGACTCCAAGCTCACCTGGGAGGCTCATATAAATAACGTAACTGCCCAGCTAAGTACTTACTGTTATATCATGAAAAATTTGAGAGATACTGTGTCTTTTCATATACTAAAATTTCTTTATTATGGTTTGGTACAATCAACTTTGCAATATGGTCTGATATTCTGGGGTTCATCACCATATTTTGATAAAGCATTCATAGCTCAGAAAAAAAATTTGAGAGCTATGTATAATATGTCTCCTGTCACATCATGTAAACCACTTTATAAAAAAGCCGAAATTCTAACGTTACCTAGTCTTCTTATTATGCAATTGATTTTGAATATTAAAGAAAATGAACATGCTTTTAACAAGAATTCATATAACACAAGACCTAAAACAAATATTTATTAACCGTTATCAAGGCTAGGTATAGGTCAACATTCACCAAGGCACTTCCATTTAATCATGATAGAAATGACGTCTTGTATTGCGATATGATTTCGCCCTGTACCATACATTCATGCCAGTTTCAGGTTTATTCATAATTTCATATACGCCATGTGTGAATTGTGAATCAAATAGAAATATTTCTTAATTCGATCTAAATTAATTTGTTCCACTTTCTAAGAACACACATTATAATGTCCCTAATTGTCAGTTTCCTGTCAGTATAACAACTCTACATAATACAATGAAATTCATAAATTTGTTTCTCTTTATAGTAATCGTCAACCACATTTTTATAAAACTCGATTCACATTATTGATTTAATAATAGCAATTACCAAAAAAAAAACGGTTTTCCAAGGACACGAGCTGATGTGATAATACAGATATAATAAATGAAGTGATGTGAAAATTATTCAAAACCGGAAATGACTGACCATCATCTATTATATCAACACCTATATAATCCGGAAACATAACTACAACAACGTTAAAGTCATCACAATGTTTGCTTTAAAAGTTTCTGTGTTTTCGATACTAGCACATGTAAGTATTAAAATGTCGAAATATTTTTAAATATTTTCCATTATATTTTGAAAAAAATCTCTTCCACATTACCTGGATCTATGACTATATTCATTCTCAAAGATTTCGTTCCAATTTTTTCAAAAACTGATTAAGCTTTAAGTCGATGGGCATAATATGTTCTGCTAACATCTATTATTCAATATGCCTGTAATGAGTGCTATTATTCAACTCAACTAGATATCGTAGAATTAGAGATATGTCTAGTGGCATTGGGGAAACAGTCATCACAAGAAGAAACGTTACTAAGTACTCTGCTTTTCATGTTGAAAGTGCAGATGCGACTAAATGTAAGGCTCTGCCAGTAACTACAAAGTTGCCCATAAAAAATACTTTGAGAACATGTTTTACTGTGTTATCCTCTGCCAGAAACCATGAAAAAACTGATATAGTGAATGCGATTGGTTGTTACTCTAATGAAAATATCAACCTGCACAACTTGTTTCTGCCTATACCGATAGAACGAAATCTGTCTTAGAGCGTGTATTTAATAAATATATCCCCATGTAAGCTGGACTCACTGTCATACTCACAGACAGAGTTTCGCCAATCACCTATCAAGTAAACTGTAAGCTATTCTTGGTGAATCTGCGAGAATCTTAAACTTCATCAAATCACAGGCCTGAAATTCAAGGCTTTTAGTATCTTTGTGAAGAAATGGACAGCTTCTATGTCAGCTCATCGGCTGCAATTTTTCTGAAAATATCTGAACACCTGAAGGCATCATCATCATAAAGAAAGTATTTCTACTGAAAGCATATTGAAATCATCTTTCAGAAAACTTCTCATTAACTTTTTGTTGGGCCTCAACAGTGAATATGAACGTATGCCTGACATGGCTACGAATCCCATATATGAGACTGTACTTCTTCGATCCCGTTTTCAAAAAAAATGGGGTTCAAAGCCAGGACAGGACTCCCATTATTGTAAGAGGACGAAATGATGAACGAATCAAATTGTAAAACATTTTTAGTTAAAAAGTATTTCTATTAAGGTTGTAGTGATAGAATGTATTCACAAATGATAGTACTATTTCAATTTGTGTTCATTGTTACCCAAACAAGATTTTTCATTATTGCGTCTAGACTAGAATCAGTAGAATCAATCTTAATCAGGAGTATGATCTATGAAACTAGTTTAGTAAGATGTACATATCTGAAAAAAGTTAACATAAGCTCTTGAAATCAAAAATGAACGATGGAGGAATTTGAACGTTATAAACTTGAATCCGGTGAAAATTCGAAAATTAAAATCCAATAATTGATGAAAGTGTCTTTCAAAAACCTGGCATTCTATTTTCGTCAAATTCTCGCAAACATAACGGAATATTCGTGGGTCTATTGTAGTGAAAGAGCCAACAATGTATTTCAAGTTGTAATTTTTTAGAATTCAGACAATAAAAGTTGAATCTAGCAGTCGAGTTAACTGAAAAAAAAAATTATTTTTATTCTTAAAATTAATGATGATCTGGAACTTCCTTAAAAACAAACACCATGACGAAGACGAGTTCCAACAAATGAATAATATAGGCCCTGTGGTTGCTTTGCAATCAAGACCGATCTGATATTATGAAATAAAAACCAAAGAGAAGACAACATTGATAAAAGAGATTCACAGTGTTTTCTCCAGGTAAAATGTTGTACTGCTATAATACCTAGAAATTTTACTGATTCTGCAGTTCTGACAATTTCATCATTTAGAATAATATCGAGATCTTCACACTTACACTGAATCTCATAGTATTGGTTTTTTGAGTATTGAAATACAGGGTGGTATTCAAATAAGTGGCCAAAATTGAAGGAGTGATTCTTTGAATGATTCTAAGATGTAAAGTTCAAATAAACATAGGACCGGTAATGCTTCGTGTCAAAATTTTTAAAAGAAATCGTTTTTTTTTTTCGTAAATATCTTAATAATCCTTCAACCGATTTTATTGAAATTTGGCAGCATTATTTAGGGTCGTTAACTACATCAAAAGTAGCATGTCCAATAGCGTCCCGGAAGGCACCGTAACCAAAACTTTTGACTGAAAAAATGTGCGCTACTGATTTTTGCAATTTTTGTATTTGTTCCACACTGAGCAACTGAAATTATAACTTTTATATATACAGAATTTTTCGTATCTTGGTTTGGTTTTGAAAAAATTATAAAAATCACTTTTATGTAAGACCCTGGGACAACACAATAAAACATTTCAATTACTATACCATCAAAAACTGGAGTGTTACTGTTATTTTTTTCCGTATAGTGTATTCCTGTCTTAGAATTTTTATCAAAATTAATGCAATAATGATAACAGTGATACAAAAACGACGAAAATTTTGACACCCTGTATCTTGAAAACAAAGCATTACTGGACCTACGTTTATGTGAACTTTTCGTCTAAAAATCATTCAAAAAATCACCCCTTCAAGTTCGGCCACGTACTTACATAACACCCTGTATATTCAGTTGAAACTAAACCAATTGAACAAATTACTCAAAGCTCTGATACATTCATTTCGTGAAGAGCTGTCACATTCACTTGATGTCAACAATGCGTGTCGTCAGCATATGCAAAAAATTACATTAAAAACATACAGTAAAAACAAGATAAATCCCAATATTGAGCCTTGTGGAATTTTTTTTATTACAAGTGAACTTGACAGTGACATGCTGTTGATATCTGAAATATTGCTTACAATATCGAGGTTGGATTGTATAAATAATCATTGAATACTGAACCAATAATATGTGAATGATCAAATTCACTGCTATCCTTTACCATAAGAGGATTTTTAGAAATCCTTGATTCATCAGATACGTCGGATAAATGTTTCCAAGCTGATTCTAAATTTTTTTTGATATGAGGCTTGTTCTGTAGTTTTAATCAAGTATTTATGTTTTTCTTCTCATAACAACGATATTCTTCAAATTCAGGGAAAATTCTTATTAGGCCAAATAGGCCTTTAAAATACTGATCACAAATTTCATTATTCTCCCAATTCTTATATAATTCACCTTTGAGTTCATTCTGACGAAAGATTACAATCAAGTAGTGAGAGAATATGTAGATTTCGTCTGATAAAGTCTATCCTAGTTCTGATTACCAACAGCTTGTCAAAATGCATTCACTACGTAGTAACATTCTCTTTGTGGAGTATTTCTTTTTCGAATCATCTGAAGTGAGATTCAGATTAGTCAAGATGGTTTATTGATCAGAGACCAACCTCATTATCAATCTATCAGGTAGCACTGATATCAAAATTAACAAATATATGGTCTGTTATAGTTAAAGATATACTCATTACCCATAATGACCAGAATACTAATAGCTTCAAATTCTTGCTTTGTATAAAGTACTAGATAATTACTAAAATTCTCTTGAAGCACCATGTTGAAATCACAGCTAACAATTATTTTGGACATATACTTCTTAAGATATTCACAAACGTCAACACTGTTAAGAAATAAACCTGTATAAAATAGATGAGCGATACGAGATAATAAAAATTATAAGTTATCCGTAACTTTATTTTTTTCAGGTCTTACTAGTAGCGGGTGATCCTCGTACTTTCAGAGATGAGTGTCTGGAAAGTGCCAATCTGAAACTTGAAGATTTGAAAGCTTGGAAAAAAAATGCAGAACCAACCGAATCCCAATATTGTTTCTTCAAGTGCACGTTGGAGAAATCAGATAAACTAAAACCTGATGGAACACTGGATTTGGAAGCATTCAATAAATGTCCAATTTTTTCGAAACTCCCTGAAAGTGATAAGGAATCAATTAGAAACTGTTTGAAGAGCATTGATAAAATACTGGAATGTACAGATATGGAGAAATTCAACAATTGCATCAAACCCTTTAAAAATTTCAAACCTATGGAAGCGTGAACGTTTCGTTGATAATATAACGATAACCTAATTTCTGAACTCAGAGCTCCAAAATAAAAGAATTATTTGGCAAATAAGTATTATTATTATTTCCATTATCCTATATGAATATCAACGGTATGCTAATGAATGTCAATTATTCATGCAATGATGACTTCTCAGACAAGGTGAAAAAGTATTGAAACAGATCGGTTTTTATTTCAAATCGACTTAATGATTACCACCATCTTTTACTCTCAATAAATTATGACAATCCTCTTAAATATTCGATTAAGGGATGAAGCGGCATCTCATTCCTGTGCGCATTATTTTTATTCTCTTTTCAACACCATGAGAGAATGTTGAACCTTGATGTATCATAATAATTAACATTCACATTTCATCAAAAGCCATATTTAAAAATATAACACCGAAAGACACACCACTATTCCTTTACACTTTGTATTTTTGAGAATTTGAATATGGAACAGTTACAGAAATTAAATAGAAATTAAGTTTCATTCATTACAATAATAATGGCTTCTTACATGCCGCAATGACAACCTACGCTTTAAGTGAACGGACAAAGTTAGGGATGATCTTTTGCATTGCTATGAGAGCAATGAGGTAATAGAAACGATAGGTGAAGATGAGTAAAAGGTACAATTATGTGACAGTGATTTCATTTGGACTAGACATGCAAATCAACTTTTATCTTGTGATTTTAGTGCCGCAAGTATGTCTAATAGGGAATCCGATAAGGAACAACCAGAAATTGTAATGCAACTGCCGAAAACGAACATGGTTTCAGACGTAACTCCTCATTTAAATTCTTGCATTACAATTTCTGGAAGACCTTAACGTATTAGAAGATTACAATATTAATTGTTCATGTTTTAAATTGTGAGGGGGGAGAGTTGTAGTATTTTGAGTTAATATGAATTGCCTTAAAGTTGTTTTCTAAATAGGAATTTTCGATCAATGAAGTAATGTCATAGATGTCATGTATTGATAGGAATTCAGAAGTACATGTATTGAAAAAGTTACAAGAATTCCAGTAATTATAAGTGATTAAGTGAACTTGAGAAAAGCTGTGACAATTCGGTGTTTAAACTCGCATCTTCATAGGAGCTTGCATCCTAAATCGTCTGTTCCACGGTTAAACTTCTCCAGAAAACAGGGAGGCAGTGGACTTTGGAGTGTCCACATAACAGATCCCCTTCTCTGCTTAATATGCGATCATGAAAAAGCAGGAATTGTAGCATTTCTTTTCAAAGTAGTAACCCGTACGAATAATGAACCCGGTCTTGGATTCGACAATAAATGAACGAACACAAACAACACAACACAACAAAAAGTCCACGTCAAGCTGCGGAAAGTGAGATTCTCCTACAGCTACATAAGGGTAAGCCAATGGGATCTCCTTCAAGAACATTAGTGACCTTGGGTTATCCAGAAACCTGATCTTCGCATTTCTCAGGTCAAGTGGACTGAAGTCGGAAACCGAGGGATTCATAATGGCCTGCCAGGATTGTGTCTTATACCTTAGTCGCGTGATGGGTATAGAGATCCTTGACACTAGATGCGGAGCGTGTCGTGGAGCAGCTGAGACCATATTGAATTTTCTGTCAGCCTGTCCAGCTTATGCAGTTTCAGGCTAGATCCACAGGCATATCGCGGCGCTACAAGTGTTGTACTTCCATTTACGACACTCGAGATACCGGTGTTGCCTTTTGCTCCGGGGATATTGAGTCCGTTGTGGAGAATAAGAAGTGCCGAATTTATTGGAACTTCTCATTTCTCACCCTCAGGCAAATACAAGAAAATAAGCATAATGTAGTCCTCGACCAACAGACTAAGACGATTTTTGACATTAAATTTTTTTCTCCTGGTTTAATGAACAATGTCTGAGAAGACGAAGAAATACGGATTAAATATTGACATCTACTGTTTGAACTCCGCAGGCTTTACCCAAACCATTCTGTTAAAATGGTGGTTCTGATAATAGTGGTCCTTGGTGGAATGATGGACACACTGCTCTCAAACTTAAATATCATATCGGCTTGACGTAATCTGGCAGAAACTACCAAAAGGTAGAGTTGGCGCTTCTAGGACAGGTCAGTACTCTCTTGTCAAGAAATTGAAAGTAAGTTAATCAATGTAAGAATCAATCAATAAGAAGGATTAAAAGAACCAAGAGCAGATTATTTCTCAATTGAGCAAAACATTTTGTAATCCACCAAAAATTAGGCACCTTTTTTTATTGTGGTCAAGTGACTCACTTCCTACAGGATTTGATTCATATATCCTTTCATATACGTCATGTGTAGTTGGTTAATCGGATGGAAACACTTGTCTATTTCATTTGAAGTAAATGAAAACACCTGTTCCTGTCAGTATAACAACTGTACATACAATCACATTCATGAATTTGTTTCCCATTATACCAATGCCAATTGTTCAGCTCATTTTTGTAAAAATCGATTACCTGAGTTATTCAATAATAGCAATACCAAAAAATTGTATGTCAAGGGTACGTGCTGATATGATAACGATGATGAACTTATTGAACTAATTCAAAACCGGAAACCATCATCTAGGTATTATATTACTATATGCCTGGAAACATAACACCAACAGTAAAGCTATCAGAATATTTGCTTTGAATTTTTTTGTGTTTTCAATACTAGCACATGTAAGTATGTAAATTTCAAAACAGTTTCACAGTCAATTTCCTAACAGATTTCGAGAAAGTACAGCTGTGTGCATAAAAAACTCGTTCAGCAGTTGTCAATATAAATTAAATTTGTAATCTATTTTTACAAGTAGTGTCAAAATCAAACAACTTTTTGTCATAAACGTGCTTTTATCATTTTTCAATACCATTATACAGCTGTTTTTATGCACACAGCTGTACTTTCTCCAAATCTGTTAGGAAATTGACTGTGAAACTGTTTTGAAATTCACATACTTACATGTGCTAGTATTGAAAACACAAAAAAATTCAAAGCAACATTCTGATAGCTTTACCGTTGGTGTTATGTTTCCAGGCATATAGTAATATAATACCTAGATGATGGTTTCCGGTTTTGAATTAGTTCAATCATTTCATCATCATTATCATATCAGCACGTGCCCTTGAAATACAATTTTTTGGTATTGCTATTATTGAATAACTCAGGTAATCGATTTTTACACAAATGAGCTGAACAATTGGCATTGGTATAATGAGAAACAAATTCATGAATGTGATTTTATGTACAGTTGTTATACTGACAGGAAACTGACATGGTGATATTTATGAAACCGGTGTTTTCATTTACTTCAAATGAAATAGACAAATATTTCCATCCGATTCACCAACTACACATGACGTATATGACAGGATATATGAGCCTGAAATTGTCATAAATGTAGGAACGGCACAAGGCGTTATCATACAACAATATTCATTATCAGAAATACTTTTGATTCTTCATAAAACATATGGAGTTAAAACTGAAGATGCTTTACCTTTCCATTCAACTAAGGACAAACGTATTCAATACATATCTACTAAATTTGATGAATCATATCCTGTAGGAAGTGAGTCACTTGACAACAATAAAAAAAGGTGCCTATTTTTTGAGGGATTACAAAATAATTTGCTCAATTGAGAAATGATCTGCTCTTAGTTCTTTTAATCCTTCTTATTGATTGAATCTTACATTGATTAACTTACTTTCAATTTCTTGACAAGAGAGTACTGACCTGTCCTAGAAGCGCCAACTCTACCTTTTGGTAGTTTCTGCCATATTACGTCAAGAAGAATATGATATTTAAGTTTGAGAGCAGTGTGTCCATCATTCCACCAAGGACCACTATTATCAGAACCACCATTTTAACGGAATGGTTTGGGTAAAGCCTTCGGAGTTCAAACAGTAGATGTCAATATTTAATCCGTTTTTCTTCGTCTTCTCAGACATTGTTCGTTAAACCAGGAGACAAAAATTTGATGTCGAAAATCGTCTTAGTCTGTTGGTCGAGGAGGACTACATTAGGCTTATTGACTTGTATTTGCCTGAGGGTGAGAAATGAGAAGTTCCAATAAATTCGGCACTTCTCATTCTCCACAACGGACTCAATATCCCCGGAGCAAAAGGCAACACCGGTATCTCGAGTGTCGTAAATGGAAGTACAACACTCGTAGCGCCGCGATATGCCTGTGGATCTAGCCTGAAACTGCATAAGCTGGACAGGCTGACAGCAAATTCAATATGGTCTCAGCTGCTCTACGACATGCTCCGCATCTAGTGTCAGGGATCTCTATACCCATCTACTCAGGTAGACCGAGGCGTTGAAGACACAATCCTGGCAGGTCATTATGAATCCCTCGGTTTCCGACTCCAGTCCACTTGACCTGAGAAATGCGAAGATCAGGTTTCTGGATAACCCAAGGTCGCTAATGTTCTTGAAGGAGACCCCATGCATTGGCTTACCCTTATGTAGCTGTAAGAGAATCTCACTTTCGGCAGCTTGACGTGGACTTTTTGTTGAACGGGTTCCAACTCGGTGACAGAGTTTGTGTTCGTTCATTTATTGTCGAATACAAGACCGAGTTCATCATCCGTACGGGTTACTACCTTGAAAAAAATGCTCCAATTCCTGCCTTTTCATGATCAAATACTAAGCAGGGAACGGGATCTGTTATGTGGACACTCCAAAGTCCACTGCCTCCCTGTTGTCTGGAGAAGTTTAACCGTGGAACAGACGATTCAGGATGCAAGCTTCTGAATTCCTATCAATACATGACATCTATGACATTACTTTATCGATCGATAATTCCTATTTAGAAAACAACTTTCAAGGCAATTTATATGAATGAACAATTAATATTGTAAACGATCGGGAGGTATTCTAATACGTTTAGGTCTTCCAGAAATTGTAATGCAAGAATTTAAATCAGGAGTTACGTCTGAAACCATGTCCGTTTTCGGCAGTTGCATTAAAATTTCTGGTTGTTCCTTATCGGATTCTCTATTAGCTATACTTGCTGCACTACAATCACAAGATAAAAGTTGATTGACATGTCTTGTCCAAATGAAATCACTGTCACATATTTGTACCTTGTACACATCTTCATCTATCCTTTCTATTACCTCACCAGCTATCCAACAAGGCTTTACGAATCTGTAGTATCTAGCTCTGACTGACTGTCCTACAAGAAATTCAACAATTATTCTCCCCTTGAAATAACCTTTTTGTTTATCCTCGACTCTCTTCATGTCAATTTCCTAACAGATTTGGAGAAAATGCAGCTGTGTGCATAAAAAACTAGTTCAGCAGTTGACAATATAAATTAAACTTGTTATCTATTTTTACAAGTAGTGTCAAAATCAAACAATTTTAACATTTTTCAATACCATTATACAGCTGTTTTATGCACACAACTGTACCTTTTCCGCATGCGACTGCCGTTACCTGAACGAAGCAAACCGGAGTTCGCCTAAGCAGTCGAGTGCGGTAAAGTACCTTTCCGTATGCGTAAGGATCAATATTTTAACATTGAATAATCTTATCTGCCTCTCTTCAACGAACTAGCGTGCAGGAACATTTTTTGACACTTCCCAAACAAAATTGCGTATGGGTATAAGGTGAATCACGCGCGCTTGTATAATAAAATATTTTTCTACCCATGTATATGAAAATGATCGAAATATGTGTTCGGAGAGGAAAAATGAAGCAAATATCTGACAGAAAACAACTACTTTCCCCCACGGACATTGAATTACATCAGTGCAAGGATATGTCAGAGGACAATAGAGACGTCTTGTTCCATAAAACTAACGATAATATTCAGAAGCCTTATAGTATTCCCCTACGAATGAAGCGGCGACTTACAATCACAGCACCAACCGCGAGGAAAAAACAAAACAGCATTCCTCTGCATCACATACTTCAGGAATAGTTAATGCAACAATAAATCGAACAAAGTTCGAAAGGTATGTTCCCTTTGTGGAAATGTGTGGAGAGAAGGGTATTTTCGGCCGTAGTCGGAATTATTCCTATCGATTTCGTTAATCTTCTCCAAATACACCTTTCGTTGATGAATACATTTTATTATTACTAGGAACTTGCTCGTAAGAGGAATTAGTTGTTCTCTGTTAGATATTTGCCTTTTAACGTCACAATTTTTTCCGTTTCAACTTTTGTGTTCATTATCTTTGTCAAAAACCTGGGAGATTCGTAAAAACAAATTTTACAAAATTTCACTTCAATCAATATATTTTTTCACCCGCAGCATCAAGCAAACATTTAGTTATCCTTTCTCTCGTGATGACGTTTTCCTTTTTTTGCTCATTGCCGCCGGCACTTTTCTTTTAAGAAATGCCTTCACATTGGGATAATCACCTATAGGTATGTTTTTGTTATCAAATATAGATGATTTTACCAAAAAAATATCTTCGAAAGATTTTTTTTGACAACACCAACTATTAAATACATCATATTCTTTTCCATACTCTATTAGTACAAGTTCTAAGATAACTGTTTCCGGTGACTCTAAAACATCGGCAGGTATCTCACTGAAAGTAAATTGAGTAGCTGTCAAATGCAAAAAATCTCTCTTGAGAATTCCAACCACTCGTGTTGGCGAAATGTCGAGTCAAACTCGTAATCAACGTCGGTCTTACGTACCAAAAAAGTCTTCATATTTCAATACTGTTTGTATGCAGCTAGACCAATCCTACTTAATGTCTATTCTCCCCCACTCTTTATGATCTTTTCATCTTCATCTTCGTAGTATGAGAAAAATACGGTAATGCTCAAAGAACATTGTAGGAAAATTTTAAAGTTTCTGATGGTTATAGCTTTGGACAGTACCTTCCTAGTCAAAAGTATTTTCTTCAAGAATCAGTTTTTGAATAATCTTGGCTTACTTCAAAATTTGGCCAGGTTCCCTTCATTGAAGAAAGTGTGTGTGTGATAGAGAAATGTATCCCTATATGAGTGATTCATATAACAGAAGAACTGTCCTCCATATCCATGGATCTGACCATCTTGCACCGGTTTCAAGGTGTTTTCGTTTCATCAGCACCTAATAATAAGTTAATAGTATATTTTTCAACAGGAGATGAAAATACTGTTTTTTCGTGAGAGTTTGTCCACGAGCAAAGTGGAGCGGAGCGAGAGGGGCAATCTCACGAACAAAAAAAACATATTTCATCTCGAGTATGAAATGCTATTTTTTCTACGATAGATGTTGTTTTAAAAATACTGGAATTTTGCTATGGGAGTCCATATTAATTATAGTTATAGATAGAAGTTCAAATATAATCGTGAAAATGTTTATAAACTGTCAAACGAATTATCGTTCGCTTGCTGATTCAAGTGAGATTAACTGTCATGAGTGTCAAAAATCCATCAAATTGTTTTTAGTATATTTCAATCGGGTCGCATGATAATGTTCATTTGCTTCATTTTCATCTCTAGAGTGAAAAACTATCTATTTCATCTAGGGTATCCGGTTGAAAAATGATCATTTTCATATACATGAGTAGAAAAACCAGTTTTTTGATCTAGTGAATTGTTACTGCCAAGAAGTTATCTATTATTTTATTTTTTTCAGGGCTTATTAGTAGCTGGTGATGTTCCTAGTTTCAGAATGAATGTATGGAAGGTGCCAATCTGAAACTTGAAGATATGAAAGCTTGGGTCAAATATGAACCAAACAAATCTAAATATTGCTTTTACAAGTGCATAATGGAGAAATCAGGTATACTTACAGATGATGGGATAGTGGATGTGGATGAATTGAATAAACCTTCGGTTTTCTCGAAGCTCCTTGAAAATGATAAGAAAACAATTGAAAACTGTTTGAAAGGCATTGGGAAAATAGAGAAACTCTACGATTGCACCAAATACTTGAAACTCATGTAAACGTAAACGTATTGTGGATATTGAAAAATGTTGATGCCCAAACTCAGGACTACAAGATTAAAGAATTATTTGACGAATCTGTATTTATATTTCCCATTGTCCTTTAACATGAAAATCTACAGTTTGATACCCCCAACGAACAAAGCCGTAACTGAAGTTACAGCTATTTTCAGTTATAGGTGTAGGCGTATTCAGCTTAAAAAACTAATGCTGACGATAAAAAAAAAAGTATTTCTAGACCAAGTAGTTACGAAGAAATCTACTTGAAAAAAGTTGTATTTCGACTTAAATATAAAAAAAATCAGTTTTTTTGGCTCTCCTGAAATATGGTGAAAAATGAGTTACGTCTTTGTTCGTTGGGAGTGTCGAGTTGATGATGACCGATGGATATTCATTAAAAGATGAATAATTATTAATTTGCAGTAAAAATATTGAAAAATATCGGTGTTTTATTCAAAATTGACCAATTTTGTCATTGAATTATTACCATCCCCCTTCGCAGCTCATTAGTGTAAATATTATTTTGATTATCATTTCAACACTACATCTTTGGTATAGGAAAATTAGAATCATTTCATAAATTCATATAGAACCTGAATGTCTCGAAGGTCTTTCACATTCAATATCTATAACTTGTCCTACAGAGAAAATTTCTGTCGGTTTCAGGTTTCAGAACATAAGAAAATAATACTGATTAGACATTGCATTTCTATCTATATTATATATGAATATTTATGTTTCAAATTAGTTATTTTTTCTCTCGTGTAATAAAGCAAATTTTGAAATAAACTTTTTTTTTTATTTTCGTAAGGAATACTCCAGTCGAGTCCTATCTCCTAAGCACCGATACATCCAGAAGGCGCGCTGGTGTCATTTACCCAAATAACTACTCTCCTCGTCCGTCCTTAATGTGAGTGACTATAATCTCCAAGAATCACGTGCCCTGAGCGGACGAAGTCAACCAAAATGATGGCCTTCTGCGTTCGCCTGGCTAATATTTCTGTCGCACCACGGACCCCTATGATCAGAATCATCATTTTAATAAAAGAGTTTTTGTTATGCCGCTTTATGCCTGTGAACATAGGCGAGACCGCGTAAGCTGGATAGGATGACAGCAAATGCATTATGGTCTTGACTGCCCCACGACACGCTCTGCATTTAGTGTCAGGGATCTCAATACCCATCATGCAACTACGGTAGACGAGAATGTTGAAGACACCATCCTAGCAGACCATTATGAATCCTTTGGACTCAGACTTTAAACAACTTGACTTGGTAAAATTTTCCAGAAGTTTCTCATTTTCCACAGCGTTGATTCTATCAGAGGTGATTCTTTTTTCAGGAATTCGCACTTGTCTACTTGTACTTCAAAACCAGTTGGAATATTTTATAAGTTACCCTAATATGCTTTTGAAGGGATGAAGAGAAGATAATTATATTGCCGGTATACATCAAGCAGATAATTCCTTGCCCTTTAGGACGTTGTCAATAACCTTCTGGATTGTCTATGGAACGTTCTTCAATCCAAAAGTTATTCTCTTGTAATTGCCCATTTTCAACATTGAATGCGGTCTTGGCGATATTTGTTTCTACCATTTCTATCCGCTTGCCAAATCTAGGGTGGGAAATAATGACATCTTCCCAATTTGTCGAGGATGTCAGAAATGTTAGAAATTGGGTAACGATCTATCGTCTTTCCATTAACCTTCCAGAAATCTACAACGTTATGCCACTTTGCTTTTCTGGAGGCGTCTGGTTTCTGGGCAACGACACAAAGTGATGAGGATCAGAGGGATTGGCTACGTCTGATGATTCCACGATCTAATAACGAATATATTATTTGCCTCTCGATTTCTTCCTTATGTACATATGGATATCAGTTAGATATGGAGTATATGAAATTTCGTCTCTAGTTTTCGTGTGGTGTTCAACTCGATTGGTGAATGTTGGTAGAATATCTGGATGATGGAAAATCAGCATATTTCCTGCATAATTTTCTGATTCATGTCCCCTCTTCTGGGTTGAGATGGTCTGTTCTGATTAGATCATCCTTATTGTTGATCGGGTCTGACTAATCAGACGGAATTATTTCAGCAAAATATAGCTAAGGCTCTGGATTTGTACTGGTTCTGCTAGAGTGATGCGGAGTTTTTCCGGACTGAGGTTGACGATTTTCGTCTAAGCTAGATGATCGAAGGCATCGGTGAGAGCTTCTCAAATGTAAACACCTTGTAGTTCTTGTCTCGGTATCATGATGATTAAATTTTTTCTCTCACTGGTAGTCGCACTTGCCTAGTATTGGATTGGGAGAGATGAGTGTTCGGTTGAGAGGGATGATTCAGGAAAATCAAGTTCAGCTTTGAGAAATTTCAGGATGAGTCCAATAAGGCCATCGAAATTTTTATAGAATTTCAAAAGGTAAAACTTGAAAATATTTGAATTGAATTCAGGATATATGGGAATCTCTGCATTGTAGATTATTTTTTGACAATTCTTGCAACCAATCGAAACCATCAATTCAAAGCATTCATGTACGTTCAGGCCAATCACAGCAATATTATAGTGGGAATTTACTACCTTGAAAATTCTCGCGGGAATTTTTTGTGGTATTTTATTTTTATTATGTGACAACTGATACTGTTGATCTGACGTCTGTCATTAGTTTGCATGAAAAGTGAAAAATGATTCGAAAACGGTTTCGATGAAATTTTAAGAAAATCAACGAAAATGCATGTAAGAATAATATTTTGAGTAACATGTCGATTTGGAAACATTTTCAATTGATAACCTAGGGACAGAGAGATAGCTTTCAATCCAACAAAACAAAACAATGTTATGGAATCCTCCAGCCAAGGACAAAACATCCATAATAATTGTATATTTCATGATGAGAAATTCAAATTCCAAACTTCATTCTGCTTATAGTGATTCAAGTAAATTGTTAAAATAAAAATGTTATATGTATAGAGAATAGGTTTATGATTGGGGCATCAAAAATAATCTATCGAATACCACACGAGAGTTCGATAAAGTAGAAAATAATTCTCCAGATTTTTTCCCAAACTTGTTGCCATTTGGCAATAGCCACTCGAGCCCTTCGGGCTCTCGTGTCTATTGCCTGGCAACAAGTTTTCTAACAATCTATCAAATTATTTTGTATTTTTTTTCTATTTTTGATTGAAAATTATGATAATCACTATATAACTAGGTACTATAATGTAGGTAGGTACGATTGTTCTGTTTCTTGATACTACCTTTTTTGAGTCCTTTTTCCACTCAGGGGGGGAGGTTTAACACGATATGCACCTGGCGCGACGTAGACCTCTGATAGCCACGAAATCTCCCAATACAGGGAGGGCAAACAATTGATTTGAACTTACCGTGACACGTATAGTTTGGCTATGGTAATTTACTTATTACGGAGGGCAATGGGGACGAAACATGCATATGCATTTTCTAAATTTCTATGTTTCTATATTTCTATGGGAAGGGGACAAAGTTTAACAAGGGGACGCTTGAATGTTCCAGTAGCTGTACGAACAGTTGCCACACTAGTAGTTCCGTCACTTCCCGGATGGACAGCTGCCACACGTGCCATGGTCCATACGCTGCAACAATTGCCAGCGACCGAGGCAATTTAGAGGTAATTCAGTGAGATCAGTTTCGGGTGGACGTGTCAGCGGCTCCAATGTCAGGAAGTGGCCTTGAATCGAGTATGGCTTCAATTTGAATAAGAACGGTATTGAGCTCTTCATAGGTTAAAACCTGACTGCCAACAACGCGATTCAAATGAGTTTTTACTGATTTGACACCAGCCTCCCAAAGACCACCAAAATGAGGAGCGGCAGGAGGGTTGAAACACCAAGAAATTGATTCTTCAGAAACAGCAGATTTCATACAGTTGTTGAGTTGTTTATGAGCGCTAATAAAGTTTGTATCGTTATCACTATAAATGAATTGACCGCGTCGAGCAATGAAACGACGCCGACGTAGAGCAGCTAAAAATGCATCTGCAGATAGGTCGTCTGAGCCTAGTTCAACGTGAACGGCTTTTATGACAACGCACACAAACACACACAAATATGCCTTAGTGGTTTTTGCTCCGCGATGTCGAGACATAATTATTTTGAAAGGACCGGCATAGTCAACTCCTACATGCAGGAATGGTTTGACTTGGGACAATCGAGAAGATGGAAGGTTGCCCATAGGAGGCTGAAGGGGTATGGGTTTAGTTTTCCAGCAAGTGACACATCTGGAAACAACACTTCGGATGATCCGTTTAGAGGATACTATCCAAAATTGTTGGGCGATTAAATATTGAACTTGATGAATACTAGCATAAAAATACTTTCTATGTGTCTGTTCAATGATCAAAGTAGTGAGACGACTTTGACTAAGTAACAGTGCGGGAAACCGTTTTTCATAAGGGAAAGG
This sequence comes from Chrysolina americana, assembly GCA_958502065.1. Lineage (NCBI taxonomy): Eukaryota > Metazoa > Arthropoda > Insecta > Coleoptera > Chrysomelidae > Chrysolina > Chrysolina americana. The sequence goes on from OY293416.1 coordinate 52,232,312, forward strand.
TGCGTTAGCTAAACGCCCTCCAACACGTAAAATATTATGCTCATCCAAAAACGGAGTTAATTTTTTGAATGATTTTGGAAGGGTGTTTCCTTCTTGGATCATTTCAATCTCTTCAGAAAACGTAAGGGACTGAACGTACTTGACAAGAATTAAAAGGGCTTGTTGAAGTTCTTAAGAAAGAAGCCAACTAGATTATGGACGTTGATTTCCCTCTCTACTATTGCGGATAAAACGATAAATGTATGCAATGATACGTGTCAGAGTTTCTAGGGATGAATATTTTTCAAGAAGTTGATCTAAGAGAGAAGAACTGGTAAGGGTGGTTAAAACTATTTTACGTTCCTCTTCAAGAGCAGCATGAGAGGAAAAATTATGAAGGTTCACAGAAAAACTAGAGAAATCACGAATTTGTGATTTTATTAAGGAAGGACCCGCCCACCAGAGAGCGTTGTCGATCAGCTCAAACGGGAGCAGTTCACGAGAACCAATATCAGCTGGGTTTTCATTGGTGGAAACATGTAACCAGAGGACAGTGGGTAGTTTTTCCTGAATGTATGATACCCTATTTCCAACAAAGGTTTTCCATCTATGAGGTGAAGAAGATAACCAGTTGAGAACAATGGTCGAACCTAACCAGTCATACATTCTGTTAATCATGATATGAGACCTAAAACTATCGTGGACAACGGAATACAAACGGGCTAGTAGAACTGCTGCACACAATTCTAACTTAGGAATAGATTTGACTTTGAGTGGGGCTACTTTTGATTTGGCACAAACAAAACGAGAGGTTGCAACACCTGTTTCAGAAAGGCATACTAAATAAATAACTGCACAGTAACCTTTTTCCGAACTATTACAAAAACCATGGAGTTCGCAAATATCGAACTGTTCGGGACAAAGCCATCGTGGCAGTGTCCAATGAGTTACGGAGGAGATGTTAGACATATATTGTCTCCCAGATATTTTTTATTTCAATGGGAGGGGTTTCGTCCCAGTCCAGGTGTAAACTCCAAATTTTTTGAATCAAATGTTTTACGAAAAATGTGACAGGTGATAAAAAACCCAAAGGGTCGAAGATTCGAGCGAGGTTGGATAAAAGGTTTCGTTTCGTGCAAGTTTCTTGGATGGGATGAATAGAAAATGAAAAGGTCTCACTTGCGGAGTGCCAGTGCAGTCCTAGAACTTTTGAAGGGCAGTCGCCTTCAAAATTCACTAAGCTCTCGGAGGATAGATGTGAACTAGGAAGATTTGCAAGCAAACTGGGTTCATTGCTAGCCCATTTTCTCAACTCAAAGCCTCCTTTACGAAGTAAAGCGATCAGGTCCTTGATGAGGTTTTGGGTTTTTTTGATCGTGGATGCCCCTGTAACTATATCATCCACATAAGTATGTGAGTGAATAACTTCTGAAGCAAATGGAAAACTTGCTTTCTCTTTACGGTAAGGATGCTTTTTATAGCGAGGTAGGGGGCACAAGAAAAGCCATAAGTTATAGTACGAAGGCGAAAATCTTGTATGGATTCCGAGGGGGAGGAACGCCATAATATCCGTTGGTAGTAGGTATGCTGAGGGTTTATCAAGATCTGACGATACACTTTCCAAACGTCACTGGTGATAACATACCGGTGAAGCCTGAAGTTCAATAAAATGACCACCAGATCTTACTGAAGTTTCGGACCAACTAACAAACAATCATTAAGAGAATTCTGTCCCGGAGATTTCGATGACGCGTTAAAGACTACCCTGAGTTTAGTAGTGGTACTAGAAGATTTCAAAACACAGTGGTGAGGTAAGTAATATCATTTTTTGGGAACTGGATCCTCTACAATAATTTCCATATGATTTAAATCGAGATATTCTTTCATAAATACTGAATAATCCTGATATAGGGTGGGGTTTTTGTGAAGTTTTCTCTCTAAAGTTAAAAAATGGGAAAGAGCTAAATTTCGACTACCAGGAAATAGAGGTTCGTCAATGCGAAATGGCAAGGATACCACAAATCGGCCATCTTCCTGTTTGTGATAAGTGTCTGAAAATATTTTTTCACATAATTGATCTTCGGGAGATAAAGATACAACTCGAGGAACGTCTTCTACTTCCCAAAACTTTTGAATTGTATTTTCTAAAGATGAATCACAACATAAAAACGACATTAATACAAATCCAAAGATAGTATTGAGGGCTACAGGATTATCTAGATTACCAGCTATACGTCCAGGAAGAAGAATATGTGGGAACAAGTCGAACAAGATCGAAATGAGGCCTGCTTCTAATGAAAGAATTTGCATTTCATTCGTAATAGAAGACTATTGCGAATGAAACGGAATTCTTCAATGGTACCTTCATTGGTTTCTTCACAATTGGGCGAATTGATGATTTATGGGTCTCTGAGGGGGTCTAAAGTGGTTTTTCGGAAACTTCTGAGGGTACCAAATGCTCTTAACAGATATCGTTTTCCTCTTGAATATACTGCATCGCTCTTGCAATCATGGTGAATTCCATAGGTTCTTGTATTCCAGCTAAGAATTGATCTTGATCTTGTTGTTGAAAGAAATTCTTCTAACTTGTCTTTGATTGGCAGTATGTAATTCAATGTAATTGGAAATGATGTTCAGAGACAGAAATCCCATGACTTTCTTAGAACTGTTGTGGGGGGTTCATTCTAATCTTGTCGTAGGTTAACTGAATCTCTTCTCAAGGAATTTTTGTTTCTTCGGTCAGCAAAGTTCTGGACTAAATTTCTTTTTATGCTATTCCAGTCGCTACACCCATAAACTGAGATGCCAAAGTTGGCTCTGCCTTTTGGTCTGTTGAGTAATCCTTGTATCAATATGTAATTCTGGAAAATATTGGGTGTTTCAGTATTCCAGTATTCGGTCAGTAGCATTATCGATACGTTGATAAACTGGTATAATTTATTTGGACTTCCATCTTATTCGGGAACTATCCAGAAACTATTCAGGTCAAACAGGTTTGCCATGTTGAGGGGAGTTGGAGTTTTTCAGGTATTTGAGGAACAGTGGTTGGAAAGGGCCTGATATTTGAAGATGGATTTCGTAGAACTGAGTTAGGAGGGCGTTAAATGTTGTTTGGAATTGATGGAGATCGATTGATTTGGGCTTACAGGATGACTAGGATGGCTCATTGCATATTTATTCACCAAAAATCTTCATTACCATATGCTCGGCTTCTTGATGGACAGTAGTGAGAATGGAATCTTTTTTACAGCCGGAATTCTTCCTGGAATACTTGCTTTCCTTCGGAACTTGGTTCGGGGATAGTGAATAAACGTTTGAGAACGACGAGGATCTTCTGAGGACTCTTTCACTATCCTGCTAACGCCGACGCCAATTATATTTCTCGTTCACATAGGAGGGTTTTTAAAAACTTTTTATTCGAATAGAGTAACTACAATTGATTATAAAATAACTACTGGCCAATAGAATTGATTTGAAGTATTTATATCATAATTATTGCAGATGTCAGCAATAAAAAAACTGTCGTCTTCGGATCATCGAACAATAACCTGCTGACGTACGGGGTTATCGAACTGTAACTCACTTGCCAGAGAAGTGAAATTGAGTTACTTCATCTTCTTCACATCTGCTGCAGTCTGTTTCCTATGCCTATAAATACGGAAGAATGTCTTCCAAACCGAATTTTTTGCACAAACCGTTATTCGAATATTTTGTAAATTGAGAAGACCTAAAAAAATGTGGTTTTCTCCAAGAATATGCCGGAAGTTCGTGACGAATAAAATAAAAAGACTTGTTATTCTTTAGTCTACCCTGCTTTGTCCGTAAAAACTGCAAGTAGGTAGAAGCCATTTGTGTCTTTACTTTGAAGCTTGGGTTTGTAAAATCCATCAATCATGATAGTAATAATTTTTGAAGGATGTAGTATGTGATGTTTGGTGAATCAGTAATGGTAGGTGTCATATTGTACCATATGGTAAGCGTTCGATTACTGTAATCATGTTCTCAATGGCGTTTCCAAACCATATGTTGTGGGAAATGAGTATAAATAAGTATATCACGTAACGTTTCGAAAACAGACAAAATAATGAATACTGAAACTGTGTTTCAATTATCACATGACTACACGTAAATATACGGGAAAGAAAATCAGTACACATACTTTTACTTTTATTTGCACATTATCAGCTGAACGCTTAGTCTATTCTGGTAATTCACTTCACTTTTATTTAGCATTGCCAAGTACTACCATGACTACCTGGGGTTACAACCCCTATAAAACATATCTAAAAGCCACGTTGTCCCATTTGGAGCTTTTCATATACATAAACTGGAAGTAACGTTTGCCATTGCCATCACGAAGGTTACACACAACTGTTTATTTTACTCTAGCATGTTCAATAAATTCCTTCTCTTGCTTGTACCGAGACCGCTGTAATGATACTGCTTTTTTATTCGTTTAGGATTCCACTGGTCTTTATGTGAAACGAAAGTAGGAAGGATAACAATATACTGTATTAGTAAAATCATACAGTGACTTTCAAAAGTATCGGATCGGTCTCATATTTCAGAAACGGCTCTGAGAAAATTTACAAAAATTTTGACAGGGTGGTTTTTGATGATTCCCGATTCAACGGTGATATCGGCAATGTTGCCAAATGAAACGTTTTTCAGATATTGAGGGTAACTCCATTTTTTCAAATGGAACACCCTATTTGTTTTCATTGCAATCAATTCAGCGCCCCGTCGATACAAATCATGGAACAAATGTTCATGATACCAGGCGTTCTCTGTTTTTAGACGATATTTTGGTAAAAGGTCAATACGAGCTGGAACATAGGGGGCGCCTGGAATACTTTTTCCATAGATTGAAGGAATGTGGGTTGAATTGAATGATTTTTTCAGGGATCATTTCAATACCTTTCTCTCGTCATAGACAAATACGGTCTCTAAACTTCAGGAAAGAGAGTGGAGGTAAAATAATGATTAATGTTTTAACCTCAAAGTAGATAAGCGAGTTAAAATAGTTTCTCATTATGGTGAATTTTTATCGTAAATTTTTACTAAATTGTTCGAAAGTCTCGCAACCTTTATACTCTTTACTAAAAAAGAATTCTGTTCAAAAAGTTTTGAGAATGTCCACCGCAGTTCTCGATCATTTTGACCCAAATCAGGAAATGAAATTAAATGCGACTGTCTCCTAATTTGCATAAGAAGCTACATTCAATCATATTCTTTGAAGAAATATTGAAAAATGAATAGCATTTGCATCGAGACTCCGAAATTCTGCTGAGACAAATTATTCTAAAATAAAGGAACAAGCTCTCGCTTTAATATTTGGGCTAAAAAAGTTTTTCCAATATTCACTTGGACAAAAGTTTCTTTTATGTGACGATCATAAACCCCTGTTGTACACTTTTGGCAATAAAAAGCTAACCTGTGTTTACAGCAAATTGTTCACAATGATGTGCTCATATATTATCAGCTTTTGATTACAAAATTCTTTACGTTGAATCAAGTATGAATTATTTTAAAATTTGTAGCATACTAGCAATATGGTAATGTTAAATCAACAAGTTTTGATTAGTAATCGAAGATTCCTGGTCTAAGTCTAAGTTTTAAAATGTCAATTATCACTGCCACAAATACCATTAAAACCTTACGAGAACTTTTCACATGGTTTAGCTTTCTAAGTTTGTACACGAAACGAAAACACCTTTACTGGACTAGAGTTTTGAAAGCTAAAAATAAAAACTTAAATTTGTATTGACATCTCATCAGATTTTCTATATTTTTTTTTGTCTGTTATAACAATCGCAAATACGAAAAAGGTACATGAAGAGAAAATTAATATTCTGAACAAAACAGAAAACTAACTTTTTAATTATTCAGAAACTACAAAATATTCGTGGGAGTAAATTGAATATGACCCCTGAAAATTAATTCTCTGTAGATTCTCACAATCATTTGCCCAATGGTGTAAGCCCTACAGCGCAACATGTGTTACAAATTTGAGCATAATATCTCAAAAACCGCAGGAGATATAAAGAAAATACACCCTTTAGATTGGTCTATGTTTATATGAATTTTCAGTCATGATATAAGTGAAAGAATAACCTCCTTCCGTATATTCAATTGGAAATATTCGTCAATTCCATTTGAATTAAATCATTCATGAAAATACCCCTATAATGTCCTCATGACAATTTCCCGCCATCATAACAATTATTGTCAACGACGATTTAAATAATTCGATTCACATGAATGATTTAGTGATGAAATTCACCAAAATGGTTTTACAAGGGCAAGTTCTAATGAGGGTAGAATGATTGAAGAAATTTTCGAATTATAGAAAACAGGAAATAGCCATCATCATCATCATCTATTATATCAACACCTATATATATCTGAAAACATTACATCAGCGGTTAAGTTATCAGAATGTTTGTTTTAAACATTTTTCTGTTTTCGATACTAGCACATGTGAGTATTATAATTTTAAAATATTTTTAAATTATTATATTTCTAAGAGAAATTTCAAATAATCAAAATTGCATTGTGGCCTAACTAATTCAGCAACATATATGAAGAGGTTTTATAGCATACAGCATCGGGGAAATAAGGGTACGGTGCAAATAATAATAACAATAATGTGATGACTATGTTCATTCTCAAAGATTCCTTTCCAAGTTTCTGAAAGATAATAGATACTCGGGTTCATTAAGTCATTATTTGTTATGTAAATGTGATAAACTCATAAAATTCATTCGTTCCCCAAACGCATCTATCATTTATCTATCATCTATCTATCATTTATCTATAATTTATCTATCATCTATCTATCTAATATCGATCTTTCATCTATATATCCATCATAAAATCTATCTATTCGTTATCATCTACTTTTTCCTTTTAAAAAATCACCGAGATTTTTGGAGAAAACTCATCAAAAGTAGAGCTTGTGCGAGAAATTGAGATCCGGGAACAACAGCTTACGTTCAAGTGAATTTCGAGGCAAGGGGTCGGGATCTATAGTATATCTGTCATCTACCTATTATCTTATTATCTATCTATCATCTATCTATCATCTATCTATCATCTATCTATCATCTTTCTATCAGCTTTTTATATACATAAAGTGTTGTAATGAGCTTGTAGAAAAAATCTTGATCCTAACTCATACGACTGCTTACCCGAACTCCGCTTTGCGTCGTTCGGGTAACCGTAGTCACATGCGGAAAAGGAACTCTTTCCGTACTTGTTAGGATCATAACTATTTCAAACAATAATGTCAAACTATTTCTTTCAATATATTTTCAATTTCTGAAAAACTGTTATTTACGTCTGGAAGCACCACGCATCAGTAATCTTTAGTAGCAAAGAAAGAATATGTTCAAATTTACCGACATGGCACCCAAAAATCCGAGATGAGGTAGAGATTCTCGAAATCGGTGAGATTTTCACTGAAGTGAAATTTTGATTTTCTGAATGGTCATGACTTGGTCTATTAGCAGTCTCAAGATTGTACAAGGTTTAACTGAATTTCGTCACATATCAATTGTCACTACAGACCCAACAAAATTTATATAAACAGTGTCCAAAATCATAGGAATTTTTACGAAAACAATGATTACGATGTACATGTTTCGAATTCCCAATCATAGGTAGATTTTTTATTTTGTAGCTTCGGGCAATACTTTTCTAGTAATATCACGATAATCCGAATATCTAGACGACTCTGTCTTTGATTTTCGTGAAATTTTTTTGTCGACTTGATGATGAGAGACAAAATTATTAATATTCAGAACAGAGTGGTTTTTTGCTAGCCTATTTCACAAAACATAAGAAGTATTTATTAAAACGAAGAATTATCAATGATACAATCATGAAAAATGTATTAGGTATGACTATTGATTATATGTATACTCTACAATTGTTTTTGTCAAACTGTCAAACTTTGCTTAGACGTCTTAAAACAACATCAACGCAGATAGACCAATCAGAATTGAAAGACAGTCGGTGTATTCACGATAATTGTTAAAACTATTGAAATTGTTATTTTCGACAACGAAGTATTCGAAATAATCCTGCGAGCTAGGGAAGACGTAGCCCTTAACTTTTTAACATGTGATGCCATGCACGAGACTAGTGACCATGATGGGATAGAGGGATAATCTTGTCTTACTTTGACATTTGGCCAGTCCTCTTAGTCATTTGAAGAAAAGGTATGAGTTTTGAGTTTGACTTTTATCATCACTCAGACTTCGGATTTTTCACCAACATATAAAACGACTACTCCTTCGTCATTACCGCCACAATTATTGACAGTTGCCTGAAGAAATGTTTACCTATGCGCTTGCGTGTTATTCGAATATATGAGAATTTGGAATTTTTGGTGTGAATAAAATTGTAAAAGAAACTACCGAAAACATTGAAACTACTTCGAGTGGAACTCCAATAAATTTGGCATCTTCAGGAACTGCTACTGCCAGAAAGTCATTTCTTATTTTTTTAGATCTCACTAGGAGCGGGAGATTTTATTAGATTCAGGGGTGAATGTCTGGAAAGCATCAACCTCAATCTTGAAGACATGGCAGCTTGGAAAAAAAATGTCGAAAAAAGGGAATCTCAATATTGCTTCTTCAAGTGCATGATGGAGAAATTTGGTAGACTAACACCTGATGGAATGGTGGATATGTCATGTGGTGAATAAATGTCCATTTTATCCAAATTCCCTGACAGTGATAAAGAACAAATCACAAAATGTTTGAAAGGAATTGGAAAGGTAGTGGAATGTATTGATATGAAGAAAGTCGATATGTGCTTCAAAGGCTTCAAATTCTTCAAGGACTTCAAGCCTTTGAAAACGTGAACGTATTGTGACTATTGGAAAAATCGAATTTCCCAGCTACGAGATTAAAAAATATTAGACGAATCTGTATTATCATTTCCTATCCCCCTATGTAAATATCTACGGAGTGCTGATAACCGTTTGGTAGTCATGACCTGGTCTATTATCCAGTTCCAAGATTGTACAAAGTTTACCGTACACCCTATATACCAGAATTTCATTATCTCTGCAATTTCAACAAAATGTATAAAAACGACACTACGATAACTCCGGCACCCACTAACAAAACCGATTGGAAATCAATTACATATTGTGGCCGAGTCTGTACTGATGAGCGAGTTGAATCGCGAAACCGGTCTGCAGATGTCACATGTTTTCGATTGCCAGTTGGTGGTTGTTACAGGAAGATTGCAAAGTATATCCTTGTAGGAAAACTTTGCCAGGCGTTGGATAGACGTGATTCGGCGGTCGTATGGGGCTGGTGAATTATTTCTGTTCGACGTTTGCCGACAATCCTATTGTATAGGAAAATTTGCGAAAGGTTGGATTATTTTTATAATCAAATTTTGTTTTGAAATTTATTGCCTTTCGTCAATTACTCTAGTTCCACATGAGAAATATTTAAATATTTTTCATGGTGTAAATTTAGATATATTCGGCTCAAACGAAGTCGTGGTACTGGTCGGAATCTTTCTGTGGTTTCTATATATGGCTCTGCTGCCCACTTTCTTAGTGGGTGCCGGAGTTATCGTAGTGCCTGTTAACAAAACTGATTGGAAATCAATTACATATTGTGGCCGAGTCTGTACTGATGAGCGAGTTGAATCGCGAAACCGGTCTGCAGATGTCACATGTTTTCGATTGCCAGTTGGTGGTTGTTACAGGAAGATTGCAAAGTATATCCTTGTAGGAAAACTTTGCCAGGCGTTGGATAGACGTGATTCGGCGGTCGTATGGAGCTGTTGAATTATTTCTGTTCGACGTTTGCCGACAATCCTATTGTACATGAAAATTTGCGAAAGGCTGGATTATTTTTATAATCAAATTTTGTTTTGAAAGATCAGTCACGAAGCATAAAAAGCATTCATTATAAAGAAGAACAATCAATTATAACCATGAACAAATTATTACAATCATGAAAAATGTATCAAAACTCAGAATAATTTTGATATACTCAGTGGTAATACTTTAAGTACTTCAAAATACTTAGGTTATACATCGATATCTTATTGCATAATTACAAAGATTGCCAGTTTGATAGTTTAAATAATCCGATTGCGGTTTTTTGAAAACATGTCATTGTACTCAATACGCTCTGTGTATTATTATGTACGTATAGTATATTCAAACAGCAGACAACTTCGTTCAAACGAGCGCACAAGTATCAACAAACGTTTTTGGTCACAAAACATTAAACTTCAAGTACCAACATTTACCACATCCATTTAATACTATGTTACCAGATTTTGTTCTGATTTTGTTCTAACGACATCGATACTGAATGTAATTTAAAAATTTATCGTTAGGAATGTCGTTGGCGAAAATGTCGTTAGCGCAACGATATCGTATTCTAACGACAATTTACTGAATAAGCCTCTACAGGTGGTGAACATTCAACGTTAGATATTAAGTTCGAATCGTTAGTCATTACTTAGTCCAAAAACGATGGTCTTTGGGGATGACGGTACCTTGTAGGCATCTGTATAAGCTGCTCTAGGTTGGTTCCTGATGACCAAAGGAGCGATAGCATATGCCGTCGCTGGTATTCTAATACAAGTTTTCTTTGATTTATGATTGGTCAGATTATCTGATAATTTCAAGATTAGTGAAATGGTCTTTAAGAGATGATTTTTAGATAATCTTGGGTTACTTAGCCTTGTCTTCTCATTCAGCATGATATACCTCCTTGAAAAGAAGTGTGCAATTTTTGAGTTAGGCTTTTATCATTTCTCAAACTATGGATTTTTCACCAACACATGAAACGATTACTTCTTTCGCCATTACCGATATAATTGGTTACGGATTCCAGCAAAATGTTTCCCTATGCGAGTGCGTCTCATAATAAAAGGTTTTTTTAAATTTGAAGAATCAGCCACCAGGATTCAAAACTGTGTTTTTTCCTACTGAATTGTTAGTTGAATACCCGGTGTGAATGAAATTCAAGAAATAGAAACTACCTAAATCATCCAAACTATCTCAATTTCCATACATGCGAGTTTCGCCAATAATGTTGGCATCTTCAGCAGCTCAAAGCTTCAGGAAGCTCAAGTAAATGGCATATTGTGGTGTTACTTTTGGGTAGATTCTTTTTCTAGAATTGAACTGAACTGTTACGGCCAGGAAGTCAATTGTTATTTTTTTTAGATCTCACTAGGAGCGGGAGATTTCTTTAGTTTCACGAGTGAATGTCTGAAAAGCGTCGATCTCAAACTCGAAGATATGGCAGCTTGGAAAAAAAGTGTCGAACCAAATGAATCTCAATATTGCTTCTTCAAGTGCATGATGGAGAAATCAAGTAGACTAACACCTGATGGAATGGTGGATATGGATGCGATAAATAAATGTCCAATTTTTTCCAAATTCCCTGATAGTGATAAAGAAAAAATTGTAAACTGTTTGAAAGGCGTTAAAAAAGTTGTGGAATGTGCTGACATAAAGAATGTCAATATGTGCTTCAAAGACTTTGAAGGCTTCGAAGACCTCAAATTCTTGTAAATGTGAACGTATTGTGGATATTGGAAAAACCGAATTTCCGAATTAAAAAATATTTGACAAATCTGTATTATAATTTCCCATTCTCCTATAAGAATATCTACAGTGTTCCGATAACCGTTGGTTAGTCATACGATGATCAATCGATTCGATTGAAAATCCGGCAATCCCTATGTTTGGATTTCCACAAATCTATTATGCAATGCGATCGCCTTGAACTCACTTCAAGTGTATTTATGAACTTTCGGTTTTTTTACAAGCTTTTATTTAACTTGCAATGTTTGTTCGGGTGGAATCTTGCAACTCAATGTTGAAGCAGATGTCTTCAACCGATTGAGCTGAATATTGTATACATGTTTAGTTTGGATGACAATGCATGGTAAGGTATGTGACGTCATCCTAAATCCAACATGGCGGAACACCCAAGATGACGGACTAGTTATTTTTAACACACCCTACAACATGGGTATCAAATGAAAGGGCTTGCTAAGAATAACTCGAAAAATGAAGTTACGTCACTCTAAATCCAATATGGCGAAGTTCTGAGGATAGTGGATGATATTTCTTTCAATGAAACACCCTATTTTTTTGCATGCATTTCGATTCGTAATATCATTTTCAACAACAAAGCTCATATAACCTTTCTTCCTAAAGTGGAAAATGAGCGACTTATGCGGAAATATTTATTTCTTTCACTAGTACAATTTTTTTTCAGTTTTGTAGAATGAAACCTCGTGATGGTCCGAACACCCAATTTTGGTACCTATACGAATGACAATATTTTGTTACTAATAGCAAAATAATGAATTACCTAATCGGCGTTTTTTTGCTGTGCTTCATCGTTGATTCAGGAACAATGAAAAAGTTTTTGAGAAGGGGAGAACTAAAAACGTTTTGTAATATCTGAAGATACAGAAATTGACGTTTTATCCCACTTTGAGGTATATCCAAATTATTCCATCATAGATTCACGATGAAGAAAAACTCAAAATCATCTCCACAAATTTAATATAACCACCAAGTGTTAGTGCTGTTAGAACGATAAATGACTATCGATCAGTTCAATGGTTTCATAGTAGTACATGTTTCGAACCTATATAGGTTCATCATCAGCTAAGTTTAAAATTCTACAATAAAAAGAAGAACAGTGTAACTATCAGTAATCTAATACAATATGATATTACTTACATGGAGAGAAAATTATGTAGAAAATATCATTAATGAAATAAAATGAGTGTCACCACATGATTCCACGAGGAGTTATGTGGGCACTGACAAGATAAGTGTTTTTAAACATTAATTAAAAAGTAATAATAAGAGAGCCTAGGAGCCTGTATCCCGTTATTTAAAATTAAAGAGGGAGGCTTAGAGCCTATATCCCTGTGATTTTTAGGGCGTAACATCAGTAAGGGACTTACAAAAATTTTTGAAGTTAACTATTCAACGTGGGAAAAGATAATGTCATTACATTAGTAAATTGAGAAGGGAAGATCATCCCGATCATCTGTCAAGATAGCTCAACGTCAAAGTTGATATAGACAAATGACACGAGACAAACACACAGAACACAGAAGAAGAAACAATCCAACATCGCCACTAGTATTCCGAGCAGATCGATCTCATGTCATATATCCACCTATAACCTGTTACAATGAAAATTATGAAACAACTATGTGAAAAATGTATATATAGATCCATGCGAATATGACAAAATAATAGGTTCGATCCACTCCGTGAAGAGACACATATCTAGACCATTCATAGAAGGTGGACAAACGTCACTCGTCACAGAAGTAGGCCGACCGATTGATGAATGTCCGGACAGAAATTACGAAATTACTGAAATTAGTGAAATTACATAACACATGGATAAAGTTTCTTGTGGAAGATCAAGGTAGGAAAAGTATATAAAGAAAATTAAGTGAGTTAAAAAACTTTCTGCAGTCGAAATGTACTTGTTCATTGAGAGAAAAAACCTTGGGATTATTGATGGCGGAATTTATTTCGGAAATTTCAAGAAAATTGAGTAAGGAGCCTTTTTGACAAACATGTAATATATCTAAATCGGTATCAATATCAAATTTGTGATTGAAATTAAGAATATGATTTGCAAAGGAACTTTTAGTATTATATTCATCTATGTGTGGGTTTCTGGAGCTCTCAATTAATTTAACATGTTCAGATACTCTTGTTTTAATTTTCCTACCACTTTGTCCAACGTATTGAGCAGGACAATTTGGTTCTGAGCAAGAAATTCTGTAAACACCAGATTTATGGGAAATGGGTACTATATCTTAGACTAACAACTCAGAAATGAAATCCATGGTATAAAAAGAAAAATTAATATCGCTACCAAACCTTCTGAAAATATTTGAAATATTTTGATAGTACCTTTTTATTTTTCATTTATTGATTAGAAATAGGTAAATATTTGTTTATCACCCTCGGTGTTTACACCCACTAAATTCTGACCATTTACTTAAGGCCAATTCAGATACATGCGTGTGCATGCAGGGTTTTTGAAGCACAGATGGTTCAAACACCTTTTACTCACATTTCTATCACAAGAACATATTTTATTTAATTCTGTAATAATTTTGTCAATGCTGCAGTGATGCTATTTGAGTCTTTCAAATAATCCTGATGTATTTTTCACTGCCTTTAAGGCCGATTCAGGTTCATGTGTGCCCATGCTGAATGATATAAAAAATACAGTATACAAAAACCCTGCATGGGCACGCATGTATCTGAAAGGTAATACGAATAAATATTTGTAGTAATACGTATTAAACGTTGTATCAGTAAAAGATGTAGTAAATGTGTGTATGCAACAGCAATTCAATCTAGCTCGAAAGTTAACAATAAATAAATCCGAGAATCTGGGCAATTTTCATCTTCTACACCCTGTATCTAGAAAACTAATCATAGGATTGAGTTGGACACTTGCCGTAAATAGGTCGAGTACAATACATACCAATAAAGTTTCATAAAATTTGACCGGTCAATGACAAGTTATGACCGACCCAGTAAAATCGAAAATGTTTGGTGAATATTTTCAGTGAATGTTCCAGACGGGTGCTGACACTACGCGAGAGCTAAATTCAGTTTCAAGATAATCCAGGGAACAATCCAAGGCCATGATGGATAAGTGAATCTTCTCAAGGTTGATGACTACCCTCGAGAAAGTCACCAAAATGCTTCCCAGAAACAAAGTACCTGGTATAGACATTATTGATGCGGTTCTACTACTTAGGAATCTCTTTCTCGACTGATATGCATTAACAACGGTATGATTAGATGGTAGTACTACCCACAAAGCCTAAAACAGCCAGAAATATTCCAATCCTTATACCGGGGAAATCAGACGCGAGGATCGGAATCTGCCGTGTCTCACTGCTGAGTGCGGTAGATAAGTTGTGGTTTAGAATCCTACTGAATAGATTTAAAGAATTTGATGTAAAGAATGTTTAGTAAATCGAAAAATGTATCAAGCAAATTTTTGATAAATTCTACCGCTACTTTATCCATGGAAGTGCTCTCACAAGGAATATGACAGCGATAAGACCCCATCATAACAGGCCAACTGAACTTGGTGAGCTAATATAGCAAGATTTAATAAAAGACCACCAATAATCTGATGCATGCTTAAATCCAGACTTCAGTTGTTTTCTGGAATCTTTACTGAAAACTTGGCAATGGAAACCCCAAATAGCTGAATGTTCAAACCAAAGCCTAAAATGAATCCATAACGATATCTAAAGGTTTATTCAGATACATGCGTGCTCATGCAAGGTTTTTGAAGCACGGACGGTTTTAACACCATTTACTCACGTTCCTATCACCAGTACATATTTCATTTGATTCTGTAATAATTCTGTCCATACTGGACAAATGCTCTATTTGAGTTTTTCAAATTATCTCGAAGTATTTTTTACTGTATCTTTTATCTCATGCAGAATAGGCACACATGTATCTGAATCGGCAAAGGCAGTGAAAAATACAAGGGGATCATTTGAAAAACTCAAATAGCATTACAAAATTATTATAGAACCAAATAAAATATGTTCTAGTGATAGAAACGTGAGTAAAAGGCGTTTAAAATGCCCGTGCTTCAAAAACCCTGCATGGGCACAAATGTATCTCAATCGGCCTTAAGGTGTTATTGATATGGTAACAGAGTAAGATCAAATGGAATGCCATCAAAATATCCACGTAGTAGTTTTCGTTCAGTATAACAACTCTTACGCCATTCTAGTTCATAATGTTTAATTTTATAATGCCAATTACAACAAAATAGTCATCCACGATATTGAAAATATGTACATGAATAATTTAATAATAGGGATTACCAAAAAAAATACACCGACATGTGCTGATGTTATAATGAGGTTATAATGAATATAAAAGCAGGAAACAGCCATCATACATTATACCAAGACGTATAATGTCTGAAAACACAACACCAACGTTAAAGTTCTAGATATGTTCGTTCTATATAGTTTTGCGTTATCAATACTAGCACAAGTAAGTATGAGAATGAGGAAGTATTCATCAATGTTTTCCATTATATTTCCAAAAAACTGGGTCTGGGTCTATACCGGGTATAACAAGATCATGGTTTACCCCTCGTCTGAATCCAATGATATCAACGTCAAAATTTTTGAAAATAGTGGATAGTTTTTAGTTTTCCATTGAAGTGTGCCATGATGGTTCTGATTTATTCCCAATGACCCGTCTATAATGCTAGAAAAATCTGCGTTTTTTGTGAGCAAATAAAGTTCATCGTACTTAATCGATTTTGGGGTGAAACTCAATTTTTTCAAATGGAACGATATTGGTACCGTGGTACCATTTATTGGTAGGTACTATCAATAAGGAATTGATTCATACCTATGGTAATAAAATGTGCGATAAATACAATCAAAATTACAGCTAAAACAAAAATAAGAAAATACAATTATTTTCTTCTAATCTAGTGTTTTCTTTGTACTTTTTTAGACAATGAGAGTCTGAAATATTTTCTACCACTTTCAAACAAATGGAAAAAGTATTTTGATTTTTTTTTTTCGTCCACTAAAAATTAATAATTCATAACATAATCGTATAATACTGATGCTGGTGGTGTGGTAGTTAATGCCATTGCGTGTGTTGTATGTAGTTATGTGTGCATATTAGCGGAGTAAAGTAAGTTTAGTTAGACTCGGTAGGTTCAGACAGCTTAATTGAGGAAATTCTATACATGAAGAACGTCTATAGAATCCTCTCCTTAATCAGAAAAGTATCCGACGGAGCTTCTCAAATCCATAAATTAGAAAAGCCTTCAAGCAATTTTCTTGAAGCTGCAATTAGACTTTTCGTATGATTCTAGTTACTGTGTCTACGGCTGAAAGGTCTTTCAGTGAACTAGCAAACTCTTTCAAAACTGTTACTCTCAATATTTTCTTTCTTTCAGATCTTACTTGTAGCAGGTGACGAGTGTCTGAAAAGCGCCAATTTCAAACTTGAAGATATTGAAACATTGAAGAACAAAAGTATCGAACCAAACGAACCCAAGTTTTGCTTTTTCAGGTGCCTATTAGAAAAATTAGGTAGACTGAAATCTGTTGGAACAGTGGATATTGCTGCAATGGATAAATGTCCAATATTTTTCTAATTCCCTGACAGTGATAAAGAAGAACTTGTAGACTGTTTGAAAGGCATTGAAATTTCAATGCCTTTCAAACAATCTATGATTTCTTCTTTATCACATTTGAAAAGATAGTGGAATGTATGGATATGAAGAAATACAGGAATTTTTTCATCAAACACTTGGAAACTCTGGAATTCTGAACTATTTTGGACATTGAAAAAAATTTATTTGCCAACGCTGAACTACAAGATTGAAAAATTTAATCAATACATTCGTAAACCTTCTTCCCACTTAACTATACAGAGAGTGCTGTGTAATTAGCTAAGCGTGTTCGAGAACTAATGAATTAAAATCAATTTGCGTAGAGTTACAAACTAATTTGAAAGCAACGATATCGTGAAGGTCGTTGTCAGCAACGATTTGATAGGGAAGATTCAATGTCATCAAATATTTTTCAATTGGCTCAACGTGTACAATATTCAAGTTCAAATAAACATTAAAAATAATGAGTCGTACTGAGAAACCATCAAATACCAAAATAAAATTCAGTGCTTGCCAGGATTTGTTTGTTAGAGTCGGGAATGAGACAACACTCATTCAGTAATTTCAGGTGGAAATGAGTATCTTCTGCCTGCAAATTTCAAATTAAGGTAGTATTTCCGGTGGGAATGCTAATCGATGAAACCCAGAAAACTCAAATTCTGCAAATGCATTCAGAACATAATGGAGTAGGTACTCGTTAAATATACAAAGAATAAGATTTTTCAAAAAAGAGTGAGGTCGACGGAAAAATATTGTAAATAACTCGTTAATTAAAATGCGTTAAAATATATCGATCATTAATCGCATTCATTGATGCACTAGTTGATTAAATCACTATATTCAGTCACCAAATGACAATCTTCAGGAAAGATTAAACTGACACTTTTAAAGCTCTCAAGAAACCAATTATCTGCTCCTATCAATGTTATTTTTGTTGGGTACTTACGGTAAAGACAGTGATGTTTGAATTGGATTGAATTGGATTTTTGTAGGAATAAATACACTGAAGCTTTTTTCCACAATCAAATCACAATGTTTAATACCTCTATACGGGTTTCAGTCACCAAGTGACCATCTTCAAAAAGAATATAAAATAAAAAACTTTTATTTGCATCAGTGTCTAAGCAAATATAAGTAAGTGTTATAAGAAAAATAGATAGCTTATTTCTTTCATAACTTTGTCACCAGATACTCATATTCTCAAAACTCTGAAAAACTAGGACAGGGTGAATAAAATGGAAATATGGAAATTATTCAATATTCATCTATACAATAATTGGTTTTCAAACAGTAAGTACACACTAAGTGAAGAAATCTCACAATTATTATCAATGAGCAAATATAGTTGAATGAATTCATCTTTCTGCGAGCACACAATATTTGTTTCATCATGTTCTGGTTTTCTTCTAGTATAGGTAAATACAGTGACATTCAAAACGTACGCAACAAATGATATTGACGTTGAGATTTGATTTTATTACGGTAGATTTGAAACATTTTGTTGTTCAATTTATTTTTTCTACGACTGTCACGAAATACCTCCACTGTATGTTCAACGATGATTTCTAAATGTAGTACATTGTAATACTCCTTTTCATTGGGCACTAGTTGCTGGACAATGTTTGAAAAGCGCACGGGTGAATCTTCGCAATCTTCGTCACGACAAAACAGGCGTGGAGTAGATCGATAAAAGAAAAGACGCCGTAACCAGGTGTCATCGCCATAACCATACAGACAATATAATCACAAAAATAATTTACAATTCAATATTTCTCAAAACGATATAAAGGTACTTATTTCGAAATTATTTCAGCATGGAAAGTAGTGACAGTGAAAAGGAGTTCAACACCGCCAAGTGTTATGGAGGCAGCAAATAACGCTTTATTAAATTTAGTGCCTAAAAAATCTAAAGAAAAATACACAGTTTCTTATACCCTATTCATGGACTGGTGCAAATAACAGAATAGTATATTCTGTAACAAGGTTAGAATGAAAATTCGATGCAAGTGGAAAGTTTCGAGCGCGAGCCGAAAGCGAGCGGGAGGAACCATGAGCATCACGAATTTTCATTATAACCTAGTAGTAGACTATACTTTCTCCACGATCAAACATTTTAAAATATTTTTAAATGGAAACGAACAAAAGATAATTTCCACACGAAATAATAACTATTATTTAAAAACACTGTTTATCAGAAAGGACTAATCCTGGACTAACCAGAACTTATTTTTTCATCGCAAAGATGCATTAAGAATAAACTATTAAATTAAAAAAAAAATTGCTTTGTCGGTGGCTTGAACCCACAGCCTCTCGTCTATCTGAGCCATCCGGCCTCTCGTTCAAATATGTTTGATAAATATTATATCAACGGCATTCTCTACGAGTTTCAATTATTCGGGTGTTTTGTTAGTAAACTTTCCATTATATTATTTGTACTCTTTTTAATTTCAGGTAGTGTATTTTCACACTCTGATTCTGAATCACTGGATAAATTCATGATACTTTTTATATTTTCGAATGAAAACGTGACAGTAATATTTTTGACACTACTGAAATTTCCCACTACGGTGACATTCAACTGCGTCAAGGCTAATGTTATTACATAACATTAACCAGTGTGAGAATATTATTCTATTACAAGAGAGAGAATGTAAATACATTCAAATTTCATGGGGGCAGAGGTGTTGTAGAATATTTCTTTAATCTCAGGAGAGAGAATTCCAGCATTCTGCAATCAAATTGCATTTCAGAATTAGCAAATTCTGTGATGATCGTGGAGAAGACTAGTTCTCGTTCAGAGAATAAATAAATTTAAATCTTCCACTTTTTGGGCACACTATAGCATGTTAAAAACAATGCTTAGTATCAATAATGGCGTGGATGTCGGTAAATGTTCCGAATTAAGAGTATTTTTAAAGCGGTAATCAGATGGATACAAAGCAAAAATAAATTAAGTTTTCACAACGAAGGAGATTGATACGTTCATCAAAGAAGCCCCATCAGACAACGAATACCTTGTAGCAAAAGTAATTTTCACAATAATTAGTTGATTAATATTATCAGAAAGGAAAATTCACTGTCCAAAAAATAGAAATAAATAAAATAGGAAATGTGGGAAAACAAATTGCTTCATACTTAACACTTTCGAATCCTGAGTTATACACCAGCCACTGTTTCCGCCAATCTTCAGCTACAATATTGAGAGATAGTGGCGAAGATATCATAATAATAATAATAATACTCCCTCATAAACACTCATAGAGTATACCCAAAGGCATATAGCCTGTGCGGGTAGAGGACGGCAATTATTATTATTTGCCGTGGCGCTCCGGGGCGACTTATGATTTTTGGTGGCGTATTCACTTTTCAGCTGTTGTACGACATTAAAACGGTATGGTGGCTGGCGCTCTACAACAGTAGTTGAGGGTTACATCGAAGAGTCCCTGACTAGTCGAAATAACATAGCCAATCAAATATTAGGGTCGATCAATAAGTAGTCAGAACTTCCATCGACATCAGACAGAGAAAATGTTAATAATGTCAACTTTTCCCTTAAAAAACGGATTCTATTTTCCAAAAAATTTATTTTCAACAATTATTGGTACAATTGTTAACAATTGTATAACATTGAATATGTTAATAACAAATGAGAAGATATTTTTTCACGATTATTGGAGTAGGTGCTTAACACATTTACCTAGTACGTTAATTTTTTCAATTAATAAAAGTGCATTTCTTTTATTTTTGTTTTTTACTTACACTGTATATTATAACAGTCGTAGAAAAAGTATAGTGTACATTATCATATGTTATTTTGATAAATTTATTGAAAAATGTTATCCAAATGTTCCTTTTTTGCAAAAAGCATAACTGTTGAGTTTTTGCAAATTTTTGAAAATGCGATTTTTCAAGAAACTGAAAATTCTAATAAGCATAATTGAAGCTCTCGTGGTATTGAAAGTGAAAATTTCATAGTTCCATATAGATGTCCTTTTTGTTGAGCAACTTTTTTCCTGTTAAACCATGACTTGCTATTATTGTCTCTGATATTCCCATGTCTTGAACTCACTGCATAAAGTAACTGCCATTTTTTCAGTGGTTATTCATTTGTTTGAATTATGAATCATTAGATTTCATTACCTCACATCCAAAGACGACACGCCACTGAAACTACTTCCTTTCCGAAGACCGTTCGAGAAGCCAGCTTGGTATCTTGAAACTCTAATATGGTAGGTATACAGCCCATTGAACATCAATCCCGTTTTCAGTCAAACTCAACAGCTGATATATCAACATTTCCGCCAAAATCAACATCTCGAAGTCTGCAGTCACGTTCACAGTATCCATTTCGGAAATCACATAGATCAAGTTGGCTAGTTCCTCTGCCAATCTGCATAACGTTAGGATAAGTTTGATGGCAATATCGGAGTGCCTGTAAGCCGCGGTCTCACAATGGCACAACTTCGACCGAAGCTCATGTTTAATGGAAAATCTAACGGAGTTGTCTTGAATATATCTTCATTTTAATGATGTGATTCGATTTCGACTAGATTATTCCAAGGGGTCGCTTGGAATGCATTAAATGCAAGTGCAGTTTCGCATAACCCCAGTTCAAGTAAAGCTGCTGCGTTTTCACTGGCATTTCCATTTGACGGAACCTTAAGGCTGGGCTGAGCAAAGTTGTACGAATGGAATACTGAGTATTCTGCATACCGAGTTAATCGAATATATGGACCGGCTCAGTTTACTTGGTAAATATGATAGATATAAAAAGTGAGTTGAAACAAGTTGAAGGATAGCATAGTTCGCATTTTTTGAAAAATCCTGATATTTTTTGATTATATTGGTGGAAAATTACGATATATCAAGTTCAGATAAGTTGAGAATCTATTTTTTCTTCGTTATGTCGTGAAATGTAACAGCAAAGAATAATAGTAATTTATGTATCAAGGGAATTATAAAGGCCTTAATTATCGATGGCAAAGTTTGCGACAATTGCCTGAGGTTATTAAGGCTCATTAATTCCCGTGGTACATAGATAATTTTATTTCTGACCGATTCCAATAATTTTTTTTTCATTTTTATAAGGGAATAAATGTACCATTTCATTACCTTTCCGCTAAGTATATATTTAAATCAGATACCGTTGATTATAGGAGTTTTGTTGATGCTAGGTTGTTGCTTTTTTACTTGTTTATAAACAGAAGTTAGTTATCAAGCTGTGTTTGCGTTGAAAACGTATTTTCCACCCCAATATAATGGAGGATATTTTGACAAAAGTTGAAAAAGTAAGAGAATCATTGATTCCATCGAAAAGTAAAGCCGTATACCAAAAAGAATACATGATATATCTGGAGTGGCTTACACGGAAAAATATTATGCCAAAAGATGCCACTGAAACTGTATTTCTGGTATATTTTCAAGAACTGGTAATGTATTTTTCTATCTTTCTCGGTGGATTTGGTAGTAATTGTGTTTATTCGTTGCAGTCAAACACGTATAGTCCGAATTCCTTATAGACTAAATGGTCAATGCTGAAATCGATGGTGACTAAACATGAGAAACGAGATATCAATCATCAAGATGAAGGACTGACGGCTTCGGGCATCCTCGTGTCTCAAGTCAAGTTGATGTGTGTGAATATAATAATGGAGTTTGCGTTGTGATGTCTGCCTTATTTAGTATGTGAAATGTCCAAATTTATAAGTGTTTGTGACGTCTGCCGTACACTACAGTTTTTTAAACGTGGTTAAACATGCAATCGGGTGGAGTTATTGCTTAGAGCAAGATACCCCCCATCCCCTGACGAAGTCCCCACTATTCTGTTCCTTACGTAGTGGGGAAAATGCTGGACAAGTGCACCAATAGAAAGCAAGGTCCAAAAACAACAGAGAGAGAGAGAAAATGAACTCGAGGCGAAACACAATGTATGTTTTTAGTTTTAATTTTCATAATTTTCGAATTTTTTTTTAACGCGAAACCACCATTGCCCTTTTATTCTGATCAGGCCTCATGAACAATCTTGTTGGTAAAATTCAAGGTTCATTTCTCAATTCTGTTTTGCATCTTGTTTTAATTGTAAAATCAATATCCAATATTCCAAAACTTAAAACTTCTCACATGAAACTTCTATTGTGTCTACGGCTTCATAAGCCCAAATAGACTGCAGTTTCATCTCCTTAAGATGTCATCAGATTTCTAAAGAACGCTCCTAATGAAATTCATTTATTTTTGTCTACATATTTTCTTTTTTTTTGTAATAGGTTGTTTTGATTAAGGGTTATGTGGAGGATGCAGAAGTCAGGAACTTTTGAATATGAAGATATCGGATACAGAGGACCGGGATTCTATATGGTAGTGAACGTACCGGAAAGTAAAACTATTGTATCGAAGAAATTTGCAGTTGTGGATGAAAAAGAGTTCTCCGCTTTGCCTTTATTAAGAATTTATATGTCCTTGCGTCCTGAAGGTATTAAAAGATTTTTTTTTGAGATTCCGACAAAATAAATGTACATCACATCCAATTGAAAAAAACATGTTTGGGAAAATCCCCAGTAAAATCGCAATTTATTTAGGATTGCCAAACCCATCTGCCTATACGGCAATGTCCCTTCGGCACACTTCTGCTACTGCTCTAGCTAATGCAGGGGCAACTACGACTAACTTGAAAAGACACGGAGGTTGGAAAAGTTACACGGTGGCGGAGGGGTATTTGAAGGATAGCATCGAAAAAGAAATAAAACGGCGCATATAAATCGACTTTATTCACATACCAAAAAAAAATGGGGTATGGTGAATGGGCGGAGTGTCAGCAGGAGCTGTTTTTCAACTCTACCCTAAACGTGTACATATGCATACATACACACATGTGTCTATATAGATGGGTGTATGTATGCATATGTACACGTTTAGGGTATAGTTGAAAAACAGCTCCTGCTGACACTCCGCCCATTCACCATACCCCATTATTTTATTTTTGTATGTGAATAAAGTCCATTTATACGCTCCGTTTTATTTCTTTTTCGATGCTATCTACTATGCCATTAGAAGAGACAAGTACCTCGACGGTAGTAAACAGAAGCTCAAGTCACACAAAAGAGGAAATTGTTTCTAATGGCAGAAGGAATTCTCAGGGCACATTTCAAAATTGTACATTAATTACTTGTAATGACGTGAATAAATAAAATATGGTTCAGTTTTCATTTCATAAATATATAAACATATGTATATTAGCACTTCTTGTTTTATTTTTACTTGTGAAAGGTAGAGGGAATTATAGAATCTATAATGTCCCAAGAGGGTTATGTTCCTCTTTACTAATAGCGTAACTAAGACGATATAAGATTATAATAGCTGACTTCTGGGGGTTGCACGTTGTCGCGTATGAAAACACATTAACGGTGATTCAACACGTCAAATAAATAGAATAGGAGAAATGTATTTAATTCAATTTCAAAATTACATTGACATTTATTCTGTGTATGTTTTTAGTTTTATTATTATTATGCTGAATATGAGGCGGTTTTTCAAGAGTGGCTGGCTGAAGGAATCATCGAAACAGTTCCCGAAATTGAATATGCAGCTGACGCACATTACTTTCCGCATCGACATGTGGTGAAACTGAATAGCAGTCCTGTATTCGATGCATCGGCTAGACAGAAAAACCACCCTTTTTGAATCACTGTCTTGAAAAAGAAATCAAATTGATTGTAATGAAAGAAGCAGCAGATAGTGCTTTCAGACGGTACCAAACAGAAAACTCGAGAGTAGGAAATCTGATCGGACATTCAAAGATTTTGGAAAACATATATAGACAGATATCATGCCGATCAGGTACGACTTTGGAGTGCAGTTTGAAGTGGTCATAAATAACCACCAGATTCACCCAGAGAATGGTACTCAATTGGCGATGGATGCCTCAGTGTGGTACAAAGATGGATCCAAGATGAACGAAGGGGTTGGAGTGGGCGTTACAGAGTCAAAGGACCCCGCACCGCATCAATGGGAAATTGGCTTTCGCTTTGCTTGATTTTTTTATATGTTATAAACCTCATGATGCTGATCAAATGTCTTCATTGCACCAACGTCCTAAATTCAATAGGTTCGATTATACAGGGTGCTGAAGTTCAGTTTTCCAAAATTTCAAATGACCATTGTGACGATACTATTTCGAATATATCAACCAAATCAACTAGGCATCGTTTGAAGATTCTGACATCATGAGTTGAAATTGATATTGGTAACCTACGAAAAATCTAAAAATGAATCGAATTCCACCGCTCAATTTTTCAGAAATCACTACAAAACTAGCTAACTTTGAAACCACCCTGTATATCGTGAGTCCGTGTAGGAATTGATATACTTCATAGTGGATCCGAGTCTGCCTATCGAGCAAACGATGCCTAGTTGATTTGGTTGATATATTCGAAATAGTATCGTCACAATGGTCATTTGAAATTTTGGAAAAGTGAACTTCAGCACCCTGTATAATCGAACCTATTGAATTTAGGACATTGGTGCAATGGAGACATTTGATCAGCACCATGAGGTCTATAACATATAAAAAAATCAAGCAAATTCACCGAAAGCCAATTTCCCATTGATGTGGTGCGGGGTCCTTTCAAAACCCCTTGGTAGGAACCCAACCATCTTCCAAGCAGAAGTACATGCTATAGAGATTTGTGCCCATGAATGCCTAGAAAGGAGCACCTGAAAGGCAGAAATCTATATCAGATAGCCAAGCAGCACTTAGAGCTCCCAAGTCACACACTCGTGAGTATAAGCTGACTAGGGACTGTGAACA
Organism: Chrysolina americana; assembly: GCA_958502065.1. Lineage (NCBI taxonomy): Eukaryota > Metazoa > Arthropoda > Insecta > Coleoptera > Chrysomelidae > Chrysolina > Chrysolina americana. The sequence continues at coordinate 52,258,325 of OY293416.1, forward strand.
AACCCTGAGACAACTGGCAGCAAACAAGCAGGTTGATAACCCTGATTTGCATGGGTGCCAGGTCATAGGTGCATCAAAGGCAATAAGGAAGCAGACTGCATTGCCAAAGAAGGGGCAAATACACCACTTCCCGGCCCAGAACCCTTCTGTAGACTCTCCAAAGCCCTCTTAAAAGGCTAGTGAGCCTATCGCCAAGGAAAGCTAAACAGCTTCTCGAGTTGGACAAGAAAGACTTGAAATCAATAACTGACTACTCACTGGGCACTATCTTCTTGGGTATCACCTAAAAGGATGTGCAAGTCAGAGAGTGATAGTTGCCGGTACTGTGAGAACTTCGCGGAAACTGCCTGCAGAACATCTGCTTTTTGTAAATGTCCAGCTCTCTTCTGCAAGAGGCTTAAGTTCTTAACGCCCTCCGACATCAGGAACTTAGTTCCCAGGAAACTGATAGGTAAACTTCGCACGAAGTCTCAGAATCCCGAGTCTTGAATAGATGTAGGGTCACGCACAGAAGACCCTGCAGGTCCAGGTGCTTGTGAGGCTGCACAACCTGTACGACCCCCCTACAATCTACAACTGGATATCCTCAATATTCAAGATAAATGTCTAGTGAATATCCATCGAATGTCCGTGGGTTGACTGGAATATGAAGGATAAGATGCCATTGCTTCAGTACAGTTAGCACTAGCAATTGTGGCTATAAGAAACATTGTACAGATGCACGTCAGATGTAACTAAATGTGACTCAAAACTGCAAAGAATTAATTTCTCTGTTTTTTAGACAATCAGACAATCATGCTGTATCACTTCCGTCACGTCACCGCTATTCGCCATTTCCGTTGTTTTCCTATTACCAAGCAATAGCAAAATAACGGAAATGGCGAAAAACGGTGACGTTATTTTTAACGGAAGTGATACAGCATAGGGCTGAATGAAAGTCTACAATAATTCTACTCAATCTGAAACATTGTCAACCGCTTTCAAACAAAAATATTTTGAAGGATTCCCGATTATTGACTCACCTTTATAATAATGCCCTTCGAGAAAGTATTTTAAAACGCAGCTCTATCCCGAGACATTTTAATGTTCTATTTTCATAAAAAATTCGCCTTTATTTGAATATTCAAAGCTCATTTTCATACATGACCAAAGGCAACTAACTGATCTTGTTTTTGCTCTACACCTATTATGCAAGTAACTAAACTCTCTGGCAACTTCTCTAGTCATCTAAAAGTTAATATTCATTCCGGAAATCAAATTTGAAGCTCTTACACTGCGAAGCCAGCGAAGGGAAAAAAGACAATATAAAGTCGCTTGTAGTCGAGAATTTAAAGTCTACCTTCCATTCGGTAAAGAGGAAAAGTTAGACTACACAAATTTCCAAAATAAATCCCTCGAAGGCACTGAAACAAAACTGTATAAAAGTTGAGCATCCCGGTGCAAAACTTCCTCGGCGGCAATCAGCAACTTCCTCATTTTTTCCAGAGTTAAACGCAATTTCAACCTTCGGAGTGATTACAAGAACTGCTGAACTATCTGCCTTACAAACTTGTGATAAATCAACCCTCCGAGTTCCAACTTTGTTACTACTCGGCCAATTTCGCACAAATAAAACACAAATGCAACACTTAAATTCTGTTAATTACTTTCACACTATCTGTAAAACACGAGCCCAAGGGCGTAGTTCACTCAGAATAATTAATTTCAGTTGTTTCAGTTTGTACTCTTGGTCGAGTTGATTTTATCGGAATAGTAAATTAAGAGGAATCGCTGTTAGGGAAAAAACTCACCATGAAATGGTGATCCCTCGTGGAGAAACCGTCACTTTCTGAAAATAATATTATGCAACTAGAGTCCAACAAAGCACTTTTCAAAGAAGTTATGACACGAGTAACTACAGTGCAAAAGTACCACAAGTTCCACAACCGCATTGATAGTTATTTAATTAACTAGTGTATTAAGGCGTAATACCAACAAAAAATACTACAGGGTGGATTGTAATCAGACCTTAGAATGTATAATAATAACTATAATTTATTCACACACATGCTTAATAGAAATTCACAAAGGAAGTCATATCAGTATATATAGGACAGGTGTATGAATGAAGACATACATACCTAAGAGATACATATACAGTGCCCTTCATAAAGTTCGCATCATATATGGGAAAAACTTTCAGTAATAATTCATTTTGAAATTCGACTTGGGCGTTAGGTTGTTCTTTAAAAAATATGGAAAATAACCTACTTGGATGTGGACACGTGAATTTCGCTATCTGTCAGGAGTAATATTTTTTCAAAGTAATCGCTAAAAATAGGCCCATTCATTAGAATTTAAAAAAAAAATTATTTTTCTGTTTTACACCCAAATCTCGAATTTGAACGTTCTATTGCAATTTTCACTTTTTGCATTTTTTGGTCATCAAGAAATTTCTGGAATTAGGAATTACCAACAAAAATATTCTCAAGAAAATGTGAATTACTTTTAAAATTTCTGTTATGTTTGATGCAAAGTTGATATACTTATCTTCAAGCATTTCGAAATAATGTAATTCAAACTTTAATTATGCTATATTTTTGTTGGGAATCCATTTTTATGAAATCAATTCAAGAAACCATTATTTCAATCCATTTGGAAGCATTGCAACCGCAATGGCGTAGTACAATTTCTTTTAAAAAAGACAAATATTACTTTCAAATTGCCTACCAACTCTAGACATGAATTGAAAGTGGCAGTGATGCAAAGTTTTGCTTTTTTCACTCCCATTGAACTAATCAATTCGTCAAGAAATATTGAGAGGAGGAGCCGCCTGTGTGTAGGAGAAGCTGGCATACATTTCGAAAACCTCTCCTAAAGAGATATTTTGTTATTGTTTGGTCTTTTTTCAAAGTCTACATGAAAAAACCTTAATGCTCTGGATTTCAGGCAATACACAAGTCAATTTTGGAATGATAATTCCAAGCTCTATTGAAATATGCAGAATTATATAGGACGTCTCATAAAAAAATAATTTATTGATAACTATTGATAAATGATTTGAAAAAATTAATTAAATACACCATCGAATTCTACGTAAAAAAATTCTTCGTGAATGTTTTCTTTGAAACAAAGGATTTTTGATGGGAAAAAAGTTAAAGCAACTTTTCGAAAATGCACATCCTATACACCATTCCGTTAAGCTGTTTCCATAAAATATGTAAAAACAATAATGTCTAGAAGAACCACCGGAACCACTTGAGTTATAAAATTGGAAGTTGTGTTATAAAATAGTTATTATTCAGTTAAAAAATACTGCACTAATTTTTTTTGATTGTGCTGAGCGGCACTGCCAGCTCAACATACGTAAAAAACATAAAAAATAAACTGCTTGACTGCTTGATGGACAGAAGATATCAAAAATAATAATAATGATAAAGAAAAAAATTTGAATAATGAAACTGTAGGCAATTTGTAGACGAGATTGTTAACCTTTAAAAATGTTAGACGATACGCCCATGGTTACGGCAACTCACCCGGCTACAACGGCATCTCACCCCGGCGACATTCCGGACTCATAAAAAAACAGGAGTCGATCACAAGATTTGTAATTGGTACTGAAAGCATTCAAAACTGTAGAATAAATAGTTACAAGTAGTGCTACGAGTACTTTATTCACAGCAACAGAGATATTTGTAGACGAGATAATGAAATAATGTTCATAAAAAGTTGAAAAACTACATTTTGTATAAAGGCACTTACAGAGAATAGAAATATCAGAGGATGCTTTCGCAGTTGATTCGATAATTATGACAGAGAATGAACGAGATCTACAAAATAATCTAGAGATAGTTAGTTAGAGATGAGATTTAACAAAAACAAACCAACAGTGATGGTGATTTCTGAAGAAGAAAAACGATAAATATACAAATTGAAGGAGTGTGTACAGAACAAGTAGAACATTACAAAAATTTAGGAATAGAGATACAAGGAAATTGGAAACAAGAATTAGAAATCAACAATGGAATACAAAAAATATTAAATCGAATTTCTAAGAAAACTGTAATGACTGTTTTTAAAACAATGCATAGACCGATTTTGACATTTTGTTGCGAGTCCTGGGTAGTCTCACAATGACAAAATAGCAGAATCCAAGCCATTGAAATTAAAGTATTCAAGAAGAGTAAAAGGAGCAACTTAACTTTTTGCAACTCTAAGTGAATATCAAAGATTGGTAGTTTTCTCACATTTTGTTATGCTGTACCATTCAATAAATGGAGTTAAACGTGAATTCAAACATTATTTAATTTCTTGTACCACTCCATCAGTTTGCTGTTTACTGTATGATATTTGAACGATTTACTATAGAAGTATAGTATCATGTATTTTTGAAATCAGCTTACCAAGAAAAATACAAATATTGAAAAATCTGGAGAGTAATTTTCTGAAAAGAATGAGCATGGGGAGAGGGAGTCAAAGATATGCCTAGTATGCATATGGTTTTTTGCGTATTTTTGTTTATATCCCGAAAATTAACTCACCAAACTTATTGTTGTTGGATAGTTCACAATGAAATGTACTGTTTCTATTATTGTTTCATTTTCATTGGCAATTACATTTATATTTACATTCTTCCATTGAAATTACAATTTAAGTGTGATAGGTACCTACGCCATTATGCAAATACGTGGTCAATGGTACATCTATGAGATAAATAATAGTTAATGGTGTTAGCATGGGCCGTGGTGGTCGTAATGGTAGAGCGATTGCCTTTCAATCACAGGGCGGGCGTGGGTTCGATTCCCAGCATGATGACTGGTCTCGTGCATGGCATCACACGTTGAAAGGTAAATTCTGAGGGTTGCTCGTAAGGGTACAGTTTATTGAGCAGAATTTACCCTCTCACAAATTTCTTGAATTTTTCTGAATGGAACTAGGTATCTATATTTTTCTGGCTATTTTTCATCTATAACTACCTCTACTTTGTATATTTTCAGGGTTGATGGATTGTTAATACCCTGGAATAACCTACGTACTTGCCTAGAGAAAAAAAAATCTCCGTGTAAACAATATTCATAACAAAAATATCCGTAACGAAACATGTTTCCATTCGATCTATTTTGAATGAAGAAAATTCAATCAACGTAGGTATAAACCGATATAAAAGTAATTTCCCGAGCAACTTCCACACTAAAACAATTTTCAATTTCACTCAGAAAATCCCCTACTGTTTTTCTCTTATTTTAGCTGAAGTTAAATCTGCAATTCCCTCCTTGGAACACAGTTACCAAGACAGCAAGTAATTCAACTGCCAGCACATTTTCATCAAGCGCAACAAAGAAAATCGTGATAACGTGCGAAATTCGCTTGTGGAATGATTTACACGTCATTTCGACTGGCTGAAAAGTCACTCCGACTCGAAATGAACTCTTCGCATTCCCAAGACGGACAGTGGTAAAACTGGGAAAACCGCAAACTTTACAGATATATTAACTTCACAGATAAAGTACTTCCGACAACACTCTGTTGTCTAATATGGAGAGAATTGAGCGGAATGTCACGTTTCTTGCTGCATTTTAATATTTTGAATTCGAGATACGAGTCGACAGGGGTGCGACTTTGTAAATATTGTGAATTTCTTTTCCAGGTATCAATTACTAACTACGAAATTGAAAGATTAAAAATAACAAATTCAATAGTGGCAAAATGAACAAAGTTCTAATAAAAATATCGACGAAGACATTAATAACGTTACTTCAATATTCACCCACGATATATTGGTACCTATACGGTTACGATTCAGAAAATTGAAAATTTGTGTACCACCAGAGGACTAAAGGATGTCTTAGTCGACAAACTTCAGCCTTGGATTCAAACGATGCATTTCAATCCTATAGTTATTGATTTTTCATTTATTCGCAAATTTATAAAATCGATTACAACTCAAGATGGTCGGTTTCAAAGCGCTAAATATTATTACATTTTCTAGACTCTATATTTTTCAAGTGTACCTACCCTAAACATTATCTCATTACTATATTTGTTTGACATTCGATAAAAATCGTTCATCGTCAATCCCAAGCAAATAGAGGTAGGAAAAACTATTGACAAAAACAACAATATCTAGTGTCATAAACCACCCTGTCCCATAGAATGTATTGATGATTCACATCATCAAAACAATGTTATTCGCAAATATAGTTCAAGATGATAATCATGAAGTTCAAATATCTCTCGAGTGTGAATCACGATTCTTGAAATCAGGTAAAATCTCCCCTGGTATAACGAATGCTATAAATATATGGTTATGACTATTTTATTAGCTGATGTATGTATACATTTTTTCATTTTGAACTATTTTCTCTCATGAAGTCTTTTATTTTTTACATTTTTTTTACATAAGGAAAATCCCAGTCAGGACCTGTCTCCGGAGCTTCAATACTACCGGAGGGCGCGCTGGTATGTCATTTACCTCAGTAAACACTCCCTACGTCCGTTGGGTGATTACTGGGTCCAAAAGTCATGTGCCCTGAGTAAACGGAGTGAACCGACAATTACGTCCTTCTGCATTCTTCCGGCTAGGTTTTCTGTCGCATCACGGCAAGCCGGTATGAATTTAAGATTCGAGAGCAGCGTGTCCATCATTCCACCAAGTACTCCTATGATCAGAACCACCATTTTGATAGATAGAATTGTTTGGGTGAAGCCTGCGGAGTTCAAAGAGTAAATCTCGATATTTTGTCCGGTTTTCCTTCTCTTTTCAGACGATGTTCGTTTCGCCAGAAGCCGATCTATGACGAAAATCGTCCTACTGTGATGGTCGAGGAGGACTACATCAGGCTTATTGGTTTGTATTTGCCTTAGGGTTGGGAATGAGTAGTTCCAATAGATTCGGCACTTCTCATTCTTCACAACGGACTCAATATCCCCCGGAGCATAAGGCAACACCGGTATCTCGTCTATATCGTACGAGTGTCGTAGGTGGTAGTACGCGTCGTAGATAGTAGTACAACACTCGTGGGGTCGCGTTATGCCTGTGGATATAGGCTGAGACCGCATAAGCTGGACAAGCTGACAGCAAATGCATTATGCTTCCCCACAACGCTCTCTGCATCTAGTGTCAGGGACCTCTATACCCATCATGCGACAAAGGTAAACAAGGGTGTTGAAGACACCATCTCGGCAGGCCATTATGAATCCCTCGGTTTCCGACTTCAGCCCACTTGACTTGAGAAAAACGAAGGTCAGGTTTCTAGATAAGCCAAAGTCTTCAATGTTCTTGAAGAAGTCCCCATGCATTGGCTTATCCTTATGTAGCTGTAGGAGCCTCTCATACTCCGCAGCTTTCACGTGTGCTTTTTGCTGAACGGGTTCCAACTCGGTGACAGAGTTTGGGTTCGTCCGTTCAGTGTAGACTACGAGACCGAGTTCATAGGCTGCACGGGTAACTCAATGAGTTTTTTGGTTACTATGCCGCTACGTGAGCGACACAATAAAAAACGCTCGCTCCTCGAAAAATTGCAAATTTGCGCTTTTTTTTAAAACATATTTTGCTTTTTCAACACTCACAATCACAATCTTATGGATATTTACTACGTATCGGTATATTCCAAACTGATTATAAATATTCCATTTGGGGTCAGGCAACAAACGTGAAATATAGGATATATCTTCTGGCCACTCGCGCTGGTAAACCATTAGAAAGCAATCCCAAAAAACGACGACCGGTAAACCCGGAAAGGTAAGGGTATAGTTCAATAGTCAAACCAAAAACATAAATTATCTTTACTATAATAAATAAAAACGTTACTTTCTTCCAAAAGTATTTTGTGCAAAGGCTGGAGGGAGTTGTTCCATAAGAGCAAGAGGGTTCACTTCCACCGTTACCATCTCGTCTCCAGATAACCATTCCACGTGAACCAAATGCTGAAAAAGGTGAATTATGCATGAGACGTGAATTTGCATCCAATGTACTTTATTTCAAGACATTGTGGGGTCAAGAGGTATATTCCTAACAAATGAAAGATAGTTTTTTGTAGAGTTTTGGCGTTATTTACTGAAAATGATATTTTTAATTATCGGAACGACCTGTATATCAGTGTCACAGCAGTTTTCGGCATGTATTAATATTAATTTCAACTTGAGAAGAACCTAAAAAAATTTGTTAACAAAACATGAAAATGTATATTTGATACAATATAATGAGTCGAGATTGATATTGTTCGCAAACATTGCAGTATCAATGTAATTGTTTTGCAAAAAAAAGTATCTGGCGATGGAAGAGTTGGCATACAGATTATCATTTAGATATACAGCTAATCAAGGCGTAATTTTACATTTACGATTTCATCAATATTCTACAGTATAGTGAAACAAAATTGGTAAGAGAAAATCAATTACAGTTTATTTATATGAATTGTAATGAATTTATGAAATATTGGTACCAAATTAAAGAGGATACCTCATTAATAATCATCTGAACGATGAGACAGACATCAGTGACGAACGCATAAAAAGTGAATTTTAAAAAAAAACAAAATAAATTTCACAAAGGTCCCTCGGATATTCAAAATCTGAATAGTTCATCAGGAGGCAGTGAAAATTGTAAATCATTAATAATATATTTGGTTCGTTCCTGAATTGGAAAACACGAATACTTTTCTCTTGATGAGTTTTCCTAACTAAAAACTCAACACGACTATTTGATTTACTATTACGAGTTTCTCGATTAGCACAACTGTTATTACGAATGAATTCTTCTGTCAAATCAGTAATAAAAAAGGTTTCCATTTATTGGATACTTATTTGGATAACCTATATACAAATACCAAATTTTTCGTTATTTCATCACCCTGTATCTCGTCAGAAATTTATTTCATTTGGGAGCTTTTTATATGAATTACAATAGATACATAATTTGATTGCCAGTATTTTGAAATTGTTTAAGATGCTTTCACAAGATACATCAAAATATCACTCAAAAATTCTATACAGTCCGTTTCAGACTTGATAATTTTTTACCTTATATTTTTTTATGGTGGTGACGGCTAATTCAATATTTTTTTCAGAAACCCCGTTTTCCATAACGTCTAACTTCGGAACTTTGGACTTTTTTTTTGGAGATTTCTGAAACAAAAAAAATCAAATGAAAATTTCATAATATCGAAATTTCGACAATGAATGTTATTTTCGAAAACTAACCACAGTACCCATGGAATAGACATTTTTTAGTAGGTTCGCGAAAATATTTCCAAAAAAATATCCATACAGTACAGTCCTATAGAAATGATCATATTATAAACACGTATACAGGGTGGCCCATCGAAAACGTACCGCAAAGCATTACAGTGTGGGAAATAATGTTTCCGCAAAATTCAAAAACACATCCAAATTGTTTTTCAGGGACACATTTTGACGCAAAAAGCATTGTAAAACCTTCAACGCCCAAGTAGGGGTATCATCCCAAAATATTTTTTAAATAGGAAGGGGTGTCAAGTGATACCACATTAGAAGGGGCTTTTTATTCCCTATACAGTGCTGCGTAGTTTTTGAAAATCGATTCACACAATTAGAAAACATGGAGCGTTGAAACTTCAAGTATGTATGACGAAAAGTGCAAAAATCGATTAAATTGTACTTTGGAACTTATCGTAGGTATTACTGAAATAAATTCGTTCAAATGACTTCGCTGTTTTTGCCGATTTGCAGATTTTAAGATAATGTTAGTGAGCTAGATAAAAATGTATCATTATGGTATAATCAATTGCAGAAAGAGTGGAAATTATTGAGTTTTTTTATCAAAAACGATGAATGTGGAAATAGGGTCGCGAAGTTCTTTAACTAACGGTATCCTGGCAAACATACCTCTGGAAACATTGTTCGTGGATTGTTGACAAAATTCCGCGAAACAGGTTCGGTTCATAACAAAAAGAGGCAGCTTGAGAATCGCGTACTAAATGAACGTAGAGATAGCAGTATTGTGGCAAGTTGCAATAGATAGTACGCTAAGTGCAAGACAATTGGCAATTGCGACGGGTGTGTCTTGTACTAGTGTGCAACGAGTTTAAAAAAAAATAAAAATTCCATCCTTATAAAATGAGCTTATATAGTGAGCAATGGTAATTTAATGTGTGTTTTTCGGTCGAGGGTTCCTTCTTCCGAAATGGTTTAGTCGCCACAATTGCCGTCACTGCGATGACACCAATCCAAGGATTTTCCACGATTCACACACGCAACACCCCCAGAAATTCCATTGTAGAACTTTTTTCCTTCATGGGAATTTAACAGGCGATATGTACTTGGATTTACTACAAAATGCCATCAACCCAGCTCTAACAAATATCATTAAGAACAATCCCGCATACAATTAACAGAAACTGATTTTTCAACAGGACGGAGCTCCTTCGTATTACTTCCAAAATGTACGCAATTATTTGAATCATACGTTTCCAGAACGACGGGGCCCAATTAAATGGCCACCTCGGTCACCCGACTCAAGTCCTTCAGATTTTTTTGTGGGGACACATGAAAATCATTCTTTAAAAACACCACAAGACACATTAGAAGAGTTACAAAGAAGAAATATTAATGTATGTCGCGAAGTGACACCGCAAATGCTCCAGAATGTACGACAAGGTTTGAAAATAAATTGTACCATTCGAGAATTTACTAAACTAATAAATAAGTTTGAGAGAACAATTGAATCCATTTTTGCATTTTTTGTCACACATTATTATTGAAGTTCCAACGCCTCACATTTTCGAAAAGACTGGATCGATTTGAGGTATCACTTGACCCCCTCCCTATTCGAAAAAAAATTTGGGACGACACCCCTACTTAGGGGGTTAAAGGTTTTACTATACTCTTTCGTCAAAATGTGTCCCCCTGACAAACAATTTTGACGTGTTTTTGGATTTTGCCGAACAAAATGTTTCCTTCCTATAGTGTCTTGCGGTACGTTTTCGATGTATACAGCGTGACTCACGGTCGGTGATAGGTTAGACGTTTATGGTAAACGCAATGCAGAATTTTCCTGAAAATTTCATATCTTACATTTCGTTACCTGTTCTATCGATCTAAAATATTTTCAGTATTGCGGCGTTGCCCCCTATATCAGAAATACTATACCTATCTCTATTAGTTTTCGACATAAAAAATAATTTGTGCTAAATATGGTCCAAAACATAGCCCTAATTGAACTTAAGTACATCAGTACTCTCAATTTGACGATAGTTTGTTTAATGTCTATATATTTAATTACCACCAAGAAATCGACTCCATATCATACAGGGCGTGCTAAAATTACTATTATTTCCGTCATGCATAAAAGTGCTTGAAAGATCATTTTTTCAAATATTCAAATATTACTCGATAAATTGAAAGATGATGAAAAATGCTTCAAGATGATATATTATGTCCGTATACATAAATCATCAAGTTTTCTTGATAAAGTCGCTTTTTAAAAATTTGGTTGTAGGTAACAGTAGAATTATCAAAGAAAGAAGAAATTCACGGCGTTTCAAAATATCTTCCAAAATGAATGCAAATATCGATTATTCAAACGAAGTTCTTATGAAATTATTTATTACACATGAACAATGTGATCAAATCATTGTCAGAACTTGCATAAAATTCAACCAAATGCATCCTAAATTAACACCAATGAACGAGAGGAAGTTTGTAAGATTACAAAATGATTTTTCTCCAAATAACATTAATAGCGGCCTTTTAATGACACTTGGCAGGCTTAGAAGTTGTACTTTTAATGCCTAGGCAGAAAAAGTCCACTTTTACTGCCTAGGCAGAAGAAGTTCGTTGCTAGGCTACGCTCGGCTATGAAACACCAGCCGCGGCATTAAATCTTGTGCTTTTATGCCTAGTAAAACAAATAACTATTCTTTAACTAGGGCTCAAAGTTTCCAGGGAATAACTATACCAAAAATCAGTCATTACTAGGTAAAAACTAATATTGAAAGTACCTACAGAAAATAACAGAATTCGGAGGATTAAAAACAACAAAATTATAAAAAAAAATATCACATTGTAGGAATGTAGGCTTTCACGGCTGGCGGCAATGTTTTGGTTGGTTTCCGGGTTTTGCCGTGAAAAAAAAATTGTTAAAATTGTTATATCCGTCAACCGGTTGCACCCCTACGTGCAACCCTCAAAAGTCAGAGACTTGTGCGAGCTTGGGGTAGCCCTTACCTTTTAATACGTGTGATGCCATGCACAAGACCGGTGGCAATGCTGAGATTCGAACTCACGATCTTTGACTTATGATGCGAGAACTCAACCCGCACACCACCGCGGCCCGTAGTCTTCTTTGGTTTAAATCTCCAAACGTTTCGACTGCAACTGCGGCAGTCATCTTCAGTGGCGTGGTCGAAGTACTCTGAAGTTTCAGTTGATACGTCTAGAAGAGTACTTCGACCACGCCACTGAAGATGACTGCCGCAGTTGCAGTCGAAACGTTTGGAGATTTAAACCAAAGAAGACCACGGCAAAACCCGGAAACCAACCAAAACAAAATATCACATTTTTACAAGTGCTAGAAATGTTGTCCATTACCATATCATAAATAACTATTTTTTCACAATAACGGCTTTTTAAGAAAACTTGATGATTTAGGTATATGGACATGATAAGTTATATTAAAGCAATTTTCATCATCTTTCATTTTATCGAGTAATATGAAGGGGGTTTAATTTGAAAAAATTAACTTTTAACCACTTTTATGCATTATGGAAATAACAGTAATTTTAGAACGCTCTGTATGATGGGGAATGAATTTTTTGGTATTATTTAAATACCTTGGTGTGTCCAAACTATAACCAAAATATCAACTCTTCGTGAATTGAGAGTACTGATGTATTAAAGTTCAATTAGGGCTATGTTTTGGACCATATTTAACACAAATTATTTTTTATCTCGAAAACCGATAGAGATAGGTATAGGATATCATTGACAAAAAAGTATTAATATAAAATAAAAATTTCAAAAATGTGTTGATATACGGGGTGTTCTATTTGAAAAATAAAGTTGCTAGAACTTTTTGATAGAAGTGGCAACGTCGCCATGCTGAAAATATTTTACATCGATAGAACAGGTAACAAAATGTAAGATGTGGAATTTTCAGAAAAAACCTGCATTGCGTTTACCATAAACGTTTAACCTACCATCGACCGTGAGTCACGCTGTATATTCTTGCAATCAAATGTTTGCGTCATTCCAATAATCATGCTTTTGAACAAATTTGTCTCTATTATTAGGAATACTGGATCCACCATTGCCTACGAAGTCCCAGATTAAAATAATGGATCCCAAATTGAAATCAAGGGTCCCAAATTGAAATCAAGGGTCCCAAATTTAAATCGAAGGTCCGAGATTGAAGTCGGGGGGTTTACGTTTCATCTTGGAACCTTTGCTGGTGGTTATATTATTTAAATGTTATTGAAAGCTGAGAAGATTCATAAATAATGGATATATACTCGACTGAATGAATAGTAGAACCGGGGAAAAGAACTATTTTGAATTATTTCCCTCGTCAAACAACCTTGCGCAGCTCTTCAAACTAGTTAAAAATGGTTGTGGGTATAGCAAATTCACACCTCCTTTCTCTTCCTGTCCTTGGCTCTTATGATGTTCCATGAAACCTGAGCTTTCTAATATCACAATCGTTAATTATAATAATCAATTACTTCTAGTGGCTCCTCCCTCTGAATCCAACTACTGTCGTAATATCTTCGACATTACTGGGACAAACTAGTTCGAAATTCATCATCGCCTGGACCCGACCCACATCACTCCACTTTGGTGATTTCCCACGTCCGCTATTATACGCCTCCATATCAAAATTATTCAACGGAAACTCAATTAACGTCCGCCGCGCCCGATGAAAGATTAATTCTTCAGGTGGCCAGCGAATCGAATATTACGTACCCCGCCGGACGGTACAATAGCGAGATACAACATGTATAACGCGTAAACATGTTTGTTTGCGGTATTACCCAAAGTAATCGGAATTAGGCTTGTCCATCACGATTAGAGATTTTTTCTGTTCAGCAAGCGTAGTCCGATTAATTCGGACTAGCGCTCAAAATAAGTTTAGGGCTACGCTGCAGTATGTACCACGACCTCGCAGGTCTCCAGGAAGGAATCTTACAGAAAACACCAAGGCTGACACCACGGCAAAATTCGAATTACAACACTATTCAGGCCGTTTTTTGGGTTGCCTTTCATGAAGCCTCCCAAACTCCCAAAGTTCTGGATATTTAATGCCTTCGTCCCCAAATAATGGAGAAGCGTTCATTCTTGAATATTCGCTGCTCCACCTAGCTAAAAAAAGCAAGATATACTCTCTATTTCAGAAGTGAACCCCCCCTTCATCAGCTCGAGAAAAATATACGAAGTGGTCAAAGCCCGAGTAGATATGGATTGAAGAGATGATTTTTTCATGTTCTGTTTTCCATGACAAGGAAAATTCTGAATTCTGTGACGTTCAGAAAACATGGTGAGTGCTGATGGAAAGTAGAGAAGAATTGGTGTTCTTCTTGAGTTTGGGAATAAGGGAACACATCCCGAAGTTCTGCGAGAGAGATGTTTGGCATGTCTATCCAAAGTACGCCATTTATTTGAAACAATCTAAAATTTTCAGTGTGTTTAGGGGCTAACTCCATATATTCCAGGACAGGTTATATCTGCGCCTCAAAATCCATAATTATTCAACGTGGTGTGAAATAGCTCTTGGTACGAAACAGAATATCAAGTTTTTGGAAACTAACTATAGATATCCTATTAAAGGTTACTGCTAATGGTGATAACGAGCATCGAAATAGAGAACTTTATTGGTATGGATAGTCCTGAGACAATTGAGCTCACTAGAGAAAATACATATTTGGGTACTCTTCTTTCCCCAGTGGGCATCCTGGGTATAGTTTGTCAAAGGCCTCACATATAAGATATGGAGTGCCACATGGATCAGTTCTTGGATCTCTCTTATTATTACTCTACGTGAATGATAGGGTTTTGCTTGATATAAAAGTTACAATTACACTGTTTACTGATGACGCCATCTTCCTGTGGCGAGAAGATAATAAATAATACCAAGCTACATTAGAACACAGTGAAGGATATTCAAGTTATTAAAGACAGGTGTGAATTAAATCTCCCTTCACTCAATATTAAAAAAACAAATATCTTGTCGTTCCACTGCAATGTCCCGAATTGACATTGGTGATGAGATAATTTTAAATAAAACAACAACCAGGTTGTAAGGATTACAAATAAATAACAGACTGACCAAATTGCCCTGCTCGAATCTCATCTACGATAAGGAATTGTTTTTTAGGGAGCATGCAGTAATAACTGAATTCTAGAGTTTGTCTTACAAAAACGAGCCTTTGAGTATATGTGTAAGGCGAATCCAAGAGACTAGTGCAATGACTTGTTTAGGAAATGTGGCATCCTTACTATAATTTGTTTAAACATACTAGAAAAACAGCTTGCTTAATTCACAAAACCAGACATTCACTACTTCTTGTATCTTCACAATATAACACGAGGCAGACTGGTCAAGTTAGTTGATAAAACTCCGCACCGCTATGATTGAGGATTACATTTTATATACCGGGATGAAAATATATAATCATAGGCCCAATGAAATAAAAAAAATGCATGTAATAAAATTTTCCAAGCGAAAGTTAAGACAATACTCGCAGAAACCCTATTCTATAATTTGGATGAATACTACCTATACAATTTTAATTTATACGCAGAGTGTAATCTGAAATTTTTATCTGTAAACTGTCATACGATTATAAGCTTATATGAACCATCTTATATTTTAATCATTTGCAATGCTTTTTTCATCAATTTTATTTATTGTTACTTTTTGTCTGAGAAACTGAAGTGATACTGAAACTTTTTAATGTGTTAAAAATCTGCAATGTTTTTTTCATCGATTTTATTTATTGTTATTATCTGTCAAGAAGCTGATTTGTTTCTAAAACTTTTTACCTCTTTAATTTGTTAATAATTTGTATTGTTTTTCTTACCGATTTCACTTAATGTTATTTTAGGTTCAACAAGCTTTGTCAATGAGTGATATCCTGCTTATGACAATAAAGCATATTTTGATCTAAATTTGAATAATGAAATCACGTCAGAATTAGAAAAAATTAAAAATTCACTTAAAAGAAAGAATACTCAGCCTGGTTTTATAAAGGCCCAACCGCCTAATCCGCCATAAAAAAATCCCTAACGGTGGCCAAATATTTCATATTCAGTACCTTCACAGCTGCAAAATGTCATAGGCTAAAAAGTCAACGATATAGATATTAATGTTACAAGGCCGTGTATCGTTCAAGACTTTTCGTAATTTCGTTGAAAGATTACATCTTGAGTCCGAGGAAAGAACAAACCACGTAACTCGTAATTCTACAGAAAAATCTCTACATCGTGTTGTCATGGAACATTTTAGGGATACCGGCCGTTAAAATTTAACGGAAGTAGGTGGTTAACAAACTTTTCAATTGTCATCGTTAAATCAAAACAACAGTATGGGATTACGAAAAGATAATTATCGAGCTCAATATTGAAATTGTTTACGAACTGCGCTAATGTACCGTGATGCATTTATAGTTTTTGCTTGCTAACTTTTACATTACATAAACTGGTTCTCAATTCACATGTTGGAATATCACGGAAACTTTTGTTTTCCGTGAAGTATATAAAAGTCAATAAATAAGTATTTTTCATTAAACTGTACATAGGCAATGCCTGGTGCTGATTTCAACAAGTTTAATACTACAGAATACCTGTAAGAATGTATAAAAACTTATATTGACTTCAGAATATCGCGTAATGATCCAGAAAGTGAAACAAATAATAAGATATTTCACTACACTAGCAATCTCAAGGTCGTGGGTTCAGCCCCATGTTGGGCGCCAATCTGTCTAGGATTTATACAGACTGAATGCAATGAAACAACTAGACTCAATAGATTGAATACCACAGAATAACGGCAAAAATTAATAAAAGTGCAAAATATATCAGATGGAAGAACTATCGAAATTAACAATTCAATAATATCTTGTTATAATTCAGGAGGTAAAACAAATGAGGTATCGGCTAAGACGAAAACTACTCATCTACAACTTCGCCATCATTTCCGTCCGATAGATACCTAAACATCCAGTCGCATCTGGAAATCTTGGTAAAAGCTATTAAGACTCAATAAAAAAAGCCGGCTTCCTGACGCTATGATTGATTACGTGGATAATAGGGGTTCGTGTTATTCACTAGCTCCGAGCCACTTAACTGGAGTGAATAAGACAAATACATAATCCGATTAGTGGATTACGATATTACTCCGCTGGTGCTTCTAACGATAATGGAATTTCTGAGCCGAGCAGAATGAAAATTGTCAATTTTCACCGAACCATAATATATCAATCAATCCACATCACGTCATAAGTATGTCGTATTTTCAAATAATATGATCAAGTAGAAATTGATGTGATGTGATAGATAAAATACAATAGAATAATATTAACTTCGTTACATAATATGATAATATTTGTAAGTAATAATAGTATTCTACAAATTACTGTTATAAAATTATTATGATTTCAATAAAAAATTAACAATTTGTGAAATAAACTCTCGGAGCGAAATTCAGACATTTAAGTATACCGACGAAGTTCTGCTCTTAAGAGCAAGTCATGTTTGGTTGACGTCTCAAAAACACATGAAAATGTAAAAAACTAACTAGCAAACAAACATAAATCAATGATACAAGAGTATGTATTCATGTCCTTATGGCATGTGTCTCAGTTTGGAATACTGTGGTGTTATTGCCAACGTTCCTTATTGACCTCATTCCATGTACCCCTACCCCAGTTCCTATTTCTGTGTTTGAGCAATCTGTGTATCAGATTATGTTTCCAGATGATAGTGGTTCTACTCCCGAGTCCCATTCGTACCACTTGAGCAGTGTTCTGAACTGTTTTTCGTATGAGTACTGGGGTAGCATGTAGTCTGAAATCATTTCCAGTTTGGTAATGTTGACTTCATGAATGACTTTTCGTCCGGGAGCCAGTGACAGATTTACATGACCAAGTTCCTCTCAAGCGATAATTGGTAGAATGCATCAGAGAGTTATGTTATAAAGCGTAGTGAACGTCAGCTGCGGTTCCGTGGGTGGGATGAGCGGCGGCAGCCTCCCACGCACGAAGAAAAAATATATATATTCAGTCGTGCCCTCCCACCTGAAAACCTGTTGAATTGTCGCTAACTCAATATCTCGAAGAAAGAAAATGATCAGCTGACAAATAATTTACGATAGGTCATTTCCTCCCAGATGAAAATGTGTAAGCAGATTGCTATTACATTGCTGACGGTAAATAGAGGGAAACCTCGTCATTTAAATAGGCGATAAATGCTCCCGCCTAAATCCTGCGTTAGAGCTTTCAAAGTAACAGTTGGCGGTCTTTCCACCGAGATACAGCCAGCTGACATATAAACTTATCCGTAGTTGCATATCAGCTACCATCAGGTACATTTTCAGCTGAGAGGAAATCATTGAAAGCATAAATTTTTTTCGTGTTCGAGCGACCCGCTGTTAAATAATACACCATGTTATAGTCAGCTGATTATTTCCTTTCTTCAAGATATTGAGTTAGCGACAATTCAACAGGTTTTCAGGTGGGAGAACATGACTAAATATATATATATTTTTTCTTCGTGCGTGGGAGGCTACCGCCGCTCATTCCACCCACGGAACCGCAGCTGACGTTCACTACGCTTTATAACATAACTCCCTGATGCATTCCACCAATTATAGCTTGAGAGGAAATAATTAACCAAATTTTCACATGGCTCCTGGATTATTTGTTGTGCCCAGTTTGTGGTTGAAATCTCCAATTACCTGTTTGTATGAGTCTGTAAGCACTCTTCCTCGCCTCTTCCATGACTGTCATGTCCAAAGGTGGAAGGTTTAGGATTATTTCAATAGCAGCGCTCGCAGTGCTGCTCATAGTGCTCGTGATACACAGACAAGCGAGCCTCTGAAGTTTACTGAAGTTAAGTTTTGCCTGTCTTTGTTTCACTTTGGGCCACCACAGCAGCGAGCCGTATGTGATTTTGGGTCTTATGATTGCGGTGTATAGCCAGTTCATGACTTTCTATTTCAGTTCCCAAGTTTTTTCAAAAACTCTTCTGCACATCATGAATGATGAATTGCTCTTGTTGATTACATGTTGCAGACGCATGTTCCAGGTTAGTTTATTTTTCCAGAAACAGCCCCAAGTATTTGACATGATCAGTCACTCGTACTGTTTTGCCAAAGAATTTGGGTAGTTTCATACCCCCCGGAATTATTTTGCGTGTGAATGAGTGTAGTTTTGCTGGGGTTTGCCCTCAGTCCTTCTCTCTTGCACCATTTCTCTATGGTCCTTAGTACATTTTGCATTCACTCAGCGGTTATTTGGGCGTGCATTCCCTGCATGACGACTACTGTGTCGTCCGCATTACTTTGGGTAGAGTATCCCTGATTGTTTTAAGATTCCAGCAGTTCGTCAATTACCATATCCCACAGTAGGGGTGATAAAATCCCGCCTTGTGGGGTTCCCCTGGCAATTTCTAGCTGCGCGGAGTCTGCGAACATCTTAGTCTGGGCCTTCCGATTTTAGAACATTGAGAGTATCCATCCGCAGGAGGTTTCTTCAACACTTCTCATCCTGGCCGCTGAGATCATACTTTCGAAGGATGTATTGTCAAAGGTTTCTTCGATGTGTGGAAAAGTGCATACTGCTATTTCTTTTTTCGCCAGACACCAATTAGTGCAAAGCCGTCTCGCACGATTTTCCTGTTAGACAGGCATGTTAGTTTATGAGTAAAGGCCGGTCTATTAGAGCTGCCTCCCGTATGTCCCTATCTATCAGTTTTTCTAGTCCTTTCAGGAGAAAGGGTGATAAGCTTATCGGTCTATAGTCCTTGAAAATCAAACAATGCCCTTCGAAATCTTGAGGCAAGATATTGAATGCCGAGTAATTTAACTCGATTAGTTTCACAATTAGAGATAATTTCATTATTAGTAGAAATCTGGGTGTATTGTGTCTTCTCTTAGAAAATAAAAACCACTCATTAACACTATTAGTAACCTTGTCGAAATGAAACTATAACTTATTATCATCATTATCCGACAGAATTAAAGTGGTTTCATCCTCAAAGTGGACTGACTGAAACGGAATCATACTTCTGTACATACATGCCAAAACTGACCCATGTGGAGTACCTTTCTTGATAGTTTGAAAGTTGCACAATTGATCATCACTGCTTATTAACTACCAAGCAATAGCAAAATAACGGAAATGGCGAATAACGGTGACTTTATTTTTAACGGAAGTGATACAGCATAGGGCTGATTATTAAACCTATCGAAATCGGAAATCTTGAACATTCATCTAGCATCTGCCGACAAAACACCGACCTAGTCCAACCCTGCGATCCCTCTAACCAATCGAAGCGGCAGCGTCGACAGTGACAAACACCGATGTTTTATCTGCTCCATGGGATCCCTGGACATCGCCACTGGGCATTGTGTCATGAATAAGTTATGCATTTGCATTGATTGTAGCAAAGTGCATGCACACGTGATATCAGTAACGATAAACGTGCTGCGACGAGAAACGCGGACATAACGTGTGCCTGGTCTGCAACACTATGATTTTAGATCAGCGAGTGGCTGAAGGAAAAAAAGAATTATGGATCTAGTGGGTTTGAATCGCCATTATAAATCCTCATATATCTATTAACTACGAATATGGATAATAAACACAGCCTATGTGATACCGAAACAAATGAACATCGACCTCGAATTGGACGCTGCTGAATTAATGTGCTTGCGCCAGGAGATTCCTATTCAAAGACATGATTTTGTATTTTCATCTCTTTCCAGCGTGCATGGTTCGGAACCAACAATTATCAAAGATATGAGGAGATATGAGAAGAAGCATATCTCAACATAACGTCGTATTCTGGTATCCGTATCTGTTTATAAAGTTTATATTTTCATACTATAAGGGTTTTATTCCTGAGAAAATGACCCATTTCTGAAAATTTCTAGATTCAGGCCTGAAAGAATTTCAGATCGCCGTGTTACTTCGGGTATGTGTTCAGGAGACAAAAATACATCACTAATCACTACCAACAAACTATTTTTCTCGGCGGTTATGAGGCCGATATGGATTTACCTTTTCAAACAAGTGTCCGTCACATAGTCTGTGGATTGACTATTGACTATCTTCAATCATAATGATTAATGAGTTTTTATTCGCTTTTGGCAAAAAAATTCATTTCATTTTATCCACATTATAGAAAAATAATAGTTCATTGCCAATATAGTACGGTTGAAATTGTCCGAATACCAAAATAAGCTCAACCTTAAAAATTTATGACATTCGTCATGTTTCAGAATTCGGCATGCGCAGTACTTTCTCAGCGCCCATGCGAGAAAAGGAAAGAGATATTTTTTTGGCTTCAATTTGATTAAATGGCGTCTTATGGCGTGTTACCCATATTCGTGGTTAATAGATATATGTGAATCCTACATTGTAGATTCGGGGTACATATTTTGAAATGTGTACGTCAAACTCCGGGAAAACAAACATTTGGTTCGGTTTTCTTGATTGAATGCAGGAAGCATAGCTTTAATATGACTAGTAAGTCAAAAAAATATTGTTCAGTGCCCCAGTGCAAGAATTATTCATTTGCGAATGTGTCCATGCACTCTTTTCCCAGAAACCACAGAAGTACCAGAAATTAGTTAAAGCAAGGGAAATTAGACTGAAATATATGTGTGTAATTGAATTATCTTTTCAACGATATGACATAGGACCCCCAATTTTTTTAGTTAATGTGCCCCCCGCGCCTTCTATCGAGCAATCACAATGTGTTTTATCTCAAAAATTACTATCGGTGATGCCCTCCAAACGGTTTTTTTATGTTTGAACGTCAAATCGTTCAAAAGTTAACAGCGGGGGACTATTTAAAGCCGCACTGTATATAAATACAGTAGTTAAGTACATGATAGATTTTTCAAGTTCAGTTGTTCATGAGTTGCAAGATCTCCATCCATCCGTTATATAGTAAACAAAAAGCATACATATGCGTTCTGAACGCATTGTTTTTATCCTTGTTATATTGTGGTAAATAATTATAATAAACATCACTAAAATAACGTGAGGGTGTATGAAAGACTCTTTGAAGATTCTTTGTCAGATAATTGTCGATCAGGGCCGATAATAGGGCCGAAATTTGATTAAAATTCATTCGTAACCCAAGATAGTTGGAATAGCGCAGAACCATATCGATATAATATATCATGATGGATGATTCAGGCCTCGGAAATCTATAAAGTTCTATGTCTTCGTCAATGTGAGTACAGTGGATAAATCAACATGAACATCGAAAAAAGTATTGGGTCCAATAAGCTGCGTCGAGGAACACCACACACTGGCCTGATGGATGATGGATCGAGACCTCTATCGAGAACATCCCTTCGAAATCTATTCCTCAAGTAGCTTTCCACTTATAACAAGGAATGACGGTGAAAACCAAAGAAGTGAAATTTTGATACAAGAAGATCAAAGTTCACAAGATCAAATGATTTCTGATGAAGAAGTAGCAAAATAGAGTGGACTTATCGAGCTGTTTAGCGATATCATTCGTTACCTTTAGTAAAGCGGTTTGAGTGCCATAATTCTTTCGAAACCCAGAGTTTATCACTGGTAAAAGGATGCTCGTTTCAAAATAACTCGCTATTTGCTTGATACGGTTTGAAAGAAGCTGGCAAGATAGTGATGTGGCGTAGGTCATTGAATGATCAAGATTAAGAAGTTACAAGTATAGAAATTACCTTTCCAATTTTCCAGATTCCCGAAAAAAACCCTCTATCAATGAGATTGAATATATCACAACTTTATTATATATTTGACTGGGTAGGTTCTTGTATCTTTGGAGCTTCTTGGGTTTTGAATTGGAAGTGAAAATGATTTTTTACACAATAGACGTTTCGCCTCTAGTTAGAGGCACTTATATAACCTTTTTAATGCATATTTTTTATTTATTTTTTTATGCTGAGATTATACAGAATCTAACGCGTCATAAAGTTATTATTCTAACAATCATGGAAAGAGCCTTTTCCTACGAGAGAGCGGAAAAGCAACTTTTCCGCACGATTTTAAATTTTGAAATTTGTACTTTTCAGTGCATAAAAAAATCGTGCGGAAAAGTTACTTTTCCGCACTCGTGCTTCTGAAAAGTTATTTTTCCGCACGATTTTTGTATTGATGACAATAAGTATATTTAGGACTAACTCAATGATCTATTTAACTATTCTGTCTTATGTGTCATTTTGTAGCATTATTATAAAATCTTGTTTATTAAAAACATACATAGATGGACAAAAACACTCGTAGTAAAAACATTGTACCTACCTCTTGCGGAAAATGTCTTTTCCTCCCTTGACGGCGTGCCCGAACTCCGCTCCGCGTCGTTCGTGCAACTACCGTCGCGTGCGGAAAAGTACTACATTCTCTATTCAGTGTATTAAACGACCAAGAAATTATCCGGCATCCCCTGATGCATTAATGGTGGCGGATCATGCAGAGAAGATAATGTGAACTCCCGATGACTTTAAAGGCTCCACCAGTACCATTCTTCCACGGAGTCACTCTAAACTCAAAAGGCCTCTCTATAGTATTAGGAAGTATCACCGTGAGAAAGGTGGTTAAGTGTGCAAGGGGTGGACTAATAACTCATAAACGAAGTAGTCGTGGTGTAAGAGCGTTTGTCTCCCATCCAGATGGTCTGGTTTCGATCCTTACCGCCTGCCAAGGAGCTAAAGTGGTTCGGAATCCAATTGTAGATAAGCTGTAGATCCCAGATTTCTCTTGCTTGCACGAGCTTTGCTTCTCAAGGGTTTTTTTCCGAAAACCAGGGAGTTTCAAAAAAATATATATATATAGTTCAAAGCCATTTCCAACAGGTTTCAATTATCTTCATCGTATTATTATTCAAGCATTCATATATTGAACTGACAAAAAATATGAGGAACTTTATTGGTCTTGAGTTACTTTCTTTCCGATACCTGGTACAGCAAACCCACGCAATCCTACCTAATGACGTCCTTCTCAAAAGTTCTCAAAAATTAATACATTTCGGCTCAACGACATCGAGAACAGCTTCAAGGATATAGAGGCAGTTTCCAACTCATGCAATCCGACAAAATAAACGAAAACGAATGAGAGCAAGGCGCCACGCGTTTCCACCCTTGAGTCCCATATCGTCACTTTGAATTAGTAATTAGTCAGACAGGGCTAATTCTCCTAGAATTTCACCACTTCCACAGACGCAGCGGTACGGAATGGATGGATGTATGAGGAAAATCAGCCACTGATTGCCACCTCAATAATGAATAGGCGTAAGAGGGTAACAACCCCTAGAAGGTAGCGACATCGGGAAAATGTATGCAAACTAATTGAATCCAGGTAACTTCGGAATTGAATTCGTGGCAAGGGAAACCTCATATGTGAGTGTCGTTCACATCGGAGGTGAAAATGTTGGTTGAAATTAAGGGCTTCCACATATATCACGTTGTTCGACAAGCACGTTGTCACGGTCATTCAGTTATTAATTCCTTTGCATACATTCACGGTGTCTAAATTCAATACAAATATTTCAAAGGCGTATTTAAAATAAGGCCTTTTTCCCATAAATATGTGTCCTAAAATTCAACCCCTCCAAGCTACAGACATTGCAAGTTGCCAAAAAAAAAATCGTTAATTTTGAATTGTAGCTACAATAATGTATTAAAATTTACGGGAACTTGGTTTTTTGGATTCTCTATTCATTTCTAGCTTCAAAAATAAGGTTACTCTGGATCAAAGAGGTGAATGAGGTTGGTCTACTGTTCCTATAACCGCAAAATTCTTTATTTTCGCAAAAAAAAACGTTTAAACATTATTATTAAGTTAGCCATGAAAAAATCAAGAAATGTGGTCTCTTGCATTTTTTTGAATGAGCTAACAATTTTCGAGAAAATCTCTGGTAATAATAATAATATTGTTCTGGTTGGTTTCCGGGTTTTTTCCGTGGTCTTCTTCGGTTTAAATCTCCAAACATTTCAACTGCAACTGCGGCAGTCATCTTCAGTGGCGTGGTCGAAGTACTCTTCTAGACGTATCAACTGAAACTGAGTTTCAGTTGAAACGTTTGGAGATTTAAACCAAAGAAGACCACGGCAAAACCCGGAATCCAACCAAGCCTAAATTATTCAACAACTTTTTTGGGATAGGCTTGTATAATGTTTCACAGGAAATAGTCCATTTTTCCTTCTCACCTAATAGTACGCCAGCCCTTGTACAAAATTGGAAGTGATAACCAGCAAGTTGCAACTTTGTATACTGTTTAAGTGTGCCAAATCTGACAAGTTGTCGCAGAGAGGAAACCTAGAAAGTGGTAAGTTTTCCTTTGTCGTCGAATCGACATATTCGGAGCGTCGGACTGCTGAAGATCCTTATTAATTTTGTCTAATAATGGTGCCATTGAAAATCTCATTAAATCGTTGTATTCTCCTAGAAAAATGAGACAAATATATTCTGGAATTCTAGGTTATCCCCACTCTAAACGTGTCGATATCACTTCTTAGGTTGGCGACAGGCAGCAATTTCATTTTTCTAGGAAAATACAAAAATTAAATGAGATTTCCAATGGCACCATCGTCCGACAAAATTAATAAGGATCTTCAGCAGTCCGACGCTCCATAGATGTCGATTTGACGACAAAGGAAAGCTTACCACTTTCAAGGTTTCCTCTCAGCGACATCTTGTCAGATTTGGCACACTCAAACAGTATACAAAGTTACAACTTCAGATTTTGTACGAGGGCTTGCGTACTATTATGGTGATGTTGAGTTTTCAAAATCGAGTATTTATTCTCAAATGCAAATCACAATAACTCATAAATGTACAGAAATATCATAGTCACGATGTTCAATGGTTTGAAAGCTTCCTGCAAGATTCATTATATTCTAAGTTACCTAAAATCCGTATAGCAAGCTTTTGGAGAACAAAAATAGTTTGAGCCTCAGCTGCTTACCCCAATATACAATTTAATTTTTCAAAATATAATGAAATGACCCAAAATATAACTGCCTCAAGATTGTTCAACTGTACGATTTAGATGTGGTTTCCAGTGTATCACATATTCTAGCAAGTCTACCGTATGTAGCCTCAATATATATGGACCTATTGAGACTAGAATCTAATGTTGAACCTGACATTTTAGTATTTGTGGAAAAACTAATATGGATCAAATAGTCAGTCTCAACGCTTTTTGGTGTTTGTAAATTTGATTGTGCATATTTGAAATGAATGCAGGTTTTTTTATCGTCATTGATACATAACCTATATTTCTTTACCCAGAAACATACTTTTTCATAGGCCTCCTAATAGTGTCCTCAAGCGTTTATCCTGTTATCAAAATATTAGTTACTTCTGCATAGGATGCTGTTAAATAACATGGCAAATTTAAAAATTCAAACAAGCCATTAACGTAAATCACGAATTGTGTGGGACCCAATACTGATCCTTGTGGAAAACCTTCTCGAACACAAATTAAGTCAGATTTATCATCGTTCAATGTAACCCTTTGATAACGGTCTGACAGGTATGAAGGAAACCAATCATGTGCCACCCCCCTCGCTCCATATGGATACAATTTGTTCAGCAAAGCCTCATGATTGACGCAGTCAAATGCTTTGCTGAAATCAATAAAAAGGCCTGTAACTATTTCTGATTTACCTAACGAGCAAATAATTCCATTGACGAAAGCTTCTTTTTTTTTCATAAACCCATGCTGGTTCGAGGAAAGCAATTTTCTATTTGTCAAAAATCGAATGAGTCATTAATTGTAGCTTCAAACACTGTTGATAAGAAATGTGATAGCTCTTTAGTTGGCAATGAGTGATGGGTCTCCTTTTTAAAACAACGGTATAACATTTGATAATTTTAATTTGTTTGTAAAAATCCCTTGTTCCAAAGAGAGATTAATGTAGGTAGTTTTTTTTTTTTCGAGATGTAGGTTGGATATGACTTCATCTCCAAGAATTCGAGTTTTCTACTTTTATTTTTTTCAAGATATCACTTTCCGTAACAGCATGAAGAACAAATAGATTTCAGGGCTTTCAATATGTGATTTCAGATATTCAGAATCGAGTTTTTCAGCTTTGTCAATTACATTATTTGCAAGATTGATGAAAACATTAACACCCTGAACCTTAATCTCTGGAAGAAGTCCATTTCAGCTCAAAGTGGAGTGGTACAGATGAAACTAAAAGAAATATCACAAAGTCATCTCCACAACTTTACCTGAACTTTACTGAACCTTATCTAATGATATGCCATCCTGGGTAATTTCGATTTTCTTATTTTTTACTTGCCAACAGCATTATTTATTATATTCCACATTTCTTTAATTTTGATTAGATGAATTTTGCACTTTGCAATTATTCATATGTTTATGAGTCGGAAAGCATGAAATATGACAGGAGAGTAACATCAAATTAGTAAACTAAAAACCTCAGTGGGCTCTTCTCGTTCTGGTTCTGCTAACAAATGATGGCGACGTTTTATGTCAAGTAAAGGCTGAAACACAATGGAAGTTTTATGTTTTTAGTTTTAATTTTCTTAATTTTGGATTTTTTTTTGACGCGAAACTATCATTGCCATTCTCATTCTGATCACGCCTCATTAACAATCTTCTTGGTAAAATTCAAGATTCATTTTTTAACTCTGTTCTGCATCTTGTTTTATTTGTGAAATTAATATCCAAAATCCCAAATCATAAAACTTATTCCATAAAACTTCCATTGTGTCTACGGCTTAACACCGATATGTTATAATCATCACGTCATAATCAAGCTTAGAAAATGGTATAATTTCAACAAATGTGCATTATGTAAATTATGCACTATTTACACCAAATTGTTTCATTCAACGGTAACAACAGGAAATTAAATCTACTGTAGTAACCGTAAGTTTGAAGTGCTCAAAATGCCCTTCTCTTGCTACAATGCAGCTCTCCATCTTTCTTCGCATAGACTGACGTAGGTACGCGTTCTACATCTCTAGGAGTACTTCTTATGTGCTCAAAGCCATCAATGATCCGTTTACACAGTACTTCAATGGAA
Organism: Chrysolina americana; assembly: GCA_958502065.1. Taxonomy (NCBI): domain Eukaryota; kingdom Metazoa; phylum Arthropoda; class Insecta; order Coleoptera; family Chrysomelidae; genus Chrysolina; species Chrysolina americana. The sequence goes on from OY293416.1 coordinate 52,286,553, forward strand.
TGCACTGGTTCTGCATCAGAAACTAGGCTCTTCAAATACCCCCAGAAAAAAAAGTCCAGCGAGTTGCAATCTGGTGAGCAGGGAGGCCAATGTATTGGACCTGCTCTACCAATCCAGCGATTCGGAAAAAACAACAACAAAAACAAAACAACAATTACGCACGGTCGAACGAAAATAGGAGAACCATTATGCATAAACCATAGACGCTGGTGAATGTCGCCAATTCAAATTCTCGAGAAAAAAATGGTCCAATTATTTAATTTTTCATTATTCCGGCCTATACATTTAGGCTAATCTGCTCCTGATGACGGTTTTATCTAATCACGTGCAGATTTTCTACAGCGCAAACATGAATATTGTGGAAATTCTTACATGAATACAGGCCGTTTCTTTTATCATGTGGTAACATTGCTATATTCTAAACCGTAATAGATACAAAGACGATTAAATGGGGAAAAGGTAACTATTGCGGTGAGCAGTAAATTGGTCATAGAAAATTTACGGGGATTCTCGCCCTTCCCAACTTATACAGGAAAAACTGAAAATGCTGTTTTCGGTTTTTTACGCTTAATTAAAAATTTATCATTACGTAGTTCTAGTACATTTTGAATACAATAAAACTTTCCTTTTTCATTTTTTTGTATTTTCTGAAATAACCATTCTATTCGTAAAAAACCGAAAACAGCATTTTTAGTTTTTCCTGTATAAGTCGGGAAGGGCGAGAGTCCCTGTAGATTTTTTCTGACCAATGTACTGCTCACCACAATAGATTCATTTTTTCCCATTTAATCGTCTTTGTATCTATTACGGTTTAGAATATAGCAATGTTACCACATGATGAAAGAAACGGCCTGTATAATGTTAATATAATGAATGTATGTATGTATGTATGTATTATTTTTTTTTGAGAATGTAAGAATGCACAATTGCGTAACTTTATTTTCATTTCCGAACTACCATTCGTAATCAGGAATTTTCATTGTAATGGCAGATGCGCATAAAAACTGAATTGATGTCACCAAGCATTTGGTGAACTCGTAGACAAACATATCATTCCAAAAAGTTGTTAGGTTATTTAAATTTCTTCTAGTAGATATAGAAATGTTTTTGGATAAACTGAATGCATCATCTTTATTATTGCATATCCTAAAAACATTCAAATATGGTTAGCGGTAAATGAATTTCAAAGCTGAACTGAAAAAATTAATTCATATAAAAAAGATATCACATCAATGTAACAAGAAAACTCAACCAACAGCATAAATGTAATGATTTAAGTAAACTGCTAATGATGGTACGTTTGAATAAATTTCGAGATTGTATCTCATGTATTGCGTTCTTTGTTTCACGTGAAGATAATTGAAAGCTTCAACACCGAGGTAAGTGAAACTTCGATGTACAATTGTTTTTGTTGGCAAAGGCAATTTTATGAAGTTTCCAGTTTTTCGTCTGGTAGCTACGATCAATGAATTTCAATTAGAGTTTTGAAAGAATCAAGGTGATGAATTGTCAGACATTCATATGTCTTCTTTTTAAAGTTATCATAGCATTTTTCTTCTCAGGATCGAAGAATGTACAATTGCAAAAGTTTAGGTAGATTTTCATTTTCGAACTAGGTTCGTAAATGGAAATTTTCAAAGAAATGGCGGATGCGCGTAAAACTGAATTGTTACGCATTTGGTGGACTCATGGGCAAATGTATCATTCCAAAAATTTGTCAGGTTATATATATATGAATTTCTACTAGTAAATAAAGACATTTTTTTGGATAAACTGAATGTACATCATTATCTTTATTATTGCATATCCAAAAAACATTCAAATATGGTCAGCGGTAGATGAATGTTAAAGCTGAACTGCAACATACTCAACTATAAATTAATGTAATGATTTAAGTTAATTGCTAATGATGGTGCGTTTTGGATAAATTTCGGGAATGCATATTGTATTCTTTGTTTTAGGGGACGATAATTGGAAGCTTCAACGCCGAGGTAATTAAAATTTCGCTGTGCAATTGTTTTCGTTGGCAAATGCAATTTTATGAAGTTGCCAGTTTTTCGTCTGTAGAGTATCTACGATTGTATTTGTATTTTCATTATTTGATATTTCATCATTTCAATTAGAGTTTTAAAAGAATCAAAGTGATGAATTGTCAGACATCCATATGTATATTTTTCAAAGTTATCACAGAATTTTTCTTCTGGGAATCGAAGAATGTACAATTGCCAAACTTGGGTATCTATTTCCGAACTAGCTTTCGTAATTGTAAATTTTCAATGAAATGGCGAATGCGCAATGATAACAGAATCGCCAAACATTTGGTGAGCTCGTAGATGAACGTTCCATTCCAAAGAAACATTTAAATAAGGTATGGCTGTGGATGAAATTTCAAGGTAGGCACCTAGAATCATCAATGCATAATATAAAAGATATCACATCAATATAACAAGAAAACTCGACTAACTCAGCATAAATGAAATAAGTAAACTGCTGAAGATCGAGCAATTAGTGTAAAATATAAATGTCAATTAATTTTTGAATTAAGTCTGGGAATGTATTTCACGTATTGCATTCTTTGTTTTTCGGAAAAATTACTGAAAGCTCCAACGCCCCGGTAAGTTAAACTTCGCTGTGCAATTGTTTTTGTTGACAAATGAAATTTATCAATAAATTGATGGATGTAGCCGTTACTACGTGGTAGGAGATCATCATAAGAAAAAGAAAAGAAAATTTCTGTTTTTCTACCACTTTAACTTAAAGTGGTATGAAAACATAAAAATTTATAGTTTCCAGCTTTTCGTCTAGTAGAGTATCTATGATTGATGTATTCCTATTAGTTTTATAAGAATCAAAATGAAAACTTTGGTCGGCAACGGCAAAAATAATTCCAATTTTTACTTATAAAATGATTATTTACATCTAGTTTTAGTTTCAAAACGCAGTTTTTTTTTTACAAAAGTAAAATGGGGTGCGCGATCCAATACTTCGGCTTCGACTTCGTAGTTGGTAATACAGTCATTCAATCAGGACGTCGGCGTCGCGTGCCATTTTTTTACAACTCTTCCATTTTCCTTAGAGTATTTTATACAGTTCACGAAACATAACAAAAATAATGTACAACCTGTGAAACTTCCTGTATATCTGTTGCATCAATTGAGATATCCAGCCAATATCAAATAATGAATGCCCTTTGAAGAATTCCGTAGCTTGTGTCGCTACAAATGAACGAGCATCCACCGCACCCCCTAATGGGGAGGCGTAGGATATAAATAGAACGAGAGGTATATCCTGTCAGACCCTATAGAACTTCCCGCTTCCTACATTTGAATGAATTAGTTATAGTGCTCTCTGCAATTGGTCTCATTAAAGCTCATTGGTATGCATTTGCCGGCGCTCACAAATTAACAAGTGATGATTGGTTTCGATGGTGTGAAACTGGAAATATGAGATCGGAATTTGCAATTTTCAACGAGCGTAAGCGAATGAGTTTGGTGAAAATTTAGGCAGTAGGCAGTTCCACTGATTCTTTGCTTGAAAAATAATCAGCACAACATGATTTCAATACCAAAAAAACGATCTGTCGAAGGACCACATAACCTGCTGTTAAAGGCAGATCGGTGGATCAGCGGTCTAATGCACAGGCCGGTCGAAACTCCAGCATAGCGATAGTCGGTTCGAATCCGATGTAGGTACGATAATTTTTCTCAACTACTTTATATCGGATTCGATAGGCGGCCGCATGCCTTGTTGAAAAGCAAGTGTATTGTGAGTTGTCTAGATGCCAATCTCGTCTAGTGCTAGCTTGGAGTGCACACCGACCACCCGAGGTGCTGCTGTAGGTTTTCCGGGTTTTCTTACAGCTGAAAAGTCACCTAAAACATCAGTAAGTCGCCCCGGAGCGCCACGGCAAATAATAATAATAGCCGTCCTCTACCCGCACAGGCTATGCCTTTGGGTACACTCAACGAGTGTTTATGAGGGAGTATTATTATTATATTAATATTATTATAAAAGAGATTAGTTGTGATTTTTCGCTACTGCTACCGGATGACCATAAAAAACAATGATTAGTATACACAACTAAGGGAGAACTCACTGAAGGTCACACAGATACTGGGAAAGCAACAATTCAGCTACTGTTTAATATACATTTTCCAGGATCTACTATTACATTGCACACCACGCAGGCGCAACTAAAATAGTTTTGATTGGTCCATGCGAATCGCCTATTGGAAAGTGTTGTGGAAAGGAATTCTTGCTTGTCGGAAAGCAAAATATGTTCCCTTTTTTATGTATGATTCGAGGTTCAAGGAAATAGTAACGTCAGAGTGTGGTAATGTTTACTTAATTTTTTCTTGAATCGTTAATTTCGAATTTTTCAGCATTGAAATACCTGTTGGATAGTTTTAAATTTTTTATATATTATGAATTAAATTTTGATGAACACGAGTTTTTCATTCACTTATTTGTATTAATCACTCTATGAAAGGTGATTTCTGGTCCTGAAAAAAGTTTGTGCATGGTCAGGGAAAACCTGAAATAATAATAAAAAGTAATAATTATACTTTGTTGTCCAAAGATGAAATCTTACAGGCAAAGTTTCGAATATATGTACAGATAAAAAAATATAGTCACATATTACACAGAGTTTAAGGTCAGTCAAGAAAGAAAATTTCAAAAATCGTACATTATGAAATAATATAAAAAATAAATAGGTCGATAATTCAATCAACAGATTGCCATAATGAAATGGATGTCTGTTAGCTCAGAACTTCTGACTCGCATCGGACAGTGGTTCGAGGCCTCAGTACGCGAGAACCCTCTTTTTCAAGTGCAAGTGTGATGTCAGTTACCTAGACGCCAATCCAGACTCCTTGCTTGCTTGGAGTGCGCACCGTCCACCGGGGATGGTGCTGTAGGTTTTGCGGGTTTTCCTACAGTTGAAAAGTGAATACACCACCAGCTGTGGGAGATTCTGCCGCTTTGACGTGGGCTTTTTCTGAACGGGTTCCAACTCGGTGACAGAGTTTTCCGTTCAGTGTCGCCGGGTTCATCGGCCGCTCGGGTTGATGCCTTGAAGAGAAATGTTCCAATCCCTGCTTTTTTATGATCGTAAACCATGCATAGGAGGGGATCTGAACTCCATGCTCCATCCAGGACCATTCTGTTATGTAGACACTCCAAACTTAGGTCCATGGCCTCCCCGTTGTCAGGGGACATGTAACCAGTGTTCGTTGATAGCCATCTATTCGAAAGATCATGAAACGAGAGTTCTAACATTATGAATTTTGTTGCCGTAAACAAAATTGAAAGACGTTTTAAGCAAGGTATCACTGGATCAACTTTGTACTCAAAAAAAATTCAAAATGAAACCAGAATATCTGTGAGTTCGAAATTGTATCTCATGTATATCTACCAAATTTCATTCAGGTTGGTTGATAAGTAAAGAAGATATACCTAGTCTCATAGTAACCGGGGATACGAACTATAGAAAGCACTCCGACTGGTACCCATACTTCGTCTGAAGCCCAAGGAACTTATTTCACCACGAAAAATATCATAATATTTAACTGGGTGTACTTGACGAAAGATGATACATTCCTCAAATGAAAATTAACCATAAATAATCCAAACATTTAAATATTTTTTATGAGGAAATAAGTTTTTTCGGCTCCAAATGAAATATGGATACCAACCAACCGGAGAGCTTTCTGTGCTAGAGTTATCGTAAGGCCAATAAAAAACAATTGGAAATCGCTTGTATATTGATGGTTTGAGCATTTAGCTCTTCGTCCTGACCGGGTCTGCACTGATGATCGAGTGAACCGTGAAACTAATATTTGGTCGTTGTTAAAAGTATGTTCTTGAAGAAAAACATTACCAGGCGTTGGGCAGAGGTGATTCGGCAGTCTTATGGTGCTGTTGAAGTATTTTCAGCTCGACGTTTGCCGACAATCCTGTAGCACAGAATAAGTAGGGTTACAAAAGCAACACTCTCCGGCGGCACCTTTGATCCTAGTGGTACCAAATTGAATGATCTTGGTTAGTTTATCTGTCAGCATTACATGGCTTTGGATCTTTTCAGGGATATGCAGCCATCTCGTTTGGGGAGGCTACAACTTTCACGTCTTGACCATATTAGTTTAGGGCCATGTTGAATGCAACGCTATGGTTGCCACCTACGTAAAATTAAAATTTCTAGGGAATTTTAGTCTCAACTAGAAAAGGAACTAGAAATGGTATATGCCATTTCCTAATTATATTATAAAAATATATGTTTATAGGGACCTTAAACAAAGAATCCTGTATAAAAGTTCAATTGATGACAGTCTTTCAAATGCTCGGATTATTACAATGGTCTACTGGCGTATATTAGAAAAATAAATCAACTCGTAAACTACACTTGAACTGCAGTGCAGTCATTGAATTTGAATGCGCTGCGGAGAGCTGAATTGGAGCAATGTTATTCTTCAGATTTGTACAGTCACTACCCAACTTTTTTTTGACGTCAAGTCATCGCTGGGCAATTATGCTCAATCATCTTGAAAACGGGGATGAATGTTAGCAATACTCATCATTAGTACTGAAAAGACAATCTAACACAATCTAACCAGAAAGCTTACAATCTATTGCTATGTTTAGAGAGAGCCTGAGTTTATAGAAGAAATGGTGTAGTTCAAGTACTTCATGTTGCGATTATGAATATGACATGATTTTGATTTTTGATAATATGGCCCATTTAACTTTCCCGAATGTAATAATAGCACTACAAGTATATAAAATACTGATGACTACAAACGCCACGGATGATCGTTACTTTTCGAAATTTAAACAAATAAAAAAATGTCGTTCATCAATCTCTCGATTGTTTGGATGTCATTAGCGATATGACAAATGAAAATGAAGTATTGAAAAAGGTTAACTTTCAATGTTCTTAACGATTTAGTATCTGAGAGTTGATAATGAAACAAATTGTACTGTACAAAACGATTTAATAAAAATTAATGCATATTATCAATTCTTTGTTTCAATTCTTTGTACCGAATAAATATTCTTCTGAATAAGGTGAAGGTGAAAAGTGAAAGGTACCTTCTAGGGTTCTTTCAGAAGATACGAAGATTCTATTCTTGTTCTTGGATTGTGATGTTCACAAAACCGTTTTACATAATAATAACTGACTAAATCACAGCATGCCTGAATACGAAATACCAAATACCATAAATAGAAATGATGACGAACAGAACTACATATTGTGTATGTGTGCTGTGGGTTGACGTTGATTGAAAAACTCCGCGCATGCGCATTCAAATTTGGAACAGTGAAATAGGGGAAGTGACGCTTCTTTCACCCTACCTATTCTGTGCCTGTAGTATAGGAAAATGGAAGAAAGGATGGATTATTAATAATCAATAATTACTTTATATTCGATAATCCAATCATTGCGGTACCTCGTACAAACCGCCTTTAAATCGTTATAAAAGACTACTAGAAATAGAAGCTATAGAAACAGACCTACCGTCGAATGCCTTCTAACAAAACACCCAGTATAAGGACGGATGAAGCCATTCGCAATGTTTAACCAGCCCTCGTCACGAAACGCCAAAACTTCCGTCAACCGTATCTCCAGACCCACACCAAAGGCATAAGCAAGTGTACGGCGGGGTCTTTTTGGAGTGTTTGATTCACGTCCTTGGCATTAATTAATCACCGGGAATTCGGGCGGCGGCATCGCAGGCTGCGAGAGGGCGGCTGGGGGGCGGCCCGGTAAATGGAACTGAACATCAGTCGTTGCGCTAGCGGACCGACACTGATGTATTGCACGTCCGATGTTATCGCACCTTATTCGCAGCTGCAACGGGATGCACTTAATGGCTTTCGAAATACAGGGGACGAGAAAACAACCCCGCACGTTATCCTACACCAGGTAACCGAAACCGTCGATAACTGTACATTTGAAATCATCAAGAGTAGAGATCTGATTTCAGCAGGCTTTAAACAAGGATGTTAGCATCTGCAAATTGCATTTTTTCTGTTTGCATACGCATATAACTTCTTACCAGAGACAATGACTTCAATAATTTTGTTCACCACTAACTAATTCGCTCTTTTAATATATTACTTTTTTCTTCACTCCTTTCATCCATGTAGTAATGGTAAAACTAAAAACTGTCAGTTACCTAAATAAAAATGTGATTCGAAGATCCTTCGCAATAAATTATAAATTTCTTGTCATATCTCCGATCAAGTAACACATCAAATAGAACTGAAGGTAACATCTTTTCATAATGTTATCCCTCAAATCATGACATGTCGCAATGTTTTAAGGATACAATAAGCACGTCAGCTAGATTTTAATATCTGTCGGGTATATTCATGGCAACGAAAACCAAAAATTACTGTCTTGGATGAAATATATGACAATAAGAAGTCAATTGAAACGTTCATTGGAGCTTGTTGGGAGCATGTAAAAACGATAGTATTTCCATCGCCGAACGGAGATTCGTTGTCGATATAGTCTTGTCAGTACGACAACACTGCATTTGATATTTGACAGAACAATCATTTGAAGCTACCAGTGTCGTAACTATCGAGAAAGGGAAACCAAATTGGAAAAGAGAAAAATGAATGTGAAAACATGTCAATAAGAGCATCGGCTGTCAAAATCCTGTGGAGATTATTTCATCATAATCTCAGGTTTCCATTCCATATTGGGTTTCCATTATTTCTATTTTATTGAACCTCAATATTTGTGTTAACAACGCACGACTCTGCCGTTGGGGGGAAGATGTCATCTAGGTTATGTTATTTGATCGGAGCGTCATATTATTTTAAGGTAAAACTGAAAAAGTGATTCGAAGTTCCTTCGCCGTAAATTAGAAATTTCTCGTCATATTATTTGAAGGTTCTTTCTTGATTGACTATGGAGAAAACTACTGAACCCATTTTGGTCGGGTATAGTTAAACTTCCAGTTGATTCGATAGTCTTATGAATGAATGAAACACAGCAGGTATGTCGATTAAAAAACAACCATACACCATACTTATTCGTCGGATGTGACATTTATAGTTTTTGATCGACACACATGCTGTAAATTTTCTTTATTCGTAAGAATATTGAGTCGAGAGGAAGTTTAGCTATACCAGACGCAGTGGTTTTCTCCATAATAAATCAAGAGTCTTCAAATGTGACGGGAATTTTCTAATTTATGGCGAAGGAACCTCAATTAACTTTTTAGTTTCGCCATTACGACATTGAAGAAAGACGTGAAGAAAGACGTGAAGAAAGACGTGAAGAAAGACGTGAAGAAGGGAGTGACATCTTATAGGATCCCACTAGAGACGAAAAAAATTATGGAACAAGGAGAAATGATGTGACTCAGTATGAACCAAGGAAAATCACAAGTAATAAAAAAGGGAGTGAATATTTACATAGAAAGATTAAAATAGAAACCAGAGAGTTTGAAGAAGTCTAAGAGTTAAATATCTAGAAGTGACGATATCTAAACTGATATATGATATATAATAAATAATTAGATCAACGGTGCTATACGAGGCAGAGATGATAACAATGCCAAAAGAGACTAGTAAAACATAAAAAAGAGAAAAATTATATAGTACGCAAGCCATCGTACAAAATCTGGAGTGATAACCAGCAAGCTGTAACTTTGTATACTGTTTAAGTGTGCATAATCTGACAAGATGTCGCAGAGAGGAAACCTTGAAAGTGGTAAGTTTTCCTTTGTCGCCAAATCGAAATCTTTGGAGCGTCGGACTGCTGAAGATCCTTATTATTTTGTCGGACAATGGTGCCTTTGAAAATCTCATTACATTTTTGTATTCTCCTAGAAAAATCAATCAAAAAAGTTCGGTACTTCTAGGTTGTTCCCCACTCCGAACTTGTCGATATCACTACTTAGATTGGCGACAGGCAGCAATCTGATTTTTCTACGAAAATACGAAAATTTAACGAGATTTTCAATGACACCATTGTCCGACAAAATTAATAAGGATCTTCAGCAGTCCGACGCTCCAAAGATGTCGATTTGGCGACAAAGGAAAACTTACCAATTTCAAGGTTTCCTCTCTGCGACATCATTTTTCTCAGACTCGTCACACTTAAACAGTATACAAAGTTAAAACCTGCTGGTTATCACTTCAGATTGTGTACGATGGCTTGCGTACTAATAGGAGCGGTACTGTGAACAACTGAGAATTCAGAATACGAAGCAACCCTGAAATCAGACAGGAAAAGGGGATATGGGTAGTCAATAAAATAAAACATACACCGAATTAGGTGCAGAAAGTTGAAGAGGATTTCACAAAGCAGAAGTAACCTGGTAATATTTAAAGGGGCGCCACATATTTTTTATTAAAATCCGGTTTATCGACGAATATGAAAACTAAGTGAATCTTCTACGCCTTTCAACAAATTTGAAATAAGCCAAAGCTACAATTTCTTTGTCCTCATTGTTAACGGGAGGTTTTTTTGTTGATGACATACGAAAAGGACCCAAAATTACGACAGTTTCTTAGAAGTCTTCACAGAATATTATAATTAGGTCTGTGTAGATTTAGGAATCTTTCTGCGCAAAAACGACAAATATCTTATTACATCCGCCATAAATAATTATTAAATTTACATTTTCATCGGAATACCCCAAACGAGACATTCTGCACAAAAATACAGAACTTCGAAATACACTTCAAAAATACTGCATCAAATCCTCAGAAATTTTTTGTAACTTTATTTGTTTCCAAAGTTTTCATGGCTTGATAATTCCAAAAATCGGATATATCTTGCCATTGGTGTATTTTAGGTACATGATATTCTTCATGAATTTAATATCTGTTTTTCGGTAATATCTAAAAATAATAGAACGTTTCATATATTTCCTCGATGTTGTGTTTTAGGTGTAAATTTTGACCACTCTGTAAATTATTTTCGAAATTCGATGGACCTATTAAAACTAACAAATTTGGATATTGGCATTGTTACACAAATTGGGACTGAAAGAGACTGGAAGATGAAAATATTTCAGTAATGAAGGCCATATTATAAAACCCACTACAACAATGATTCTCAATACATTCCTAATGAACATGAAAGACCCTGTATATATTTTTCAACACGGTAGATGTATAATGATCAGAATATGAAAATTATATAATTATAGAAAATTTACATTTCATTTTACAAAGACGACACAGAACAATATCTATCATACAAATAGAAATGAAATAGCAATCAAATAAGATAAAATTGGAGTTGGTGCTATATTGAAGAACTAAAGGTAGGTTTCTAATATTTTCAATCTCATAGAAAACTGTTATGTTTTGTTTCAGAATCCATTCTTCAGCATATTTTATGTATTAGAATTTTGTTTAAATTTGTTGAAAATTCTTGGAGCAATTGCTTTTTGACTTTGGGAAGTTGTACATCATCAGATGTTTTATTTCATGTGTTTATGTATGATCCAGTTTTAAGAGGTATGTCGATTCTTCATGATAAGTAAAAAATTTATCTTATTCGTATATATTTGCTTGTGTATGGACAAAATAATTTTCAGAAGAAAAGGATTAACTAATATTCCTAACGCATCTTAGCTACCTGGTCATTACTTTCCGATTCTTTTTCATTAGTATTCTCCAAGGCAATAATTGTAGGCATGATACTGATTATTTCGATAATCAGATTAACGAATTATTTGTCAATTGAATTTATTATAATATCACTACCTAGTTGCAAGTAAATCATATTTTGTTACTGGTTATGTTGCAGTTTTAGTTTTTGTACTATATGGTGAAGTTTTCCATGGGTGAATTTTAATTTTTGTATGGCTTTCCTGTATGTCAATAAAATAAAATATATCTTGGATTAACCACAAACAAGAATAATCGGACTATCACTAACCTTCTGCTTGTTGAGAACAAAAATACTGCTATCATCATGTAGAATTATGATATGCTCTACCCTTGGATCAAACGTTATATTTCTAATAGGGTAACCTCTAGATTTCCACTCATTGCTTTCCAGGTGCCTTGAGAACTGTGTGAAATGTTTGTTTCTAATGTCATACTCTATAATCTGAAAAAAAAAATATGAAATCAGGGTGTTTATAACATCACATTATTCTGCAGGATGCATTTATATAAGTATACATTTCAGAATACAGATTGCGGCAATAGTGCGTCAGAATCTGATTACTCAAGCTAGAAAAATTATTCAAAAACTAAATTAAACCAAACAACTCGAGATTATTTCCGATTATACAAAGTAAACCAGAGAAAATCTACAGGATTGAGTGTTTTTTTTTAATGGAATGCTATGCATACTATTTTTCAAGCATTTTGGTATGTAGTGATATTTCAATGATAGAATTGTATATGTTTTTATTTAAATTTTTTCTAGTTACTTACTGTTTTTATATTGGGCTTGCCTATTTAATAATAAATTACTTACAGAAAAAAGATTTCTGCAGACAAATAATCCTAAATTAAATGTAGGTAAAACCAAATCAATGATTGTTACAACTAAATATAATTGTGGATGAATTCAAATACCTGGAATTTATGATAAATAAAAATCTAACATTCAATAGTCATGTAGAATATATCATTAGAAGAATATCTAAAAAATTTACGTATTCTCAAGAGCTACAAAAGAGCTGTCCATGTTCGCTGTAATAACAATTTAAAATTCCATAATAAAATCTATTGTGCAACAATAATTTACCTTTTCTACCAAAACCTCATTTCCCAACTTCAAAATAGAGGATAAAACGAACAAAGTATGCAAAGGCATACCGAAAATAATTTAAATGTTTGTTGATGGACAGAGGTGTGATATTTCGATAATCCATTCTCACGCCCTTAGGTTCTACGAGGTGGTTGAAATTTTTTTGTCAGTGTGGAAATTTTCGATAGCAAATGTCTTTGGACAATCTGTAGTTGTGGCCAGAATAAGCTCCAGAACCAAAGTGAACAAATTATCGAATTTTGAATATTTTCAGTTGCTCATTTTCACTGACACATTATTTGAACCATAAAAAGACATGAGTTCGATCATTTAAGTGGATTCCAATGCAACTTCCTATATGAACAATTGATGGTTACAAAATTTTAACCAAATAAAAATAACTGACATGCATAAAAAACAACTATCTACATGGTTGACACAATCAGACATCTCTATTTGCCTTTGAAATGAGAGAGAGAGAGAGAGAGAGAGAGAGAGAGAGAGCTTTATTGTCCAAAGATAGAAAATCTTGTTGACAAAGTAAGGGCCTAAAACTAACCTTAAATTAAGGTAAAATATACACACCAAAGTAAAAAATGGATGAAACACTAACAACATGCTCTTAGAATTGGTAGTGTTATACTCTTGAAAGCATTCATTATCATTTCCTTCATAGTTCGAGTTGGTTTATCTCTAAGAAAGATTTTTTTCAGGTATCTCCTTACAAAAAATCCATTTCAATGAGTTCTGGAGCTCTATCAAGCCATCACCACAATTTCTTTCAAACACTCCCAAAGTAAAAATCATATCATTTTTCTTTGCTGAAATTTATTTTATGTTCAGTTATAGCCAACCCAAAACAATGTCATGCAAAACACTGATTCACAAAAAAAATTATGCACTATATCGAGAAATCAAAAGAAATGAAGTTACAAAAAACTGATCACAATAAATATTTAATTTATAGGGAAAAAGAATACGTGTCAATGAAAATGAATGAACATTTTCAAAATTCAATAAATCGAAAACGGCTAAAAATAACCATAGGAAAATTCATACAAAAATAAATGTTTTAATCCTACATTGTATGGTCGAAAATAGGCTGAATATTCCTGGAAAACACAAAGAAATTCAATAGTTCCGAATTGAAGAAAAGTTTTGACCACCTTCTATAATTTAGAAGGCATGAACATGGATCAGAAATATCACATATCTGTCTATGAAATAGATAATCGTGACAAAAGTGATATTTTTATTACGCATCTGTAGGTTGCATTATTTTGACAAAAAAAACATATAATTTCCAAGAGAGATAGTAAATAATGTTGACAGACAGAACCTGACATAATTCCATTAAAAAAAAAAGCCCTCAACCCTGTAGATTTTCCTTGAATTTCCCTATATATTCATCAATTTCTGGTATTATTGTCCCAGAGACATAGATAATATTCAAAAATCAAAAATACTGTTTACACTTACCTTGTTATCTGAATATACTACAACTAACGAAAGTGTACTAGGATGTACAGCCATAGCAGTGGGAGGACACTTATATTTTGGTAATTTGCAGTAATGAACCCATTGTTTGTTTTTTGATATCCTTGTAAATATTACTATGTTACTTCTGGGATCTCCTAGTATCAGATAATTGCCACATGGGGAGATGATCATGAAGGTAATAGTATCCAAATTATCTGTAAATGATAATATCCCATTAATTTTCAATATATCAAGGAATCAAATAAAATATCTCTTATGAAATACGAAGAAGTTATAGGTGTTACCTTGTATGATAGTTACAATGTTTGTTGAAATAAAAGACACATGATGTTTCTAACAGACTGTCAGATTGATAGTTAATACAACTATTTAAAAGAGAATATTATATTATTTCATCTTATAAAAGTATACACCTGGCGCAGTATCAGTAAATTGTGAGATTTAATTAAAAATGGAGTTAAACAAATCCAGAGAACTTGATGTACATAGAAATATTACGGAGAATTTCCGAATATTCCAAGAAGAAATTCGTATAATACATACATAACTACAACTGAAACTAACAAAATCTGAAAGAATATTCTTACTAAGTTCTAGTTCTATTTAAAAGGGGAGATGTTATAGGTTCATACACTCACCTTGTATGATAGTTAAAAAAGACACATGATGTTTCATAACAGACTGTCAGATTGGCAATTATTCTTATAATTATTTAAAAAAGAACGTTATATTATTTCATCTTATAAAAGAATAAACAATAGGTAATTAAATAGATTTTTTACCCTTTTAAGGCAAATCTTCTTTTCTTACATGGTAGGCCAAACAAGTGACATTTGCACTCCACCTTGTTAAGGGTTGTTACTTTCAATAATGGTTGTGAAAAGTTGGTGTAAATACAGAATCTACTCCAGCACATTTGAATCTTCGTAACAAAATTATTACTTTTTCCCCTACATCATATCTAGTTTCAGCGACTAAAAATCAGGTGCTGTCAGAGGAAACAATAATAGCCACATTTACAAAATATTGGTTGTCTGATTCATTTTCACACCTTCAAAGGGTTATCAAAGTTAAGTCAAAGAACTAGCTTGACAATTTTTAACATGAGAAAATTCATTGAAAAAGCAACTTACCGGAAAAAAAATAATTTATGAAGCAACATTGCATATTATTTACCTGTAAATTTGACATTTTGCGATACTGAAGCTCTTCCATTTCGATTAAGGTCGTATATGATCAAACCACCTGTACTTGGAGCTGTTATCAACTGGCGGTTATTTGGAGCAAAGACGGCACGAATACATGGCACATTCTCATTTTCCAAATCATCTACTTTCAAAAGGTTCAGCTTTTCATCTTCCTGAAAAAATTTTGTGTTATGAAAACAATTACAATTGTTCATGAAAAACCTGACAAATTGTTTCAACTAATAAGTAAGCTTATATAGCTTCTTAGGGCCAATTTATGCAACTTGTCACTGTCATAGTCACAATCATTATCACAGTCATAGTCTCAGTTGTTGTTAATTGAGACTAAAATTGAGGAAATTGCATAAATGCTCCTACAGAAATCTACAGTTTCAATTTGATTTTATGATAAAGGCAGTGACTGTGATTATAGGACTATGATAATGACGAAGTTGCATAAATTGGCCTTTAGTATGATAACTATGATAGTGATGAGTGTGCCAACTGGAGTAATTTTAATGTATATAAAGTTAGCAAGTCCAAATTTGATTTGGTCATTCGAAAATTGATAGATAAGTTGATTTTCAAGTCCAGAAAAAATCAAGCAATCAAATTATGTGTGTATATTGCTGAGAAAATGGTATTTCTCCATTATTTAGAATTTAAAAGTAATTTTCCGGCTATTCAAATATGGGAATTTTTACTACAAATATTTTTTCGTCATTTGTCAATTGTTCCATGACTTTCCGACCGAAAAAATCACGTTCCTCGAAAAAACTGTTTTGCTCATTTGACAATGGATGAGGTAATTTTCAGGCGCAGAAAATGCTTTCCAATCGAATTTTATACTTACCTTCGCACCGCACAATGATTGATTATGAATTTTCTGGTCGGAAATTCATTGCACAATTATAGAATGAGGAAAACATAATTGTCATGAAAATTCCCATTTTTCAGTAGCTGGAAAACTACTTTCAAATGCTGGATAATGAAAACTTTCCTTTCTGTCAGTAATACACATTAATGTCAAGAGACTGAAAATAATAGAATTTTACCAACTACTTATAGGTACTTTTTCCACTTCAGGAAATTTCAATGTTTCAAGAAAAACTAGTTATGGTCATTTGACAATTGACGAGTTGATTTTCAGGTGCTAAAAACGCAAATCAAGCAATAATATGAGTACAATAATCAATATATCACTGATTAAAAGGAATATCTCCTTTCCTCACCATTTTTGTTCAGTTTTCCGGCTATAAAAAAGGGGAGTTTTCTCGAGCAATATATTTTAATCATTCGATAATCGTTCAGTGAATTTTAGAGCCTACAGAAAAAATAATCAAGTTTGATGAATTCGTCCCAGGAACTCTGTTTTCCCTATTTTTCACAATAAGTTTTTCATTTGTTCCAAAAAGAATGCATAATCAAAATATATATGACAGTGTAGTTCTTTTTAAAAAGCAAATGCATGCGGTGTTGCCAATTACACAAAATTTCCTCGTATAGCAAGAATTCCAATAAAAAATACATTAATAGGTAAGCTGCAAAGAAAAGATTTTTGCATTATTTTCACTTCAAATAGACTTCGACAATTACTCGACAATTTTTGGTTACCACAGTGATAACATTTGATGTTTATTTGTCATATTACATTAGTGGCAGTACTAACTTGATATTATAAAGTTGGCACAGCCACCCCATATAAAAAAATATGAGTGACAATTTTTTTTATTCACGACAAATTCTCAACAATTACTGGAAATGTTTGAGCTAATTTAATATTTCGCAAAATTCTCCATTTTGAGATGACTACCTACTTGATATGTATGACAAGTTTCTCAGTTAAAAAGGGGATTCTGTGAAATTTATTCAATTCAAGTAGTGGCATTCACCTTCGGTAATTTATGTTCTAAATTATTTATAAATGAATATGTTCACCAGAAAAGAACACATTCGTTTCCAAATTATTCAAACAACATAATTACACTTACATGCAAAACTTGAAATAACCTGACTCCAAAACTTGTACTACACATTATCCAGCTACCATCGTCAGAAACGCAGCAACAAATAACACCTTCTTTTTCTTCATCTCCATCATAATCCTTTGTAACTTTCTGTAGAACCAGAAGTTTCCTTCGATCACTTTCCAGGGAGACCACTCCCCTATAATTATCCTCTGCATTCTGAATTTTTCCTAGACTCCACAACTCTACATGTTTTGAATATTGCAACATCAAAAATTTCGCCGTGTGAGATAAGTGAATGCAAGGCTGTTGCAACAATGGAGGAAATTTGAGAAGGGTTTTTGGTGGATGAAAACTGCAAGATAAGTAGCTGTCAGCACCTCCGGAATACAGTTTATTATCGCACATGACTAGGGCATTTACATCATGTTCATGGATTTTTCTTTGTATGCTCCTAACCCATTTTTGGATTCCACCTGTAAAACATTAAATTCAAAAATAAAAATTTGTGTTTTTGCATTGCCAGGACTCAAGTCAGGATTTCACCACCTGATTTCAGGACCTGTAGGTGCAAAATTCTATACTCACCCTTAACACTGATTTTTTCATAATTAATAATGTTTGGATCTGCGCCAGCACAGTAGAGTGACTTATCTGAGAGACACAATGCAAGAATATCAGCTCTGTGTGACTGATAACTCTCTAACTGTGATCCTACGTTTCCATCCCAAAATGTCAAGCGACCCCTAGAATCACCACTTATTACTGTAAAATCTTTTGTGACATCTATACACCATACTATTGTAGCTTTATTTGCTTCCGATCTTCCAGTTGTCATTCTATGTATTGCATGACCTACAAAAACATCAAATATATGATTGTGTACTTATACAAAAAAAGCAATGTGACATGTTATCAACATGACTTTGATCAGACTTCTAAAGCATGTAATATTCCAAAATAACTCTGGTTACCTGACTGTACGTCCCAAATTCGAATAGCATCAATACTTCCCGAAGCCACAAATTTCCCGTCATGGCTAAATTTCAGACAGATAACTCTCCCTTCTTGCTTATCGAAAAACTTCTCAAATGATAAACCATCCTCGTCCACACTGAAAATGTTCAAGTACCCCTGTTCTGTACCGATAGCAATCCTCGACTCCTCTTTGTTGACATCTAAACAAAATGCTGGTCCGCCTGTTACAGCCCATTTTTTGTCTAAACACAATTTATATAAATTATATTCAACAAGTAATCCATGAAGACCAACGCTAAACAAACGGTCACCGCACCACGCTAAACCTTCTATGCTGAAATTTACAACACTCGAAGGTATTGAACGTTCTATAAACCAAACATTGCTGAGGTTCCAAATTTCTATGCTTGCATCAGACCTGAAATTTAAAGATAAGCAATCACATACTCATAGATTTATTATAAAAACTTTTCACCTGGAGACTGCTAATTTTTTTGTGGATCCTTGAAGTGACATGCAACGAATTGCTCTTGGTTCTGGGCTATAAAAGCGCACATTGTGCATTTTGCATTGAGCCATTTTCGGGTTTACATTGACTCCCATTTATTTACAATTTACTCAAAATCAACACAGCTCAGGAAATAAACAACTATCTATCCCCTTAACCTCATTAATTCTAACCTAACCTCACATAAACACGTGCAGTAATTACAGTGTTGACAATGTTACAATCACAAAACACACGTTTGTAATTTCAATGTATACCAACCTAAATTCCAAAGTACACTAGGTGTATTTGGTGTATTCTTTCGTTTTGATCAAACTGAACGAACTGACTGGAATTGATCCGACTGTTGCATTACATCATGCATTTATATAGTGTTTCCAATTTTTCAAAAGAAAAGGGAAAGGGAAACAAAATCCCAGTACAAATGTAAAATTGATAAAATGAGTGTTGCGAACAACAAAATATCAAATTATAGGCCAGAAAAGGTTTTTTCATGATATCTAAAAATTGAGAACTTCATCGTTACTAAACAGTTTTTACAGTATACTTACTGGAAATGGCAAACTCAATACAATGAAAGTCAACTATTGAGAAAAAAAGGCAGTGGTGTTTCATATATTTTAAAGGTTGGTGCGTTGGTGGCGCCCATTATAAAGTAGAGTGCTGCTACGGTGCTAGGATCCATATTTTTGACACTTTATCACCACTGACCGAGAACTGCCCTGGTAAATATTGGGTTTCAGTGAGAAGTGAGAATTAATCCTCTGAATTTCCACAATAAAATCGTGGAACTTGCGTAATTCGGTCTCCTGTACAAAAAATCAAACTGAAATCTTGGACTGACGATTATTTTCAAAGATACATTCAGGGCCTGATTAACCATTAGGCCGACCGTAACGTACACACACCTGGCGGGGGCGCGTCTTCATAATTAGCCTAGGGCGGTCAGTACTCTTGATCAGTCGCTGGATACAGTATCACGAAGTGTCTGTGGAACTTATGTTTTTGACGTCGTTGAATGGTAAGCTACGGCACATTCACTATATGGTAGCTGATCCCGTTGGCTGTGGCGCCTCAACCAACTTTTGGGTGCAGGGTTCCCCATTGATTGGGACCAATTCTATTTTTGCATGCATTTCCTTTATTTTTTTGACAATATCACACTCCATATAGTATATCATGAGTATAATTTAATAAATGTCCTCTTTTTTCTAGGATAAAATAATTTCGAAAAAATGCAAGGACCAAAACAGCCTCGCATCTACTTTTGACTGAAACGTGTATGAAGCAGGGCACGACAAAATCAGACACTAAAACACTTTTTGAATCCGTTAGGAAATAATTTATTTGTCTCATATAATATATTAATCTCTCTAAACAAACTAAAGTATCTCTGGATATCCATACATATTTCTTTGCCTTTCTGTTTATTTTGTCTTTATCCTGCAGACTTGACAAAAATGTGTATTTGGGAAAATGTTTTCCAAAGCTCACAAACTTCCAAATCTTCGAAAGCAACACAAAAATAATTCCTTCTGCATGTGTCTATATGTGCTGTTTCGGTCCTTCGGAGTTCTTTGAATATTCAAGAAATAATCGTATATGTTATATCACAAGACCTATCTATAAATTTAATCGCTTAAACTTTCAAAATGTTTTGAGCAATATTTTGCTTGGAAAATATAATTTTGCGTGAAATTATATTTATCAAAAAGCACAATCATGCAAAAACTATTTTGATAGTTTAATCCATTAAAATTCATAGATCGTGTGATATACAAGATTATTTCTTGAATGAGGTAGAGGTTTTCATAATGTTGAATACCAACAATGCATTGAAGAAGCCTTTGCTGCGAATTTTGCATGTAAACATACAAATTCTGACGTATTTTCGTTGTCTCATGTCAAAATATTTGTCTAGAAATCCTATCAAAAATGGAGTTTTCACTGATGAACATCAATATATTAGGTCATTCAAATGATTAAGTAATTATTATTTTTTTTATAAACTGTTGCTAAGAATTGTAAGAATCCCTGAAAAACGACACAACGAAAACCAATATGGAGGACGAAAATTTAATCGCGATTAAACAGCTCTGAAATAATCACTTATTTAAACAAAATATATTCGAAAAATGGTGGTGTCTGATTTGTTTACTTCATCATGAATGAAATAATCAATGTGAAAATGAAAAACATGTTTTATGTAGGTAGTTGAAAATCTCAGACCTCTTATTCGCAACCTGCGCGAAGGATGCGACACCTATAATTATTTCGTTGAACTGATGTAATGTTGCAAGGTCTTGTTTTGCCATAAGAGCTAGTGTATCTTTTTTATCTTTTTTTTCATAATTAATTGAGTTTGGGACACTAAATTGAGTTTGGGATACTAAATTGAGTTTGGTGATATTCCTTCATGTTCATAGTTTCAGAATATAATAACCGAAATGGCGGCAGAATTAAGCAATCCAAACAATAGGCGTATTTGCTCAGTGCCCCAATGCTTAATGCATCATCAATAGTACCAAACACAAAGTTTCTTTACATAATTTTCCCATTAAAAACATAGAATTAGGCAAAAAGTGGCAATGACTACGTATATGAAAATGTCTGATTAACATATTTCAATTATCGACATCTTCAACAGTTTATTCAAATTCGAATGAGAATAAAATTGAACACCATGGTCTATTATGGAATTTGTAGGCTGATCACCATTACACAGTTTCGCGCCTAAATTCTGAGCGCCATCTAGCGGAAATGCATTTCGCAAATAAGGTTATTGCTTGTTAGTGCTTGGGTAGATCACTTGTCCCGTCCAAATCAATAACGAACTCAGTATAATACACCATTTTAGTTCTGACGTCAAAGCTGTCAATTTTGTTAACAGATTTCATATAGGCATTATCCGAACAAACTTGTTTTGTGTTTGATTCCTATATAAGCTGCTTATTAAAAGGTTTCAAATCAAGTACCTATAGTAAAATTCAAACATAATATATTTTTATATAACTTCCATTTGTAGGTTGAAAATGATAGAGAATTGATCATTTCACTGATTTCTCTGAACAAATTTTGACAAAAACACAAAAAATTTACCACACACACATTCTTCCAATGGTAAATACGGTTTGTTTTGATAATGGTTCGTGACACTCATTCGGCGTGACGTCACACTAAACTGATCTATTGATAATAACTTGTTTTCTATCTGCTGCCACATATTAAGTTCTGCTACTTGCAAATGGACCGATTCATTGCCATATGCACTTCCACTCGCAAACTGATGAGAAACAGTTCACGAAAGTACCTTGCACACGTACGTTTATTTGCTGTAAAGTAGCTGATATTTCATATCCTATTCAATATCCTATACTGCCTCGTATTATTATTGGAGAGGAAGGTTTTTGACGTTATAGAAACCATTTAGCAGCAACATCAGAGCAATTTAAAACTTTCACTTCCTTCCATTGCAAATCACAAAATATATTTTATTCTTATATCTTTTTCTTCGTCTCTTTTTTTCCGATGTCATCTGCATATAAACGATTTTGTTGTGAATCCTAATGGAATGAAATTTTTAGGTGAAAATAATTGTCATAATTCACTCAGTGTTATCTAAAACTAGTCGTTTCATAATTACTAAAAAATTAATCATAATGCAAATTTTTTAATTTTATCGCATGAGCGAACACCTGGCAGTATTTCAGCCATCTACAGCAGCTAACTGGATAAAATAATGAAGAAGAAGAAACAGTAGTTCTAGTGTTTTGTTTATTTTTTAAAGAAATAATGAAGTAATTTTCACTGAACTCATGTGAAATTTAATTTATTCAGATTTTTTTGAATAATTGCAGGATAGCAGGATGCCCATCATCATTAGGGTGTGAGTAGATTATTTTTTTAGATCATCCTTTCCCACAGTTTTGTACTTTTTGTTGGTAGTTTTGGTTGTCATGTCAAATGTAAATGGCAAATTGACAGCAGTCTTCAGTCAAAAAGAATAGTTTATTCTTCTTGGTCTTCAGTACGAAAATTAACAAAGATGTAATATATTAAGATTAGGTGATTCTCAAATAGAGCAATTAAAAACAGTTCTCATTGATCTGACCAGTTGTAGTGGATTTTGTGTGTAAATCAATTCAATAACAATTTTAAATAAAAGAATTTATTGAGCCCCAAAATGGGGCCCCCGAAACGTAGCGGTGCCGGTAGAAACGAAAGCAAACCTTCCAAAAGGCGTAAAAAGGAAGAAGAAGAACCATGGACGTTTGAAGAGGAAGATACAAATGATAATGAAACCGCTGAATCCTTCGTTCCTGGAGCTGCAGCGAGAGATGCTGAAAAAAACGATTCTTCAGTACAAGAAGATGAGTTTGGAGCTAAAGACTACCGTTCTCAAATGCTCTTGAAGCCTGACAATGCATCTCGACCACTATGGGTTGCCCCCAACGGTCATATATTCTTAGAATCATTTTCACCTGTCTACAGACATGCCCATGATTTTCTCATAGCCATTTCTGAACCAGTATGTCGTCCTGAACATATTCACGAATATAAACTAACAGCATATTCACTTTATGCAGCTGTTAGTGTTGGCTTACAAACGAATGATATTATAGAATATCTCAAGAGATTAAGTAAAACTAGTGTTCCTGATGGTATTATAGAGTTTATCAAATTGTGTACGTTATCCTATGGCAAGGTTAAACTTGTTCTCAAGCACAACAAATATTTTGTGGAAAGTCCTTTCCCAGAGATTTTGCAAAAGTTGCTCAAAGATCCTGTGATACAAGAGTGTAGATTGAGAAGGAATATTGAAAATGAAAGTGAAGAATTCATCAAACAGGTATGTGCATTATTTCGAAATATAATTATGTGCATTTTCAAAATGAATGGTAATTCTTTAGACCGTTTGTTTCCCATATACTTACTGCTTGTATCCAAATCAAATAATCTCATAATTTTAGGTACAAGATAAAAAAAATATTCCATCCTTTGGTGTAAAAGCGGGTACATCTGGAGATCAAGGAGCCAGTGGAGAGGGAACGATAGTTCCTGATGATATTACCAACTTCTATGAAAAAATGGACAACGAAGAAGAAGAAGAAGATACTTCATTAGAAACAGTCTCTTTCGAAGTAAACCAAGAAAAAATAGAAGTTATTCAAAAGAGGTGTATTGAACTAGAATATCCACTTCTTGCTGAGTATGATTTTAGGTGAGATTGAAATATATTTCATAGTGATTATTGATGATTTTCCCTTGTTTATTCCTGATTTCATTTCACTAATAATTTTGTTTCTAGAAATGATACAGTCAATCCCGATATCAATGTGGACCTTAGGCCTTCAGCAGTTCTGCGTCCATACCAGGAGAAAAGTCTTAGGAAAATGTTTGGTAACGGAAGAGCTAGATCTGGAGTTATTGTGTTACCCTGTGGAGCAGGTAAGTCATTGGTAGGAGTGACTGCCTGTTGCACAGTGAGGAAAAGGGCATTGGTACTGTGCAATTCTGGTGTATCAGTGGAACAGTGGAAGCAGCAGTTCAAGATGTGGTCCACTGCTGATGACAGTATGATTTGTCGATTCACATCTGAGGCCAAAGATAAACCAATGGTGAGTGATGAAAAACAATAAATTACCTCTACACTGGAATTTACTTCAAATAAATGTTACACCAGCATAACAATGCATAATTAAGTAAATAGCCAAAACAAAAAAATCAAATGGTAATACAGAGAGTGTGTACTTTATATGAATAAACTTTTGAGTCTCCATTTGAATTTCATCATTATAGGTTTTCACTAAAACATTAATTCCTTGGTGAGATATTACTATAATTCACATTGAAAATAAATTAAGATTGTATTTAAAAATGAATGGAAAGATTATTTCAACTATTGCAACTTGTTACATTGTAAATCATCTAGATCTTTCACATTTTTCATTGAAAGAGTTTTGTATAGTTTATCAAATTTGCATTTCTGAGGCTTCCTTATTATAATGAAACGATTTTGAATTACATTACCTGCAATTTTGTACCTATTATCATAATCACATACCAATCAGTCAAAAGCAATCACTTAAATCACTCGAGAGTCTTATGTGTACAAAATAAAATTTTGTACCTACTGGTTTTAATTTATAAAATAATTAACACTCTTTTGATTCTGTAGAATTTAAGCTTTTGAGATTGACCTGGTTGTTGAATAGAATGAGATAAAATCATAGCTGGGCAGTACTCGAGTAAATTGTACTCAAAATTGTACTCGAGTACTTAAAGTACTCAGTAATTGGTACTTGTGAGTATCTTTATTCTGACGTACTCAGTACTCAGAAAAATTTTGAGTACTTTACATTTTAGAGTACTGAGTACTTCTGATTCCTACATCTGACGAGTAACGAGTACGAGTACGGACGCGCGCACACCCGCACTGACAAGTATGAGCATGTCTTGAATGTTGTGCCCGGCATTAGTCAGCTTTACTATCATTTCGCATTTCATATTTTGTTCAGTGATCAGTGGATAGGTGTGAGTTTATGTCGGCATATTACGGAACGTTATTTGGTAAGTTGGTGCTATTTCTTTCAAGTCAACTTTACTTATGTGGACTGTTGGTTTTGTATTAACTGGTTTTTTAAAAAAAGATCATAAATACGGATACATTTTTGTAATTTTAAATTTTGAAAGATTCATTATTCACCGTTTCGTAAATACAAATGACTAGATATAAATTAGAAAAATCAAACTCTGCATGGAAGAGTGATAAGAGTATACATTTTAATTAGAATATGCCTCAGATCAATAAAAAACCCTAGATAGGCATACACATTAATGGTAAGAGCAAATTGATAGATTTTTTGTCTGTCATTCTCATACTGACTGTGTCTGACAAGGCGGATACATTCAACGTTCATTATAATTACATTTTCACTATATTGACTTCTTTTTTTGAAATACTCGTACTCGTTACTCATTTTTCACGAGTACTTTGTAAATTTTGTAAAAGTACTCATTTGCCTTGAGTACTTCTCATATAAGTACTCATACTCGAACACTTATGAGTACTATTTGAAGTTACTCATAGTGAAGTACTCATGAGTACTTAATTGCAGTACTCTGCCCAGCTCTGGATAAAATTTACCATGGTGGAATACTTTTTTCTATTACAGTGAGTAAACTAATGTTTAATTCACTGTTCATAGTGGATAAAATTATACTTATATAGTATTTTACTGTTCATACATTTACTCATTCTTGAAAAGGATAGTATTTTGGAGTAAAATTTTAAAGAAAATATTCAACAATTGCCAAGATTTGTAAAAATAATTTGTTGTAGAAAACAAATTTGGATGAACATTTTTGTACAGAGTTTTTTTGTTCTCACTTGTTCTGTTGAACTTGGCTATGCCATATTCAACAAAGTTCACGCTCATACAATACCTTTCATATTTGAATCTAAAATTACCGTCATGTCATTTTGATAGCATTGCTATTATTTTTGAAATTAGTTATATTGTTTAATATTTTTTTTAAATATGAGAAGTATTCAAGTGATGGTGAATTGCATAAATAGGAGTAAGTTTTGAATAATAGTATCTGTTATTGAAAGGGTTTATTTGATGTAGAGATTATTCTTATAGTTGAATGGAATGGCGACCGTTGAATATGATTTCAGGTGTTGACTTAGCGGGAATTCGGTCGAAATGTTGAAGAAAACCAATTATTAAATTGTCTACGTTTCGAAACTTTAATTTTTTATCTTCAGGATTTATTATATACACTGATCTGAAATCTTATCAGGACTGGGTGAATTTAGATCCCTAAAATATTTGATTTATTTTTACTTTACTCAGTTATTTGAATAATGAGGAAGGATCTTTCAGGTAATTTAGAGAGTGAAATCCAATATTCAATGATTCATATTTGTCAATTTTTTTAAAATTAATTTTCATAATTTTTCTACAAAATCACTGTTTTTTGTTAAATTTGTGATTTCTATTTAATTATCTCATCAGTTCATCTCTATAAAATCTCTTCCATCAAATTAAGAAATTATGAGGTTTCAAATTTACTTCTGTTGAAACTTTTCTCCTAAATGTTTTTTGAAATATGTCTTTTTCAAACCAATTTCAATAGGTTTGTTTGTTCATTGTTGAGTGAAAATTTTCACATAAGTCTTCTTGCATAAGAAATATGCTTTTGAACTAAAAATGTTGAATTACACAGTAGTAGTAATCTCCGATCAAATAACACAACCTAGATGAGTAACTCGCCGCACACGCATTAAAATTTGTGTGTAAGGGACATCTTCCCCTTCCCCCAACGGCAGTGTCGTGCGTTGTTATTAACAGAAATATTGAGGTTCAATAAAATAGAAATAATGGAAAACCAATTTGGAATGGAAACCTGAAATTATGATGGCATAATCTCCACAGGATTTTGAGAACAGCCAATGCTCTAATTGACATATTTTTTCAAAATTCATTCACTTTTCTCTTTTCCAATTTGGTTTCCCTTTCTCGATAGTTACGACACTGGTAGCTTACCTATGAAATGACATATTTTGATTTCCAGCTTCAAATGGTCTTTTACACATTTCACAATAGTTTAACACAAATTAACTCGGAATTTGCCTTTATTCACGAAAATACACTCCAATAAGTCAAAGACGAAAACAAACAGATGTTTTGTTGTTGTTTAAAAATTGTTTAAAATTGTTTTTTCTGTTAACCAGCTGTCATCCCCCTACGAACGACAACCCTCAGAAGTCGAAACTTGTGCGAGCTAAGGATTAACGAGGTCTTTCATTTTAACGTGCGTTATATTTCAAATACAGCATTGCCGTACTGACCAGACTATATCGACAACGAAGAATCTCCGTTCGACGATGGAAATACTATCGTTTTTACATGCTCCCAACAAGCTGCAATGAACATTTCAATTGCCTTCTTATTGGTATATATTTCATCCAAGACAGTATTTTTGGGCATTTCGTTGCCATGAATATACCTGACAGATATCAAAATCTAGCTGACGTGCTTATTGTATCCTTGAAAAATTGCGACATGGCAATAATGTCATGATTTGAGAAATAACATTATGAATAGATGTTACCTTCAGTTCTATTTCAGTATTACTCGTCCAAGTTGTGTTACTTGATCGGAGATAGTACTAGTAGTAATTTATTGAAGTAGATAAAAATCTAATTTACAAACATTCGCTTAATTTAGATCTTGTATATATAAGGTATAATAAATAAGTGAAAAGATAAAAATACTATAAAACTGTACTATTAAACTACTACTACATCATTGGCTCAAAGGAATATGATAACTTCAAAGAATGTATCAATGTGTTTTTTTTTATTATTTTGTGTTGGTGATTGATTCAGCTTTCTAAAAAAATTACTTTTCTCTATTATTATATGCTACTTAACTCATAGGTATTTGCAGAATTACTGTGGACTGCATTTGATACAGATTTCATTGAACTTAACTCATAAGCCTTTGAAGATATATCCAGAAATGTAGTTTTTAATACACATTCTTTCGCTTAGACAAAATAAGGAATTTCCGGAAACCATATTTGCACTTTCTTTATTCAGATCATGTGTTTTTTAGGGGTGCAGTGTATTGGTTACTACCTACTCCATGATCACCCATACGCAACGGAGATCTTGGGAGGCTGAACAGACCATGAAATGGCTGCAGGAACAAGAATGGGGCATAATGATCCTTGATGAGGTCCACACCATCCCAGCTAAGATGTTCAGAAGGGTGCTGACTATTGTACAGTCTCACTGCAAGTTGGGGCTAACAGCCACTTTGCTGAGAGAAGACGATAAGATTGCAGATTTGAATTTTTTGATAGGACCTAAGTTGTATGAAGCGAATTGGTTGGAGTTGCAGAAGAGAGGTGAGCATCAAGTTTCAGTTCACAGGTCTTAGCTAGCTGAATGTTCTGTTTTTTTTAAGTTGCTTATGCAACTTTGTTGCAATTATTAGTAAAAGGTGAAATTTTGTTATGAATGTTCAAGTGCTTTTTGAACTATAACTTTATCTGTTTATTTGGCAATATAATGCTGGGAAATGTTTTGAATGCGGTTTTATAATAATGCAGAATGCACCTTGAAATTATCAGAAATTTTCTTTTGTTGTGTTTTATACATGGTGAACTATGGCTAACATTATACACTATATTGCTGTCCCCACCAATAGGAGCAGAAACCTAAGTGAAATTTGGAAACGAGAAACAAGAAAAAAAATTCCAGTTTATGTGTGAGAAAGTGCTGCCCCTGTTTGAAAATATTCTAACTACAGAAAAAATCTGAAAAAGAAAATTTGCATTTTTATACAGGTAGAGCTCAGCTTTCTAACAGGTCATCTTGAACAGTAGAAAATGGCGACTAAAGTTTGTCTTTCAGTCGCAGATGATTCCACACCTGACTTTATGAACATCATCTTCACATTTTCATTAAAATCAAAGTTGCATAACTGTTCTCTCATCTTTCATAATATTTATGTATTTATTTCACATCAGTTGCACACTTTTTTTTATTTTTTAACCAATTTTCAAAATTTGTTTGATTTTAATGATAATATAATAATAATAATTCTTCCTCATAAACATCCAAAGGCATAACCTGTGCGGGTAGTGGACGGCTATAATTATTATTTGCCGTGGTGATGTTGTGTATCATCTCGATTCTTCTAAAAAAATTCAGATCTGCTGTTATTTGCTATCCTGTTTCGGTTATTTTCATGTTTCTCTGAAGTTTTTCATCCTCCATTATTCAATTTCCAGATAATGGCCCTTCTATATATTATAGTTTCTGCTTTTGTCCCAATTTTTCTTCTATATTTCTACATACCTATTATCATAGTTTTTGTTTTTCTTTATCAATTTATTATTCTCAATACCACTTATTTATATAATTCAAGTTTTAGTAAGTAATTGTTTATTCTTCCTTATGGTAACCATGTTGTTGAAGTGGGAGTTTATATAATACTATTTTTACAATTTTCCAATAGCCACTCTCAATTTTTTGCATATTCCTTTTTGTCTCTTTTATGACGTTCAATATTATTGAAAACAGTAGGAGTTAAAGTACATCCACGCTAAAGACCTATAATTTTGTGCAATGGTCCTCAAGGAGGACACTATTTGCAAATGCTGATTGTAATAAAGCCATTAAATATCATCCTTCATTTTGATGGAAATGACCACCTGCATACATGCATATTTCGAGGTTTTTTCCTCTCATCAGTGCAAGGATAGATCAGACGACAATAGAGTCGTCTTGTTCTTCAAAACCAACGATAACGTTCAAAAGCCTTATAGTATTTCCCTACGAATGAAGCGGTGACTTACAATCACAGCACCAAGTAAAAGAGAATACCTGAAGTCTCTGAATATATTATAGTCTTATGTAAATTTTACGTCTTCATATTGTTACTATGGAAAATGGTCAATAAAGATATACGGAAAATATCAAGACCAAATCAAAAATATTAATAATTATAATTATAATTTCCGTGATTTTCAGCGTAAACATTCAATATCCAATCATGAATTTTATCGTTTTTCAAATCAAGCTGAAACCTGAACCTTAAACATAACTCCTGTTGCTTTGCTGCCTGAATATGAAACATTTAAAGTTTTTTTTTTCATTATGAACGCCACACCTAACTACTGGTTATGTCCATGAAAAGTTGAATTAATTTATCAAACTGAGTTTTAAATGTATTCGTCACCATTTCAATTCTTTTTTTATTTTTTTACTGATACTTTCAACTTTTTTATAGGTTATATTGCTAGAGTCCAGTGTGCAGAAGTGTGGTGTCCGATGACCCCCGAATTTTACAGAGAATACTTAGTTTGCAAAACTAGCAAACGTTTGCTCCTTTATGTAATGAATCCCAGCAAATTCAGGGCAACTCAGTATCTTGTTAGATACCATGAACGGAGAGGTGATAAAACCATAGTATTTTCCGATAATGTATTTGCATTGAAGCATTACGCAATAAAAATGAATAAACCATATATCTATGGGCCTACCTCACAGGGAGAAAGGATACAGATCCTGCAGAATTTCAAGTTTAATCCAAAGGTAAGAATCCTGGTGCTAGGTTAAATTGAATTAGATTATAAATTCAAAGATTAGTGTTCTGAAAATAAAATGGACGTTAAAGAAGATGAGGGCAGATTGTGAATTTTGGATGGATGTAGGGAAAAATGGCAGCAAAACTGACACTATTAGTGTATTTTTAAACTCAACGGAACTAATAATTTATTATTAATAATTAAGAATAAATAATTAGCACTTTGGAAGGTATTTATAAGCATCACCAAAAATTAAGTAATTACGTAAGACTCTTAGTTTTTCAATATTAGTCGCATTAAATTTGAACTACCAGCATTTTCAATGAAGAATGAAATACTCAGATGAAATTTTGAAACAGTGCAGACATGAGTCAAAAATGGTAACATAACCTAAGTTAAATTATTGACATGTCAGAAATATCGTGTGCGCATGCGTTCAATGACTTAAATTGTAATTCTTAGTTGAAAAGATGAAGGATGGCAATATTCTCAGTTGCTAATTCTCAATTTTATGGTGTTTTCTTGTATTTATTTTTCTTAATTCTTAGTTGCTGAATTAACTGTAGTCTTCTTTTCGGGTCAATACATGATCTTACAATATGAATAGATGTCTAATATATCAATAAAAATGTTGGGTTCCATTAGCCTTGCTACAAAAGGTTTCACAAACATGCTCTAACGACCTCATATTTTTTAATAAGATATATGCATGAACTGTGTGGGACCAGAGCTATTAGAAATCAATTGCAGCAATAAAACCTTGTGAAAAAAATTGATAAGATGGCACTTAAGAGATTTGGGATTTACCCACTTGATGATGTATTATGTATCCAACATGGTGATTGTAGGTGGGACACAAGAAGAAAATATTTTAATGCGAGTTGATAAAAACAGCAAAATATAACTCTTTGCTACTTCTGTTTCAAATTGCACTATCAATGTTGTAATGGAATGTTATGATTGAATATTTTTTATCACTTATTTCATTTCTCATTCAAGAAGTCTGCATTGAAAGCTGTTGATTTACTTGAATACTCCGGTTTTATGATTGTTTGGTATGTGATGAATGGATTTGTTTCATTATTCCTACTGAAATTCTTATATATGACATAGGTGCCTTCAGAGCCCACGAAATGATTGCCATGTTGCATTTCTTTGTCATAAACTCATACCAAAGAATAAATACATTCAGTTCATCAAAGTTATATGCAGGATATCGTAATGGTGATTGAATTTGTTTATAATATAACCTCTCCATGAGTAAATGAGAAATGAGGTTTTATCTGTCTGGGAATTTCGAAAATGCAACGTTGCAATTTATAAATCACATCAGAACAGATCAACTTTTGGCAAAGGCATTGGCGTCAGATTCTCATGAGCTGGGCTAGATAACATCATTAAGTAATTTATAAAATAAGTTGAATGTTTTCAGCCAAAAGTATGAGTTGAGATTAATATATTTGGGATTAATTGCATTGCATCTCTCATTCTGGGGTGCTATTCTTGACTGTTCGCATTAATAACGTATACGTTTATCGTCACATTCTGATGTCCTCTGCATGTCATTGACATGCTATCAGTAACTTAGAATGTAAACATACGTGTACTCGTTAATATTGCGAATGGTCAAGAATAGCATCCCAGAACTTTAGTAGTGTGATTGATATACAAGCTTGATCATGGTAATTATAAAAATAAATTGAAGGTTTCTCAAATAGTTTTTTTAATGATAACTTTCATAATAAATTTTCCATCCATTTTTCTTGTTTAGGTCAACACCATCTTCGTCAGTAAAGTCGCAGATACATCTTTTGATCTTCCTGAGGCTAATGTTCTGATTCAAATATCTTCTCATGGGGGTTCTAGAAGGCAAGAAGCTCAAAGGTTGGGTCGTATCTTGCGTGCCAAGAAAGGAGCCATTGCAGAAGAGTACAATGCATTCTTCTATACTCTCGTATCCCAGGATACTATGGAAATGAACTATTCCAGGTAAATATTTGCCTAAAATGTCTCCTTGTACCGCAATTAGGAATAGACATATATTGATTCAATGGTTTTTCAAGAGGATAATATTGCAAGTGCTGATTATGATTATGAAGCATTGCTTATTATCTCCCAAGTGAGAATGACAAATTTTTTGGAAACTTGATTACGTATTGGCCATGAATGTATATAGTCATTAACGTAGGAGTAACCGACCTGCTCCGGTTCCAAAAGAGAACAGCAGTGTTTACTCTTTCCTTAGCAGATAATAGTTAAAGTCACCATGACTGTATAAAGATGAAAACAACCATTCATGGCTCATAAATACTCGAGTTTTCAAGAAATTTCACACTCTCATTTGGGTTATAATAGTCGATGCTTGATCACAATCAGCATTTGCAATAATGTCTTCTTGAAGGAACAAGTTCACTCAAACTGAAACATTGTAGACCAAATATATATATTTTTAATGACATTCAGCCCTATGCTGTATCACTTCCGTTAAAAATAACGTCAACGTTATTCGCCATTTCCGTTATTTTGCTATGATTGGTAATAGCAAAAAACGGTAGTTCATACAAGGCTATCAAGATTTAATAGATGGATATTTTATGTGGAATACTCTGGAGTAACATACTGGAAAGTAGTTGACACCCAAATTAAAATTGGATGGGATACCTGCAGAATATTCGAAAACATAAAAATAAAAAAAATTCTCCGATGTTGTAGATTTGGTCACACCACGAAACAGTGTAAAAATCAACAGAGAGTTTATTTATATTGTTCCGGTGATCATGACTCCAAGAAATGCCAACATGAGGACGGATGTTACCAGTGTACCAATTGCCTGTTCGCAAATGATAATTACGATACTCATTATGACACAAATCATGACGCAAATTCAAATGAATATCCCATTTATATAATAAAACTAGAAATATATAGACAAACCGTGGACTATGACTAGCCAAAATTACAAAGTTAATGAATATGCATCCCTACTCGATTACAAAAATGACCGACAAAAGAGTCTTCGAATTTTATATCTGAATGCTAGGTCCATGAAAAATAAATTAAGTGAACTTGAAATTATCATACATGAGACAAAAGCAAACATCATAATTATAACCGAAGCTTGGATGAATTTAGATGAAGAATCTCATTATAATTTCAACGGCTTCAGAGCTGCCTATTCTTCTAGGAAACAAAGAGGAGGAGGTTCCGGAATCTTCATTAACAATGAAATAACATTTGAGACCATGATAATTGTGAGAGAAAATTCATATATTGCAGTCAAATTGAAAGATTTCAAATTAATACTATGTGGATTATATCATTCCCCAAAAAAAAATATGTTCATAGAATTTGTTGACATGGAGCTACAAAATTTGAACAGTTTAAAAATGGACTGCTTTTTTTTGGTGATATGAACATTGAAATGATGAATACTAAATATAGTAAATTATTGAGGAATACGTACAATTCTTACAATTTCAAACTCGGAAATGACAGAATACCTACAAGAGAAGTAAATGATAAATTATTGTTGATAGACCACATGGTAACTAACTCTAATTTAAGTTTTGAAATGTCCATCATCAATAGCGGACTTAGTGATCACAAACTCATACTTACTGATATCACTGTAGAAAATAAAACAAAAACGAATAAAATAATTCACAAGCGAATTGAAAAAACAGATATTGATAAACTGAAAAGTGAATTGAACATTCTAAATGAAAGCATACGCAGATGTGAAAATCCAAATGAAATTTGTGAGAAATTACTAGATGTATTCAAAAAATGCACTTTTGAACAAATTATTCAACTTCAAGAAAATTCTAAAGTTTGGTTTAATGGAAACATTGCAAAATTGATGAAAGTACGAGACAAGTTTCATTATAAAAAGACGAAAAATCCTGTAAATCAAGAGATAGCTGACCTTTATGAATATTATAATAAGTTGACCAAAAAAACTATCAGACAAGCAAAAGAAAAGTTTTATAAATCAGAATTTACTAATGTGTCTCCAAAAACTACAAGGAATGTTATAAATGGCTTAATTCATAACAAGAAAGTACAGAAAAATGAAACAATGAAGTACGTTACAGTAGGTGGAAAGAAAATTGAAATTCAGAGTGAAATTTGTAAAGCTTTCAATAAATACTTCATACAAGTCGGACCGAATTTAGCTGCCCTTATTCCAACGTCACCAATGAAAAATTTCGGAAAATCCAATTCATCTTCAATGTTTTTAAAAGCCGTTGATGAAGAAGAAATTGAAGAAGTGATTGATAGTTTGAACAACAACAAAGCTCCCGGATTTGATAAAATCAGTGTCAAACTTGTTAAGGCAGTAAAATCAAAATTAACCCCTTTATTAACTAAGCTGATAACTATCTCCTTTAAAACAGGAATAATTCCAGAAAAAATGAAAATTGCCAAAGTTAGGCCGATTTTTAAAGGTGGTAAAAAAAAATGAAATTGAAAACTTCAGGCCTATCTCTGTTTTACCCACTTTCTCCAAAATTCTTGAAAAAATTGTGAATGTAAGATTATGTGATTATTTAAAATCTATTAATTATCTCTACAGATATCAGTATGGCTTTCTCAAGTCTTGTGATACGGAGTCAGCAGCAGTTGATGTAGTTACTCATTTCCAGATGGAGGTGGACTCTAATAAAACCTGTGCACTCTTGTCACTTGATTTGAAAAATGCATTTGATACTGTTGATCATAATATACTATTGGGCATTTTATATAATTCAGGGATAAGGGGACGTGTACACACATGGTTTCTAAATTATCTTAGTAATAGAAAGCAGTTTGTGTATATGGGAAATAATGTGGAGGAAATGAATGGAAAAATATTGAACGATTTAAATATTTTATCATCATGGCTCTCTTTCCATAAACTGACGTTAAATTATTCGAAAGCTTCATATATGTACGTATCTAAAAGACGTTTATCCGATGTTTATAAAATTCCCATTCGTTTCAAAAATGATATGATCAAATATTCCAATGAAATTAAATTGGGTTTATACATTGATCAATATTTATCATGGTCTACACATATTGAAATATCGAGAAAAAGGATATCTCTAGTTATTGGGGTTCTCTATAGAATCCTAAATCAAGTTCCGTTGAGGTATAGAAAATGCATTTATTTTTCATTGATTTATTCAAAATTACAATAATTAATTTCAGTATGGGGAACTGCCAAATCATGTATTCTCAAACCACTTAAAATTCTCCAGAACAAAGCAATAAAATGTATTTTCTATTTAGACTATCGTGAACCAACTATAAATCTTTATAAACCCAAAAATCTTTTTGATATTACCTCCTTATATAAATACAAAATATCTTTGTTGGTTTTTTCTCTCAAAAATAAACTGAAGCATTCCAATTTAAAATCAACAGTTAATCAAATTAATCATAGCCATTCAACTA
The DNA here is from genome assembly GCA_958502065.1 of Chrysolina americana. Classification (NCBI taxonomy): domain Eukaryota; kingdom Metazoa; phylum Arthropoda; class Insecta; order Coleoptera; family Chrysomelidae; genus Chrysolina; species Chrysolina americana. Next base: position 52,322,976 of record OY293416.1, read on the forward strand.
GATAAGCTAATGACTTATCCCTCATTCAGGTTAAAACAGATATTGCCAAAATATCTATTTATCATAATGGTATAACTCAATATAATAATTTACCAAAGTTTCTCAAACTCACAAAAAGTTTAACAGCATTCAAAAGTAATGAAGAAATATTTATTAACATAAAAGTATTTTTTCGTTCTCTAAATATTCTTATACATTATTCATTTCTCCTCACAAATATTCTGCGATTACTGCTTTTTTACTATAAATGTATCTATTAACAATGGTTCTTAAGATTCCCTATTATAAACATATTGTTTCTTGGGAATAATAAACGTTATTATTATTATTAAGGGATTGGTCTAGCAAAAATATTTCAATTTATTTACAGATGTTCATAGTTTATACAGAATATTAAAAGATTAAGGAAAAGATTTTGAAATCCCCATGTGAACAATGCTCATAACTTTCTACCTGCTCATCTATTTATATTATCAAAATTTTATTCCAGAAAAAGGCAGAGGTTTCTGGTGAATCAAGGATACAGCTATAAAGTCATTACCAAGTTGGCTGGTATGGATGAGGAGCCTGATTTGATGTATAAGACTAGAGAAGAGCAAGGGCAGCTATTACAGCAGGTATGAATGATGAGAATCAAGAAAATGGAATAATCTTAGTGTCATTGGAGTAATTATTTTAGTAGTAGTAGTTGTTTATAAAAAAAAAGAAAGGCCTAATATACAAAAATTTCGACTACACATAAAAAATTCGACATCACATAAATAAAGATATCGCAGGCAACCATGCAAAACAGTATCAGATTCAGAAACCTATAACAAAAAGGCAGCAGGCACACTGAGCAACCATGACCGACCGTCCGCGACCGTACAACTTCGACCAAAATTTCCAACACGTGTATTCTTATCGGATAATTCACACTGAATGATAGTCTTCAACTAGTTTTCGAAGACCATGTTTAAAACTGCAATCTGCAGAAAATTTTGGTCGATCAGTATAAGTTTTAAAGTTTTTATTGATCCTTTTCAATTTTTGGTCGTTGCTGGACGGTCGCGGACGGTCGATGCTGGTCAGTCAGTGTGATTCCTAGCTAAAACTACCTCGGGTAACTTTTGATCTTTATGGCTAAAGCCCTCGGATGCTAACCGTACTGACTCTTGCTATAACATCTTTATAACTCCATTGAAACAAAACTAAAAAAAAATTCCGAGCAGAAGTTAAGACACTTATGGAAACACCATTTTATCTTGGATGAATATTTTATAGATAAGTTCTTATCTATAAGCAAAGAGGATTTTTAATCTGAAATTTTTATTTGTGAATTCATATGGATCATAACAACTATAATTTTGAATTGTGAAAGGCTTTTGTTTGACATTCGTTGTATCAAATAGTTTTTGTGAGTTGGCATTCTTGTATTTGATTGGTTCATTGTATTTTCATGTTACCCATATCAATGAACTATTCAGATATAAAAACGCCAACTCACAAATACTCATTATTTAAGCAGTTGACAGTGCACTCAGTAGCAGTAGTAAATTATCATTTTAATCGACCTCGTATTAACACTTCTGTTAAATGTTCTTCAAAGCATATTAAATCGTCTATTAATGACTACTATTAATGGCTGATTTTTCATTAATGCATGATTTCTCGAAATCGAATTATAATATTCGATTTTGTAGGGCAGCCGTAAAATACGAGTATACAGATGGATTTTTTCTGTACCTTCTTTCAGTTTCTCTGATTCTACCAGTACAAATGTTGATATAAATATCTTATAATCAAGAATTTCTTTATTTCAACAAGTGTGTGGTCGACGGAAAAATATTGTAGAGCAACCATTGAAACGCCTTTCAGACCGTTGGTCATCATCAGTACTGTGTAGATAATTGCAAAGATACTTGGTTGCAAAGTCAGACACAAACGGAGTCGACAATGGAAAGCCAACCGCACATTTGTGGCTTCAGTTCTAAGTTATTTTTTGTTTCAGAATCTGAAGTATAACTCAAACTTTTCAAAATATAAATAATTTTCATTACTTTTTATCGATTTTAATTAATATTATTCTATGTCTAACAATCTTTATCAACGAGTGATATTCTACTTATGAGAATAAAACATATTTTTAAATCCATTGAATTGAATTTACAATCTATTTTAGAGTGCTGTTGACAGTAAAACACTTATTCAGTGATATAAATTCAATAATTACTAATAATTAAAAAAAGTATTGCCCTTTTATTTCTATACATTTTACTATTATATTAACAAAATATTTTTTCCAAGGTTTTCACTTCATTAATACTTGATATAATAGATATTCATGTAATAATGATTATAATGACGATCATTATGTGGTATGAGCCGTAAATATTATCGGACGAGGCGTTTTGTTGAGTCCAATAACACATAATTTTCAAATTCTAAATTTAGTATTTTTAAAACCATTCTAGTGAAAAATGATGCGCAGTGCCTTACCAATTGGTTGACAATGCAACAGCAAATTACGTATGCATTGTAAATAATTGGATTTGTAGTGAAATCTTTGAAAATAAGTGATTCCAAATTGGAGGGTGAAATTTTTTATTCTGAATCGAATAGTTTAATATTTACTTTAGAATTTAATTATAGTACCATGACTTTTTGAACTTTATTATGGTCTCAAGACCATACTGAATTTCATTGTGTTACTGATATACAATGAAATAACCATGTCATTATGATATACCAGCTGCTTTAAAATTCCTCTTGACTAAATTGGTTGAGACTAATATTAATAATAATTTATTTCAGGTTCTGGCAGCTAGTGATATTGACTGTGAAGATGAACGAATGCCAGGAGAAGGTGGCGCTAAGGGCTCAACTGTTAGAAGAGTAGGAAATATGGGGTCTATGTCTGGAGCGGACGATGCTGTCTATTATGAATATAGAAAATCGAATAACTTGAATAAGCATCCACTCTTCAAGAAATTCAGATATTGAGGGAGCTGTGTTAAGATTAGGCATTGTGTTTTTTTCATTGATTTGATGTTGAATATAAAATTATGATTCAGAATTTATTTTACTGTTCTGGTGCTGATTTAAAAGTATCTCTTTCTCAAAATAATTCCACTTGATTCACTTGAATTTTTTGTTGATAAAAAAAAAGAAGAAAATGTTTAGTTTTTTGAACATAGCGGTGATTATTTCATTCACACATTGCTACACCAATAAAATTTCAGGACTGAAGTCACATGATATGTGATATGAGCTGCTATTTAGGTAAACAACTGGATATTTAGGTAAACACGGCTATTCATGTAAACAAAGCTTTCTTTTGTTTGTATAAGTGTCAAATGTTGACAACTCAGTCGCTCAAAATTGAAATGTCTCGTTTTGGTATTGAAGATGTGAAAGAATTAAAATTAACGAAAATGAAAAAAAAAACTAAACCTAGCTGAAGGAAGCTGTGGCAATACTTCAATTAGAAAACTAGTAGAACTCAAAATTATCAGTTTTCTTTCATTCATTCATCCTGCGCAAATAAATCTATTGACTATTATGAAATGTTCCTTTATTATTGCATTATACTTTTGAATCGCTCTCAGTTTGAAATTTTCAAAGAATCAGAAAAATTTAGTGAATTCATCTGAGGTTTGTTGCGCCTATATCGGGAAGACCTCAAGTCTTTCGTTACACGATTTTGATAATCTTGATAATCGGGGTTAACAAAAAAATATTTTGATTTCTGTGAATCTCTAGAGGTATTATAAATGCATAGGGAAAGAACAGACATAATAGAGTGATCTTTGATGAGATGATTTGTTCACGATTTTCTGCATTTTAAAGACTTACATGAGTGAACAGAGTTTTCCCATAATAGTATGCCGTAACTTATGTGCGTGTGGCAGAAAGAGAACACGACCGCTGGTCGATAACTACTCCTAGAAGCTTGAAACTCTTTTCACTGCCAGCAGTACCATTAGTGAAAATCAGTTTTTGAGTTTTATTGGTATTTAATTTGAGGTTGTCAGCACTTTGAAGTAGTCATTTTTGAAAGGCTCACAGGAAGACCATCTCATGGTAAAAACTACATGATTATAGGAATTTCTCAAGGCTTGCATATATGCCATGATATAAAATATTGAATACTTACTACTTCATATGTCTACCTGACAATAGCAAAACAAATATTTTTTCAGTTTTCCTATTATTCAAGAAAAGGTTCTGCTAAATGCGGGAATTATGCAGAAAATATGACCTCACTAAATGTCATGACTGTTAGAAGTTTTGAAGTATAATTAAATGATTGGACATGACTGAGAAATTTCAAGATATGATGAAATTGTATCCAACAAAATTTTGATCAGGAAGTTAAATACCTTTCTCCTGATAATAACTAACATCCGAAATTTTTTGTTACCGTTATTTTAAATACAAATTGTTTTTAAGTTTTAGTAGTATTCGAAATATATGTTATTCCCTAGTGAACCACACATGAGTTATACATTGAGTAAAACCTCATACTCACCTCTGTATGTTATAACCCCTTGTCCCATGAGTGTGTTCAACCCCTCTTTACTTGTCTTAAATGATAATAATAATGACGCTACATAGTTTATATATAAAACACGAGAGATTTAATCCACAGCTGATATGTTATAAATAAACACGTATACTTTTCTTAATTTGAGGGCTTCTTTGACATTTATAACAATTGCCGAGAAGGTTACGATAAAGAAAAGGAGTGACTTGGATAAAACTAACAGATATCAATTATTACTCGATAACATGTCAGATCACTATGACAATATAGCGTTTTAATGACTTCTCAAGACGTTTACAAACAAAAGCATTATGATTTTATGCAGTGAGCACCATATTTAACGGATAAATTAATTTTCCACGTTATTTGCCATTTTCAAGAAAAACCCTGAAATACATTTTATGTATTCGAAATGACACTCTGTGACATAAAAAAAATTCCCCCTCTTTCACCCCCCTCAACGTGATAGCCACCCTCCCAATTTTTTAAAATGCAATAGGGGTCAAGTGATACCTCATTTTGAAGGGTATTCAATTTTCTATACAGTCATATTTTTATTATAAACAATTGAATACATTGTGTTATCAAAAATTTTTCAGATCAAATGTTCAAACTGACAACCATTTGTTTCTTGACAATAATAAAGGCGTTGCTGAAAGTTATCAACAACATCCTGAATGGTTTCGGGAATGATACGTTCTATTTCTTCTCTAGTTCTGATTTGCAAACTTTCAATATTGTTTGGTCTATTATGATGTATACTTTGGATTTCAGGTAACCCCACAAAAAGAAGTCAAGCGGTGTCATGCCGGGAGAACGGGCTGGCCACTCTATGGCACCTCGTCTACCAATCCATCTGTTGGGAAAAACTTCATTCAGATATGCACGAACTTCAGCTGCAAAATGTGGTGGAGCACCATCTTGCTGATACCAGATATTCTTATCTATTTGATTCGGATTATCTGGAAAAAGTCTTTTCAACATTGGAACTAAAAAAATAGTCAAAAACTCCAAGTAACGTTCACCGTTTAATATTTCGTTGAAAAAATATGGTCCAATTATGCGATTATTTATAATCCCTGCCTAAACGTTTACTTTTCTGGAATATTGAGTGTGGGCCTCCATCATCTGTCTGTTGACGGTTCCATTTGAAAAAAAAATTGACTCGTCGGAAAACAATATATTTTTTTTAAACGATGGATTCCGTAGGCACCTGGCTTCCATTATTTCGCAAAACTCAGTTATGCGATCTGGATAGTCTTCGTTGAATTCATGTACCAATTGTACTTTATAAGCGTGGTACTTTTTACTTTAAAAAACACACAATATTGAACTTTGATTTATGTCGTAATCGGCGGCAAGTTGTCGGGTAGGTTTATGTGGATTCTCCTCGATGTCTACCAAAATATCCAATTTCTTCCCATCGTCAATCAGTAACCTCCTGCCTGGTTTTGAAATATCTTTGACAGTCCTAAATTCACGAAATTTTGTTTCTATTCTACTAACGGTATATTGAGTAATGTGATGACCAGGATATTTAGTATTGAACATTTCACTCACATTATTCTGGGTTCTAGTTTTGTCCCCACATCCTAGCATTATTAACACCTCTATTATTTGACTTTCAGTCAAATGAGACATTGCTAGAACTTTCACAGCCTATTGTCTGAAAGTAACACTGAACAAGAAACACAACCAACAACTGCAAAACTGTTACTCATCAGCAAGTTTACAGAGAACATACTATTTGTTACTCAACTGTCACGGCTGACAAAAAACGGTTGGTAAATAAACGAAAACAATTGAAGGTTCATGGCATAATAAAGCGGATTCAATGGAATACCTACGTGATAGCTTTCAACATTTTGAAAAATATTTTTTTATGGTTCATGAACGAAACTAAAAAATGAAGTAATGGCTGTATGGAAAATTGAATACCCTTCAAAATGAAGTAAAACTTGACCCCGTATTGCATTTAAAAAAGAAGGGGGGATTTTTTTTATTTAACAGAGTGTCTTTTCGAATACATAGATCGACGTGTTTTAGGGTTTTCTTGAAAATGGCTAATAACGTGGAAAATGAATTTATCCATTACGTATGGTGCTCACTGTATGATGCCAGATGTGGATAAATATTATTAAGCGATATCGATTGAATTTTGTTCAGTCAATATAATGTTATGAAATTAAAGTAATCAGACCAGAATGGTAGAGATTGTCTTTGGGGTGATAGTGGGTGCACATGTGTTTGTGTTTTAATGTTCAACTGTTTCATCTCCTCAGTTTTTATCAGCAACATTAGGAGCAGCACTGTTATCACATATCTATACTATAATTTCAGTAGTGAATTCCCAAAGACGAACTGATCGATGTTTCATATTTCAGTTTTTACTTGAAGTTCCAGTACTTATGTCAATGTTTTCATGTAGCTCGAGACTGAAGTCATAAACTGAAGTAGTTGTGGTTTATTTTGCAGACCCACAGAAGGAGTATCAGAAGAATGGGCCATAATTGAACTTCAGGGAGACATAAAATCCCGTTCGGACTCCAGTTTAGAAGGCCAGTATATCGGAAATCTCCATTTTACTAAATCTGGAACACCCCTTCTTATCATTGGCCATCATCTCATGTATGGAAAGGAAGCCAAACTAGAAAAACCATTTGCCCTGTTACAAAAAAAGAAAACCGAAGATAATACGGAGTATTTGGTGAAATCTATCATAAGAAATAAAATTATTTTCAAAACTCGGCCTAAACCTATTGTTGGGAAACAAGATTGATATGAATATGTGAACAATATCAATATCACATTCAACATGTACACATTTATTTGAGATACTATTTTTTCAATAAATTTGAGACGATTCTCTAAAAGTTTTAGTTTTTATATCTTGAAATATTAATCAACAAGTATATTCATTACTAACACTTCACAAAACCAATGCGATGGGGTTTTGTGACGTGACCCAAATAGAACGAGTTGTCACAAAATGGTTTTTGATTACTTATTAAATATACAATTTTTTTCGTGTAGTGTCGAAACAGATGACATTCAAAACAGTTGATTCAATAATTGTAACAAATGATTAATCGAAACGAAATTTTGTATTTATTTGTTCATGTAATAAAGTGATGAGAGTTAATAAAGGTATATCTTACTTACATATGTATGAATTTGAAAGAAAATGGAAATGAGCTGGTGTGAACAATGTTTTGTGCAAAGATTAAAAAGGTATCAATATAAATTATAACTTCATAAATTCGCCTTAAATTCACTTGAATAGCACCGGTGTTGAATAGTGTGGGATTGATTTACTGATTTTCCAGTACACTGGTCGGTAATCGATTCCATTTCAGAAATGAACAATTGAAAAGTGTATTTTTCGAAACACATATTTGTGAAATTTTCACGTTTTGATTTGTGCGAGTGAGGTCTTAAGCTAAGTTTTCATGCATCCAAATTTTCGATTTTTCGTAGGAAATTTGAAAGATATGTAATTTTTTCGTACGAATGATATTTTGAGCGGTTTTCATTTGTGCGAAATGCCTTCACGGAAAAAATGAAATATTCAACGTCAACCCCTTAATTTACCGTCCATTTTCTCAAGTAAATTCCCCAGCTCGTTTTTAAGCTGTGGTAATTGCCAAGTAATTTTCTTAGTATGAAAATAGGTCTCACCAAAAAACGTTTGGGAGCCCTTTTTCTTTATTTCAAAATTCCAATACGTTAACAAAATCAGTAATATATAAAATATTACGGCTGTTCTTATCATGAGATTGCTGTCCATATTTAACATTGAAATTTTTAATATGCCTAGAAACAAACATACATAACCGCACTGATCATTGTTTTCCTTTAAAATTTCAGACAAGTTAACTTTATTTCAACTTCTTGAATTTATTCGTACCATCAGTTAAAATTTGCCGCCACGAAATATATTTGAACAGCTTTTGACAGATTTCGTACGAAAAACGAATAATTCGTGTACATGAAAACTTAGCTTTAGACATTCTGGCGTTCATATTCATTGCATTGGTAAAGTACAGAAAGATCAACTTTATACACGTTGTTGGTGATATTGAAAATCTGGATGAGATCTCTAGTATGTACGCTGGAGGTGGTGAACCAATCAGAACTATCCTGGCCAAGGCGGTATATTTGAATCGATGCTAAGGCGGTATAGTAGTCCTAAGTATTCAACTTGGATAGCAAGGTTAGGTTGGATAGGTTAGATCATGTTCCCTTATTTATTTCAAGCCATAAAAGAAGGGAACATGATCTAATCCAACCAAACTGGACCTTGATATCCAAGTTGATCCTCAACGTAACCTAAAATTACAATGCACACCACGCAGGCTCAACTAAAATAGAGTTTTGATTGGGCCATGCGGATTGCCTATTGGGAAGTGTTGTGGATAGGAATTTTTGCTAAATGCTGGCGAGCCGTTAAACTCATTTCATGAGTTTTTTTCACGGGATAACCAGACATTCACAGCAAATTTAAGATAGGGACTCTTCTATCGAAACGTTTGTAAAGAGTTGTCATGAGCTAGTGGGACATTTTGATAATGCTGATTTAATTGAATTCTTATTCTATTGTTGTGTTGTTAAAATTGTTATTTCCGTCAACCAGCTGCACACCCTTAAGAGTACAACCCTCAAAAGTCTTTGAAAGACTTTTCCGAGCTAGGGAAGACGCAGCCCTTACCTTTTAACGTGTGATGCCATGCACGAGACTGATGACCATGCTGGGTATCGAACCCATGACCCTTAGGTTAAGAGACAAGCGCTCTACCATCATGGCCATCGTCACGGCCCATCTATATGGTGAACATGATAGAGCAGATGTTAGGGTGTTACTGTTACTCCCCGATCAGTTTCACTTTCATGCGAGTCGTGGATTATTATAACCGATATGGATAACGGTCCATTTGGATGTGTTCAAGAGCAGTTTGCATTGGGAGCTTCATCCATTAATGTTGTGAAGGTATTCTCTGAGGAACAGGTCGTTTCCGATAGGGATGTTGTAGACTGTCTGGTCGTTTGCGAAAAATTATGAAGGAGGTGAAATTACGTTATGAAGGTCAAGAGTGTAGATAAGAAGTAGTATTGGGGCTAAGACAGAGCCCTGGAGTACGCCGATTTCAAGTTTTTTCGTGACGGAATGGTGACCAAATAGTAAAATTTGCCATTTAGTTTAGCGATGTCTTCAGTCCAACTGAGTGATTTTTCCCTTATGCCGTGATATTCCATTTTTTTGCAACAATAAGAGATATGGTGGGACACTTCGAATTTTTTTTTCCAACACTAGACAAAAATCAAATTATATGACGTCCAGTAGTCCACCACAAAAAAAATCAATAATACTAACCTGCTGGAAAAAAATCCATGCTGATTATTTCGGTTTAACTTTTTCTAGATCTTTTTTGGGGGCACATGCGAAGTTGGACTGGCCTCGACTTATGCACCTATTTGCTGAGTTTCAATTTTTTTAAAGGGGGTTACACTGGTGGTATTCAATTGACTAAGAATTGTTTTGTTTGTTTTGAAATTGTTTGAAATTGTTTTTTCCGTTAACCAGCTGTCATCCCCCTTACGAACGACAGCCCTCAGAAATCGAAACTTGTGCGAGCTAAGGATTAGCGAGGTCTTACCTTTTAACGTGCGATTCCTAGCACGAGACCAGTGATCATGCGGGTAATCGAACCCACGTCCCTCTGACTGATAGACTAGCGCTCTACCATCATGACCAATGCGGCCCCTTGCCATGGATCATTTGAGTGCGATTCGATTTTCAAATAAAATTATAGCATATCTTCGTTTTCCAGAGAGTTTTTTCGAGAAATGACCAGTGCCTATGGCGTATCTCCTCTGTAGGGTTCCATATATGAATCTTTTTTAAAGCGTTTGCCATGTTGGAAGTATTTATAGCTATTTGACATGGTGTCTTTTTTGGACCAACAGTCTGGAGCGAACAGTTTTTATCAATTTGCTCGAGTATATACTTTTATACTATCTGCCATTACGTGTTTACTACTTAAGAGTTGTTCTCAATCAATTAGTTATTAGACATCCGTTCACACAGTCTCATTTTCCACATACTGCGCGATTAATTTTTTTGGGTAGAATTATTCTTCCTCGCAAGTGTTATATGTTATCAGATGATATGTTTCGTTATAGATTTGTGATGGAAGTTTGCAGCAGAAAAATGCGAGAAAGGCTTCTCAGAGAATGCTATTTGAAAGTTAATCAAGTATTGTAGAACCTTTGATGCTAGTTTGCTAGTAAGGCCATACAGTTTTTACGGGTTTGCAAAGTGAAGTTCCCGTGAATAATCTGAAGGAAAAATTAAATTAAGGCAACAAATACTGCTTAACAGAACATGCTAAAGGCAAACGTCGAGCCCGTAGAGAAAAATATATCAGAAACTATGAAATTTGCAGAACCGATAGAAACATCCTACGTAAAAAATTTCGGATGTTATGGGGGTGTTTTCAAGAGAAGTTGATACAAATTTGAATTTTTTACATGAAAAACGTGGATTAACAGTTTATACGAACTCTAAGACATTTTTGACCTGTTTTGGATTAGGACTTTAACCACTTCAAGCGATAAATATTTTATTGCCGATTTAAACATAACAATTTTACCGCTCTCCAAAACAGCAACAAAAGATATATTTTTCGACTTTTTCGACTGAAAGGATGAAGGAATGAAATAGATGAAATAGCTTATAGCAAGAAATACCTGATATACTGTTATTGAAAGAATGGAGCAGTAGAAGCGTATACTCTTGAACAACGGTAATATACAATGCTAAGATAATGGTAATATAAAGGATATTGTGCAGAATGCAAATACTTTATATTAGTTAAACGAAATAACTACAGATGTCACACCCTTCAAAAGTTTACTTAACATATGAGAAGTAGAATTTAGAATTGAAATTTGTAGGTTATATTTTATATTGGTTATTGGCATTTGTTTATTATTGTTGCTATTTTCATCTAATACTGCAGATTTGCAATAATACAATATTTAGGGTACAAAAAATTTCAATAACACAAAATGATCGCAGTACAAGGAATCAACCAGTCAGGAATCCCTGACAAAATGTGGCAACCACCATTTGTACAATTCGAAACTACTATGGGCGAGTTTACAGTGGAGCTTTATTGGAAGCATGCCCCTCAAACATGTAGGAACTTTGCGGAACTCGCACGGAGAGGCTATTACAACAATACGATATTCCATAGAGTTATAAGAGATTTTATGATACAAGGCGGTGATCCAACAGGTACTGGTAAAGGAGGACTCTCGATATATGGACAGACTTTCAGAGATGAAATACACACCGAGTTGAAACACAGTGGTGCTGGGATATTATCTATGGCCAATTCTGGTCCTGATACAAATGGATCCCAATTCTTTATTACCCTTGCTCCAACTCAGTGGTTGGATGGTAAACATGCAATTTTTGGACGAATACATGCCGGTATGAATATCATAAAAAGAATTGGGATAGTGGAAACTGACCGTAATGACAGGCCAGTGGATGAGATTAAGATACTCAGGGGCAAGATCTTGAAGAACTAGTTGTTTTCCATTAGATTCTTAATTCTATTTAAGTATTGAGGTATTCCATTGAAACTGAAATGATGTTTTATTTTGTGATAATAAACTTTTAAGGAATACTTCACTCATAATACTTTTAATTTATTTACATGGTGATATGTTTTCAAATTCAATAATAATATAATAATCTGGAGTTAGCTAGCCACATGCTGCAACAAAAATGAATAAGTAAAAACAAACTCTGCTCAAGGATCAGTACCTTGAAGTGTTGAACCAGCATCAACTGCAGAGGTTTCATTTCATATTCACAAAGAAATTGTAATATTTCACTCAGTATAAATTGCATAAAACAATATCATCATCTGATGAAGTTCTTTATCTATGGATAATATATATTTAATATACAACATACATATACATAGGTATACACTACACTTAGGTGTGATATTTGCAATATGAAGTCATTTATAATAATGGGGAAATATTGGAAAAATCATACATAAATCAAACTACTTAACACTCTCAAAGTAAATAAATGATTTTCAAAAGGATGTTTACTTTGTGATTCAGTGATGGAGAGAGAGATTGGAAAAAGTGATGGATAGTGATATCAAAGATGAATTTAAATGTTATGTTTCCTAATACAGTTGTAGATGAAGTACAGTAGTCTCAAGTTAATATGCCATCATCTGTTTGATTAGTTATTTGCAGCAATATTAATGTTCATTTTCGTGAGAAGTAAATTAAAATTGTATATTTGTCAATACATTTATCATAGATAAACTATAAATTACAGTATACAATTCGTTGTAATGAATTTTATTCCCTCAGATAATTACAAAACTCGCTCGCTCGTAATTGTAACAAACCTTGTGAATAATATACCGGGTGGCTACGGAAGTATTGCCTACGGAATATCTCAGTTATTGTATGAAGTAGGTTTGTGAAATTTGGAGCGTCGATATAATGACATAAGAGCAAGAATTTGAGCATATTGACATGTCGAATTTAACTTCCGGTCTGACCGGAAGTAAAATCAACTTTCTTATTTTAAATGGAAACCCTAGGTATTTTTTTTTCTTTTCGCTTTATTCAGCATTCAATTCCCTTTCTAATGACATATCACAAGTTGGTATCTAACCAGAAACTAGATCAGAAAAAAAATATTATTGAAATTCACCGAGTAGGCCGTGGAAGCAAAATGAAAGCCAAAAATTGAAAAGTTGGCTATGGAAACCATACGTCACTTGATAACAGTTGCTACTACTGTGATATTTTATTTTCATTCGTCGGCGTTATAAAAAGCCGCCAAAAAAAATATTGGAAAAATTGGGAAAAAACAATATTCTGTAGGTCCATAACTTAAATAGGAACATACAACTTTTTCTTGCCTGTACTATTCAGCATAACCATTCCTTTCTAATGATATAATAGAAAGTAATTTTTTGAAATGAAATACCAAAAAATCCAATTATTCACATAACAAAAAAACAGATTTATCGAAAAAAAAAAATTCAAATTGATAGGATTAAAGATAAAATAAATTCAAAACAAATGTTCGAAATGCATTCCCTCAGCGTCAATACATTTATTGACTCTGGTGATATTTTCATGTAAAACGTTTCTCAACATTTGGGACGTGATAACTTGGAAAGCTCTACGAATTTTTACTTCTAGCTCATGTAGAGTTGTAGGCTGTGTGGAACACACCCTATTTTTAAGATTCCCCCATAGAAAAAAGTCGCACGGAGTAAGATCAGGTGACCTTGGTGGTCACCTGACTGGACCATGGGTTGTTATAAGTCTCTCTTGAAAGCGATTTTGAAGATAATTTCTCGCTATTCTTGAATTATGCGGAGGGGCGCCATCTTGCTGGAAGTACATTCTCTCAGTTATTTTCGCTGGTAGGTTGTTAATGAATTCCGAAATTTCATTCGTTAAAAAATTAAAGTATCTCTCTCCGGTTAGTTGGCCTTGAAAAAGAATGGGGCCAACAATATGAGTTCCAACTATTCCTGCCTAAACATTCACACCAAATCTCTCCTGGAAGCCACCTTGTCGAAACCGGTGCTCGTTTTCTGTCGCCCAGTACCTGAAACAAAAGACCGTTCACACTTTTAGCACTTTACACTTCGACTATCGACAATAATCCAAATAAAGTACAGTATCTACCTTGTATTATTCCTGTTAAATAATCCATTGTTGGTAAATCTTTACTCGTCCGTAAACAAAATATAATAGTTAAATAGGTGATTCTCAGCATTTTGTCGAAGAAACCAATTACAATATTCCAGGCGCCTGTCACCGTCATTTTCATACAAATGTTGATGCAACTGATACTTGAAGGATTCAAATCGATGTTTTTTCAAAATTTTCCTAGCAGAGTCCTTACTTATAGCTAATTCGGCGCCAATCTGCCTTGAGGAAATTGTGCTATCATATTGTACTAAAGCTAATACATTAATTTCAGTTTCCTCATTAATAACAAATGCTTCTTGGTCTTCGTGAACATCAGGCTCAGTTCTTAATTTTTCTTCAAGCCACTGGAAATACCTTCTTGACGGTTGCTGCCTCCCTGGATATCGCTCTAAATACAATCGTTCAGCGGCATAAGAATTTTTTAAACATTCACCATAAATGAGAAGCATGTCAATTTGTTCGGTTCGTGAATAACGGGGCATTTTTTGAATATTCCACTAACTGATTTCGATTTCCAAACCCTTTTAAAATGGCAAAATCAAAAACACTACTTCGAACGTCAAAATAATATGGATAGCAGCGTTCGTGAGAGCTCTCGTTTCTTTTTTGTTTCATTCCAAAATACATCTTAATCAGCCTACTTGTTAATATTTTGGTTCGAATGATTATTGCAATGGAATGATTATTCTGAATAGCACAAACATCGTCCATAGGTAGATATTAGAATATCTATGGACCATGGCACAGACCAAGTACGTTTATGTTCCTATTTAACCTAGAACCTACAGGATATAATTTATCATTCCACATTATTTTTAATGTTATTTTTGCGTATGGCGATAGTCTGTTTTGTTATTTGAAGAATAATAATTGGATTTTTTGGTATTTCATTTCAAAAAATTACTTTCTATTATATCATTAGAAAGGAATGGTTATGCTGAATAGTACAGGCAAGAAATAGTTGCATGTTCCTATTTAAGTTATGGACCTACAGAGTATTGTTTTTTTCCCAATTTTTCCAATATTTTTTTTGTCGGCTTTTTATAACGCCGACGAATGAAAATAAAATATCACAGTAGTAGCAACTGTTATCAAGTGACGTATGGTTTCCATAGCCAACTTTTCAATTTTTGGCTTTCATTTTGCTTCCACGGCCTACTCGGTGAATTTCAATAATAATTTTTTTCTGATCTAGTTTCTGGTTAGATACCAACTTGTGAAATGTCATTAGAAATGGAATTGAATGCTGAATAAAGAGAAAAGAAAAAAAAGTAGGGTTTCCATTTAAAATAAGAAAGTTGATGTTACTTCCGGTCAGACTTGAAGTTAACTTCGACATGTCAATATGCTCAAATTCTAGCTCTTATGTCATTATATCGACGCTCCAAATTTCACAAACCGACTTCATACAATAACTGAGATATTCCGTAGGCAATACTTCCGTAGCCACCCGGTATAGTATTCATTATAACCTCTTTATATAATATACTCTTAAACCACACAAGTTTGTTTTAATCAAAACGTTTCCGATGATTTTAGTACCTTTTTAAAGCAATTGATATAAATTAGAAATCAGAGTTATCTGATTACAGATCTGAGGTAATATAAATTATTGAGTAAGTATTGAATTTAATTCAGTTTGCTCATAATATGTAGGATGTAGGCCTTAGACATAAGGCGACAGATTCTTAATTTGAATTACCTGTATGTAATCATATCATCGGGAAGCTTTCGTACATTTCAGTTGATAACTATGAAAAACATGAGCAATCAGCTTCACCATTTTATTTACATATATGAAATAAAATCAAAATAAACTACAGGCATGCCTCATCCCTTTCTCATTATTTTCTCTAACAACCTCCAATAATGAATACTATATCCAAACTTCAAGTAAAATCATTTTTTGACTCCACTTTTAGGGTTTTAAGTTGAAGGATATAGGTTGTAAATATTGAGTATAATAGGTAGCAAATGTGCATCTCGTGATTCTCGTGAAAGGTAGAAGTAATTTTAAAATATTTCAATATTTGGTGGTATATTTTGATATTTTTTGTTACTGCCATCTATCCAGCAATAGCCAAATGAGTATGCTAATTTTCAAATACCTTTCCGATGCTTTCCGGGTATCTACATTTTATATGATTTTTTAAGCCGGCCCCCTACATGTCGCGTACATATTAAGGACAGAACGGCCTGCTTCCCAAGAACTAGACAGACCGATAACATGCTTGAATATGCATGTTATAAGATGTTTACCCGTATCTTATACATGAGAATACTTTTTGCAGTTGATCCGGTGCATTAACAGATATATAAGCAAAAAGCATCAAAGAAAAGGGGTTCGCTGGCTACCAGGAGAACCTGCTGATCTACAGATTTGTCACGCAGGACTCCTTGCAGTATTTGCATGTATTTGCTCAGATGCCTTGCGGTACCCGATATCAAACATAGTGAGATGCATTGAACAGCTGACGCCGCTCTGGAGGACTCGCTTCACTATAAGATTTGGTCAAGTCAGTGTCCAAATAGGGCAGGTTATCTTTAGAAGATACGTGTTTCAGGAAGACTACCTCAGCCCTCTCCTCTTCTGCATCTCCCTGTTGCCATAGCCCATCACCCTACGGAAAACCCGCGGGTACAACTGCGGCACCCCCAGCAACCGGAGGCATAAGGTCACCCATCGGTTTTACTTGGATGACCTCGGTAGAAAAGAATCTTCATCAGTCCTTGAGGGTGGTGCGAGAGTACACGCATGCTATCGGAATGGAGTTTGGAATCGACAAATGTGCTATGGTTCATCTCAAAAGAAAGACGATGCGAGGAATACGGAGAGGACGTTCAGCTCGTAGACGGAAGAATCCTACTTCATCTGGTTACCGAAGAGACGTATGCTTACCTAGGGGTGGAACAACGTCACACCAAAGAGGTATAACTACTGTTAAAAACTCTCTCTGTGGCTAGTATCAGCATGAACTCCGACAGATCTGTTCATCAGAACTGTCGGGCAAGAACAAAGTTGCTGCAACTAATATGCTTGATGCCGTTCCGATTCTACTTTGTATCCAAAAAGCTGCCCTTCGCGTTTCTTATGTCAAGTTGACTGAAGTCGAAAACCAAGGAATTCATAATGGCCTGCCAAGGTGGTGTCTTTAACACCCTCGTCTACCATAGTCGCGTGATGCAAGAGTGTGTCGTGGGGCAGCTGAGACCATAATGTATTCGTTGTCAGTATGTCCAGCTTATGAGGTTTCAGCCTATTCGGGGTCGCCACGGAGTGGGCGACATCTACATTTTGAAATGTGTACGTCAAACTCCGGGAAAATAAACATTCTGCCATAAGATCTAGTGTTAATAAATTGTTGATTATTTCTTTGTCGCGTTATATTTAGTTCGATTTTTTTGGTTTAATGCAGAGAGCACAGCTTTGATAGGACTAGTAAGTCAAAGAAATGTTGTTCAGTGCCGCAGTGCAAGTATTATTTGTCTTCAAATGTGTCCATGCACTCTTTTTCCAGAAACCAAAAGTGCCAAAAGTTAGCTAAAGCATGGGAAATTAGACTGAGTTGGAAGATTTCACACAGTACAATATGTTTTGTTTATAATAATTGGCGTAAATCTATCCAGTTATTTTCAAGACACAAGAAGCAAAACATTTAAACGATTGAAGAAAGGGGTAATTCCATCTCAAAAACTTCCAGAAACTAGTTCATCAAGGCAACGAAATGTTAACTGATCTGGGAGGAAATGGTAACAGGATTTTCTAACCGTAACTGGTTAATGATTTCAATACTTTTAAAGGTTAGACGCTGTTGATGGTGCAGAAGTTACAAGATCTGGATATTTTTTATCAGTTCAGTGCTTTTCATTGGATATGTAGCCAGTTTACTTTCAGTCCCGGAACAGATTCAGCAGTATGGCAGTAACACGGAACCACTTCCCAATAAATTATATGAATTTACAGACAAATCTGTTTGAACACAATTTCGTTTGTACGATCTCAGAGCTAATCTTCAATCAGACAATAATATGATGTGTTTTACTGGTGTTGACATAAAGAGTGTGAAAACTCTAGAAACATGTTGTGAAAATATTCCTAATTCAGAAGATATTCCAGATAATCTCCAAGCAACACTCACACTTACAAGCAACAGTCTTTCGAGAGATTTGTACGACCAATGGGAAGACCTATCCCTCGCCATTTTGAATGTGTGATGCCATGCATGAGACCATCAGTAACCCTGTTGAGGTTCGAACCCATACATCGCTCGATGATTGAATTGAGAAGTGATTGTTTAACCCGCATGCCACCATTACTCGTGACAATACTGAAATGCAACCATACTTTTCGCTGACACAGTCTTAAGTGATCCTAGTAATATAGTGTAGACGGTTTTGCTTCATAATTCGAAAGTGTTTACTCAGAGTGCTAGAACCAATGTTTTAATTAAATCCCTCATGTATGTAATGTGTAACAACTATAAGATTTGTAAATACTATCACATAAGTATAAACAAAATTGATGAACTCTTTAGGGTAGCCAAGGTTTGCCTATAAAAATCATTTATACTGTTACTTAAAACTGTTTGCACATTATTGTAACTATCTGCATAAATTGTCCTTTAAATGGTTCTACTATTGGACAATAAAGATATTTTTCATCGACCTCAACAAAAAATTACAGTTTACGGACTAATTTCCGGACGAAAAATCGACTATTTTTGAAGGCAAGTACTTTTCGTCTGCAAACAATTTTCGTCCGCAAACAATTTTCGTCCGCAAACTCTTTTCGTCCGCTGTGGTTGCTATGATACGGCACGGTACGAGAGCGGCGATCGAGTCATTTTCGTAAATTCACATTTTAATTAATACATAGGCGCCTGTGAACATAACTGTCATTTGATGTTGTCAAATTAATTATTTACGAAATCCGCTAGATTTTACGTAAAGTTTCCTAGATGTCGACGAAAAAATTTAATATGCACCTCGGCTAAAAACTGTCTATTGTCTGCGCCTCAGCTATCAATTTGCAATCTCGACTGTAATAGACAGTTTTTCGTCCTTGGTACATAAATAACTATTTTATTATTTGATACATGATAATGAAAACCTGGACTGTTAATGGAATTGTTTCATATGTTGGGTACAGTAACAATTATTCTGTATAGTTAATAAATGAAATAATAATTATTTCCAAAATATAGTTCTTTTTATTCAAAATTAAATCAAGATGAATGGATGTACTGTGGTGTCACAATAATAAATTTCACAAGTAACCCTGTTACAACATTTCAACACAAATAGGTTTGTGCACTTAGATAACAAAATGTGTATATAGGTGTCGATGTGGGGTGAAGTAAATAGTGAACCAAGAATTACGGACTTCTGCATTCATCCGGCTAAGTTTTCTGTCGCATCACGGCAAGCCGATATGATTTTTAAGTTTGAGAGCAGTGTGTCCATCATTCCACCAAGGACCCTTATTATCAGAACCATCATCTTAACAGAATTGTTTGGGTAAAGTCTGCGGAGTTCAAAGAGTAGATCTCGATATTTAGTCCATTTTTTCTCCTCTTTTCGGACGATGTTCGTTTTGACTTATGTATTCTTATGTAGCTGTAAGAGCCTTTCACTTTCCGCAAGTTTGATGTGGGCTTTTTGCTAAACATGTTCCAACTTGGTGACAGAATTTGGGTTCGTCTGTTCAGTGTCGAATACGAGACCAGTTCATTGGCTGCAAGGCTTGCTGCTTTGAAAAAAAAAATAAAAAATTACTGTCACTTAGTTCATCCGTCCACTCAAAGCGTCCGTTTTCATTGCGGTTGTTATAAGGTAGCAATCCATCGTTTTGGACCCCACCACCTATGACCTCTATTCCGAGGGGGTCGGTTGTGGGGGCCCCTTCCTCGTCCATCGTGACCGAGTAGTAGGGTATACTGGGAGGTTAGCCAAGTATACCGACGGCCGACACCAGAGGGAATGTGCATTCACTCCAGGGTGCGCCTTGGCTGCTGGTCCGGTTTTGCAATGGTAGCTCAGGAAAGTGGTGTCGCAACTTGGTGCCTTGGATGATAATTGCCCCCCTGCTTATTATTATTATTATTATATACAGATATATGCGACATACATACACTACAAAAATAAATATATATATATATATATATATATATATATATATATATATATATATATATATATATATATATATATAAACACAAAACACAAAAACAATTTCCATCGAGAAAACTCTGCAAACCAGGATCATCCGAGAAGCCCTTGAGATAGAGAAGCGCCCCAATTGCCTCAACACTCGCGACGACGGACGTAGACTTCCCAATACCTGGAAGCCTCTCATTGCACGCATAAACTCATTTCCCACCAACCCAGTTCCCGCACACAGCTCACTTAGCGCCAACCAAGTTCCCGCACACAGCTCATCTAGCGCCAATTCAGTTCCCGCCCATAGTTTACCTCGCGCCAATACATTGGACACGGCCATTACAGCCACGTCCACTATAAATACAGTTCCTCAACCCACAATTCCTCAGTTCTCTCGAAGGAGTAGGCAGATTGAGACCTTAGAGAGAACCAGTGACGAGACATGGGGAGTAGGCAGATTGAGACCCCGACGTCAAGTCACAAAAACCTAACGTAATTATATTATACCTGAGGAGTAGGCAGATTGAGACCTCAGCGTAGAATTACGTTTTAACCTTTCATTAATTTTCTTTCTATTTCAGTTCTTGAAAATGGCAAAATCGGAGCCGAAACGTCGAATTTCAACAAATTCTAGACGCGGTTCAACCCGAACTTTTAGTTTTCATATATATATATATATATATATATATATATATATATATATATATATAATTAAGTAGGAATTCTCGGGTAGCGGTCTGTTGAACAATGAAACTCATTCGATTTAAATCTTCAATATTTCGTCAACCTTTATTGACTTCTTCAGGAAGAGCTACAATTAAAAAGGAATATGAGTTGTTACTGGAGTGTTACTATACCATAGTAACACTCCAGTCAGGTAAATTAAGCGATTAGTCTGCAGCGGAGAATAACAATTATCCTCCCAAATGTTCCATAGGTTATAACTAACTCTGTGAATTTTGTAAGTTATCATGTTATTTTTATGTAGTCCTTCAACAACTCATATTCCTTTTTAATTGTAGCTCTTCCTGAAGAAGTCAATAAAGGTTGACGAAATATTGAAGATTTAAATCGAATGAGTTTCATTGTTCAACAGACCGCTACCCGAGAATTCCTACTTAATTAATAGAGTTCGGTCGAGAATACTTTGTTATTATATATATATATATATATATATATATATATATATATATATATATATATATATATATATATATATATATACATCTCGTCAAGGTGGATTCTGTAAGCAATTGCAGTATTTATCTCGGCGGACGGTGACGGGCAGCGAGACTTCGCGTGTATACAATTGTGATAACCTGGACTGCACTGATGAGGGACAACATTCCGAAACCGGTATGTAGTTGGTTCTCCGTTTGAATCGGGTGAAGTCCTGCTGTTTGTTCAGAGAGCTCTTGCAAAGTTGTTCCTTCAAAGTAAGGATCTTTGCACATGTGTCTGACAGATATAATTCAATATCTGTCGCGGTATTAGGCAGAGAAGTAGTTGTTTTCTGTCAGACATGTGCCATACATACTATACAAAGTTATAGTTACTTCCTAAAGGATTGTAATCGACTGTTTTACAGTCACTTGGACATTATTTGCTCCTTGAAACAAGTATTTCACATATACCATTTCGTGTCCGAAATGTCCTTCTGGAGTGCTCTCTAATCTGTCGTCAAGGTGTATTCTGTAAGCAATTGCAGTATTTATCTCGGCGGACGGTGACGGGCAGCGAGACTTCGCGTGTATACAATTGTGATAACCTGGACTGCACTGATGAGGGACAACATTCCGAAACCGGTATGTAGTTGGTTCTCCGTTTGAATCGGGTGAAGTCCTGCTGTTTGTTCAGAGAGCTCTTGCAAAGTTGTTCCTTCAAAGTAAGGATCTTTGCACATGTGTCTGACAGATATAATTCATTATCTGTCGCGGTATTAGCCAGAGAAGTAGTTGTTTTCTGTCAGACATGTGCCATACATACTATACAAAGTTATAGTTACTTCCTAAAGGATTGTAATCGACTGTTTTACAGTCACTTGGACATTATTTGCTCCTTGAAACAAGTATTTCACATATACCATTTCGTATCCGAAATGTCCTTCTGGAGTGCTCTCTAATCTGTCGTCAAGGTGGATTCTGTAAGCAATTGCAGTATTTATCTCGGCGGACGGTGACGGGCAGCGAGACTTCGCGTGTATACAATTGTGATAACCTGGACTGCACTGATGAGGGACAACATTCCGAAACCGGTATGTAGTTGGTTCTCCGTTTGAATCGGGTGAAGTCCTGCTGTTTGTTCAGAGAGCTCTTGCAAAGTTGTTCCTTCAAAGTAAGGATCTTTGCACATGTGTCTGACAGATATAATTCAATATCTGTCGCGGTATTAGCCAGAGAAGTAGTTGTTTTCTGTCAGACATGTGCCATACATACTATACAAAGTTATAGTTACTTCCTAAAGGATTGTAATCGACTGTTTTACAGTCACTTGGACATTATTTGCTCCTTGAAACAAGTATTTCACATATATATATATATATATGAATTGAATTGAATTTATTGAAGTTCGACGTTTCGGCTCCGATTTTGGAGTAATTTTCAAGAAAAAAGGATAAATTGATCGAAAAGGGGGTGAGGGTTGATTCTACACTGAGGTCTCAATCTGCCTACTCCTCAGGTATCATCAGGATTTTGTGACTTGACGTCGGTGTCTCAATCTGCCTACTCCCCAGGTCTCGCCACTTGTTCTCTCTAAGGTCTCAATCTGCCTACTCCGTCGAGAGAACTGATTTTTTGTCAGTTGTGCCGCTGTATTTATACCTTGAAAGCATTACTGGCTGTTGCTGACGAGTTCAATCTTAAAGTCGACTTGATGGATGTTGTAACTGCTTATTCAAATTCAGAAGTGGACGAAAAAAATTATATGGAGTTGCCAAAACTAGACTATATCTAATTCTGAAATATTTTGTAAATTGAACAAGGCAATTTATGGACTGAAATAGTCAAGCAGAGCTTGGAATAGAAAGTTACAACACGAAATTACTACAAATAACTTGACTTAATCCAATTGTGTATATTTTCGAATTGAACAAGATATTCTCATAGTAACCGTTTATGTCGACGAATTGTTGAGATTTTCGAATAAAAGAAATGCAACAAATTAATTTAAAGAAAATCTGAAAAATATTTTCAATATGAAGGATTTGGGACCTGTTAACCAATGTTTGGGATTGAGAATAACAAGAGAAGGAAACATAAAAATTTCGATCGATCAGGAAAGTTAGATAGAGTCAATTCTCGATGAATTCAATATGAGTAGTTGTCATCCCGTTTCAATGCCAATGAGAAAAGATCAAAAACTGAATCGAGAAATGAGTCCAAACAACAATGAAGAAAGAGAAGAAATGAGGAGTGTTCCATACCGAAAAGCTGTTGGAAAACTGATTTATCTCTCCCAATGGACTAGACCAGACATAAGTCATGCTATTAGTGTAGTCAGTAAATTCAACAATGACCCTGGTAAAGCTCACTGGGCAGCCGTAAAAAGAATTTTCTGTTACCTTAAAAGAACCATCAAACATTAACTGGTATTTACGAAAAGTAATCAGAAAAACCGGTTTCTGCGATTCTGATTGGGGAAGCGACATTGATGATAGAAAGTCCTATGCTGGGTATGCATTCAAACTCGGAAACTCTCTCATATCTTGGCACAGTAAGAAGCAGCCTTCAGTAGCCATATCTACAACCGAGGTTGAGTAAATGGAATTGAGTTTTGGAAGCTTTTGGGCTTCAACAGTTGTTTCAAGACATTGGACTCACTCACGTGAAATATCAACCGATCATTCTTCAATGTGACAATAAAGGTGCTACAGGATTATCGAAAAATAGAGTTCAACATGCGAGAATTAAACAAACAGACATGAGACATCATTTCATACGAGATGCAGTTGAAAACAAATATATTTTTGTTGAGCAAGTTTCGAGAAAAATTATAGCAGTTATTTTTACGGAGCCAGTATCTCAAGAGAAGTTTGAATGGTGTGCCAGACAATTCAACCTCAACCGTTAATTTTCTGAAACATTCAAAGATGCCAAGAAGAGGTAGGGTGTTGAAATATTATTTCATATGTCTGGACACCTCTGAATGTTTATATTCATCTGAAAAAAGTTGTCAATAATACAGTTATTCTAATTGAGTTTATTTCAGTTTTCTTATTTCGGGTGACCCCTGAATAGGCCACGCGATCCCTTGGGGGTCGCGACCACACGTCTGGCCCGTGCAATGATATTGCTGTCATTTTGATTTCCAGTAGATGTTAAATTTCAGCCAGCTCCTATAATGCAATGTCCTTTGTCTGATTCCAAGAACATTTCTAATAAGAATGGTTTTAGCTCGACGTCGCTTTTCTTGAAAATTGTTGAGAGCGTGACGTTTCCGCATTACTTCACACTTCCCTATGACAAGAATATAAGGGTGCAGCTTAACGAATCCTTAGAAAGTGGAGCGCAAGGATGAGCAAAGTCAACACAACATTTTCACTCTCACATGTTTTTTCCGCTATATTTCTGTTCAGGAATAATAGGTTAGTAGTATAAACACTCGTATGACAATCACATTATTGATGTTCAGTATGCGCATGTCCACCAACGGCACTTACGAAGCATCGCGCAACCCCTAACGACGTCTGTAGGATAGTTGTCGTCGCGACGTCTGTGCCGCAACGTGTTTTCCTCGTAACATGTTTCCTTGAATTTGTTCAGTGTTTACATCGTTTTCTCGAGAAAAGTAAGTTTTTGAATTGAATGTTTTATTCAAAGAGAGTTTTTCTTTTCTCATTGCAAATGAACTTATTCAATAGTTGTAATATTTGAGAAACGAATATATTGTTTTCTTTGATACATGTGTTTATTTCCGACCAAATTTATTCGAGTTTTTTTCGATGTACGATAGCTCGAAGTAGTGCAAGAGTCTTTTGTCTAGGAAGTGAGGACAGATATTTTTGCCTCATTTTAGAAATACGCTGAAAACTATGTGTAAAACTGTTCAGCACTGTTTTATTGTTTGAAAGTGGACATAATATATGATGTATTGCGTTGACTTGAATTCTTAACTACAAATATTAATTCAACATCAAATTGTACAGACAGATTAATCAGAATTTATGACAATAAAATATATTGATAGAAACTTAAATCTCTATTGTTAATAACTAACTGGGAAACCGCTTTGAATTATATTGTGGATAAATTGACAACTACCTAGGTATATGATGGATTAGGCAGAATTAGGTTTTCCAATGGAGTAATCTATGAACAAAGCCATTAGTTCGAGGATTTTCTGCGAGAAATGAGAGACATAGGTACTCATTTGGGATCATACAAAAACTCTTCACTGAAAATTTGCCTAAAAACGGGAGTGTGCAACAGTATGGCTTTCAAAATTTCAAAAGTATTGCAGTTGGTTTGTAACAAAATCAACAGTGGGGAAGCCACTGCAGCAGTGTTGTGTGACTTCTCCCTAGCTTTCGATTGTGTCAATCAAAATTTTTGCTTCGGAAACTCACAATATATGGTTTCAGGTATAAATCATATTTGTATTAAATCATATCTTTCTGACAGAAAACAGTTTGTAAGACTGTCATCTAACTCAGATGTTGGAAAAATGGAGTACCTCAAGGCTTAGTATTGGGTCCTAACAAAAATTGGCATTGGGATGTTTCGCACTTAGGAACTTGGTAAGCGAAAGTGGTGTATTAGGCCTTAATAGACTCTCATCTACGGTTTGGGGTGTGTGTAGTAAACAACCTATGCAACGGTTTTTGTCTTACACAGAAGGGCTATCAGGTACTTATGTAGAGCGAAATGGCGTGGTTCATGTGAACCACTATTTCGTGAATACATAATCCTTACAGCCATTTCAATATTTATATTGGAAACCGAATTGATTATACACAAAAATAAGGAAAACTATGAATCTATAACCATACACCAAACAAGGCACTCAAGGCAGTCAAATGACCTGAAGCTTCCTATCCCAAATACCTGTTCTGTTCAAAATTATTTAATACATAATGAAATCAGGATGTATAATAAACTTCACAATGATATCAAATATACAACTCTAGTAAAATTCAGAGAAAAAACTAAAAAATTAAATGATAAAGCCTATTACGATTTTGAAGAATAATTTCGAGGATGCCCTATAATCGATAATCTCCTATACCATATTTCCCTTTAAAATTCGTTTTTGTAGGTACTGTGTGGAAAACCACATTTTTATTCATGGTCCTAGTTCTTGTACATACATGACCTTGAAATTTGAAATTTTGTCTATTCTATATTATGATTTACAATCTCTTCAGACATTATATTTTTTTGTAGGTATAATTTATATTTCATCTGATCAACATATCATTTAACTCTTTCTGACATTGTGTTTATAACAAGAATTATTTATTCTTCGACAAGAAAACATATTATATCATTATTATTAGTATCTCCATTCGTAGAAGAATTTGTGGAAAACGTAATGGACTGGGTTTATCTTTAGTCATCTTTTGGATTATTGGGGATAAGCCATTCTTCAGTTTTGCTTCTACTTACATTTTGATTTAATTTTTTTTCTCATCATAGTTGAGACTACACAATATATCATTGCTGTATATAATGAACAGGTTAAGTTATGAACATTTTTCGACGGCCCAATATTTTCAACTATTTTTACAAATTTTTTTCACTAGTTTTGGAAACTTCTTTTTTCAAGGTGTAGGGGGGCTCAGGTACCCAAACTGTTGTTTTTCTCAGTAAGTTTTTACTACTGAACCGTCGAAAATGTTTCCGAATTCTTACGTATATATTATCTACCCTCCACTTTAATGGATACGTACATACAGTTTGATCTAAAAAACTATAAGACAGCCCAATATTTTTCACTATTTTTATGGATTTCTCCAATTTTTTTCTGCGAATTTCAACGACTTTGTTCGAGAAGTAAAGGGTTTGATCTATTAAATTTTTTTACCATAATTTTCCACGTACCAACCGTCAAAAATGTTTCCAAAATCTTAAACGTTCTCTTTCTAGCCTTCGGGGGGTATATAGAGCGGCGAAGGTGGGGGGTTGAGTTTTTTGAAAGTTTTTTCGGAATAAAATTGGAATTAGTGGCATGAGTTTTTTTGTTATTTCTTGACACTCAGCTTCTTGGTATGTTCCCCACTTCAGTGAATACATATGTATCAAGATTTTACAACCAACAATGTTCCTTACTATTTTTTACGAAATTTCCATTTTTTTGCGATTTTATACGCTATTTTTTCAGAGGAGTATGGTATCCCACCCCCCGCCCAACCAACATGTTTTTTTTTTCAACAATAATCTCTATACATTTCTGATATCTCTGAAATGTAACAAATTTTCAATGCAATGCAATGATCAGATGCATACATCAGAATGAGAAATACCTTTTTACTATGAATTTAGTGTCTGACTCAATCAGCAATTGTTCACAGAATCGAAAGCACTACTGACATCAACAAACCTCAGTTCTTTTCGATCTCAAGTGCAGTTGTGAAACTGACGACAAAGGGGAAACATTGTTGCTAGACTGGATTTATTTTCAATATTGATTGACCATTTAGAATACTGACAAAATCATCATTTGTATCGGGTAATTTTTACAATTATGGTGCTTCTTCTTAACAAGATGTAGAACTCAAATAGATCCAAATTCACCGAAACTTAACTTTATGAAAATGAATAATGAGAGATTGATTGAACTTTGTGGAAAATCTTAAAAGATTTGAGCACGGTCCTGGCCAGCGATCGCTTGGACCGACTTCAAATCAGATAGCGCAGAGTATTGAGAAGGCTGTGACAGCAAGCAGCGCTTTTTCTCAAGTTTTGTGTGTCATTCGTGGAAGGTTATGTTTACGCCATGAAATGATTTTGTGTATACTTCCAATATCGGTGTGTGAAATTGGTGAATAAATGTGTATAGATTGTGTTCATGAAGAGAAAGACACATTTTACGCGATTTTTGCCTGATGAATTATTGTTTCAAAATGTTCCCTTTGTCGCAACTCGAATTTTTGTTCAGGAGACTAACATACGTAAGTACCTCCTAATCGTTTTTTTCTTTTTTTCTTGTAATAAACTCCTATATTTTTACGTTTTGTACAAGATTTACAACCTCAATATCATCTCACAAGAGTTGAATTTTGTCAGTGATTTTTCAATAAACGGATGGTGATAACTTTGAACAGTGTTTGTAAATACATACTTGACTGTGGGTTCAATTCCGTTAAGTAATAGCCACAAGCTGTCAGAATTTTTTTTTGGAACGTAGTCTGGTCTCTTGAACAAAAAATCCAAATAAAATGTTTGTCAGCTTCAAGTAATTTCAGAAATATGGGCCTATTTTTGAGCGATGACTGGCATTTTTCATGACACATTTCTACCACCGAGAAAAAACTCAAAATTCTTCCTTCTTTACACTAGTACAATGTACACATCCTATTTCACCCGTGTTACATTAGTGATTTATCAAAAACGGCATTGTTTATTCAACCATCTTTTAAAAACATCAAATTTATGGAAAATGTCTAGTGAATGTCAGGTTGGTAAAATCTATCTTTGTATATAATAATAATAATATCGTCTTTATTATTTCCACAAGCATAGTGATAATATATCAATCAATAGATACAAAAAATAATAGTCAGAATTAAAGGGCGAAGTTCATTTCCTGCAAATCATGAATTTGTAGAAAATGTTCTTTCACTTCCACAGCCATTTAAGTTCAATATAAATAGGAAACTATACCCTCATGTTTTTTCCCAGATACCAACTTAACATTATTCCTAGATTTGTTGATTGTGTGGTTATAAAAGAAGGATGAGTTTTTACGATTTTTAGCTGATATATGCATCATATTTCATCCTAACTTCTGTATCAATAATTTTTTAACAATACCCGAAATTAACGAAAAAATACAATTTTTTTGGTTGTTTTCTATCAACCGCAATTTTTGAAATTTTTTTCATGAATCTTGGTTAAAACTTTCTTCTTTGTGTTCTGAATAGGCAAACTTTTTTCGAAGAAAAATAATTATAATTCGATTGTATACGACTTTAAAATAGTGTGAATCTAATATATTATTCGAATAGAAAACTATCGTAAAAAATGCAAGAAAAAACCAAGGAAATGACTTTTTCATTATCGATTTTTCAGTAATCTTGATAATTTCTCAATTTGTATTGCATTTAAATTCAATTGGAGATGCCTGGCCATTTTTGCGCCTGGCTTCACCCATTCTTTGAAATAATAGCACAATGGTCAAGATGAATCTTTCGTTATCACTTGAGTAAATGGTCTTGAAGGTGATTGCAGCACCATCAGTCTGTCATTTGATCTCTTCTTCTCACCATTAACCTTGACTCTTACAGAATAGAAGTTTGTGTTCAACTTGTGAACTTCGATCACATCTTTATATCCACAACTCATACTTTTTATTATAGTGTTTCATTCAACTTGCCTTCTTTGTTTGTGGCATTTTGCATTTTTATCGACTTTTAGTCATCCGATTATAGTCTTTCAAAAGCCAGTTGAATGAGTTAAAAAGTTTCACAGAAATATACCTACCTCATAGAATTTGCCGCTTCGTTCTCTTACACTAACTATTTATAGGCGAATATTATTTAATTTACATACAATTTAAAATGAAAGATAGTAAATGTCCGTGAATAGCATCACATGTTGAAAGGTATGGGCTACGTCTATCCTAGCTCGCACAAGTCTCTTGAAGACTTCTGAGGGTTGTTCATACTAAAATTGAAAAAAATAAAGAAAAATCAAAAGGAAATAAAATGAAGTAAACATTCAACTGACTGCGGAACTTCAAATTTGACAGGTGTTAATAGTTCTGGTATCAATGCATTATGGAATTTTTGTTGAAAAGAAAGAGTTTTTTCGGAGTTTTTTGATTATGGTCCGATTCTGTTTAGGGGTTCTCGAGGTCATGGGGTAGGATTTTTTTGTCTAAATTCATGAGTTTGAAAAAGAAGCTTCAAGAATATGGACTAGTTTTGTTATTATGGCCGGATTCTATTCAGGCCCATAATTAAGGGGTCGAGTATAATTAATTCTTTGTCAAAGGACCCCGCACCGCATCAATGGGAGAATGGCTTTCGGTGAAATTGCTTGATTTTTTCATATACTGTATGATGCTGATCAAATGTCTCCATTGCGCTAACGTCCTAAATTCAATAGGTTAGGTTTTAAAGGGGCAGAAGTTTACTCCAAAAATTTCAAATGACCATTGTGACGATACCATTTAGAAAATATCAACCACATCGACTACGCATTATTTGTCCGATAGAAATACTCGAATCCACTATCATATCAATTCCTAGACGGCCTCACGAAATACAGGGTGAGTCTAAAGTTAGGTAGTTTTGTGGGGATTTCTGAAAAATTTAAAGGTGCAATTTGATTAATTTTTAGATACTTCGCAGGATACCAATTTCGATTTGGAATTATGATGTCAGCGTTTCCTGAATCAGACTGACATATTATATTCAAAATGTTCTATTTCTCATGAACTTCTGCAACCGATCCAATTATTTTTTTAAATTCTGGGCAACTCGTTAAATAACCGGGTTATTCACTATGAGTATCTAGTCTGAAGATACGTTGAACTACAGGGTGATTCCAAAAATCCAATTTCTTTCCATATTCAGATACTATTTCACACAAACCTTCTGAGATATTTTGAAAAATTCACTGTGGAATATTTTATATCTACTATGACCAGTAGTGATAATAATGGAAAATTCGAAAAATATTCCAAAGAAATGAACCCAAACAATTAATGACCATACAAAAAGTAACGCAATATGTCCATATTTCGCGAGACAATAAGCCATTGTCTCGTTCTTATGATAGTTTTAGATGTTTCTATATCCTAGATAAGGTGTACATAGAATTTCAGGAAAAACTTACAATTTTTTGTGGTGAGGAAAAACAACTATGCCTCTGATGGTCCAATGCAGGCTACAAAACTTGCGTTTTGAATATGTTTTGCGACTTAGATATGTTGTTAGTCATTGGTGGGAGGGCGCTGGGCGACTACAGTCTATCCTTGAATTCTGTATCCTGTTCCGATTCTATGAACTACGACTGTGAATTTTGTTTCCAAAATTCAGAGGTCAAGATGTCGGCTTCAAGATGGCGGATGAGTTTTGTGATCATGGCCTGATTCTCTTCAGAATTGGTATTTAGGAGTTTTTGGGTTGAAGATTATGATATTTTTTTACACATTCATATTGTTTTCATCGCGGCTTCAAAACGGGTGAGGAGTTATAAGATCATTTTTTACTTCCATTTAAAATTGATATCATGAATTCAGATCTGAACGAGAAAGGAGTGTGATCAATATGAAGGTAGACCTAGCCAGAATAACTTGGTAGCCTTGGTGCGAGTGAATCTCAAATAATTTTTTATTCATCTAGAAGAGCTGATCTTATACTAAGTGCCAGCGTGATATTGTTGGGAGTACCTAAACCATTGATGTAATTTCTTTTGATCGGTGATTACCATCAGCAGTACCATTTCTTGGTGAAACCATGTCATTTCCATTGACGAAAATGTCCCAGCATAATTGTTTTTTTATCGTTCCAATATTCTGTTCCCATGTTATTTATGTATTGGAAATAGAAACATCCTTATGATATATACATTTTTCAACTGATTGATATGATTTTTTTATTGTATGTCAAAAAGTCCACTACAACAAATAATCTCAAAGAATTATTAGTGATCTCGAAAAAATCTGACAACACCACTGGATTCATGATGTTGTCAAATAGTTAGGTCAAGATAACGTTGAAATTCGTCTGCCCGTAAAGTCATAAGGAAATAAAATTTGAAAAATATGCAGTTTTATGAACCCATCATTTCTATTTCAGAACTTTTATCAAATTTCTGACCACACCACTGAATTCAAAAACTCTTCAAATATCACTGATCAAAATTTTATTGAAATCTTCTCATAAATAAAAAATATAATAACATGAAATGAACACTCCTTAAATTCCATCGAACAAAATACTTTTCTGATTTTATTATTCAAACTTTTTTAATTTATGTACATTTTTCGATGAAATTCCGATAAGTGATATTTTGAGACTACCTTAATCCAATGGCGTGGTTAGAATTCTAAAGAAAGGTCTGAACTTGAAGTGATGGGTTGACTAAACGGCATATTTGAAATAAAATCCTTCATAACTGTTTTATTGATGGACACCTTCTAACGTGATTTCGACGTAAACCATTTGAAATTGTCATGAAACCCGTGGAGCAGTCAGTTTTTTTCTATAACATCGCTAGTTTTTATTTTAGATTTTTCACCGTGATAAATAAGAATAATGGGCCCAGAAAATGAAGACTCATGAAACCGACTGAAAAATGTAAGTTTTATAAGGAGTTCCATTTCAAATGGGTTACACTATAGATGAGAAAATAAAAAAGTATCTTTCCATTTTGAAATAGCTGTCACTTTTGCCTTCTGAACATACCATTTTGCTTATTTAGATTCTTGAGCGTATCGAAAAAAGTATAACAGTTAAGTACCACTAGAGAAGGAGTTACAATCGTACAATTTTCACATACCTAATAATTTCATTGGTTTCAGTACGTGGGGAGGACTTTTGGCTAGCACTATATATTAGTATATTAGTTATATGTTACATTCGGGTATGGTTTTCTACTTCTGAGTTGGAAAACAAAAGATAGAAGCCTGTCAGATCATTACGAATGCGTAGTCGTATACTTGCAGTAAAAACAACGAAATCACGTATTCGTCTATGATGTTTCAACATATTATCTTTGCATACGGAATTACGGAAAGTTTCAGATATCGTTTTATCAAGATCACAATGTTCTCCTTCTGCTTTAATATATAGTGTGACCCATTTAAGATGTAAACACACTTGAGAAATCTATGTTTTTCATCTGATTTGAATGATGCTCTTCCATTAGGTAGACATTCAAAATATTTACCAGGATTCCTATCAAATTTCATGAATTAGTATTAAGTAATCTTCAGCGACTTTTTTACAAAAAATCTGACTATACTGCTGGATTTGCAACGTTTCAAATGGTTTATGTCAAAGTTACGTAAATACATCTATTGATAAAAAATTTATAAGTAGACAAAATTTGAAAAATATGCTGTTTGATGAACCAACCACTTTAATTTCAGAAGTTTCATTTAAGTTTTGACTACACCACTAGATTTAGAAGTTCTCGAAATATCACTATTCAAACTGTTCGCCTATGAAAAATCTATAAGGTGAAAAAATATTAAAAATATTTCGTTTCATAGAATTCTGTCAGAATTCTGAAGACTACACGACTGGATTCGGAATAATATTTTGCAAAATATAATTCAGATCATTCCATCTATAGAAAAATTTATGGTATAATCAATTTCCGTTTCTATGTCGAACCATATGTGTATATGTACATATGAATGAAAACAATAATGATAAGAAACTTTAATAGCAGGGGAGCCCAAGCGATGATTTCGGGATTCACTGTAGCGCGGCCGATTAATATACAGGGCAATTCAAATTCGACTCCCCCCATTGGGATCTCCTAAACTACAGGAGATACGTCGAAGCTTAAATTGGGGCAAAGTTACGTATTCTGGTTCTTAACAAAATACTGTTTCGAAACTTGAAAAATTCCGAGTATTTCCGGAATTATCGGGAAAAAACTGAAAATCGGAATTTTCGTTTTTATTTTTTTCTAGCGTTATTTGACAACATAGTTCAAAACCAAAAGTACATTTTCATTGATACTTTTTTTCAGCATATTCAGATTTACTATCCGACGTTTCGTCTTCTGTCATTCATCATCAATTTTTTTTTCTGTTATGGGCGCCATATTGTTTTTTTATACAGAAAAATATTGATTCTCATTCTGATTTCATTGATGTATAATTTGTTATGACTTGCACTTCTGAAACCACAGATATTAAAAAAAAACAACTTCATCTGAGATGGTCATGACTCCATCGAAAAATTTTTATTTGTAAGCACTAGTTGTCAGAACTTATTAAACATCATGTTTGCACAAATACTCCAGTCGAAATGTCCTCATTCTCAAATGAAGAAAAACGAGATATGTTGAAACTTTGATATAAATTTGACAGGAATAGTACGAAAACAGCACAAATTTATTTTGATTTATACCCGGAAAGACAACAGCCGGATAGAACATTATTCGGAATTTTGGACAAACACTTGGCTGAGTACTTTTCAAAAAACAAGAATTAAATCATGAGCTTGTAAAAAATGCATATCTGTGGTTTCAGCAGTCCAAATCATAACAAATTATACATCAATAAAATCAGAATGAGAATCACTATTTTTCTGTATAAAAACACAATATGATAACAGAAAAAAAGTTGATGATGAATTCCAGAAGACGAAACGTCGGATAGTAAATCTGAACATAAAAACGTGTAGCTGAAAAAAAGTATCAATAAAAACGTACTTTTGGTTTTGAGCTATGTTGTCAAATAACGATAGAAAAAAATAAAAACGAAAATTCCGATTTTCAGTTTTTTCCCGATATTTCCGGAAATACTCGGAATTTACAAGTTTCAAAACAGTATTTTGTTAAGCACCAGAATAAGCAACTTTGCCCCAAGTTAAGCTTCGACGTACCTATCTCATGTAGTTTAGGAGATCCCAATGGGGGGGGGGGGTCGAAGAAATCATGTTTATACGGTATTTGCTGTCTTTGGAGGATGATAATTCACTTGAATATACAGGATGTGTCCGAAAGAACCGACCATATATTTCACCAATTTTTTAAATCAGCCTGTACAAAATGTATGAATTGTGATTAATGATGAAATAAGAATAATACATTGCATGCCAAAATAATTTTATCAATATTTCATCATTACATCGAATTTTCAGACATTACTAAAATGTTTTTATTTTTCACTCTGTACATAATGATATTATCTGCACCATCTGAATGATATTTATTAATATGAAGGTACGGTCATGATAAGAACAAAAAAAAATGCAGCTGGCACTTTCAGATCCCAAGAAAATAATTAAATAAAAATTACTGATTTTTAAATTGAACGCCCTGTATTTCACAATCTATCCATCAACGAACTTTGCGATTCTGCACGTTCAATCAGTACATCGAATACTACAATATACTGAAAATTCAGACAATTTCACCGAGAACCATTTTACCTATAAAAAGTGCGGGGTCCTTTTCGTAGCCTCCACTAAACTTCCATTCAAGACAATGCATATATCATAACACTTTCGAATATTTTTGAAAGTATTTCGTAATTGTTTGCGGAGTAATTGCAGCACAAGCTTGCTGTTTTCTTGTGTACAGTTCTACCCGATGCCTGGGTCGTGATTTGTAAACATTTTGTGTGACAGCCCCATAGGAATAAATTCAGTAAAGTGAGGTCAGACGATCTAGCTGCATGCCTATCCAATTAATCTACCTCCCCGTCCTATCCAACGATTCGTGTAATTTTGATTCGGCCAACTCTTCACAATTCCTGCATTATGAACAGACCAGCCATCTACCTAGAAATATACATTTCTTGTTTCTGCAAAGGGAAGGAAGTTCATTCCTTGAAAATTGTAGGAAATTTGCGGCATTGATGTTGCTTTAAAAAAAATGGTCCAATTATTTTCTTATTCAGTATTTCACAACAAATATTTACTTCTTCTGAATACCGCCTTGTTACAGTTTATCACCCATTTAGAATTTTCTGTGGCCCAATAGCAAATATTGTGTGATGAAACCACTCTATTTGTTCTGAAACTAGCTTCATCACTGAATAAAATATTTTTTCAAAATAACAAACATTTTTCTTGATCACCTGGTTATAGAGTGAGCAAAATACCTTCTATTTGTTTTTTCCCTAGGTAAGTTTGAATTCAAGCTGGCCATCCTAAAACTATTATTTAGATTATTTCTGAAGTAATCTAATATAGTCTGATTATTTCCATTCCTTCTTCGTATAGCATCCTTCAAAATATGTGTGGATACTGCTCTAGTCCGATTAAAAACTTGGTTAATTTCATGTGCTGCGTTGTTATTTATAGCTGGACAATTTGGGTATCTTCCATTGAATATTCTATAGTTACCTGTCATTCACTTCGGTAATTATCTCCAGAAATACCTATAATTTAGATTTTTTCTTGAATTGACAATTTATGCCATTATCATACTATACAATGCTCTAGTAGAATCATTGATAAGATATTGCATCCTAGCATGGAGAGTATCTATATACGCCTGTTTGACATGGGCTCACAAAAATAGAGAAAAATTCACTTTACAAAATCCCAGACTAACTAGAGGTGCAGTTAATCAGCAATACCAGTTCCTTTGTTACATAAATCGTTAACTGGAAAATATATTATACCGGGTGTTATGAAAGTACGTTGCCAAACTTGAAGGGAAGATATTTTGAGTGATTCTAAGACGAAAAGTACATATGTACATAGGTCCAGTAATGCTTCGTTTTCAAGATTCAGGGTGTCAACATTTTCAAAAGAAATCGTCGTTTTCATATAACAATTATTATTAATGCATTAATTTTGATAAAAATTCTAAGACTGGAATAGACTATTCACATGGAAAAAAAAAATAACAGTAACACCCCAGTTTTTGATGGTTTAGTGGTTGAAATGTTTTATTGTGTTGTCCCAGGGTCTTGCATAAAAGTGATTTTTATATTTTTTTTCAAAAACAAACCAAAATACGAAAAAAACATTTTTTTTTAATTTTGACACCCTGTATCTTGAAAACGAAGCATTACCAGACCTATCTTTATATGAACTTTTAGTCTGGGAATCATTCAAAGAATCAATCTTTCAAGTTTAGCCACATACTAAAATACTGCCAAACACACACAATGAAACAAAGAAGTAATAGTAAGAAATATCAAAAAGAGGTAAAAGTAGTATCTAAAAAACAACTCTACTATTTTTGATATATTTTAATTGAAATAAAAATGAAATATAGGTATTTCACCTGGATAAAATAAAGCGAAGTGGTCGTGGTGTTGGAGCGTTTGCATTCCATCCAGGCAGCTCGGGTTTGATCCCCACCGCCTACCACTGAGCTAAAGTGGTTCGGAATTCACTTTAATTTAAGCTGTAGGTCCTGGATCTCCGTTGCTCTGGCAAGCTTTGCTTTCGAGGGGATTTCTCCGAAAATCTGAGTAATATAAAAAAACAAATAAAAACAGTTATTTGTTTTACTAGGCATAAAAGCACAAGATTTAATGCCGTGGCATTAAATCTACTTTTCTGCCGTGTGAAACATATAATTTTTTCTTCAAATTTGTTCCAATTCCACGCAAAATCGACTTTTTCATATTTAAATTGCGTTTCATTATCAATATCCAAATAACTAAATTATTTCATCAAAGGTAACTGGGCCCTGCGTTACTATGTTTACCGCTGATGACGTTTGTTGAATTTGTTTGTTTACTGTTTACTTTGTCATTGTAAATTTTAATAGGGGAGGCGAGGGGAATAAGGGACTAACCCCCTAATAGTGGACAAGGGGCTGGCATATCTCGAACACCATTGGATCAGAAAAATTGGTATCAGTTATGTTTAATGTAGTTGATATATGTATTCGAAAACCACAACCAAAATTCATCCTACCTTTCTAGTAGACAATTGTGGACTTGAACAAGTAGTCCACTATTGAACGCCGTTCGATTCATTTTGATAACTCTTCAACAAAAAAAGTTATGATCGAAGTTATTAATTATAAGTGTGAATTCAAATTTTAATTCAACAAAACATATCTATAATTCTTTTTTAAATGACAATATAACACATAATTTGAAGTAATTGGATGAACAAATTGCATTAGGAGCTTTTGAATTTATATTTGTCAAAAAATGAAGTGAAACACAAAGAACATTAATTCAAAAACATTGAAGAAAAATAAAATACAATCCATTGTTGAACGGTTTGATCAGCACTTTAGTCGATTATTCTAAAGGTATGAATTCCACTTACAATAAATGGTGCTGGCAATACAGATTTGATTTGATCAAAATCAACCTGACAGATGTCTTCATTTTGAGGGAACACGTAAGAATTCATGTTCACTGTGTGATTCCTCAAACAACTCACTTTGAATTGATTTCGACAGTTTGAATCTAAGACTCTGGCAACAAAAGTCTTTACAGTTTCTTTTTTTGTGTTGGGCTTCAACGACATCTCCAATTTCAATATTGACTTTATCTTGAGTTTTATTCAGGAATTCTAGGGTTTCCTCTTCATCAGTTGAAGCTCCATTTTCCGAAACATCAACCTCAGACTCTACTTCAAATTCACTCTCTAAAATCATTTCTGGTTCGTCTACTTCAGATTCGGATGAAGTTAACAGGACTCTGCTTTTACGTTTTGAGTTTCTTCGTGAAATCTTTTTCGTTTTTATTTTACGTGCTTGTTTACCAGAGCTTGATGGAACATCTGCTGTGTTTTTGTTGCTTTCCTGATCATACTTTTCTTTCAGTATCTTCATTGCTTTTACAGAAGTTAGTACATCCCCTACTTTGTCAGAAACTCTCTTCCTTTGTTTTTTTTTTCTGGTGCCTTTTTAGTTAGGTTTTCTGTCAATTTTGTTCGAATGAATTCTTCGAATGCCGGTGGTTCAGGATTTTGGTTTTCCACTTGTACTTGATGATTGGGTAGATTTTCGATAACAGTGGAAGATTTAAACCTCTTGAGTTTGATGGGATCATATCCATCATCAGGAAACTTACTGAAACTCACTGGGAACAACCCAGTTGACCTGAAACCTGAAATCAAGTAGTCAGATTTGAAAGCGCCTTCCCAAACAGTTTTTATCCTTTTAGAAAAATCTTCATTGGGTAAGATTCTG
This sequence comes from Chrysolina americana, assembly GCA_958502065.1. Classification (NCBI taxonomy): domain Eukaryota; kingdom Metazoa; phylum Arthropoda; class Insecta; order Coleoptera; family Chrysomelidae; genus Chrysolina; species Chrysolina americana. The sequence goes on from OY293416.1 coordinate 52,362,399, forward strand.
CCAGGAAAATTTCTATTGAAATCGATCATTTCTTTGTTCCACATAGTTTTGATTGGTTTGAGGACGCATTTATCCGATGGTTGCATATAATGAGAAACATTCGCAGGTAATTTCACTAAGATCACCCCATTGTCTATTGCACATTTTGATGATGGATAACTTGTATGTACACTTGCTCCATCAAAAATAAGTATAACCTTTTTACATCCCCTTTCCTCAGTTGACTTTATAAATGGTAGAAAAGATTCTTTGAACCACTTGAAGAACAATCCACCTTCCATCTACCCTTTATGTTGAGCTGTATACATTGTTCCTGGGTAATCTTCTTCGGGTATCCAGCTTTGCCACACATATTTGCATCTAAAAATTATAAAAGGAGGTAGCTTTTCACCTTTTGCATTTCGGCAAGCTAGTACAGTTGTATTTTTTTTTCCGGAACCAGCAATGTTTTTAGAAACTCTTTTCTGTCCTTTGGGTGCAACAAGTAGGACATCTTTAGGGTCATGACCAAATCCTGTTTCGTCGCAATTGTATACAAGGTGACCATCTGAAGCAAGAATATTTTCCGTTTGATAAATACGATCTAATAATTGATACCACTGTTTTATCACGAACAGATCTGCTCCCCTTAAACATTGGGAACTCATGCTTTCTCCTTTACGAAGAGATATCTCAGGATGCCTTCTCATGAATCCCTCGAACCATTCTCTGCCAGGTCCAGCTTCATTCCAAATATTACCTGTGTGTTCACAGAACTCTTTAACAAATTTAAAAATTTCCCACTTTGTCAATCCATATCCAAATTTTCCAGATTAAAATAAGTATTTGGCAAGTGTCTTCTTGCTTTAAAAATGTTTTCCTTCCGGCACCTACATGTATATCCAATATATTTCCAACATTTTTATATTTTCCCAAAGTTGACTTGGGAACGCCGAATCTTTCTGATACTTCTCTCAAAGTATTTCCACGCCGAACTGCTGCTATGGCGTTTCTCATTGTCTCAAGATCATATCTCACACGCTTGTTCTTTTTTTTAAATAGTCGAGGCATTTTTCTGAAATAGAATTTATGTTTTTCGTTATAATCAGCATTGTTCACTATTGAACACATAATTCAAGAACGATCGTCCACTATTCCCTACAACAATACATTTTTGGAGGGTAATAGTGGAATTAGCCCTATGTGAAACAGGCTTGCGAAATCAATTTGATTATTCGATAGAAACATAACCTCACTATGTGTTTACAAGTTCTCATAGTAAGTTTTGAAGTAAATACTATGACTGAAGTTTGCGAAAAATATTTGCTTGAAAGTAGGTCATTTTGACCTTCAAGTTCAGATGTAGTCATAATACAATTTAAAAATATTCAGTAAATTATTAGTACTTACGGTTTTATCGCTGGTGGCACAAGATTCACAACGGACTGAAGTACTGTCGCCAACGTGACCGATACATGACGCGGTAAATTTGAATTTTTCACAAGGCGTTTCCACTATTACCCCCTTCTCTTATTCCCCCCTGGTCCCCTAACCAGTTTGATTTAAATTATTACTTGGAAGGTTGCCTAGCAACGAACTTTTTCTGCCTAGTCAGTAAAAGTGGACTTTTTCTGCCCAGGCATTAAAAGTACAACTTCTAAGCCTGCCAAGTGTCATTAAAAGGCCGCTTTTAATGTAATTTGGAAAAAAAAAAAAAACTCTCTACCTAGTTGCCTTAAACTTACTTTTGTGGTTATTTCATTCAAAATTAGTACTCAAAAATTGTTTATAATTATGTAAAGGTATTTCACATA